>JAYESD010000001.1:268698798-269898798 GCA_036927565.1 Tuctoria greenei | reverse complement strand
CAGGACCGGACTAGTTCGAAGTCGTCCAGAGAGAAAATCGGACAAGTCTGGCCAAAAATCGGACAAGTCCGAATTTGAACAGAGAGGAAAAACGGACAAGTCCGCTGGAACACCGGACTAGTACGGAAAAGTCCAGGGACTTAGCAAAATTCCAAGGATTCATGGAATATCGGACTAGTCCGCACAAAATCGGACAAGTCCGTTTTTAGTGAGAGAGAAATCGGACTAGTCCTCACCAAAATCGGACTAGTCCGCACTTTCCTGCGTTTTAAGTGCGGTTTTGCTCCAAATCAATTTTAAATGCTCCGAATCAATGTTAAACTCGTTCCTCTTGTTGTGGGCTAATGTTAAACATGTATATGAGTGCATGTAGGGCATGATGCATGAAAATGAGGGTGTTACAACAAACTAGACCCGAGCCCCCTCGTCATTGACGAGGTCATTCATGATTCGGGTCCAGAGGTAGTTTCCATCCAAGCATTGCAGAGGCTTACTAAAGGGAGAAAGTATGCATGGGAAGAGAACTACTTATGCTTTCATTTGATCTTGCGTTTAGAGCTCTCTTCCCTTGCAACCCTTCTTCCACTTCTGCTCCACTTTGCGGTGATGGAGTTGGGTCTTACTCGCAGCCGGATCAAGAGCGATGAAGAGTTGTCTAGAGTCTGCACCTACATGGGGTGGTCAAGCGACTCTTTCAAGAACTCGATTCGCCTCGACAAGCTCCCCTTCAAGAAGGAAAGCACCGGAGAGATTGTATATTTCTAGGCGTTCACCATGGTGGAGCTCATCCACCATTCTCCAGCTTCTTGCTGATGCTGCTGGACTTCTACAGACTGCATCTCCACCACCTCGGCCCCCACCCTTCTTGCTAGTGGCGATATTTGTCCATTTTTACGAGATGTGGGTGGGTGTGTCGCCTTGCATCGAGCTCTTCCGGACCTTCTTCAAGGTCCACACAACCGGGAAAGAGAATGAGCTTCTCGGCTTCTACTACTTTGTGAAGTGCAAGAACTTGCCCTTCAAGTACTTGAAGATGTTCCCTTTCGGGAAGTGGGATGGCTGGAACAAGGATTGGGTGGTCATCAGGGTGGATCATCATGACATGCTGGAGCTGCCTGACAACCTTCCTGTCGTTGACACCGATGCCTGGGAGGTGGTCCTGAAGCTGTCAGAGGCATATAACCCGATCTTGTCAAGGATCCAGAAGTGCATTGAAGGAGGAGTGACTCTCCTGATGGTGATTGCAAATTAGTTGACCAACCGGTGGGCTCCACTGAAGACGAGGGAGTGGCCAGCATGGGTGTTCAGTGGAGAAATGGATTCGTAGAGGATTGATGTTGGCATCAGGTCAAATTTGGATGAAAAGGCTTTGAAGCTTCATCTCCAAAAGTTGCACCATGAAGCCATTAATCCTGACGATTTGACACCTCAGGCGGAGTTTCTTCCCCGAAACATTGTTCCGGAGTTAGGTGTCGATGATTGACAACATAGGCCTTGTGGAGAGGCATAGAAGCACCCCTCCAGTAGGGATCGTGATCTCCGGAGCTCCTTGTCCCAATGGAAGCTCTGATCCTGCGCCAGTCAGTGGCAAAGGCAAGGGCCCCGCAATTCCATCCTCCAAGGAGTCAACCTCAAGCCGAGGCAAAGGGAAAGATCCTATCGTCACCCCGAGCTGCAAGCGAAAGATGGCTACAAGCGATGGGATCTATGTGAGGGACGCTCCGAGAGAAGATACCCATCAGCCTTGTTTGAGATCCGTGCTGGTTGTGCCTCTAGCTTTGGCTGATCCATCGGCACCAGTGTCCTTAGAGGATGTTGGGTCCGACAAGACGACTCTGGCCCCGGTGCCAGCAAAAGGCTCTGGATCCGGAGTGAATCCTCCGACGAAGAAGGTACCAGCTGAGGCAGCGCCGGCAGCTTCCTTAACACCTAGCACGGAGCCCGGAGCTTCTGCCACACTGATGACAGCGGGCTCTAGCTCCAAGCGTCCAAAGAAGAAGGTTTGTGCTAACTGGAGCGACAACATCCCTAGGTAAGGGACAGATCTTTAGCTTATGTCTTGATTTTGTTTCTTGCTTTGTCTTGAATTCTCTATTCTCTTTATAGAGTGTCGAAAGCGGGAACGGTAGCTTCGGTGCTTACTGCAGCTCCGTAGAGTGTGCCAGCTGAAGCTTCTGCTACTGCTCCAGCCCCTCCTCTTGTGGTTGTGGCAGATGACACGATAGCTCCAACGTCAGCTGTCGTGGAGACGACTTCAGTGCTGACGACCGAAGAACCTGTGGTAGCGTCGGACCACGAGGAAGAAATGCCTAAGCAAGCTCCGGCTGCATCGGAGCCAGCTGCGGAGGTTCCGACATCAATGCCGGAGATTGATGAAGCTCCAATGGAAGTCCCGGCGCCAGCTCCGGAGGTGGCAACATCGGAGTTGTCCATGCTTGATCCTGCACAAGGGGATCCGGCTGCGGGACCTTCAACTTCTGCGCCGATGGATGAAGTTCTGGCTGTAGGATCCTCCTCATCAACTCTGGAGGTAGAAGATCTGGCTACGGGACCTTCCTCACTCGCACCGAAGATGGATGAACTGCCAAAGACCGGCCCCGCTGACATCGAGTTGTTGGAGTCCATGCTCATGCCATGGGCTCCAACGACTATCCCAGAAGACTTGGAGGAACTGGAGGACAGCCCCAAGCAGGCCCGGAGCCAATCCCTCTGGAGCTGTCAATTGACAATGCCTGCTGCAGCCTCCGACAGGTCCAACTTGCCTTCAACTATGAGCAGAGGTCTCTTGAAGAATAGTGCACCATGCTAGGGCGTTGGTGCCAAAATATCTTCTTCGAGACGAAGCTGACGCAGTCCTGGCTCGCCAACCAGGAGGAATGGGTGGCGTCAGAGAAGGCCCGACAGTCGTGCCTGAACAAGGCGCTGGATGAACGAGAGGCTACTATTAAGGCCCTTGAAAAGAAGACTCAGAAGATCTATGAGCACACGCAGAGGGCCTGAGAAATGGTCGACTACCGCTCAGAGAGTCTCAAAGAGTTAGGGAAAGTCTCCTCAAGCGCCAGGACGAGCTCGATAATAAGGTGGTTAACCTCCAAGAAAAAGAAGATAAGATACATTAGAGGGGGGATGAGCTCTCCCAGAAGCTGGCACGTGGTGACCAAGACTTGGCTAATCGTGTGAAAGAATTTGAGTCTTGGTGCAAACAAGAGAAGCACCGGTTGTGATAGGCAGGTCAAGATGTCAACAGAAGAGAAAGCGGTGTCTCTGCTCGACAGGACAAAATGAAGGCAAAGGAGAAGGACCTTTCATATAGGCGAGGCCGAATTCACCTCTGAGAAAATAATGTTACTAACCAAGAGAAGCTACAGGCTGAGTGAATTCAACATCATGCAAAGGAGGTCGAGCGTTTCTCAAACGAGGGTTCTCCGGAGCTATCTTCGGCAAGGAGGTCACTAGAGGAACTCCGAAGTGCGAGAGCAGTCGAGTCCCAGCATATCTGGGACTTCCTCGGAAGGGCACATGAAGCTCTGTTACCTTTTGGATTCAGCTCAGTTCGACTAGCTGATCCAGAGCCAGAGATGGACATGGCCCTAGTGGCACTCAACTCCACTGGTGCAAAGTTGGAAGCTATCGGAGATGTGGTCGTCGACGAGATCGAGACTGAAAGGAAGTCTTTCGCTCAAAACATCGCAGAGTATGTGCTGAGATGCTTCCTAAGTCGAGACTCCACAATGTCTCTAGCTCCGGTGTTCGAAGGACCCATCGCCAAAGAAGAGGGAGCTGCCAAGGCTAGCGTCCAAGAAGCCGCCGAGAAGGTTGCTTCATTCTTCGTGAGGAACTCAAGTAGCTAGGATCTTTCTCTTTGTACCTTCAACTTGTAAATCTCCACTTTTGAATGAATGAAATCCTTTCGAATTCCATTTTTGTGTCTTCAATGCATTGCCCTTTATCTTGTTGGCCCCCTGGTAGATGTGTTCAATAAATTGAGGACATCTACCATGAGGATTTAGAAAATGTCTTGAAAACATGATAGCTCTGAACTCGTAGCCAGTATGATAGCTTCAAGATCTGAGTCTTTACTTCCGAAATCTCCAAGGACCCTTTGTTGTGTCGATGACGGTCCCCCTGAGATTTGTCAGAGCCTGTACGCTTCGGCAGCGCCCACTGTCAACGCGTGAAGCGTCGACGGTGAGCCCCTTGGGGGTTGTCGTAGCCTGTATGCTTCGGCGGTGCCCACTATCAATGCGTGAAACGTCGACGACGGGCCCCCTAGGGGTGATCAGAGCTTGTATGCTTAGGCGGCACCCACTATCAATGCGTGAAATGTTGACGGCGGGCCCCCTGAGGGTTGTCCGAGCTTGATGCTTCGACAACGCCCACTGTCAACGCGTAGAACGTCGATGAAGGGCCCCCTGGGGGTTGTCGGAGCTTGGTGCTCCGGTAGCATCCACCATCGCCCATGTAGTTTGCCGTCAATTGTTCATTTTTCTTGTGCATAATAGACAAGAAAAATAGTAAAATTTGTCCTCTTGCCTATAGCTTATTTGTGAATTATTATCCTTTTTGAACTTTAGATCCTAACAATTCATTGTGACAACATAAGTATACTGGTTAAACTTCCTTAGATATGAATGCCTTCCGGACCCGCCATACTGAGACCCATCAGAATAGGTAGAGTGGCGTACTTAGGGTGCTTGACCAGGCTAAGTCGATAGCGCACTCTAAACCTGTCATTGGCTTTGATTTTCAGGCGAGTAGGCCATCTAGCAATACTGAGATCCGATAGAATATCACCAATAAGACTTATATATCACATGAATCTCTAGGACTATATTTTAAATGTACTGCACAACATTGCTATTGACAAAAAGGTAAAAAGTGATGAAAATAATGAGCTTGCGCAAAATAAATGCACGTAGAGTCTGCTTGCACAAATGTCTTTCATTATAGGTCTGATAGCAGGAGAGACAAGGACACACTTAAAGTACAGGACCAAGTTAAGTGTGCTATTCATCTTGTTCTAACCCAGGGAAGGTAAAGACACACCTAAAGTACAGGACCAAGTTAGGTGCACTTTTGATCTAAGACCCTCCCGACTTTGTTCATAGACTCTATAATATACATTTGATGCAAATACAGACTCACCTCCATGTAACTAAGTGTAGAACTTAAGGAGGTGTTCGATGTTCTAGGGATTGGGAAGTGGTATCCCTTCCTCTGTTGCCAAGCGGACGCATTAGGGATGGGAAACTTTGATGACTCGAAAGGGACCTTCCCAGCTGGGGGAAAGTTTGTTCACCCCTTCTCAAGTAAGTATTCGCCATAGCACCAGATCGCCTTCCTCCAGCTGTCGGTTGCGCACATACCTTTGATGATAGCGTCGAAGCGCCTGACAGTAGCGTGCATTACGGACAGCTGCTTGGCACCTTGCCTCATCGACGAGGTCCATGTCTTCACACCGGAGCTGATCCTGCGTGGCTTCATTGAAGGTTTGGACCCGAAGAGACCTTATGGTGATCTCCAGAGGATGGATTGCTTCAGCTCCGTACACCAAGAAGAATGGTCTCTCCTATTGCCCGGCTCGGTGTAGTCCGACTTGCCCGCAATGCAGACAGAAGTTCTTCTATCAGTTGGTGCCATGTTTCTTCAAGCGCTCATAAGTGTGCGTCTTGAGTCCCTTGCGTATCTATGCGTTTGCTCTCTGTAAGACCTATGTGTGCTGAATACATTGGCTTGTAGTGAATACACTTGGCTTTGATGATAAAAGTTTTAAATATCACCAAAACACCTTTTTATCAAGGTCCGACTCTAGCTCTGAGCTACAGCAAGGTCTGACGGTAGGTCCCGCTTGTTTTGGGTAGCTCCGGTTACGTTCGATGCTAGGTCCAACTAGCTTTGGTCAGCTCCGGTGAGCTTTATCTTTAGCTCTGACATGTCTTTGATAGCTCCGGCATGTTTTTGCTAAGCTCCAAGTTGATTTTTCTAGCTCCGATATTTGGGTTTACTAGTTCTGACAAGTTCTAGTTAGCTCCGGCGCTAGGTCCTGCTAGTTTTGTAAGCTCCGGTGGGAACTTGGTTACTAGTTTTTGTAAGCTCCGGTGCTAGGTTCTACTAGCTTTTGTCAGCTCCGGCTCAAGGTCCGGGTTTCTCTGGCAAGGTCCAGAACTTGACCGCGGTGCTTCTGCTTTTCATTTGCAATGCTTCGTACTTTCTTTACATTGTTGGAAAGTTTGCTTAGTATTCTTTTACTAAGTTTTTGGTGCATTTTGGATGATATGGCTGATATCGTTTTGCTATGCTTTGCAACATGCTTATGTGAGGTTCTCACGTAAGGTGTTGAGTTCGGAACTAACTTGAGTCAAGTTGAGGACTTGGGCTCGTATGGATTGGTTGTTTACTCATGTGCAGGTGTTGCTTGAGTTCAAGACATGGCTGGTGACGGGATCCATTGGACTAGTCTCAGGGAGGAGATGAGGTTCCAACAACCAAGTTCGAGAGGAATTGTGGTTGAGCTGATCAGGAGGTTGCACAACATGTTTGGATCAAGAACAATGCATATGAAGGTATCATGGACGTCATTGGAAGATGTTTGCACGTGTGCAAGGAGTGCATGGACGTGGCTGCATGGTTCCGAGACGTGATGAAGATATGTGGACATAAATAATTGGTCAGAAAGGTCCAACCGACTAGGTTATGGACTCAGGCTGCGACTGAGTCGGGTTTGACTCAAATATGGAAAGATTTGAGTTGGTTATGATAGGATTTCGTGTGGGTCATGAATTTGAGTTGTTTGGGAATGTGGTATACGTTCCTAAAGTGTTTGGAAGTCTTAAGATTGCTTCTATCTGCGTATAGAAGAATCTTGAGTAGTTATGGAAAGTTACAATTCATGATCTGAGTAGGATTGGAGTTCTAGTTGATATTGGGTTGGCCTAAGGGCTGGTTATATAAGCAAGGGAGCCCAGAGCTCATGGAACACGACTTTAGGGCTGTTCCTCTTGTGTTCTATTGAATAAAATTCGTAGTTTGAAGGAACTTTTGTGCCTTGTTCATCTGACTTGTTCCAGACAAGTTTTACTCGTCGAGTTTCTGGACAGCACTACCTTTCGTCGTTGGTTTTATCATGACTCGAGTTTTACAGATCCAATTGATGTGAATCTTTTTGGGTTGTCTTCACAACTTGATTGTATATCATATGTCAAAATTTCACGGTCATTGGATTTGTGGTCTATGATCTAAACGAGTTTCTTTGCAGCGTTCCAGAACTGTTTTTCTCGGGTAGGGCAGATTGACCATTGTTTGATCTTTCGATCATAACTAGAGTTTTTCTCGACGGATTTGAGTGATTCTTTTTGTGTTGTCTTCGTGACTTGATTATCTCTGATATCTATCACCTTTTTCACGGTGAAACACTGTAACACCCTCATTTTCATGCATCATGCCTTGCATACACTCATATACATGTTTAACATTAACCCATAACAAGAGTGAAAGTGCATCTAGGACTCCCTTGTGGGTTTTGGATGATTTATGACAAGCAATTGGGATCCTAATCCTTTTGTTGAGATAAATGCAGGAAAATGATGAAAAATGAGTAAAATGCCAAAAAGAGGGAAATTAAGAAGGAGAATGAATTTGAGCTCAAGAAGAAGAAATTAGTAGATTAGTATGTATGGAGTGTGTTAAGGAAACACACCCAAGAGCTCAATCTCACTTTATCACACACACACAATGCACAAAACCATACAGGACCGGACTAGTCCGATATCAACCGGACTAGTCCGATATCACATTCTGCACAAGATCGGACAAGTCCGGTCCCCACCGGACTAGTCCGATATCTTTCTGTTCCACTTCGGACTAGTCCTCCCCAGTGCGGACTAGTCCTCAACACAATGCACAAGTCACTAGATCGGACAAGTCCGGTCACTACCGGACTAGTCCGATTCCCTTTCTGATCCACTTCGGACAAGTCCGGTGTCTACACGGACTAGTCCGATTTACACTCTGTTCTAAATCGGACAAGTCCTCCAAGTGCGGACTTGTCGTTCAAAACACTTAGGGTTTCACAGGTCCGGACAAGTCCGATGTCAATCGGACAAGTCCGAAGATTTCCAGCAACGAAATCGGACAAGTCCGTTTTTTTAATCGGACTAGTCCGATATTCCTGGACACTTAGGGTTTGCTTCACACAGCACACCGGACTAGTCCGGTCTCCACCACGGACTAGTCCGATCTTTCTAAACCCTAACGGTAATGTCTAGAAACCCCATATAAATAGAGGTGGATGGCCCACTTTCAAACTCTCTCGAACCCTAGCGCCGTCACACCTCCCAAGAGACTCAAAAACCATCTCTCTCCACGAAGTTGAGTGCAAAATCGATCAATCTTTTGAAGATCACTTGTAGATCATTGGAGAGGCACTTTGCACACGATTGAGCTCTTGGTTTGAATCTCTAACACACTCTTGCATCTCAATTGTATATTTCGAAGTGTGTTATTGGTGGTTTTGAAACTTGTAATCAAGGGAGCTCTCAACTTGTGAGATCGCCCCTTCAACTTGGTGATTTACCCCTGCGTGATTAGTGGAAGAGGATTGGCCTTCGTGGCGATCCGACGAGGGAAGGGTTGGTAAAGACCCGGTCCTTTTGTGGGCTCCTCAACGTGGACGTAGGCTGCCTTCGTGGTAACCGAACCACGGGATAAATCTTGTGTCTTGTTCGTTTGTGTTCATCATTCTAGTTGATCAACATTATCTAGGGTTTGATTCATTTTGTTGAATTGAAGTTAAATAGTGAACAAGAATCATACTTGCAATAAAACTTAACATACAACTATTGAACTGTCATTATAGTTTATATTTCCGCTGTAAACGACAACGAAACAATCAAATTGACCTAACTTGATCAACCTAGCCCGTGAAATCCGGACTAGTCCGCACTTTACCGGACTAGTCCGATATATCTGGATTTAACCTTTTTGTTTAAGTACTACAGGAACCGAAAAAATTCAAGAAGGCCTATTCACCCCCCCTCTAGGCCTACATTCAATTGGTATCAGAGCAGGTTCTTCAAGAAAGAGTGCAACCACTCGAAGAGATCATGTCGGACATGAAGGAAGTCCAGAAAATCAACACCCAGGAAGAAATGAACCATGACAAGCACCAAAAGCTAGAAAGGTATCTCGAAGCCATCCAAGACTTCGATGATGATGATGAGGAGACGTTGGAGCTGAAAGCACTGCTCCGAAAGAAAGCACTTTCCAAAGGGAAAGCTAAAGTTGAAGAAAAGAAGAAGGGGAGTAGTCACACCGACTACTCCCGATATCCTTTTAATTATGACCGTTTAAATTCTAACAGCAGTCATTATCTATCTATTCCTCTCGGAAAAGCCCCACACTTCGATGGGAGTGATTACTCCATGTGGAGGCAAAACATGAAGATGCACTTGATTTCCCTTAACCCAAGTTTATGGCATATAGTGTGCACAGGAATAAACATCCCTGATGACGATGAAGAACTCACGCCAAGTCAAGAGCAAGCCATCCACAGGAATGCCCAAGCCGCAGCCGTTATCACCTCATCTCTAAGTAGAGATGAATTCACAAAGGTGGACGGATTGGAAATTGCCAAAGAAATTTGGGACACGCTACAGACAGCACATGAAGGTGACCGGCATGTGCGGGAGGCAAAGATTGAAATGATTGAAGGCGAACTAGGAAGGTTCGCGATTGAGGAAGATGAATCCCCCCAGGACATGTACAACAGACTAAAGACTCTTGTGAACAAGGTTCGATCGTATGGTAGCAAAAAATGGAATGATCACGAGGTTGTGAAGCTCATCCTTAGAGCCTTTATGCCTCGCAACGTCACACTCTGTTCTATGATCCGAGAAAGTCCAGGATACAAGAAAATGACTCCGGATGAACTGCTCGGCAAAATCATCAACTTTGAGATGATGGAGAAGCAAGCCAAGCATGTCAAAGAAATAGCTGACCTCACATCGGCCAAGAAGAAGGGAGTTGCCTTAAAATCCACACTCAAACCTCTATCCAAAGAAGCAAAAGAAGCTCAGTTTGAGGAGGACAGCGATGATGAAAGCAGCGAGCTGGACGAAAAAGATATGATTCTGTTCATGAAGAAATTCAAAAGAATTATGAAGAAAAGACAAGGAGCAAAATCAAGTGAAGGAAGATACAAGGAGAAGACAAAACCGAAGATGAGGCGGGCATGCTATAATTGTGGTGAGTACAATCACTTCATAGTTGATTGCCCATATGAGGACAACAAGAAGAAGAGTAAAGAATCCAAGCCTCAACCGAAAAAGTTCTTCAAGAAGAAGAAACAAGCTGAACAAGCACACATCGGAAAGGAGTGGGACTCAAACGATGAGTCCTCATCGTCCGATGAAGAAGAAATGGCTAGCATAGCCATTGAAAGCATGCCCAAGAAACTCACACTCTTCCCCACGCTCGGTGCAAAGAAGGCAAATGGAACTTGCCTCATGGCTAAGGAAGGTAAACGCAAGGTAAACATCAAAACTCCTTCTTCGCATTCTTACTCAAGTGATGATGATCTAGATAGTGATGATGAAGACATGCTAATTGGTTTAGATAGAAAAACTGCTGCAAAAATGAAATTCTTGCTTAACCAACTTGTTGAGAAGGAAGAGCTGATTGATCGTCAAGAAGACATGATTATCTCCCAAAAGGAGAAGCATGTCGAACTTGACAATCTTCTAGTTCTTGAAAAGGAGAAAAATCACACACTAGAGCTTGAGCTAGCTTCAAGCAAGAAAACTTGCTTGGAGTTAACCAAATCAAATGTTGCAATCAAGAATCAACTTGATGACCAAATCAAGGTCAACAAGATCCTTGAAGTGCAGGTTGAGTCACTCAAGCTTAGTGAACCTTCCTCCTCTTCAACCCTACCTTCTCAACCCACTTTAACTAATATCGCTCATGTTTGCAAATGTGATAAAACTAACATCAGGTTGAAGGAAAACCCTACCTCCACGAAGGACAAAAATCCTACCCAATGTATAATATTTGACAAGGAGAGGATCAACTATGCACGTAGTGCATATTTGGTCCAAAGACCTCCAAATGTCAAATATGGCATTGGTTACTCTTGTGATGGAAAGCAAAAAGCTGGAAATCATAAGAATGACAAGGGAAGGATCACCTTTGTGAAGGGAGGACCCTCACAACCTGGTAACTCGAAAACTAAAAATCTGAACTCTCATGAAAATCGGACTAGTCCGGTTGTGGTCCGGACAAGTCCGGTCATCCGGACAAGTCCGGTCACACAGACTAGTCCGACCCATAATCAACAGCAACTTCTGTTTAAAACATTTGATGCATCTTATGTTTTAATGAAAAATAATGTTGGTAAAGTGTATGCTTATTATGCTGGGCCACGCCATGGGAACACAAAATCCCATGTGTGGGTGCCCAAATGTATTGTCACTAACCTCCAAGGACCCAAGCAAGCTTGGGTACCTAAAACCAAGGCGTAATTTGTTTTTGCAGGCCTACTCCTCCGGTGGATCCAAATGGGTGCTAGACAGTGGATGCACCAACCACATGACCGGAGAAAGGAAGATGTTTGTGGAGTATGAAGTGAACCAGGACCCAAATGAAGGCATCTACTTTGGGGATAACAGTCAAGGAAGGGTCCTCGGTACCGGTAAAATTGCAATATCCTCTGAACATACTCTTTCGCACGTTTTACACGTTGAATCTTTAGATTATAACCTGCTGTCCATATCTCAGTTATGCGACAAAGGTTATAATTGCCTGTTTACTAACGAGGGTGTGACCGTCTCAAGGAGAAGTGATGGTTCCATTGCATTCAAGGGTATGTTAAAGGGAAAGCTTTATCTTGTTGACTTCAACAAGGATAAAGCCGAACTCGACACATGCTTGATTGCAAAAACCAACATGGGTTGGCTGTGGCATAGACGGCTAGCACATGTTGGTATGAGGAACCTTCAAAAACTCCTCAAGGGCGATCACATCCGAGGTTTGAAAGATGTTGTGTTTGAGAAAGACAGGCCTTGTAGCGCGTGCCAAGCAGGAAAGCAAGTTGGAGCACAACATCCCGCAAAGAACATCATGACCACGACAAGACCGCTCGAACTACTTCATATGGACCTCTTCGGTCCAATTGCTTACATAAGCATAGGCGGTAACAAATACGGTTTAGTTATTATTGACGATTTTTCCCGCTTCACTTGGGTGTTCTTTTTGCATGACAAGTCAGAAACACAAGGAACACTCAAGAAATTCTTCAAGCGAGCGCAGAACGAGTTCTCACTATCAATCAAGAGTATTCGGAGCGACAATGGCACGGAGTTCAAAAACATACAAGTGGAGGAGTACCTTGATGAGGAAGGAATCAAGCACGAATTCTCAGCGCCATACTCTCCACAACAAAACGGAGTTGCCGAAAGGAAGAATCGAACGCTCATAGAGATGGCAAGAACAATGCTCGATGAATACAAGACTTCGGATCGATTTTGGGCGGAAGCAATCAACACCGCCTGCCATGCCACAAATCGACTCTATCTTCATCGACTACTAAAGAAGACCCCCTATGAGCTACTCACCGGTAACAAACCGAACGTTTCATATTTTCGAGTTTTCGGTTCTCCTTGCTATATTTTGAACAAGAAGCCCAGGACCTCAAAGTTCGCTTCGAAGTCCGATGAAGGTTTCTTGCTTGGTTATGATTCGAACACTTACGCCTATCGTGTGTTCAACAAGGCCTCCGGACTTGTTGAAGTGGCACGTGACGTAGTGTTCGATGAAACTAATGGCTCCCAAAAGGAGCAAGTTGATCAATGTGAATTAGGTAATGAGGAAGCCCCCTATCAAGCAATAAAGAGGATGGCCCTAGGCGAAGTACGACCACAAGAGACATCGACACAAATACAAGAGGAAAGTGAACCACAAGAGGAGATCAACAATCAAGGGGGAGCCTCGATACAAGATCAATCACAAGAATATGAACATGATCAACAAATCATTGAGGACAACAACTCAGGGGGAGAAGAAGATGATCACCAACATACGAACCCCCAAGTGCCACACCCAAGAGTGCACCAATGCATTCAAAGGGATCATCCAATCGACAACATCATCGGCGACATCCAAAAAGGAGTAACCACTAGATCTCGTATAGCAAATTTTTGTGAACATTACTCGTTTGTCTCCTTTTTGGAACCCCGCAGGACTGAGGATGCATTAAAGGATCCGGACTGGGTGGTGGCAATGCAAGAAGAGTTAAACAATTTCAAGAGAAACGAGGTTTGGGAACTTGTGGAAAGACCCAATGCAAACATTGTCGGCACAAAGTGGGTCTTCCGCAACAAACAAGATGAACACGGGGTGGTGACAAGAAACAAGGCACGACTTGTGGCCAAAGGTTACTCACAAGTCGAAGGTTTGGATTTTGATGAGACCTTTGCTCCAGTAGCTAGGCTTGAATCAATTAGAATATTACTTGCATATGCTACTCACCATGATTTCAAGCTGTACCAAATGGACGTAAAAAGCGCCTTCCTCAACGGACCGATCAAGGAAGAGGTGTACGTGGAGCAACCACCCGGATTTGAAGACGAAGAGTTCCCCGACCACGTGTATAAACTGCGTAAGGCTCTCTATGGCCTCAAACAAGCTCCTAGAGCTTGGTATGAGTGTCTTAGAGATTTTTTAATTGATAATGGCTTTCAAATTGGCAAAGTAGATTATACACTATTCACGAAAAATCTGAATAATGATCTTTTCATTTGCCAAATCTATGTTGATGATATAATTTTTGGATCAACTAATCAATCTTTCTGTGAAGAGTTTAGTAAAATTATGACAGACAGATTTGAAATGTCAATGATGGGAGAATTAAAGTACTTCTTGGGATTCCAAGTGCGGAAACAAAGGGAAGGAACGTTCATAAGCCAAACCAAGTACACGCAGGACATCCTCAAGAAGTTTGGCATGGACAAGGCAAAGCCCATTAAGACTCCCATGGCAACGAATGGTCACTTGGATCTCAATGAAGATGGACCGAGCGTCGACCAAAAGGTATATCGCTCTATGATTGGATCTTTACTTTACTTATGTGCATCTAGGCCAGACATTATGTTGAGTGTATGTTTGTGTGCAAGATTTCAAGCCAACCCTAAGGAATGTCATTTGACAGCCGTAAAGAGAATCCTAAGATATTTAGTTCATACACCCAACCTTGGTCTTTGGTACCCAAAAGGTTCAAAATTCAATCTCATTGGGTATTCCGATGCAGATTATGCCGGGTGCAAAGTTGATAGAAAAAGCACTTCTGGCACTTGCCAATTCCTAGGAAGATCCTTAGTTTCTTGGTCATCCAAGAAACAGAATTCCATTGCATTATCCACAGCCGAAGCGGAGTATGTTGCAGCCGGGAGTTGTTGTGCACAACTCCTTTGGATGCGACAAACTCTAAGGGATTACGGTTACAATATGAACCGTATTCCTCTTCTTTGTGACAATGAGAGTGCCATTAAAATAGCCCACAATCCAGTTGAGCACTCTAGAACTAAACACATTGACATAAGACACCATTTCTTGAGAGACCATTCCATGAAAGGAGACATATCCATCTCTCATGTCAACACCCAAAAACAATTGGCCGACATATTCACCAAGCCACTTGATGAAAAACGTTTTTGCGAACTCCGAAATGAGCTAAACATCCTTGATTCTCGGAGTGTGGCTTGAAAAGTTGCATACCTGTATGATTGCCTCAAAATATTGATTGAATTGTGAAAATTTTTCCTCCCCATTTTTCTCTCGAAAAACTATGTCAATTATTAGATCTTGATGAATTTTTGATCATAGTATGATTGTTGTTTGCTTACTGATCAAATTCATCAGGATTATTTGTATTGTTTTGCCTCTCTACCCTCAATTATTGGACCTTCAAATATATATGAATGGGCTATGCATTCTCTCCTGGTGACCACGGACAAGTCCGTGGTTACCCGGACTAGTCCGCCCTTGCAGACTAGTCCGCAGTGTGCCGGTTAGGCCGGACTAGTCCGACAGACCACGGACTAGTCCGATTTAGGTCTCTGGAGGACTTCGGACTAGTCCGGTCATGTCCGGACTTGTCCGATTTTTCGTGTCCATAACCCTAGCCGCCACCAAACCCTAATCTCTTCACCCCACACTCTCCTCCAAGCTTTCTCTCTCTTGCGCTCGAGCTCCCAAGGTGAATCCTTGATTCCTCCGTCGAAAAGCCTCAAACTTGGGCGGAGATTAAGCTTGAAGACTCGGGGATTGAAGTTAGCGGACAAGTCCGGCCTCCAACCCCCACATTTTCAAGTTTCCTTGGATTTCTTGGTAAATTTTCCTCAAACCCTAAGAAATCTCAAATTTCTTCTTTGATTATCGTTTGGCCTAGCATTCTTCACTAGTTGCATGTCCAGTTGATGTACTATGTGTATGCTAGACTAGCTATCTCATTAGGGATCAATTTTTATCCAGTTTGTTAGGTTTTTGCTGATGAACACCGGACTAGTCCGGTCCAGGTACGGACAAGTCCGGTCCCCCGGACTAGTCCGTGCCTGAGCACCGGACAAGTCCGATGTTTCTGAACCAAAACCTAACTCCTTAATTCCCTATTGCCTTCCATTGCCATCTTACCTCACAAATACCTTGTATAACTTGTCTTTTCTCTTGATCACTCATTCTCAGATCATGTCGAGCTCCGACAATGAAATCTCCGATTTCGAGGCCGAGTTGGACCACGAGGTGGCACCTCGGCCCTCGACGGGTCTTGGCAAGAAACGCCAAGAGAGACCCTCCGAGCCTGCTCCCTCACCTCCTCAGGTTCGGAGGAAGGTGTGTGTCAAGAAAGCCGCCTCCAAGGCTGCTCCTTCGTCAAGTGGCCCTCGCCAAGCTAAAGGAAAAGGCAAGGGGGTTGCCACAGGGCCTGTTGGGCCTCTAAAGCTACATACTCCCAGAGAAGGGGTCCGGGAACCCAATGAGGAGAGATTCAATGGCAAGGGCAGTGATGTGGCCATGAAGCTGAGGAGTGTGGATTACTATGCAAGGCCCAAGCAAGCAGCAGATGGCAGATTTTGGTCAAACTTCCATGCTGACTTCTATAAGCTTGTCTACCTGCCGATGAAGACCCCGGTGGTGCGCAGTCAATGGATTGACTGGGCCCACCTTGAGAAGAGGAAATGTGCAGCTTTTGATGAAGTGATACAAGCTGCAGAGAGACATGGGCTGAAGGATTTGCTTGCCTTCAGATATAATTGGAATGATGAAGTGATTGCACAATTCTATGCAACGTGCTACTTCTCAGGTGAAGAGGAAGAAAGTGTGACTTGGATGACTCATGGATCCAAGTATTCCATCACTCAAGAAGAGTTTGCCCGCCTGCTGCATCTTGACTCCGAGGAAGATGACCACCTCATTATCCACAACATTGGGGTCATTGAGAGGGATGGAATGCAGTTCATGTATGAGCCCTCCTCCAAGTTTGTCCCTCCCTCCACAAAGAACATGAAGCCTTTCTTTGTGGTCCTCAACAGAGTCCTTAGGAAGACGATTGCTCCCAAGGATGGTGATGCAGGGAGTGTGCAAGGCTACCTCCGGACCCTGATGAAGGTCATCAGCAAGAAAAGGCAATTTGATGTTGCAGACTATATCTGGAATGATATGGTCAATATCTCGAGTACCCCCAACCGATCCTGTGGCTATGCCCCTTACTTGATGTTCATGATTGAGAAGGTCACAGGGATCGAGTTTGTGAAGGATGTGGAGCACACTCCACTGAGGCCTCAGAAGCCTCAGTCCGTGAGTGTCCAGGCTGCTCCATCGCCGGCCTCAAGCCCCGAGGTGCCGGCAAGGCAAGGAGAAGCTGCTAGGGCTACTCCTCCCTCCAGGGAAGCCCCTAAGAAAGGATCCGCCAGTGGGATCCTCAAGTACTTGGCTGCAATCTTCTCCTCCTGCAAGAAAACTGAAGTGAAGCTTCACAAGCTAAATCAAAAGAGGAAGGAGGACATGAGGTACATAAAAGCAAATGTGAAGCAGCTGAGTGAGAAGCTGGAGATCAATCCAATTGGATCTCCAACAATTTCTGAAGATTCTGATCCAAACATCACCGAGCTCAGCCCCTTGACCCCTTCCGAGCTTGCCTATTTTGGCATTGGGGGCTCGAGCAGCTCCGCTCCTCCTCCTACCTCTCAACCTCGTCAAGCCGAAAGCGATGAAGATGATGAAGACGACGAGAGGACTGACAGCGAAGAGTGAAGCCCTAGGATCTTTCTCTCTCTCTCTTTTTGGTGTCTTGATGCCAAAGGGGGAGAGATTGAGGGGGAGTCTCTAAGCTTTAGCTGAATAGGATGCGAGGAGAGAGCTATCTATGTTTTTTATTGTTGTGATTGTATTTGCTTAACTCCCTTTTTCATATCATGTTTGGTCCTGTGATGAATTGCTCAATTAATTTGTAAGTGTGTGATGAAATCTGAGGTTTTTGCTCCTGAAGTGCCATATTCACTTGATATTAGTTGGTAAATGAAAATTCTGTCATTCTTAATACAATCATGCTCTTAGTATGCATCCCACCATAAAGAATGCACATATGAATAATTACCTTGTTGCCTGATGCATTTTTGAGTCATATGTGCATACTTTATGAAAATCTCATTTTATGTCTCTTTTTGTGAAATCTCAATTGGTTGTCATCAATCACCAAAAAGGGGGAGATTGAAAGTGCATCTAGGACTCCCTTGTGGGTTTTGGATGATTTATGACAAGCAATTGGGATCCTAATCCTTTTGTTGAGATAAATGCAGGAAAATGATGAAAAATGAGTAAAATGCCAAAAAGAGGGAAATTAAGAAGGAGAATGAATTTGAGCTCAAGAAGAAGAAATTAGTAGATTAGTATGTATGGAGTGTGTTAAGGAAACACACCCAAGAGCTCAATCTCACTTTATCACACACACACAATGCACAAAACCATACAGGACCGGACTAGTCCGATATCAACCGGACTAGTCCGATATCACATTCTGCACAAGATCGGACAAGTCCGGTCCCCACCGGACTAGTCCGATATCTTTCTGTTCCACTTCGGACTAGTCCTCCCCAGTGCGGACTAGTCCTCAACACAATGCACAAGTCACTAGATCGGACAAGTCCGGTCACTACCGGACTAGTCCGATTCCCTTTCTGATCCACTTCGGACAAGTCCGGTGTCTACACGGACTAGTCCGATTTACACTCTGTTCTAAATCGGACAAGTCCTCCAAGTGCGGACTTGTCGTTCAAAACACTTAGGGTTTCACAGGTCCGGACAAGTCCGATGTCAATCGGACAAGTCCGAAGATTTCCAGCAACGAAATCGGACAAGTCCGTTTTTTTTAATCGGACTAGTCCGATATTCCTGGACACTTAGGGTTTGCTTCACACAGCACACCGGACTAGTCCGGTCTCCACCACGGACTAGTCCGATCTTTCTAAACCCTAACGGTAATGTCTAGAAACCCCATATAAATAGAGGTGGATGGCCCACTTTCAAACTCTCTCGAACCCTAGCGCCGTCACACCTCCCAAGAGACTCAAAAACCATCTCTCTCCACGAAGTTGAGTGCAAAATCGATCAATCTTTTGAAGATCACTTGTAGATCATTGGAGAGGCACTTTGCACACGATTGAGCTCTTGGTTTGAATCTCTAACACACTCTTGCATCTCAATTGTATATTTCGAAGTGTGTTATTGGTGGTTTTGAAACTTGTAATCAAGGGAGCTCTCAACTTGTGAGATCGCCCCTTCAACTTGGTGATTTACCCCTGCGTGATTAGTGGAAGAGGATTGGCCTTCGTGGCGATCCGACGAGGGAAGGGTTGGTAAAGACCCGGTCCTTTTGTGGGCTCCTCAACGTGGACGTAGGCTGCCTTCGTGGTAACCGAACCACGGGATAAATCTTGTGTCTTGTTCGTTTGTGTTCATCATTCTAGTTGATCAACATTATCTAGGGTTTGATTCATTTTGTTGAATTGAAGTTAAATAGTGAACAAGAATCATACTTGCAATAAAACTTAACATACAACTATTGAACTGTCATTATAGTTTATATTTCCGCTGTAAACGACAACGAAACAATCAAATTGACCTAACTTGATCAACCTAGCCCGTGAAATCCGGACTAGTCCGCACTTTACCGGACTAGTCCGATATATCTGGATTTAACCTTTTTGTTTAAGTACTACAGGAACCGAAAAAATTCAAGAAGGCCTATTCACCCCCCCTCTAGGCCTACATTCAAAGAGGAACAAGTTTAAAATTGATTTGGAACAAAACCGCACTTAAAAATGTAGGAAAGTGCGGACTAGTCCGGTTTTGCTGAGGACTAGTCCGATTTCTCTCTGTCTAAAAACGGACTTGTCCATTTTTGCTGCAGATTAGTCCGATATTTGCCTCTGGACAACTTCGGACTTGTCCGATTTTGTGCGGACTAGTCCGGTATTCCATGAATCCTTGAAAATTTGCTAAGTCCCTGGACTTTTCCAGACTAGTCCGGTGTTCCAGCGGACTTGTCTGTTTTCCTTTCTAACTAAGATCGGACTTGTCCGATTTTAGGCCAGACTTGTCCGATTTTCTCTCTGGACGACTTCGGACTAGTCCGGTCCTGTCCGGACTTGTCCGATATTTCGTGACTCCGAGATTGACCTTTTGTTTTACGACTTGTTTCTTGGGTTTCACGTCAAGTGGGCCTAGGGACGTCATGTCCAACTCTTTTAGAGCCCATGTGGGACTCTAAACCGGCCTCTACTCATCCCAAAACTCGAAATCCATCTAACTCTAGCCTCCACGTCTATATAAACAACCCCACCCCTTGGTTTGACATCTATTTGCCACTTTTCCACCCACCCAAACCCTAGTTCGTGGGGAGCCACCATCAAGGAGGGAGGAGAAGATCCCAAGCAAGAGGAAGAAGAGGAGGAAACGAAGGAGGATCTAGATCTCCACCAAGTCTCGTTCTTCACCACCAATTCATCTCCAAGTTCATCACCAACCCTAGATCATCAAGATCCAAGTGTTACCTCCAAGTTTCTTGGTTCATTGGAGTTCTAAACACCTGGTATACCTTCCATTATCTTTTCCTTACGTGCATTCAACCCCTAATCTCCAAATTCACGTCGATCTAGAAAACCCTAATCTGCTGATCTCGTCAAGTGCGGACTTGTCCGGTCCCTAGTGGACTAGTCCGATCTTCCTGGTTAAATTGTGTTGAATTAATTCTAAAATTTGATCTAATCAACCCCAAACCTGTATAAACTTGTTAAAATCTACTAGAGCTAGTTAGTGATTATTAAAAGCAATCTAGTAACAAGTTCTACCCTGCATTTGCATCAATCATGCATGTCATATCATATTGAGTAATATTTGTGCACTCTTTGATTGTGTTTCTTGTTTTGTATGTTTATTGAGTGGATTAGACGGATTTGCGCTAGAGAGTCCCACGGAGGATCTACAGCATCAAGAGTTTGAAGGCTTTGACCCTAATCAACAGCAAGAGCAAGGCAAGTGTCTTTGAAGCATATTGATCCTATTTTTAAAATAAATGTTTTGTTTGCAAAACTGCATGCTTGTGTCAAATTGATGGGAAATCCTATGGTAGGAAGTTTACTAGATTTGCTAAACCACCCTTGTCACCTGGAATTTATGGTAGAGAGTTAGGAAGGGTTTTTACCTTTTTGCTTCGCTTAATCAACTGGGATGGGAAACAACCATATCACTCAATTTAATTATGCATGGATGAGATTATGGTTAACATGAACTGGTTAAACATGGTATGGTAATGGATGATCTAAGCAAGCCTGGTATGTGGATGGGTTGGATGTTATGGTGGTTTGCTTGCTTTAGATCTAAGGACCGGTTCATGCGAGAATAAGCCAGGACTATAGTGCCACCACGAGGCCAAGTATGGGTGCGGCGTAGCTGATTAATTAGGGCTTTGCTAGTGCTGTTTGGACCATTGTGGATGCTCGGGGAAGGGGTAGTCGGATTGGGTTTGTTGATGATTGGTGGGACTACCCTGGGATCCGAATGGCTCAAGAGGGGGCCCTTGGTTGAAGATGTGCTCTGCGGGAGACATCGCCACCGGTGAAACCTCAGTGGGGTCTAAATAGGCTAGTAATCCCTTTGTAAAGGCTATTTTGTTATCTCTTGGCCACACACCAACGGAAGTGTGTAATGTGACCGACGGGTCATGGGCATAAGGGAGGTTCTTAGTCGCCAAAAGGTGATGAAATCATGAACACGTGGGTAAAGAGGAACAAACTCTGCAGAGTGTTAACTAAAACTATCATGATAGCCGTGCTCCCGGTTATGAGCACCTGGACAACTTCCATGATTAGAGGGTATTTGGTATTGGTAATGGTTATGGTAATGGTTACGGTGATGGTTATGGATGGTTATGGATTTATTTGTGGTATTGAAGGTGGTTATTGGCAATGGTGAAATCTGGAATTTTTGATGATGGTAATGAATTCAGATTTGGTATTACGGTATTACTTATGATTATGATGGGTTTACTTCACATACTTATACTATATTGCTTTTCGAATGTTTAAATGTACTTTTCAGCACTTTGCCATTATTATTGTCGTCATTTGAATCAGCCACATGTCATACTTTCCACACTTGCTGAGTACGACATGTACTCACTCTTGCAATCCCCCCCCCCAACAGTTGCAGGTCAGGATTGGGAGTTTAATGGTGATAATGCGGAGTTCTAGGCCGTGTCTACCGTCAGCTTGCCTGTGGTGTTGATTGGAGCTGCGCATATACATACCCTGTCGCTTATGCTGCATAGTTGCTTAGTTTGCTTAATTAGTTTATTTCCGCTGCATTAGTTGAACTTGTCATTAACAATTACTAGAGCTTGTATTTGAGGATAATCTGGTTTGTGTAATAAATCTGATAATTAATCTTGTTTTGTGGTAATTTTCTGTATACTCGCTTGTGATTGCACTCGTATATGTGTGATGAACATCCTGGGCACACATATGCGTTAGCTTGGTTCATTTTCGGAACCGGGCGTCACAGATTGGTATTAGAGCCACAGGTTGACCGTAGGATGCAGCCTAGATAGAATGGACACTTTAGAGCACATAGGAGCACTCAGGAATCGATGTGTTTTTGCTTGGAGTGCTGTTTGCTATATATATTGGTTGCTTGTGTGCTTAATAGAGGATTTTGGGATGCTTTAGCATTTTCATGTCCACCTAGGCTAGTGTAGCTAGTTGTTTAGTTTCATATCCCTTGGTGCATATTGTTGGGGACGTTTTCTAATTCTTACCTACTGCTTTTCTTCAGATGGTGAGGACTCGCAACCAGAGGGATGGCAATGATGAGGAGGAGAACAATGGAGTACCTCAGAACAACAATGGACAAGGATCTACTCAGGGAGCTATCAACATCGAGCAGCTATTGGCCATGCAAAACCAGCTCATGCAGACCATGATACAGACTATGGGACAGCTGCAGGCATGGCAATATCAACAATCATCCCCACATGCCTCCACCGCCACCCCCACCTCCTCATAACCGATTGGGAGAGTTTATGAGGACTAGGCCGCCAACCTTTGCTCAAGCCGCAGACCCTATGGATGCGGACGATTGGCTCAAGTCCGTGGAGAAGAAGCTAGCTATTGTCCGATGTAGTGACCGGGAGAAGGTGCTATTTGCTTCTCATGAACTCGTTGGAGCAGCTGCAGATTGGTGGGATTCTTATTGCAATGCTCATGAGAACCAAGAGAGAATTACCTGGGCGGAATTCAAGGAGAGTTTCCGTTCTCATTATGTGCCGGAAGGTGTTATGCTCCTGAAGAGGCAAGAATTTGAGAACTTGAGACAAGGAAAATCAAGCGTGAGTGAATATCTTAATAAGTTCACTCAACTCTCATGATATGCGCCTGAGGATGTTAGTCGGGACAGCCGGAAGCAATACTTGTTCATGAGGGGATTGAACAATACGATCCAAGTACAATTGCTCAACTGTGATTATGTCAATTTCCAGAAGCTTGTGGACAAAGAAATTGTGGTTGAGAACAAGATCCGTGAGATGGAGCAAGAAATCAAGAGGAAGGCGCCATATCAAGGACAGCAACAAGGAAGTAATGTGCGCCCTCGCTTTGCGCCGCCCAATGCGCCTCATTACAGCTCCTCTATTCCTGCTCAGCGCCCTGGTTATGCACCGCGCCCAACTCAGTTTGTGCAGCAGCGCCCTGTCATGCAAGCACCAAGGCCTCCGATGCCTTATGCACCTCGTGCCGATTTTCCTGGAGCCAATGTTCAAAACCAAGCTCGTCCCAATAATTCTGGTGGAGTTAAGAAGTGTTATACTTGTGGAGAAGCTGGACACTTTGCGCATCAATGTCCTAAGTCGGGCCTTGGTCAAGGAAGCAATGCATCGAGGCAAAACCCAAGACCTAATGGAGGACAGCCACAAGGAAGCCGTGGACAGCAGAATTTTGCTCGTGACAACGTGAACCATGTCTCTACGGAGGATGCTCAACAAGCGGATGACGTGGTCATTGGTATGTTTCTCGCCAACTCCAACCCCGCGACTATGTTATTTGATTCTGGAGCATCGCATTCATTCATTGCATCGAAGTATGTTGCCAAGTATAGTTTGCCTATCTCTCATATGAAGTTTACTCTGTTGGTTAAGTCTCCTGGAGGAGAGATGAGGACAAATATAGTATGTCCAAAAGTAAGCCTTAGAATAAGGGGGGTAGACTTCTCCGCCAACCTCATTGTTTTAGATTCTCAAGGGTTGGATATTATACTTGGTATGGACTGGTTGAGGAAGCACAATGGAGTTATCGAATGTGCAACAAAGATGGTGAAGTTGACTAATGAAGAAGGGATCACCGTAGAATTTGAAGCAACCCAACATGCACCGAAGCAATTAGAGCTGAATCATATGGATTGTGTCGCAATTGAAGAGATTCCGGTGGTGTGTAAATTTTTGGATGTTTTTCCGGACGAGTTGCCAGGTATGCCACCCGATCGAGACATTGAGTTTGTTATTGATTTAATACCTAGAACTGCACCTATAGCTAAGAAACCGTATAGGATGCCTCCTATGGAATTAGCGGAGCTCAAGAAGCAAATTCAAGAGCAATTAGAGAAGGGTTTTATTCGCCCTAGCTCTTCACCTTGGGGAGCGCCCGTTCTATTTGTGGACAAGAAGGACGGATCCCAAAGGATGTGCGTGGATTACCGAGCTCTCAACGAGGTAACAATCAAGAACAAGTACACCTTGCCACGCATAGAGGACTTGTTTGATCAGATGAAGGGTGCTTGTGTCTTCTCTAAGATTGACTTGAGGTCGGGATACTTTCAAATGAAGATTAGACCATCGGACATACCCAAGACAGCTTTTAGGACACGGTATGGATCTTATGAGTACACTGTGATGTCTTTTGGATTGACAAACGCACCTGCCTACTTTATGTACCTCATGAATAAATTCTTCATGGAGTACTTAGATAAGTTCGTTGTGGTGTTTATTGATGATATTATGATCTACTCGAAGGATGAGAAGGAACATGAGGAACACTTGAGGCTTACGCTGCAGAAATTGAGGGAGCATCAATTGTATGCCAAGTTCAACAAGTGCCAGTTTTGGTTGAAAGAGGTGCCATTTTTGGGTCATATAATCTCAGGAGGAGGAGTATCGGTTGACCCCGGAAAAGTGAGAGACGTGTTGAAGTGGGAACCACCGCAAAACGTCAAGGAAATAAGGAGTTTTCTTGGGATGGCTGGATATTACCGTCGATTCATCAAGGACTTTTCCAAGATAGCCAAGCCTATGACGGAGTTGCTAATGAAGGGAAAGGCATTCCAATGGACTAAAGCTTGTCAGGATAGCTTTGAGGAGTTAAAGAAGCGGTTGACAACAGCCCCAGTTTTGGTATTGCCGGATGTAAGCAAGAGTTTTGACATTTATTGCGATGCATCAAGACAAGGGCTTGGATGTGTATTCATGCAAGAAGGTCAAGTGGTCGCCTATGCGTCAAGACAATTGAAGAAACATGAGCAGAATTACCCCACGCACGATTTGGAACTCGCGGCCGTGGTACATGCATTGAAGATTTGGAGACACTATATTCTTGGACATAGGTGTGAAATTTATACGGATCATAAGAGTTTGAAGTATATTTTCACACAAACGGATTTGAACTTGAGGCAACGAAGATGGTTAGAGCTCATCAAAGATTATGATGTGGGAATCAACTATCTTCCGCGAAAAGCCAATGTAGTGGCCGATGCTTTGAGTAGAAAAGGAGTAAGTCATCAACTCACGGTTCGAGAGTTACCATTCGAGTTATGTAAGGAGTTTGAACGGTTGAACCTCGGGTTTGTAAATGAGATGGAGATGATGGAGTTAAATCCGACCTTGGAGCAAGAAATTCGAGAAGCACAGACCACAAATGAGGAGATCAAGGAAATCAAGGAAAGAATCGAAGAAGGGAGAGAATTCAGATTTTACAAGGATGAACATGGTACCTTATGGCTTGGAAAGAGAATCGTTGTGCCTAATGTAAAGCATATTCGGGAGACAATATTAAAGGAGGCACATGACTCGCCTTACTCGATTCACCCCGGTTGTACGAATATGTACAAGGACTTGAAGACTTGCTATTGGTGGGATAGCATGAAAAAGGACATAGCCGAATATGTTGCATTGTGTGATGTGTGCCAACGAGTCAAGGCAGAACATCAAAGGCCAGCCGGATTATTGCAACTGTTGAAGATTCCAGAATGGAAGTGGGAAGAAATTGGAATGGACTTCATAGTTGGGTTACCACGTACTCAGTCCGGATATGACTCAATTTGGGTAATTGTGGATCGCTTAACCAAGTCAGCTCATTTTGTCCCTGTGAAGACCAAATATACAGCTGCACGATTGGCCGAAATATACATGGAGCATATTGTGTGTCGACATGGAGTCAATAAGAAAATAGTCTCGGATAGAGGTTCTCAATTTACCTCCAGATTTTGGCAAAAATTGCATGAAGCTTTGGGAACGAGGTTGAATTTTAGTTCAGCATATCATCCTCAGACGGATGGACAAACCGAGAGGACCAATCAGATTTTGGAGGACATGTTAAGAGCTTGTGCTTTAAAGCATGGGAAAAGTTGGGACAAAAGCTTGCCATACGCAGAATTTTCATACAACAATAGTTACCAAGCAAGCTTGAAAATGTCACCATATGAAGCGCTTTATGGGAGGAAGTGTAGGACACCTTTATTCTGGAATGAGGCAGGAGAAACTCAAGTATTTGGTCCGGGCGTGTTGCAAGAAGCCGAAAAGCAAGTCCAAATAATTCGTGGAAACTTGAGGGCTGCCCAATCAAGGCAAAAAGGCTATGCGGATAATAGGAGAAGGAAATTAGCCTTTGAAATAGGAGATTTTGTTTACCTCAAGGTGTCACCAATGAGAGGTCATAAGAGGTTTAACATAAGAGGCAAGCTCGCACCTCGTTATATTGGACCATTCAAGATTTTGGACAAAAGAGGAGAAGTAGCATATAAGTTGGAGATGTCAGCTCATCTTTCAGACGTACATGATGTGTTTCATGTTTCCCAACTCAAGAAGTGTCTCAGGGTATCGGAAGATCAAGTGCCAATGGAAGAATTGGAACTAGAGGAAGATTTGACGTATGCCGAGCAACCGGTCAAAATCTTGGAAACCAAGGAGAGAGTCACAAGGAACAAGGTCATTAGATGGTGTAAAGATCAATGGAAGCACCACACAGAAAAAGAAGCGACGTGGGAATTAGAAGATGATCTCAAGAAGGAATTTCCCTATCTCTCCTCTTCCGCGTCGAATCTCGAGGGCGAGAATCATTTTAAGGGGGGTAGGTTTATAACACCCTCATTTTCATGCATCATGCCTTGCATACACTCATATACATGTTTAACATTAACCCATAACAAGAGGAACAAGTTTAAAATTGATTTGGAACAAAACCGCACTTAAAAATGTAGGAAAGTGCGGACTAGTCCGGTTTTGCTGAGGACTAGTCCGATTTCTCTCTGTCTAAAAACGGACTTGTCCGTTTTTGCTGCGGATTAGTCCGATATTTGCCTTTGGACAACTTCGGACTTGTCCGATTTTGTGCGGACTAGTCCGGTATTCCATGAATCCTTGAAAATTTGCTAAGTCCCTGGACTTTTCCAGACTAGTCCGGTGTTCCAGCGGACTTGTCCGTTTTCCTTTCTGACTAAGATCGGACTTGTCCGATTTTAGGCCAGACTTGTCCGATTTTCTCTCTGGACGACTTCGGACTAGTCCGGTCCTGTCCGGACTTGTCCGATATTTCGTGACTCCGAGATTGACCTTTTGTTTTACGACTTGTTTCTTGGTTTTCACGTCAAGTGGGCCTAGGGACGTCATGCCCAACTCTTTTAGAGCCCATGTGGGACTCTAAACCGGCCTCTACTCATCCCAAAACTCGAAATCCATCTAACCCTAGCCTCCACGTCTATATAAACAACCCCACCCCTTGGTTTGACATCTATTTGCCACTTTTCCACCCACCCAAACCCTAGTTCGTGGGGAGCCACCATCAAGGAGGGAGGAGAAGATCCCAAGCAAGAGGAAGAAGAGGAGGAAACGAAGGAGGATCAAGATCTCCACCAAGTCTCGTTCTTCACCACCAATTCATCTCCAAGTTCATCACCAACCCTAGATCATCAAGATCCAAGTGTTACCTCCAAGTTTCTTGGTTCATTGGAGTTCTAAACACCTGGTATACCTTCCATTATATTTTCCTTACGTGCATTCAACCCCTAATCTCCAAATTCACGTCGATCTAGAAAACCCTAATCTGCTGATCTTGTCAAGTGCGGACTTGTCTGGTCCCTAGCGGACTAGTCCGATCTTCCTGGTTAAATTGTGTTTAATTAGTTCTAAAATTTGATCTAATCGACCCCAAACCTGTATAAACTTGTTAAAATCTACTAGAGCTAGTTAGTGATCATTAAAAGCAATCTAGTAACAAGTTCTACCCTGCATTTGCATCAATCATGCATGTCATGTCATATTGAGTAATATTTGTGCACTCTTTGATTGTGTTTCTTGTTTTGTATGTTTATTGTGTGGATTAGACGGATTTGCGCTAGAGAGTGCCACGGAGGATCTACAGCATCAAGAGTTTGAAGGCTTTGACCCTAATCAACAGCAAGAGCAAGGCAAGTGTCCTTGAAGCATATTGATCCTGTTTTTAAAATAAATGTTTTGTTTGCAAAACTGCATGCTTGTGTCAAATTGATGGGAAATCCTATGGTAGGAAGTTTACTAGATTTGCTAAACCACCCTTGTCACCTGGAATTTATGGTAGAGAGTTGCGAAGGGTTTTTACCTTTTTGCTTCGCTTAATCAACTGGGATGGGAAACAACCATATCACTCAATTTAATTATGCATGGATGAGATTATGGTTAACATGAACTGGTTAAACATGGTATGGTAATGGATGATCTAAGCAAGCCTGGTATGTGGATGGGTTGGATGTTATGGTGGTTTGCTTGCTTTAGATCTAAGGACCGGTTCATGCGAGAATAAGCCAGGACTACAGTGCCACCACAAGGCCAAGTATGGGTGCGGCGTAGCTGATTAATTAGGGCTTTGCTAGTGCTGTTTGGACCATTGTGGATACTCGGGGAAGGGGTAGTCGGATTGGGTTTGTTGATGATTGGTGGGACTACCCTGGGATCCGAATGGCTCAAGAGGGGGCCCTTGGTTGAAGATGTGCTCTGCGGGAGACATCGCCACCGGTGAAACCTCAGTGGGGTCTAAATAGGCTAGTAATCCCTTTGTAAAGGCTATTTTGTGATCTCTTGGCCATACACCAACGGAAGTGTGTAATGTGACCGACGGGTCATGGGCATAAGGCAGGTTCTTAGTCGCCGAAAGGTGATGAAATCATGAACACGTGGGTAAAGAGGTACAAACTCTGCAGAGTGTTAACTAAAACTATCATGATAGTCGTGCTCTCAGTTATGAGCACCTGGACAACTTCCATGATTAGAGGGTATTTGGTATTGGTAATGGTTATGGTAATGGTTACGGTGATGGTTATGGATGGTTATGAATTTATTTGTGGTATTGAAGGTGGTTATTGGCAATGGTGAAATCTGGAATTTTTGATGATGGTAATGAATTCAGATTTGGTATTACGGTATTACTTATGATTATGATGGGTTTACTTCACGTACTTATACTATATTGCTTTTCGAATGTTTAAATGTACTTTTCAGCACTTTTCCATTATTATTGTCGTCATTTGAATCAGCCACATGTCATACTTTCCACACTTGCTGAGTACGACATGTACTCACTCTTGCAATCCCCCCCAACAGTTGCAGGTCAGGATTGGGAGTTTAATGGTGATAATGCGGAGTTCTAGGCCGTGTCTACCGTCAGCTTGCCTGTGGTGTTGATTGGAGCTGCGCATATACATACCCTGTCGCTTATGCTGCATAGTTGCTTAGTTTGCTTAATTAGTTTATTTCCGCTGCATTAGTTGAACTTGTCATTAACAATTACTAGAGCTTGTATTTGAGGATAATTTGGTTTGTGTAATAAATCTGATAATTAATCTTGTTCTGTGGTAATTTTTTGTATACTCGCTTGTGATTGCACTCGTATATGTGTGATGAACATCCTGGGCACACATATGCGTTAGCTTGGTTCATTTTCGGAACCGGGCGTCACAAACACATTTAGATTAGTCTCACACACGATTTCTTTAACAGATCATTTTTCTGCCGAAAGGGTTTGGGGTTTAATTGTTTCCGCTGCATAAGATTTTTAGATCTACCATTCACCCCCCCCCCTCTGGTTGCTTTTCACATGCTCTTCGATCCTACAATTGGTATCAGAGCCACGGTGCTCTAATCTTTGTGATTTGCGCGTGTTTTTGACTAATCATCATGGAGAAGTACTCTGCCAAACCTTGTGTGTTCGCTGGTATTGATTTTCAAGTTTGGAAGGCACGCATGGAGGCTTTCATCCAAGCACAAGGCTTTGCAATATGGGAGAAGGTATACAAGCCTTACGAAGTGCCATCAAACGATCAAGTTACAGCTACAAATCTGAGAGATGTCGACAACAACAACAAGGCTCGAAACTTGATCATACAAGGATTAACACAAAGCGACTTCGACCGTGTTGCACACCTCCGATCTGCATACGATGTGTGTAAAGCACTTTGTGACTACCACGAAGGATCCAATATGATCAAGGAGGTAAGGCAAGACATGTTCAAGAAAGAATACATGCGCTTCGAGATGCAATCCAGTGAGTCAATTGATGATCTCTTTGCTCGTTTTAATAAAATTCTCAGCAACTTGCGTAGTGTCAATGTTAATTTTTCAGATGCTAAAAATGCTAGGCAATTATTAAGTGCATTAGACATGTCAATTTGGGAGATGAAAGTTACATCTATTCGTGAATCTACTGTCATGAGTACACTTACTTTAGATGTTCAATATTCCAAGCTAAAAACTCATGAAATTGATATAATATCACGTAAGAACCCCAACAAGTCTATTGCTTTTGTTTCTCAACGTGATATGCCTAGCTCCGGCCAATCTTCATCTTGTAGTACACTTGCTTTGTTGTCCTCTCTAACCCTTGAACAGATTGAGGAGTTTCCAGAGGAGGAGCTAGCACTTCTCTCTACAAGGTTCTCAAAAGCATTGCAAAATGTGAGAACTAGAAGAGAGGAAGCTCCGAACCTCAACGATGTTTTGAATGTGGTAAAACAGGACACTTTCGTACAGAATGCCCTAACCTTTCAGGTCTGACCACCCGGGAAGAAAAACAAAGCAAGGTTCGGACCTCCTCTAGGAATTCCAACAAGAAGAAGAAAGGTACCATAGGACGCAAGATGATCAACAGTTTCATCACCGCGCTTCAAGAGTTCAGTACAAGTGACGTGGACATTGGAAGTGATGAAGATGAAGATGATTTGGCAAACTTGTGCTTTATGGCGGGCAAGTCAAGATCAAGTATGGAGGAGGCAGAACACAACAGCGACAATGAAGAGGTATGTCCTACTTGCGAAGAAATGTGTGATGCTATTTCTCGTGCCACTATTATTGTTAAGAAAAAGGACAAAAGACTTAGGGATAGTGCTGCTAAAATTAAATCACTAGAATCTGAAATCAACCATTTAAAAACTTTGATTCCTAGTGATGATGCATGTCCCTCATGTGACTTAATTTATGAACAATTGTCCACATTAAGAAGTGCACACTCATCCACTCTAGATAGACTTGATGAAGAAATTGAAAAGAACAAAGAGCTTGCTGCACTTAATGATAAAAACTTGAAAGATGCTAGTTGTTCTACAATTGATTTGCATTGTTCTACTTGTGAGGATCTTGATAAGAAACTACAGGATGCTATGAATGAAATTTCTATATTGAACAATGCTTTACATTCTCATGAAGTTAAATTTTGTTCAAATTGCAAACTAAAAGTAAAAACTTCATGTGAAAATTGCCTAGATCTGTCCAATAAACTTGATGACATGCATAGGACATTAGATCGGTTTTGTAATGGGAATAAGAACCAAAACTTGCTGCTGAATTCTTCCAAGTCTTGCAATAATAAAACTGGTTTAGGTTTTGATTCTCATGCTCATGCTAAGGCACATCCACCTAAAATTGTAAAGTCATCAGGAAGTGGTTTGATTCAAACAGTTCCTAAACAAAAAGGAGTGGTTTTCAAATCTGCAGGAGTGTTGCCTCATTCGGTTTCAAATAAAAATATTGCTTGCTCATCTAGACATGAACACAAAGTTAAATTTCATTGTACCTTTTGTGGTAGAGATGGTCATGTCATAGATTTTTGTTATAGACTAGCTAAACAACAGAAAAGGGAAAGAATGGTTGCTAGATCTCATAACTTTCATGCAAAATTTGCTGCACACATTGAACCGAATGTATAACCTGCTGTTTTGAGTCAAAAACATTCAAAGTTTACCTCCGGAGCTACATATTTTTGGGCTACACAAGTAACACCTTGTAGGTCAGTAGTCAAGAATAAAAAGTCTCCTTTGACTCATAAACCTGCTGTTTTGTCTCAGCTTTCGCGTGTTTTTCCTGCTGCACGTCGCGTGACTCAGTACTGGATTCCTAAATGCCTTTTGACTAACCCCAGTATTGAGTCAACGACGTATTGTGATTTTATGTAGGTTACACGTTTGAGGAAGGAGAACATTTGGATTGTAGATTCAGGTTGCTCACGCCACATGACCGGTAACAAAGATTGGTTCTCCTCCCTCTCTTTTGTGTCACGTGTAGAGAATGTTACTTTTGTCGATAATTCTTCAACTCCTATAATTGCTAAGGGTTCGGTTAGAGTAAATGATCACTACACTTTGAAGGATGTGGCACTTGTCAAAAATTTGAAATACAACTTGCTTTCTGTTGCATAATTGCTAGATGAAAATCTAGAAATTATTTTCAATAAAAACTGCTGCAAAGTTGTAGGTTCAAATAGTGAGCTTATTTCTAACATGTCTCGGTTTGGAAGAGTTTTTAAAGCTGATTTTGATATGTCTTCCTCTAAGCATAGGTGTCTAGTTGCTAATGATTCAAAGGACTTATATTTTTGGCATCGTAGACTTGGTCACGTAGGCTTTGATCACCTAACGCGTGTTAGTGCTCTTGATCGCATACGTGGGCTGCCTAAGCTTAAAGGGGACAAAGAAATTGTGTGCTCTTCTTGTAGACATGCTAAGATGGTTGCAGGTTCGCATACTCCTATCACAATGATCATGACAACTGAACCATGTCAACTTTTGCATCTTGACACCGTAGGACCTTCACGTGTTCAATCCTTTGGAGGTAAATGGTATGTTCTTGTTATCGTTGATGATTATTCTAGATACTCTTGGGTTTACTTTATGGCGTCTAAGAATGAAGTTTTTAGTCACTTTAGAACTTTATTTCTTAGATTATCAATTGATCACCCAAGATCATTAAAAGCAATTAGAAGTGATAATGGAACTGAATTTAAAAATCAATTTTTTGATCACTTTTGTGCTGAAAATAGAATAGATCATCAATTCTCTTCACCATATGTACCTCAACAAAATGGTGTTGTAGAAAGAAAGAACAGAACCTTAGTTGAGATGGCTAGGACTATGCTTGATGAATATCAAACTCCTAGGAAATTTTGGGCTGATGCGTTAGCAACCGCTTGTTATGTCTCAAATCGTGTTTTCCTGTGTGCTAAGCTAGGTAAAACACCATATGAGCTTCGGTTTGGACATAGGCCTAGTGTTACACACTTTCGGGTCTTTGGTTGTAAATGCTTTGTTAAGAAACATGGTAATCTTGATAAATTTGAACCTAGATCCATTGATGGCATGTTTCTTGGTTATCCATCTCATACTAGAGGCTACCGTGTGCTTTTACTGGACACTAACAAAATTGTGGAGACTTGTGAAGTGTCTTTTGATGAATCTAGCCCAGGTACTAGCTCAAACATTGCATGACCAGATCCGTATCCTCAGGGGGAGGGTATTTTCGAAGAGGAAGAAGAGCTGGTGATACTACCTGGTAGTTCCGAAGTTGACACGTGTCCAGCTCCGGACATTGAACAAGCTCCGGCTATCACCTATGCTGGTCCTGGTCGTCCACAAGTCACAAGCTCATCATTCTACGATGAACCTAATGAAGAAGAAGCTTGTGAGACATCTGTTCCCCTACGTTTTTATAAAGATCATCCCCCACAACAGATGATTGGAAGCTTGCACGAACGAGTCACACGGTCCAGGTTTTGCGATCCAAACTCTCATGCTCATTCTGCTTTTGTTGCTTCTTTTGAACCCAAAGATATATCACACGCACTCACTAATGAATCTTGGATTATTGCCATGCAAGAAGAGTTAGAAAATTTTGAAAGAAATAATGTTTGGAAACTTGTAACTCCACCTCAAGGTCACCCTTTAATTGGAACTAAATGGGTATTTTAAAATAAACAAAGTGAGGATGGGGTTGTGGTTAGGAATAAGGCTAGGTTGGTTGCTCAAGGTTTCACTCAAGTTGAGGGTCAAGATTTTGATGAAACTTTTGCTCCTGTCGCTAGATTAGAAGCCATAAGAATTTTGTTAGCTTTTGCAACATCTAAAGGTTTTAAGCTATATCAAATTGATGTTAAAAGTGCTTTTCTTAATGGCTACATAGATGAGGAGGTTTATGTCAAACAACCACCGGGTTTTGAAAATCCAGATTTTCCTAATCATGTTTACAAACTGTCCAAAGCCTTATACGGTCTCAAACAAGCCCCTAGAGCATGGTATGATAGGTTAAAAACATTCTTACTTGAAAAGGGGTTTACCATGGGCAAGGTTGATAAAACTCTTTTTGTGCTTAAGCATGGCAATGACTCATTATTCGTTCAAGTGTATGTGGATGATATTATCTTTGGTTGTGCTTCTCATGATCTTGTGTCCAAGTTTTTAGCAATGATGAGTTCCGAATTTGAAATGAGTATGATGGGTGAACTCACTTACTTTTTGGGGCTGCAAATCAAGCAAACCAAGGAGGGTACCTTTGTGCATCAAATGAAGTATACCAAAGACCTCCTAAGGCGTTTCAACATGGACAAAAGCAAGCCTCTTCGGACACCAATGGGAACAGAAACAACACTTGAACTTGATGAAGATGGTGAATCTATGAATCAAAAAGAATATAGAAGCATGATCGGATCACTTTTGTACCTCACGGCATCAAGACCGGACATACAATTCAGCGTATGTCTTTGTGCACGGTTTCAAGACTTCCCACGTGTTTCACATCGTCAAGCCGTCAAAAGGATTCTCAGGTACTTACATGGAACCCAAGAATTTGGCATTTTTCTTCCTTCTTCCTCAACCGTTACTTTGAAAGCTTTTTCGGATGCTGATTTTGGGGGTTGTAGGATTGATAGGAAAAGTACTTCTGGTGCTTGTCATTTTCTTGGTAATTCTCTTGTTGCTTGGTCCTCTAGAAAACAAATTTCAGTTGCACAATCCACAACCGAATCTGAATATGTAGCTGCTGCTAGTGCTTGCTCACAAATTCTTTGGATTGTTCAAACACTTAAGGACTATGGGGTTGATCTATATAGTGTTCCACTATTTTGTGATAACACTAGTGCCATTTGCATTGCTAAAAATCCCGTGAAACATTCTAGAACTAAGCACATTGACATTAGGTATCACTTTCTCCGAGATAATGTTGAAAAAGGAAACATTGTGCTTCACCATGTAGATACCGAACAACAATTGGCTGACATTTTTACAAAACCTTTGGATTTCACTCGCTTTTGTTACATTCATAGTGAAATAGGGGTTATGCATCCTCATGGCTTAAATTGAGGGGGAGTTTTGAAACTTGGGAAGTCTATGTGTGAATCTGAAATTAAAATAATATGAGCATAGTATTTCATACATATATGACTTTGTGATTCCTTTTACATGATGAAAGTTCTTACTACATTACTCGTGTTATACATTTTGTAGTTTTTGCCATGTCTAGTAATTGGAATAATTACTTACACTAAAACTGGTCATGGTCGAACTTTCTTGCTGTTTTGAACTTGTTACATGTTCACAAGTGCTTTTAATCATAAAGAATAAATCAAGTAATCAACTCACATGTTGAGTTTTTATGAACAAATATAAATTTAGAAAAGATCAAGAGAATATGCATGCATCGCACTTCTTCTTTTGAGATAGCTTATCATTGCACTTAGATATGAACTTGGAAGAAGTTGTGTATGACTAAAACCATGTCTTTAAGCTTCTGATTGTCAAATGACATAGGCTTGGCTTGGTTGGTTAGAATAAGGCAGATGCGCATATAATCTCTTGCAAATATCATATGATCTAAATTTATGCTTTGAAAAATAATAAAATGCAGCAACTAGTGTCATGCTTTCAGGTTTTGAAATAGTTAAGTTTGTGAGATCATGACTTGCTTAAATTGAAAATTACATATGATCTCTAGCATGGCTTACACTACTTTATGTATCTCATTGATGTGATAGTGTAAGTTACTTGATAGTATGACTGGGATGAGCTTTGTTTTATATGTATATGTTATAATATGCTCATAACAATTAAAATTTCTCTTTTACCTTGCTGAATACATTGTCAAAGGGGGAGAGATAAGCATGAAGAGAAAGAGAATATGTGCATAAGGAGAGATAATAAAGGGGGAGAGATAATTTTTTTTGGATTTTCTTCTCATTTTACTTTTGATTTACAAAGGGGGAAAAATTGTTTTCAAAACTTTTAATTGAATAAGCCAATGTTCGGATTTTAAATGGTGTTGCCAATGCATTCATCAAGGGGGAGATTGTAAGACCTATGTGTGCTGAATACATTGGCTTGTAGTGAATACACTTGGCTTTGACGATAAAAGTTTTAAATATCACCAAAACACCTTTTTATCAAGGTCCGACTCTAGCTCTGAGCTACAGCTAGGTCTGACGGTAGGTCCGGCTTGTTTTGGGTAGCTCCAGTTACGTTCGATGTTAGGTCTGACTAGCTTTGGTCAGCTCCAGTGAGCTTTATCTTTAGCTCTGACATGTCTTTGATAGCTCCGGCATGTTTTTGCTAAGCTCCGAGTTGATTTTTCTAGCTCCGGCTTTTGGGTTTACTAGTTCCAACAAGTTCTGGTTAGCTCCGGCGCTAGGTCCTGCTAGTTTTGTAAGCTCCGACGGGAACTTGGTTACTAGTTTTTGTAAGCTCCGGCGCTAGGTTCTACTAGCTTTTGTTAGCTCTGGCTCAAGGTCCGGGTTTCTCTGGCAAGGTTCGGAACTTGACCGCGGTGCTTCTGCTTTTCATTTGCAATGCTTCGTACTTGCTTTACATTGTTGGAAAGTTTGCTTAGTATTCTTTTACTAAGTTTTTGGTGCGTTTTGGATGATATGGCTGATATCGTTTTGCTATGCTTTGCAACATGCTTATGCGAGGTTCTCACGTAAGGTGTTGTGTTCGGAACTAACTTGAGTCAAGTCGAGGACTTGGGCTCGTATGGATTGGTTGTTTATTCATGTGCAGGTGTTGCTTGAGTTCAAGACATGGCTGGTGACGGGATCCATTGGACTAGTCTCAGGGAGGAGATGAGGTTCCAACAACCAAGTTCGGGAGAAATTGTGGTTGAGCTGATCAGGAGGTTGCGCAGTATGTTTGGATCAAGAACAATGCATATGAAGGTATCATGGACGTCATTGGAAGATGTTTGCACGTGTGCAAGGAGTGCATGGACGTGGCTGCATGGTTCCGAGATGTGATGAAGAGATGTGGACGTAAAGAATTGGTCAGAAAGGTCCAACCGACTAGGTTATGGACTCAGGTTGCGGCTGAGTCGGGTTTGACTCAAATATGGAAAGATTTGAGTTGGTTATGATAGGATTTCGTGTGGGTCACGAATTTGAGTTGTTTAGGAATGTGGGATACGTTCCTAAAGTGTTTGGAAGTCTTAAGATTGCTTCTATCTGCGTATAGAAGAATCTTGAGTAGTTATGGAAAGTTACGATTCATGATCTGAGTAGGATTGGAGTCCTAGTTGATATTGGGTTGGCCTAAGGGCTGGTTATATAAGCAAGGGAGCCCAGAGCTCGTGGATCACAACTTTGGGGCTGTTTCTCTGTGTTCTATTGAATAAAATTCGTAGTTTGAAGGAACTTTTGTGCCTTGTTCGTCTGACTTGTTCCAGACAAGTTTTACTCGTCGAGTTTCTGGACAGCACTACCTTTTGTCGGTGGTTTTATCATGACTCGAGTTTTACAGATCGAATTGACGTGATTCTTTTTGGGTTGTCTTCACAACTTGATTTTCTATCATATGTCAAAATTTCACGGTCATTGGATTTGTGGTCTATGATCTAAACGAGTTTCTTTGCAGCATTCCAGAACTGTTTTTCTTGGGTAGGGCAGATTGACCATTGTTTGATCTTTCGATCATAACTTGAGTTTTTCTTGACGGATTTGAGTGATTCTTTTTGTGTTGTCTTCGTGACTTGATTCTCTCTGATATATATCACCTTTTTCACGGTGAAACACATTTATATTAGTCTCACACATGATTTCTTTAACAGGTCGTTTTTCTACCGAAAGGGTTTGGGGTTTAATTGTTTCCGCTACGTAAGATTTTTAAATCTACCATTCACCCCCCCTCTGGTAGCATTTCACGTGCTCTTCGATCCTACACTCTCTCAGCTTGGCCATTGCTTGTCGGATGATCTACTGATGTGTACCTGACTTGTATGTCGAGTTCTTCACAATACTCTTGGAATGCTGCACTTGTGAATTGGGTTCCCATGTTAGTGATGATTTTGTTCGGAACTCCAAATCCGCAGAAAATGGACTTCAAGAATTTATAGGTTGATTGCTTGTTGATAGTCACAACTGGAGTAGCTTCTGGCCACTTTGTGAACTTGTCAATGGCTGAAAGTCGCCTAGGGGGGTGAATAGGCAATAATACCTGAAATGACTTAATCAAACAAGATTAAATTCCTGTGATCGGACTAGTATGCACTGAGCCGGACTAGTCCGCTCAGCACAGGGTGAAAACCCTAAAACTTGGTTTCTACAAGTTATTTGCGGAATTAATGTTCACCAAGAGATAAGCAATGTGTGGTAAACTAGTAAAGCTCATATTGTGAAGTTTAAACACTTAGATTGCAAGTTTACAATAATGATCAAAGTGAAGAGCAATAAGAGCAATATGAACCCTAATAGCAATACTAGTGATCGCGAAAAGTGAAAGACAAGTAAAGGGAGATTTATCTCGTGGTTCAGCTCCACGAAGAAGCCTACATCCACGTTGAGAAGTCCACACAAGGATCAGGTTTCACTTGACCCTTCTCTCACCAAGCCACCACGATGGCCGGCTTGGTTTCCACTATATCAATGGGCAATCACAAAGTTTGATGGGGCTAATCAAAACTTTAGGCTCCCACTAATCAATACAATGAGGAGCACACGAAGCTCAACTCAGACAAGCCACAAAACACAACACAATGTGCAAGAGATCAAATCGAGAGCCAAAGCGCGATGATCTTCCTTTACTCTCCTCCCCAAACCCTAATCTCTTCAAGATTTGATCTTAAGGGGTTAGTAGGACGAGTAGAAGACTTTGGAAGGCTCTAGGATGCTTGTGGCGGCGCTAGGGTTCAAGTCTTGTTCAAATGAGCCCAGGGGTCCCCTTTTTATAGGGGTCTCGGGCCCCTTCTGCTGACCTCAGCAGAGGGGCGGACTAGTCTGGCCTCTGAGCCCGGACTAGTCCGGCCCTATGGGACCACTTACCTCTGGTCAGGTCCCGACAACTTCCACACTGCGCGGCGATCGTCACGCTACCCGCCAAATTTCCAAACTCAAATGGTCACTAGACAACGAACTAGTCCGGTAAACTACGGACTAGTCTGAAGTGGAACAGAACCATTTGGTCCGTCCCAAAACAGACTCTTCTGGGCCCGGACTAGTCTGGCCACAGGGGTGGACTAGTCTGTCCCTCTAGGGTTTCTCTTGGTTAATCTCACTAAGTCTTAAACGGACTAGTCCGTACCAAAACGGACAAGTCCGAACTTCTCCAGGGAGCTTTAGTCCGTCCAAAAACGGACAAGTCTAGACTTCTCGGACTTAGCTCCAAATTCACTCAGATTCACTCCAGAGATGTTTGGTCCATCTCAAAACGGACTTGTCTGCCAGGCCGGACTAGTCCGGCCTTGAGGCCCAGACTAGTCCGACCTCCTAGGGTTTCTATCATTTTTTGCTTCTCACTTAGGTATTTCACTAAACCACCACTTTGAGCTCTCTAGAATGATCTCAATGCACATGATACATCCACCCTCTCACATGACACGACTCATATAAGCTCAATACCATAGAAACCCTAATTTCTACGCTTGAGTCTTTGACGCCCATTTTATCCTTTTCCTTTTTGAGGGTTTTCATCACATTTCAATTATTGTACTTGTGCTTAAGATCACTTTAGCTCATTAGCCTCATAATTGTCATCATCAATCATTCAAAACCCACGGGGATGCCTAGATGCACTTTCAATGGCGACATACAAAAATCGGTAACCTCCAACAGCTTTTGGGAAAGGTCCCAAAATGTCCATGCCCCACATAGCAAATGGCCACGTGGGAGGTATCATTAGCAGTGACTGAGTCGGTGTGTGAATCTGCTTCACGTGGAACTGGCACGCTTCACACTTTTTTACCAGCTCTATTGCATCCTAGAGAGTTGTAGGCCAATAAAAATCATGTCGGAAGGCCTTACCAACCAGCGTGCGGGAAGATGTGTGGTTCTCGCACTCACCTTCATGGATTTCTACGAGGAGCTCACAACCTTCTTCCCGGGAAATGCACCGCATTGGAATGCCATTGGCGCCACATCGATAGAGATCCCCTTCTACCAACGTGTATCTTTTAGCCAATCTGACAGTTCGCTCAGCAGATACACCGTATTCAAGAAGGATGTTATCTTTCAAGTAGTTTAGGACCTCCGAGATCCATGCATCGGAACTGCCTTGAACCCCAGTTGAAGCCTTCTTCGAAAGGTCGCCAACTTCAGCGTTGTTGAGATGTTGAACATGGCAGAGATCGAGGACGTGGAAGTCCTTCTACAACTTCTGGACTTCAAGTAAATAAGCAGCAAGTTGAGGGTTATTGCAACTGCATTCACCTTTGACTTGTTCGATGATGAGATCGAGTCGCCCTTCACCAGAAGCTGTTGAACGCCATATGATAGAGCCACGTTGAGTACGAAGATGAGAGCTTCATATTCCGCCATGTTGTGTTGCCTTGAATTCAAGGCGTACCATGTACTTGACCTTCTCCCTAGTCGGAGCGAGAAGAAGGATTCCAGCTCTGGCTCCCTGCTTCTGCATAGAGCCATCGAAGTAGAGAGTCCAGTGAGGCTCGGTGAAGACTGGGACCTTAGGTTCCAGCTTCTGCTTGTCGAGGCCCCCGGGAGTTGGTGAAAAAGGTGTCCACTCTGCCATGAAATCAGCCAGTGCCTTACTCTTGATCACATGCCGATGCAGGAACTTGAGATCAAATTATGCCAACTCTACTGCCCACTTGGCGATATTTCCCGTAGAATTGGGATTATGCAAAATAGCTCACAGTAGATAAGAAGTTACCACCAAAATTTATGGACTTGGAAGTAGTGATGAAGCTTCCTTGAGGCAATAAGCATTGCGTTCAACAGCTTATGTACCTCAATATACCGAGTCTTGGCATCGTGTAGTACTTTGCTGATGAAGTACACTGGCCGCTGGGCAGTTCGGACCCTCTCAAAGGGGTCCGGAGCTTCTTCTTCATCAACCTGGACTCTTTTGGGGGAGTTTGGATCTCCTTCTTTTTCAATTTGGACCCTCCCGGAGGAGTCTTGATCTTCTTCTTGAGCAGTAGAAACTCCCTCAGATGAGAGAGGTATATCCACAGGCATCTTGCCTTAAGGAGCCGTGCCTGGGGGCTGGGATCCAGACTCGCCTTCAGGTAGCTCCAGACCCTCCCAGAGGGGTTTAGACTCCTGAGTTGAAGATGTTTCTAGTCTTTCCGCAACCAGAACCATGCTAACAAACTATGTATTTGCATCAATGTAAAGCAGAAGAGGCTCACCAGGCTTCGGAGCTATCATGATTGGTAGTGTGGTGAGAAGCTACTTGAGCTCTTGGAATGCCTTCTCTGCTTCTTCGGACCAATGGAATGACCCGGACTTCCTTAATAGCTTGAAGAAGGGTAGTGCCTGCTCTGCTATCCTTGAGATGAACCGGTTGAGCGAAGCTAGACACCCAGTTAGCTTCTGGACGTCCTTGATACGGGTTGGAGGCCGCATCTCTTCAATGGCTTTGATCTTGGCCGGATTTTCCTCAATTCCTCGATGAGTCACCAAGAAACCAAGGAGCTTTTAGGAGCTTACCCCAAAGACACACTTGTCCGGGATGAGCTTTGTGCACGTCAAGCGCAGCTTGTCAAAGACGGCTTGAAGATTGTCCACAAGTGAGTCCTGGTTCTTCACCTTTATGACTATGTCATCAACGTACACTTCCACCAAGTCCCTAATCAGCTCCCCAAAAGTTTTGTGCATGGCTCGCACAAAAGTTGAGGCAGCATTTTTAAGACCAAAAGGCATGGCAATGTAACAATACAACCCATCTACTGTGATGAAGGCAGTATGCTCTTCATCTTCCTTAGACATTTTTTATGATATCTATAATATGCATCTAAGAAACACGGTAGTTCACACTCGGAGGTAGAATCCACTATTTGATCTATTGTAGGTAGTGGAAAATAGTCTTTTAGGCATGCCTTATTTAGTGTAGTGTAGTCGATGCACATCCGAAGCTTCCCGTCAACCTGTAACACCCTCATTCTCATGCATCATGCATTGCATACGTTAATATACATGTTTAACATTAATCCACATATAAAGGAATGAGTTTAAAATAAATTAGAAGCAAAACCACACTTAAGAATTCTGAGAAGTGCAGACTAGTCCGTTTTTAGTGCGGACTAGTCTGATTTCTCTCTAACCTCCTTCGGGCATATTCGTTTTTGTTGCGAACTATTCTGGTCATCCCATCTTTGAAAATTTTCGCCAAGTCCCTAGACTTGTCCGGACTTGTCTGACATCTAGCGGGCTTGTTCGTTTTCCTCTCTGACTAAAATCGGACTTGTACGGTTGGTCAGGCTTGTTTGTTTTTCCTCTGACTAAGTTCGGACTTGTCCGATATCTAGTTCAGACTTGTCTGATATCTCTCTGACTAACTTCGGACTAATCCGGCCTCTTGCGGACTTGTCCGGTTATCGCAATTCTGAGTTGATCTTTTGTTCCATGACGTGTTTTTGGGTTTTACCTTAGGTGGCCTAAGGACATCGTGTCTAACCCTTTTTGGAGCCCATGTGGGACCACACACCGGCCTCCACCCACCCCAAACTCGAAATCCATCAAACCCTAACCCTCCACCCCTATATAAACAACCCAACACCCTATTTTCACATCTTTTTGCCACTTTCAAAACACACCCAAACCCTAGCTCGTGGATAGCCGCTGCCAAGGAGGGAGAAGGAGACCCCAAGCAAGAAGAAGAAGAGGAGGAAACAAAAGAGGATCAAGTGATCAAGATCTCCATCAAGTTTCCATTCTCCATCAACCATTCACCTTCAAGTTTCTTCATCAACCCTAGATCTTCAAGATCCAAGTGTTGCCTCCTTGATTCATTGGAGTCCTAAACACCTGGTATGCCTTCTACTTCCTCTTTCTCACGTGAATTCAACCATGTTTCTCCAAATTCACGTCGATTTAGAAAACCCTAGCTCGCTATTTCTGCGAAGGGCGGACTACTCCGGCCCCACAGCGGACTAGATCGATTTTGCTGTCTGTTTCCTGTTGAATTAATTCTAAATTTATTTGAATCATTTCCAAATCTATCCAAACTTGTTAATAACCATTACAACTAGTGAACAAATATCATTAACAACTCATTAACTAGTTGTGCTTAACATTTGCATTAATCATGCATGCCATGACATATTGAGTAATATATGTGCACTTTTTTATTGTAATTCTTGTTCGTGTGTTTATTGCACGGTTTAGACGAATTTGCGCTAGAGGGTGCGGCGGAGGACCTCCAGCACCAGGAATTTGAATACTTTGACCAAAACCAAGCCCAAGAGCAAGGCAAGTGTCCTTGAAAATATTGATCCTATTTTTACAATAAATGTTTTGTTTTCAAAATTGCATGCTTGTGTCAATTTGATGGGGATTCCTATGATAGGAAGTTTACTAGCATTGTTTAACCACCCTTGTCACCTGGAATACATGGTAGAGATTCGGGAAGGGCTTTTTACCTTTGCTTCGCTTAATTAATTTGGATGGGAAAACAACTATACTATTTAATTATGCATTAATGAGATTATGGTTATATGAACTGGTTAATATGATATGGTAATGGGTGATCTAAGCAAGCCTAGTATGTGGATGGGTTGGGAGGCATGGTGGTTGATTGCTTTAGATCTAAGGACCGGTTCATGCGAGAATATGCCAGGACAACAGTGCCACTACGAGGCCAAGTATGGGTATGGTGTAGCTGATTAATTAGGGTATTGCTAGTACTGCGCGGATCATTTGGCGCACCGGGGAAGGGGAGTCGGTTTGAGTTTGGATTTGAGGCGGAACTCTCTGGGATCCGAATGGCACAAGAGGGGACCCTTGGTTGAAGATGTGCTCGGCTGGAGACATCGCCACCAGTGAAACCTCGGTGGGTCCTTACATGCTAGTAGTCCCTTTGGAAAGGCTATTTTGTGATCTCTTGGCCATACACCAAAGGAAGTGTAATTGGCATAAGGGAGGTTCTTTAGTCTCTGACGGGTGATGAAATCACAAACGCGTGGGTAAAGTGGTACAAATCCTGAAGAGTATTAAAACTATCATGATAGCCGTGCTCCCGGTTAAGAGCACTTGGATGACCTACGCGATTAGAGGGGTTTTGGATTGGTATAGTTTGGTACCGGTTATGGTTGATAATATGGTTATGGTTGGTTATGGATTGAATTATGGTATTGGATATGGTTAATGGTAATGGTGAAATCTGGTATAATGGTGATGGATGTGGAATATAGACTTATACTATGATAATCACTGTGGTATACGATGGGTTTACTTCACATACATATAATATACTGCTTTATAAATGTTTTAATGTACTTTTCAGCACTTAGCATCTATTATTGTCATTATTTGAATCAGCTACATGTCATACTTTCCACACTTGCTGAGTATGACATGTACTCACCCTTGCAATTCCCCCACCAACAGTTGCAGGTCAGGATTGGGAGTATAACGTTGATAATGCAGTGTTCTAGGCTGTGCCTGCCGTTAGCTTGCCTGTGGTGTTGCTTGGAGCCGCGATACCCTTATTGCTTAGCTGCATAGTTGCTTATTTAGTTTATTTCCACTGCATTAGTTTAAACTTGTCTTTAATATTCATTAGAGCTGTAATTTGAGGATTATTATGAATTGTGTAATAAAAGTGCTTAATTAATCTTGTTCCGTGGGAATTTTCTGTATATTCTTTTGTGAATGCACTCATGTATGTGTGTTGAACGTCCTGGACACACATATGTGCTCACTTGATTCATTTTCGGAACCGAGTCTCACACGACCTTTGGTACAACAATTGGTTTTGCTAACCACTGTGGTGAACCTCCCAGATGAATTCAGCGTCGAGCAAATTCTTGACTTCTTATCTGATGAAGTTCTACCGCTCAACAGATTGCTTCCGAGGCTTCTGTTGTATGGGTCGGGCATCAGGGTAGATCTTTAGACGGTGCTCGATCACCTCCCTAGGGATCCCAGACTTGCCATGCAAACAGGTCGATACTCGCTCGACGAAAAGTGATGAGCGTGAGTTCCTATTTGTCGGTCAGACCTCCCATTATTCGGGTGGTCTGAGTGGCATCAGAACCAATTTGGACGACTTTGATAGGAACGTCGGTGTCGCTGCTTGGCTGCACATGAGGTGCAAAAGATGAGCCGTGCTGACGCGTGCTCGGGGGTTGTTGAGCAGCTTGCTCCTTGCTGGACATTTCTTCTTGTGCTATAGCAAGCGCATGAAGTTCTTCCAGTGCAGTGACCCTAGCAGTGCGGTCCCCTCGGATTCGGAAGACACCTAGTGGAGTTGGTATCTTCAACACAAGATAGCCGTAGTGGACCATGACCATGAACCTATACAGGGTTGGCCTGCCCAGGATCGCATTGAAGGGTAGGTTGATATGTGCCACATCAAGCACCAGCTTCTCGGACCGGTAGTTGTCCTGTGTCCCGAAGGTCACAGGTAGAGTAACTGATCCAAGTGGTGTGATAGCTCCCAGACCCACTCCAAGAATGGGCGTGAGGGCCTAAGGTCTAAGAGGTTGAGATGGAGCTTCATAAAAGTTGTGAAGCTGAGGAGGTTGAGCGTCGCGCCTCCATCCACCAGGACATGGTAGAGCTGGATGTTATTGATAGTCGGGGAGACCATCATGGGCAATTGTACAGCTCCCACCATGTTCTTAGGACAATCCGAAGCATCAAAAGAGATGGAGGTATCCACCCACTTCCGATGTGGCTCCGCCTTAGCGATAGGAGCAGCAACAGCCATGTCATGACGCATAGTCTTCAAGATGCGCCAGGAGATGATATCCCAGGACCCTCCATACATCATATGAAGAGTCTTCTGATGATCAGTGTCGGAGATGTCGAAGTCGTCGTCGACAGTGTTGTAGACTGCTTTTAACTCCTTCTTAGAGTCTTGGAAGCCTAGCTCCTGATCAGACGGAGTTTCGTCGGCTTTTTGCTTCCCTTCCCATTGGCGGAAAGGGTCTCGTCTTGGTGCTTGCTGTTGCGTTCAGCAAGCCTCTTGACCTTGCGACAGTCTTCAAGATTGTAGGTCATTGATTTGTGGATCGGACACCACATATTTTCACCGTCCCCATCTTGAGATGATGGTCGAGGTCGTTTGTCGAGGCGTGGCCCCCGACCACTACGAGTTGCGGCAGCTTCAGCAGTAGGTGTGCTGACAAGTGACTTCTTCTTGTCACTTGACTTCTTCTTCTTCTTTTTTCCACTGCCAGAGGTAGTATCTTCAGCTTTGGAGGATTGCCTTGCCTCCGCAGCTGGTTTGGAGTGCATCTCACGGCCCTCGCAGCTCTAGCACATTTGTCTGCCAGGCTAAAGAGCTCTGCGACACTACTGACATTCTTAGGTTCTAGCTTCTCCAGCATCTTCTTATCTCAAACCCCTTATCGAAATGCGATGATGACAGAAGCTTTAGAGATAGAAGGGATGGTGTTCCGTACCTGAGAGAATCGCTGGATAAAGGATCGCAGCAACTCCCCTGACTTCTACTATACGGCGAACAGGTCTAGCTCAGTGTCAGGCCGGGTGTAGGAGCTTTTGAAGTTGGAGATGAACTGGTGACAGAGTTCCGCCCAACTGTAGATGGAGTCAGGCAGTAAGCTCATGAGCATGGACCTTGCAGTCCTGGTTAAGGCCATGGGGAAGTAGATGGCCATCACGGCCTCATTGCCTCCAGCCGCGAGGATGGTGTTGGAATAGATCTGAAGAAACTCGACGGGATTAATTGTCCTGTCGTATTTCTCCATCAAATGAGACCAGAACTTGGGTGGCCACTTGACCATGCGGAGGTGCATGGCAAGGGCTAAACAACTGCCTCCAACTCCCAGAGGAGAAGAGTTTTCTCGAGCAATGCGCCTCTCACGAGCACGCTCGATGTTGACACGGTCATCTTGCCGCATGTAATGGCGATCGAGTTCTGACCGGAGATCCTGAGTAAGAAGCCTCGGCATTGTATGAGTACGTCAAGCTCTGGAGGGCAGTGACATCACTTGCTCGGAGGGCGCACGTCTCCTGAGTTGCGATGCCTGAGGACCAAGTCTACCAGACAAGGTCCTGTTGTTGACAGTTGTTATATACCAATTTCACCCATTAATATAACTGAATTATGTGAAGGAAATATTATTTCTTGCCCACATCACCTTTCTATTTAACCTATTTCCACTTGTCCTTGGAGAAAGTAGTGCATGCAGGGATTCTATGTAGAATTGAAGTAAAAAAAAGGGTTGCATCCTATAAAATATCATTCTAGCCAAACAGGCGACGCCACATGGCACCACATGGATCAAATGGCCCACAAACAGAAGAATTCGAGGCCATCCAACACTGTAGCACCCATATCATGGAATGGGACCCACCTGTCAGTCACCTAGAGGAAGAATTGCTTGTTTGGAGCCAGGACCAGGTCGACTGACCCCCCTAGTCGGCCGACTAGTACCTGGCGCCAAACGCGGTCAAACACCACGTGTTGGCTCCTCCCATCTTGAAGAGGTCAGAGGTGAATGATTTGTGTGCTTTTGGTAGCGGGAACCGACCCTTCTCCAAGCTATAAATAGGACCTCTCACCCCTCACTTCAACACACACCAGTTGAGTATTCATCCATTGTATCCACTACTCTCCATAGGTTTAGAGGAGTATAGGCTGTAGAGAAGAGAGTCTCTAGTCCATAGTCCAAGTAGGAGAGGAGTGAAAGGAGTCTCTTCCCAATTTCCAATTGGAAAACTATGTCCCCCATATTCCTATTTGTATTTGTGACTTTATTCATAATAGAGATGATATATTTAGTCTTCTATTGTTCATATACTTGGATGAAGCATTTCTTGTTTGATTGTGGATTCCATGTATGTGGTAGGAATAGTAATTATGATTCTGCTATACCATTATTATTACATCATCATAAACACTATAAACCTCCGCTATAGTCTAATTAGCTATGATATGACTATATTAATATGAATCACTTATGATATGAATTAACATTGGTTCAACAATAATTTAATTCATTGCCTTAGGATAGCTTGTGCCTAGACTCTTAAAGGTAATTACTTAATAGGCTAGCATGGTGCTAGGATAGAGAGTAGCGTTGAATGTCTCGTATGCCCACGGATTGAAGAGGTAGGCAGTAGGTGGTGACAACCCTATCTGTCCTTTGTAATCTCCCACGTTCGGCTATGCCACATGCTCTTGGCGGGAGTCGCCTAGTGTTGCTAGGGTAAACCCATGCCCGATGTGTTAATCCACTTAGCATGAGAATTCATAATTAATATAATCATTAGTAACTAACTTAGACTATGTATATGTACATTAGAAGCATAGTAGGAGTATATACCTAACTCTTAGTCTAGTTCCTCTATTACCTCATTTATCCCCTTAGGATAGAATGCTCTTGTGTGTGTCACATTACCTCAATTACCCTTTATCCATCATTGCTAGAACCTACCTAGACCAACCTAGCCTTTCCACTTGATGATTATTTTACTTCAATCTAGCCTTCCTTTGGGAAAATATAAATGACACCCTTTGGGAATAATCTTTAAAGGGGAAATGCTACATCGATAGTTTCCGTGCGCTTGTGGACGTTCATCTGAGAATTAAAAACTACCAACAAGCATTTCTGGCACCACTGCTAGGGTTGAATTGTTAGTAGTGCGTAGGAAATATCAACAAGCATTTCTGGTGCCGTTGCCGGGGAGAGCCAGCTGAAGTATTGCATGATTGAGTGAATAGGATATGACCCTGGTAGGTTTTAGTAGGATGACCCTTCTTTGTTTTCGCATTTTATGTGAAAAAAGGGTAGTGTATGTGTGGTTTCTGCTTGCTGGAAAACATTGTTGAAGATCCCGAATCTCTTATGAGAGATCAACCTCGTGTTGTTACTCCTCATAAGCTTCAAGTGGCAAAGCAAGCCAACAAAATTGCACCAACAACCGAAACACCAATGGCCCAAAAGACCCTTCGTGAGTTTTTGGATCCCTCTGCTAACAATGTGCCTGTTGGGCCCACTATTAACATGTGAGACGTGAACTTCAAAATCAAGACTAGACTAATCACTATGGTGCAAGCCAACACATTTTGTGGGAAGGCTAACGGGGATGCAAGTGCTAACCTGCAACAGTTCCTTGAGATCTGAAACACTTTTAAGATTAAGGGTGTATCCCCTGATGTTGTCCCTCTTAGACTGTTTCCGTTCTCTCTTCTTGGAAGAGCGAAACAGTGGTTCTACGCGAAGCGAAGTGCTGTAGATACTTGGTAGAAATGTTCGGCAGCATTCCTTGCCAAGTTTTTCCTGTTGGGCAAAACCAATGCCCTACGTGGAAGAATTTCCAACTTCCAGCAAGATGCTAAGGAATCTATTCCCAAGGCTTGGAAAAGGCATTAGGAGTACATCCTAGCATGTCCCCACCAAGGGTTGGATGACTGGCTCATCATCCAAAACTTCTACAACGGGTTGATCCCTTCTGCCCGTGACCATGTTGATGCTGCTGCTGGAGGTGCCTTCTTCTCATTGATGGTGCCCAAAGCCAAAGATTTTATTGAGAAGATGGTGTCAACCATGGGTTGGAGTGACGAGCGTCTCCATACCCGCCAGTGAGGTATGCACACCTTGAAGGAGGTGGACATGATCGCTGCAAAATTGGACCTCCTAATGAACAAAATTGATGGACAAGGCAATGGTGAGGTATGTGGCAACGCCTATGCCTTAGACTCTCACATCAATTGTGAAGTCTGTGGCAACACGGGCCATTTGGGCAATGATTGCCCAAAAATCCGTGAGGATGCCCTATACCTAGCCAACAATGGAAACAATAATGGCTATCGTCCAGGAGGTCAAGGGTGGGGCCAACCACGCCCATTCTTTCAAGGAGGGTACAACAACAATGGCAACAATGGAAATCAAACCAACTTGAGAGAACTTGCCATTGGCCAGCTAAAGATCAATGATGCTATATCCAAGAAGCTGTCAGCCAATGAAAATACCCTAGAAAACATTAATGCAAAGATTGAAGGATTATCCTCAACTTTTAAGAACCAATTGAGTTTTAATAAGATGTTGGAAACTCAGTTCGCTCAACTGGCAGATGTTGTTCCTCCAGTGGAGAATGGCAAGATGTCAGGACAGCCCGAACCCCCTATGGAAAATGTCAACATGATTTCTCTACAAGGAGCCAACTGGCTGAAGGACTTTGGATGTCCTACAATCGCATGCTCAATTGGGGCACACCAGTTTGACAAGGCCCTTTGTGACCTTGGAGCAAGTGTGATTGTGATACCCAAGGTGGTTTTCGACCAGTTGAACTTCACAGAACTTACTCCAACTCCAACACCATTGCAGCTCCAACTGGTTGATTCCTCAGTCCATTATCCAACGGGTATCGTCAAAGATGTCCCGGTGAAAATCTAAAACTGCTTCATACCCGTGGATTTCGTGGTGCTCAACATGGAGGTCGAGAAGGATATGCTGCTCATTCTTGGATGACCATTCTTTAGCACCGCGAAGGCTCGCATAGATGTGGGAGCCAGAGAAATCCACTTCCATATCAATGGCAAGGAGGAGAAGTTTAATTTTCACCCAAAATTAGAGCAATGCTCCATGATCCGTATCAAGTATGGCCCGAATGTTAAACACATTCAAGAGGTCGAAATCACACCTCCAAAGGTGGACCCACTCATTGCATTTATGAGGAATTTGATCTATGCGGAAAACCCGTCTTATCATCCACGATGACACCCCAAGAAAACGGAGAAGTCCGAGCCTCCCCAAAGGCCCAAGTCCACCAAGCCGCCAAGAAGGAATGGCGGAAGAAGCAAGACAAACCGTCTGATCCCATCCCTCTGGGCCCGTGTTTCAAGAAATAAAGGAGGAATGTCTATCTCATCGGACGGTGGTGAGACCTAGCCAATAGGTTAAATTGGTAGTTATCCTTTTCTTTGTTTTTCTTTTCTCTTTATTTGGTTTTCCCCATTTAGTTTGCATTTCCGCACTGCATATTTGGTTTTCTTAGTAAGTTGAGAACCTTATATTCTCAACTATCATTTTTATTTCTTTATTTTACACAAAAAGAAAATTGTTGGATTTTGAAAAAAGGAGTTTTTATTTGCAAAACAATTTTCTGAGCTACAAAAGTGGTATTTCACCAACATGCTAATTTCATAGCCGTTGGGGAGCCACCTGCCAAAATGGGGAACAATGGGCCCTCCTGCCAGGTCGGTCGACCCCCCTGTTCAGCCGACTACGGGAAAGAGCCATTTTGGCTCTCTCTCCTCCAACGGCTACATTTGGTTCCCTAGTGACCATTGGGGATTGCGCACTATAAATGCTGACCGTGAGGAGCTCTTCTCCTCACACTTCACATCATTTCATACCTCCCAGAGTCACTCTTTCTTGCATTTTTTTCTTTCTCTTCATTGAAGCACTCTTGGTCAAAATCCAACTCAAAAAGATTTGCTTTTGTTTGCATTTGCAATTTGCTCTCAAGTTCTTCAAGGCAAAATTCATCGAGGTTTTGCTTTCGCTAACATCACCTCTTTCGAGCTTTGTCTTGTTGTGTTCTTATTTGTTGTGGCCACGAAAGGAATGAAGAGGTTGTTTGGAAAGAGGAAGGAGGCTGCAAGCTCAAGCCATGGTGGAGACTCAAGTGCACGCCCTTCTTCTGTTGCTACACCAAGTTCATGGAGGAGGGGTGTAGGAGAGGACACTCCCATGGGTGAGAGGAGCAACCCTCATCAACTTCTTCACGATGACGACCTCGACATCCAAAGTTAAGTTGAAGATCAAGCACGCTAGCTCCTCCAAGATCGTGATTTTTCTCATACGAAAGCTTATGATCTGAATTTGATCTCCAAAATAGGTATGGATTCCGAATTCTTTTCCGTTTGGCATGCATTAGGAAGGGAAAACTGTAGGATCGAAGAGCACGTGAAAAGCTACCAGAGGGGGGGTGAATGGTAGATTTAAAAATCTTACGCAGAGGAAACAATTAAACCCCAAACCCTTTCAGCAGAAAAACGATCTGTTAAAGAAATCGTGTGTGAGACTAATCTAAATGTGTTTCACTGTGAAAAAAGTGATATATATCAGAGAGAATCAAGTCACAAAGACAACACAAAAATAATCACTCAAATCCGACGAGAAAAACTCAAGTTATGATCGAAAGATCAAACAATGGTCAATCTGTCCTACCCGAGAAAAAAAACAGTTCTAGAACGTTGCAAAGAAACTCGTGTAGATCATAGACCACAAATCCAATGACCGTGAAATTTTGACATATGATAGAAAATCAAGTTGTGAATACAACCCAAAAATAATCACGTCAATTAGATCTGTAAAACTCGAGTTATGATAAAACCACCGACAAAAGGTAGTGCTGTCCAGAAACTCGACGAGAAAAACTTGTCTGGAACAAGTCGGAACAACAAGGCACAAAAGTTCCTTCAAACTACTAATTTTATTCAATAGAACACAATAGGAACAGCCCCAAAGTCGTGCACCATGAGCTCTGGACTCCCTTGCTTATATAACCAGCCCTTAGGCCAACCCAATATCAACTAGGACTCAAATCCTACTCAGATCACAAATCGTAACTTTCCATAACTGCTCAAGATTCTTCTATACGCAGATAGAAGCAATCTTAAGACTTCCAAACACCTTAGGAACGTATCCCACATTTCTAAACAACTCAAATTCGTGACCCACACGAAATTCTATCATAACCAACTCAAATCTTTCCATATTTGAGTCAAACCCGACTCAGCCGCAGCCTGAGTCCATAACCTAGTCGGTTGGACCTTTCCGGCCAATTCTTTACGTCCACATCTCTTCATCACGTCTCGGAACCATGTAGCCACGTCCATGCACTCCTTGCACACGTGCAAACATCTTCCAATGACGTCCATGATACTTTCATATGCATTGTTCTTGATTCAATCATGCCGCACAACCTCCTGATCAGCTCAACCACAATTCCTCCTAAATTTGGTTGTTGGAACCTCATCTCCTCCCTGAGACTAGTCCAATGGATCCCGTCACCAGCCATGTCTTGAACTCAAGCAACACCTGCACATGAATAAACAACCAATCCATACGAGCCCAAGTCCTCGACTTGACTCAAGTTAGTTCCGAACACAACGCCCTACGTGAGAACCTCACATAAGCATGTTGCAAAACCACAGTAACACGATATCATCCATATCAACCAAAACGCACCAAAAACTTAGTAAATGAATACTAAGCAATCTTTCCAACAATGTAAAGCAAGTACGAAATATTGCAAATGAAAAGCAAAAGCACTGCGGTCAAGTTCCGAACCTTGCCAGAGCAACCCGGACCTTGAGCCGGAGCTAACAAAAACTAGTAGACCTAGCGTCGGAGCTTACCAAAACTAGTACAACCAAGCTCCCGCCAGAGCTTACAAAACTAGCAGATCCTAGCACCGGAGCTTACCAAAAACTAGTCAAAACTAGTCAACTAAAAACCGGAGCTAGACAAAGTACGTCGGAGCTTAGCAAAAGCATGTCGGAGCTATCAAATATATGTCGGAGCTATCAAAGACATGCTGGAGCTAAAGATAAAGCTCACCGGAGCTAACCAAAGCTAGTCGGACCTTACCAAGAAGTCGGACCTAGCATCTAACGTAGCCGGAGCTATCCAAAACAAGTTGGACCTATTGTCGGACCTTGCTATAGCTCGGAACTAGAGTCGGACCTTGATAAAAAGGTGTTTTGGTGATATTAAAAACTTTTATCATCAAATCCAAGTGTATTCACTACAAGTCAATGTATTCAGCACACATAGGTCTTACAATCTCCCCCTTGATGAATGCATTGGCAACACCATTTAAAATCCGAACATTGGCTTATTCAATTAAAAGTTTTGAAAACAATTTCTCCCCCTTTGTAAATCAAAAGTAAAATGAGAAGAAAATCCAAAAAAAATTATCTCTCCCCCTTTATTATCTCTCCTTATGCACATATTCTCTTTCTCTTCATGCTTATCTCTCCCCCTTTGACAATGTATTCAGCAAGGTAAAAGAGAAATTTTAATTGTTATGAGCATATTATAACATATACATATAAAACAAAGCTCATCCCAGTCATACTATCAAGTAACTTACACTATCACATCAATGAGATACATAAAGTAGTGTAAGCCATGCTAGAGATCATATGTAATTTTCAATTTAAGCAAGTCATGATCTCACAAACTTAACTATTTCAAAACCTGAAAGCATGACACTAGTTGCTGCATTTTATTATTTTTCAAAGCATAAATTTAGATCATATGATATTTGCAAGAGATTATATGTGCATCTGCCTTATTCTAACCAACCAAGCCAAGCCTATGTCATTTGACAATCAGAAGCTTAAGGACATGGTTTTAGTCATACACAACTTCTTCCAAGTTCATATCTAAGTGCAATGAAAAGCTATCTCAAAAGAAGAAGTGCGATGCATGCATATTCTCTTGATCTTTTCTCAATTTATATTTGTTCATAAAAAACTCAACATGTGAGTTGATTACTTGATTAATTCTTTATGATTAAAAGCACTTGTGAACATGTAACAAGTTCAAAACAGCAAGAAAGTTCGACCATGACCAGTTTAAGTGTAAGTAATTATTCCAATTACTAGACATGGAAAAAACTACAAAATGTATAACACGAGTAATGTAATAAGAACTTTCAGCATGTAAAAGGAATCACAAAGTCATATATGTATGAAATAATATGCTCATATTATTTTTATTTCAGATCCAATTGATGTTCGATATCTACATGGTGAAGCACAATGTTTCCTTTTTCAACGTTATCTCGGAGAAAGTGATACCTAATATCAATGTGCTTAGTTCTAGAATGTTGCACAGGGTTTTTGGCAATGCAAATAGCACTAGTGTTATCACAAAACAGTGGAACACTATCTAGATCAACCCCATAGTCCTTCAGTGCTTGAACAATCCAAAGAATTTGTGAGCAAGCACTAGCAGCAGCTACATATTCAGATTCAGCTGTGGATTGTGCAACTGAATTTTGTTTTCTAGAGGACCAAGCAATAAGAGAATTACCAAGAAAATGACAAGCACCGGAAGTACTTTTCCTATCAATCCTACAACCCCCAAAATCAGCATCCGAAAAAGCTTTCAAAGTAACGGTTGAGGAAGAAGGAAGAAAAATGCCAAATTCTTGGGTTCCATGTAAGTACCTGGGAATCCTTTTGACGGCTTGACGATGTGAAACACGTGGGGAAGCTTGAAACCGTGGACAAAGACATACGCTGAATTGTATGTCCGGTCTTGATGCTGTGAGGTACAAAAGTGATCCGATCATGCTTCTATATTCTTTTTGATTCACAGATTCACCATCTTCATCAAGTTCAAGTGTTGTTGTTGTTCCCATTGGTGTCCGAAGAGGCTTGCTTTTGTCCATGTTGAAGCGCCTTAGGAGGTCTTTGGTATACTTCGTTTGATGCACAAAGGTACCCTCCTTGGTTTGCTTGATTTGCAGCCCCAAAAAGTAAGTGAGTTCACCCATCATACTCATTTCAAATTCGGAACTCATCATTGCTGAAAACTTGGACACAAGATCATGAGAAGCACAACCAAAGATAATATCATCCACATACACTTGAACGAATAATGAGTCATTGCCATGCTTAAGCACAAAAAGAGTTTTATCAACCTTGCCCATGGTAAACCCCTTTTCAAGTAAGAATGTTTTTAACCTATCATACCATGCTCAAGGGGCTTGTTTGAGACCGTATAAGGCTTTGGACAGTTTGTAAACATGATTAGGAAAATCTGGATTTTCAAAACCCGGTGGTTGTTTGACATAAACCTCCTCATCTATGTAGCCATTAAGAAAAGCACTTTTAACATCCATTTGATATAGCTTAAAACCTTTAGATGCTGCAAAAGCTAACAAAATTCTTATGGCTTCTAATCTAGCGACAGGAGCAAAAGTTTCATCAAAATCTTGACCCTCAACTTGAGTGAAACCTTGAGCAACCAACCTAGCCTTATTCCTAACCACAACCCCATCCTCACTTTGTTTATTTTAAAATACCCATTTAGTTCCAATTAAAGTGTGACCTTGAGGTGGAGTTACAAGTTTCCAAACATTATTTCTTTCAAAATTTTCTAACTCTTCTTGCATGGCAATAATCCAAGATTCATTAGTGAGTGCGTGTGATATATCTTTGGGTTCAAAAGAAGCAACAAAAGCAGAATGAGCATGAGAGTTTGGATCACAAAACCTGGACCGTGTGACTCGTTCGTGCAAGCTTCCAATCATCTGTTGTGGGGGTGATCTTTATAAAAACGTAGGGGAACAGATGTCTCACAAGCTTCTTCTTCATTAGGTTCATCGTAGATTGATGAGCTTGTGACTTGTGGATGATCAGGACCAGCATAGGTGATAGCCGGAGCTTGTTCAATGTCTGGAGCTGGACACGTGTCAACTTTGGAACTACCAGGCAGTATCACCGGCTCTTCTCCATCTTCGAAAATACCCTCCCCCTGAGGATACGGATCTGGTCCTGCAACACTGGAGCTAGTACCTGGGCTAGCTTCATCAAAAGACACTTCACAAGTCTCCACAATTTTATTAGTGTCAAGTAAAAGCACACGGTAGCCTCTAGTATGAGATGGATAACCAAGAAACATGCCATCAATGGATCTAGGTTCAAATTTATCAAGATTACCATGTTTCTTAACAAAGCATTTGCAACCAAAGACCCGAAAGTGTGTAACACTAGGCCTATGTCCAAACCGAAGCTCATATGGTGTTTTACCTAGCTTAGCACGCAAGAAAACACGATTTGAGACATAACAAGCGGTTGCTAACGCATCAGCCCAAAATTTCCTAGGAGTTTGATATTCATCAAGCATAGTCCTAGCCATCTCAACACCGTTTTGTTGAGGTACATATGGTGAAGAGAATTGATGATCTATTCTATTTTCAGCACAAAAGTGATCAAAAGATTGATTTTTAAATTCAGTTCCATTATCACTTCTAATTGCTTTTAATGATCCTGGGTGATCAATTGATAATCTAAGAAATAAAGTTCTAAAGTGACTAAAAACTTCATTCTTAGACGCCATAAAGTAAACCCAAGAGTATCTAGAATAATCATTAACAATAACAAGAACATACCATTTACCTCCGAAAGATTGAACACGTGAAGGTCCTACGGTGTCAAGATGCAAAAGTTGACATGGTTCAGTTGTCATGATCATTGTGAGAGGAGTATGTGAACCTGCAACCATCTTAGCATGTCTACAAGAAGAGCACACAATATCTTTGTCCCCTTTAAGCTTAGACAGCCCACGTATGCGATCAAGAGCACTAACACGCGTTAGGTGATCAAAGCCTACGTGACCAAGTCTACGATGCCAAAAATATAAGTCCTTTGAATCATTAGCAACTAGACACCTATGCTTAGAGGAAGACATATCAAAATCAGCTTTAAAAACTCTTCCAAACCGAGACATGTTAAAAATAAACTCACTATTTGAACCTACAACTTTGCAGCAGTTTTTATTGAAAATAATTTCTAAATTTCCATCTAGCAATTGTGCAACAGAAAGCAAGTTGTATTTCAAATTTTTGACAAGTGCCACATCCTTCAAAGTGTAGTGATCATTTACTCTAACCGAACCCTTAGCAATTATAGGAGTTGAAGAATTATCGGCAAAAGTAACATTCTCTACACGTGACACAAAAGAGGGGGAGGAGAACCAATCTTTGTTACCGGTCATGTGGCGTGAGCAACCTGAATCCACAATCCAAATGTTCTCCTTCCTCAAACGTGTAACCTATATAAAAGCACAACACGTCGATGACTCAATATTGGTGTTAGTCAAAAGGCATTTAGGAATCCAGTACTGAGTCACGCGACATGCAGCAGGAAAAACACGCGAAAGCTGAGACAAAACAGCAGGTTTATGAGTCAAAGTTTGAGATTTTTTATTCTTGACTACTGACCTATAAGGTGTAAATTGTGTAGCACAAAAATCAGTAGCTCCGGAGGAAAAAACAGAAGGTCCAGAGGTAGACTTTGAATGTTTTTGACTCAAAACAGCAGGTTGTACATTCGGTTCAATGTGTGCAGCAAATTTTGCATGAAAGTTATGAGATCTAGCAACCATTCTTTCCCTTTTCTGTTGTTTAGCTAGTCTATAACAAAAATCTATGACATGACCATCTCTACCACAGAAGGTACAATGAAATTTAACTTTGTGTTCATGTCTAGATGAGCAAGCAATATTTTTATTTGAAACCGAATGAGGCAACACTCCTGCAGATTTGAAAATCACTCCATTTTGTTTAGGAACTGTTTGAATCAAACCACTTCCTAATGACTTTACAATTTTAGGTGGATGTGCCTTAGCATGAGCATGAGAATCCAAACCTAAACCAGTTTTATCATTGCAAGACTTGGAAGAATTCAGCAGTAAGTTTAGGTTCTTATTCCCATTACAAAACTGATCTAATGTCCTATGCATGTCATCAAGTTTATTGGACAGATCAAGGCAATTTTCATATGAAGTTTTTCCTTTTAGTTTGCAATTGGAACACAATTTAACTTCATGAGAACGTAAAGCATTGTTCAATATAGAAATTTCATGCATAGCATCTTGTAGTTTCTTATCAAGATCATCACAAGTAGAACAATGCAAATCAATTGTAGAACAGCTGGCATCTTTCAAGTTTTTATCATTAAGTGCAGCAAGCTCTTTGTTCTTTTCAATTTCTAACTCAAGTTTATCAAGTGTGGAGGTGTGCGCACTTCTTAATGAGGACAATTGTTCATATATTAAATCACATGAGGAACATGCATCATCACTAGGAATCAAGGTTTTTAAACAGTTGATTTCAGATTCTAGTGATTCAATTTTAGCAGCACTATCCCTAAGCTTTTTGTCTTTTTTCTTAACAATAATAGTGGCACGAGAAATGGCATCACACATTTCTTCGCAAGTAGGACATACCTCTTCATTGTCGCTGTTGTGTTCTGCCTCCTCCATACTTGATCTTGACTTGCCCGCCATAAAGCACAAGTTTGCCAAATCATCTTCATCTTAATCACTTCCAATGTCCACGTCGCTTGAACTGAACTCTTGAAGCGCGGTGATGAAACTATTGATCATCTTGCGTCCTATGATACCTTTCTTCTTCTTGTTGGAATTTCCAGAGGAGGTCCGAACCTTGCTTTGTTTTTCTTCTCGGGTGGTCAGACCTGAAAGGTTAGGGCATTCTGTACGAAAGTGTCCTGTTTTACCACATTCAAAACAGCGTTGAGGTCCAGAGCTTCCTCTCCTTCTAGTTCTCACATTTTGCAATGCTTTTGAGAATCTAGTAGAGATGAGTGCCAACTCCTCTTCTAGAAATTCTTCGATCTGCTCCAGGGTTAGTGAGGACAACAAAGCAAGAGTATTGCAGGATGATGATTGGCCGGAGCTAGACATATCACGTTGTGAAACAAATGCAATAGACTTATTGGGGTTCTTACGTGAGATTATGTCAATTTCATGAGTTTTTAACTTGGAATATAGCACATCTAAAGTAAGTGTACTCATGACAGTAGATTCACGAATAGATGTAACTTTCATCTCCCAAATTGACATGTCTAATGCACTTAATAATTGCCTAGCATTTTCAGCATCTGAAAAATTAACATTGACACTACGCAAGTTGCTGAGAATTTTATTAAAGCGAGCAAAGAGATCATCAATTGACTCACCGGGTTGCATCTTGAAGCGCATGTATTCTTTCTTGAACATGTCTTGCCTTACCTCCTTGATCGTATTGGAGCCTTCATGATAATCACAGAGAGCTCTCTAAACATCGTATGCTGATCGGAGGTGCGCGACACGATTAAAGTCGCTTTGAGTGAGTCCTTGGATGATCAAGTTTCGGGCTTTGTTGTTGTTGTCGACGTCCCGTAGGTTTGTGGATGTGACTTGATCATTAGGTGGCACTTCATAAGGCTTATACACATTCTCCCATATTGCAAAGCCTTGTGCCTGGATAAAAGCCTCCATGCGTGCCTTCCAAACCTGAAAATCAATACCAGCAAACACACAAGGTTTGGCAGAGTACTTCTCCATGATGATTAGTCAAAAACATGTGCAAATCACAAAGATTAGAGCACCGTGGCTCTGATACCAATTGTAGGATCGAAGAGCACGTGAAAAGCTACCAGAGGGGGGTGAATTGTAGATTTAAAAATCTTACGCAGCGGAAATAATTAAACCCCGAACCCTTTCGATAGAAAAACGATATGTTAAAGAAATCGTATGTGAGACTAATCTAAACATGTTTCACCGTGACAAAAGTGATATATATCAGAGAGAATCAAGTCACGAAGACAACACAAAAAGAATCACTCAAATCTGACGAGAAAAACTCAAGTTATGATCGAAAGATCAAACAATGGTCAATCTGTCCTACCCGAGAAAAAAAAACAGTTCTGGAATGTTGCAAAGAAACTCGTGTAGATCATAGACCACAAATCCAATGACCGTGAAATTTTGACATATGATAGACAATAAAGTTTTGAAGACAACCCAAAAAGAATCACGTCAATTGGATTTGTAAAACTCGAGTTATGATAAAACCACCGACGAAAGGTAGTGCTGTCCAGAAACTCGATGAGAAAAACTTGTCTGGAACAAGTCGGACGAACAAGGCACAAAAGTTCCTTCAAACTACGAATTTTATTCAATAGAACACAATAGGAACAGCCCCAAAGTCATGCACCACGAGCTCTGGGCTCCCTTGCTTATATAACCAGCCCTTAGGCCAACCCAATATCAACTAGGAATGAAATCCTACTCAGATCACAAATCGTAACTTTCCATAACTGCTCAAGATTCTTCTATACGCAGATAGAAGCAATCTTAAGACTTCCAAACACCATAGGAACGTATCCCACATTCCTAAACAACTCAAATTCGTGACCCACACGAAATCCTATCATAACCAACTCAAATCTTTTCATATTTGAGTCAAACCCGACTCAGTCGCAGCCTGAGTCCATAACCTAGTCGATTGGACCTTTCCGACCAATTCTTTACGTCCACATCTCTTCATCACGTCTCGAAACTATGTAGCCACGTCCATGCACTCCTTGCACACGTGCAAACATCTTCCAATGACGTCCACGATACCTTCATATGCATTGTTCTTGATTCAATCATGCCGCGCAACCTCCTGATCAGCTCAACCACAATTCCTCCTGAATTTGGTTGTTGGAACCTCATCTCCTCCCTGAGACTAGTACAATGGATCCCGTCACTAGCCATATCTTGAACTCAAGCAACACCTGCACATGAATAAACAACCAATCCATACGAGCCCAAGTCCTCGACTTGACTCAAGTTAGTTCCGAACACAACACCCTACGTGAGAACCTCACATAAGCATGTTGCAAAACCACAGTAACACGATATCATCCATATCAACCAAAACGCACCAAAAACTTAGCAAATGAATACTAAGCAATCTTTCCAACAATGTAAAGCAAGTACGAAACATTGCAAATGAAAAGCAAAAGCACTGCGGTCAAGTTCCGGACCTTGCCAGAGCAACCCGGACCTTGAGCCGGAGCTAACAAAAGCTAGTAGAACCTAGCGTCGGAGCTTACCAAAACTAGTACAACCAAGCTCCCGTCGGAGCTTACAAAACTAGCAGATCCTAGCACCGGAGCTTACCAAAAACTAGTCAAAACTAGTCAACCAAAAACCGGAGCTAGACAAAGTACGTCGGAGCTTAGCAAAAGCATGCCGGAGCTATCAAATATATGCCGGAGCTATCAAAGACATGCCGGAGCTAAAGATAAAGCTCACCGGAGCTAACCAAAGCTAGTCGTACCAAGAAGTCGGACCTAGCATCTAACGTAGCCGGAGCTACCCAAAACAAGTCGGGCCTATTGTCGGACCTTGCTATAGCTCAGAACTAGAGTCGAAACTTGATAAAAAGGTGTTTTGGTGATATTAAAAATTTTTATCATCAAAGCCAAGTGTATTCACTACAAGCCAATGTATTCAGCACACATAGGTCTTACAAAAACTTTGCTCACATAGAGGAGAAAGGTTCACGCCTTCTCTCCATACAATTCCTTTGCACACTCAAAATAGGATTTGATGGTATTACTTTTGATTAGTTCAAATATAATACAACATCCTATGGAAAGAATTAAGTGAAAACCTAGGATTCCATAAGCGTTGTTTGCTAGATTTAGATGCTTTGCCTAAGTTTAACAAACAATGTTTTTGACAATATTTAACTGGAGAGGTCAGATGTAGTGCACCTAGGAATAGCCACTTGGACAACCCTACTTTACGCTTCATGCATAGATGGGTGGCTATGACTATGTTCCCAAGAGGAGATGTTAGGATAGTGCATGATGATGAGATGAAAATTTTATTTGCCATGATTAAAAAGATAAAAGTTGCTCTAGTCATTGCCATGATGACACAATAGTTATATTACATTCCAAGGGTAGGGCCAATTGAATGTACTTCATTGATTACCCGTCTTGCTACTAGCGTAGGAGAACTAGAATATTCTTCATTTGAGTATATTGGAAATGAAAGATAATTAATTGATAAAGAATATTTAGTGCAAGGACATACCCTTAAGCATGATCAAGATGGCTCTTTTATATTTTATTATCCCAGCTTTGTCAATGAAATTCGGTTACCTAACCCAGATTATCATTTGTACAAATGCCAGAGGCTAACCATTGACCTCCTTCCCATCGAGGAAGCCGGAAGAAGTAATATATTTGGCAACATAACTAGAATCCATACAAGGAGAGTGGCCATACCCCCGACAACCTCCACGGTCCATGAGTACAAAGAGGAAGATAACCCAAGGGATGATGCACCCGGATGGACTCAACCTCCTTCGTATCAGAGCAAAGGTCCGTCTTGGTATGGATGGCCAGGTGCTACATGGGAGACACCCCTATCCACTTCAAGCTCTAGCAGCTTGCCTCCAACATCCATGAGAATACATCATTCCACTTCGACTAGAAGTCATCGTGACTATAGCCAAGGAATGACGGACCTCTCTAGATGTATGGAGGAGCTTGAAGTAAGGACGGGTGACATCTACAACACTCTCCAAGGGCATGTCCAAGGTACCCAAGACTGGCAACAACACATGGACGCTCAATTCACCAACTTCAACTCCATGCTACAACAACAACAAGCTGATCTCGCGGCATACTTCCGTCATCAAGGATTCAATCGTCATTACGGAGGTGAATGAACAACAAGCTTGGGGGAGGACCCCCACTTGAGGTAAATTGTATCAACCCCTTGCATATTTATTTTCCACTTACCCATCATCCACCTTGCATTTAAAAAAATATAGGATAGATTTTATTTTCAATAAAATAAAAGGTGTACGATAAGAATGATTTGGAATTCACATAGATGAAATGATGAATAGTTGTTCTGTTTTAATTTTCCTAAGTCTCTAGTTTACAACTTACTACTCTCCAACATATTGCTCTCATTAGCTAAAATTACTTTTTCCTTGATTTGGAAATTGTGGGTAGCAAAAGCTTAATCCATTCTAAGTTTTTGTGACATATGATATAGTAATACGGCTGTTATTCCTAGTTTGATAGTGAAACTTAGATTTTCGGAGAAATTCTAAAAAGATTTAAGTTATTCTCATTTGATTGGAAATACCCACCAAAGCCATATGATACATTATCTTGATAGACCTTATGCATATGCTATTTGTCTTCACATTGAGCTTTGTCAAACTAGTATAGACCTATATGAGATTTCATTCATTACTTTTTGAATTCAAGACTTCACTTGCACATGTTATACTTCTACACTATAAGTAAGCAAAATTCCATCATACCACCATTCCACAATAAAAAGAGAAATTCCATATCATTCATGCGTAGTACTCTCTCCAAAATTCATTGCATAAAAAGGGAGTAGAAGACACGGCTATAAGAAAAAAAAAAGAAAAAGAAAACACATGCTTACATCATAAGCATGAGAAAAAAAAAAGAAAATTGGTCATGTTTCATCCCTGCAAAATAAGAGAGTCCACTCAAAAAGGAGTCATCTCAAGATACACATCCACTCCATTCCATCACACATGTACAAGTCTTGAATCAAATTGGTTTGAATTGGTTTATCCTAAGGCTTACTCTTTTGACTTAGCAATATTATGTGTTGCAAATATGTCTACTATATTCCCTACCAAGGTCCACACACAAGCCTTATGTAGAGGTATGATGAATTTAAGAAAAATGCCTTGGTGAGGATTTATTTCCAATACACACAAAGAAGAGATTTGAGAGAATCAAATTGAGATACTTAAAATCTAAATTGAACTCTCCAGAATTTGAGTGGAACTTGATTTATAGGGTATGTGTGCTCCTTTTATTGTTCTATCTTTCAACCACCCATGAATAGGAGAAGGCATAAGCCCCATAATGACTTGAGATGTGTGAAGTACAGTGCCAATTTTTGCAATACTAGGTAGAGTATTTTGTTGTGCACATGGTACTTTTGAAAAATAGAACATAGTAGCAACTCCTGATCATCAACCTAAAGTCTTGACTTTGCTCAAGACAAGCAAAGGATAAGCTTGGGGGAGTTTGTTGACGTCTGTTATATACCAATTTTACCGGTCAATATAACTAAATTATGTGAAGGAAATATCATTTCTTGCACAAGTCACCTTTCTATTTAACCTATTTCCACTTGTCCTTGGAGAAAGTAGTGCATGTAGAGATTCTATGCAGAGTTGAAGTGAAACAAGGGGATGGATACTATAAAATATCATTCCAGCCAATCAGGTGATGCCACATTGCATCACATGGATCAAATGGCCCACAAACAGAAGTATCCAAGGCCATCAAACGGTGTAGCACCCATATCATGGAATGGGACCCACCTGTCAATCACCTGGGGAAAGAATTGGTCGTTTGGAGCCAGGACCAGGTCGGCCGACCCCCTAGTTAGCCAACTAGTTCCTGGTGCCAAACGCAGTCAAATGCCATGTGTTGGCTCCTCCCGGGTTGAAGAGGTCAGGGGTGACTGATTCGCACGCTTTTGGTGGCGAGAACCGACCCATCTCCAAGCTATAAATATGACCTCTCACCCCTCACTTCAACACACACCACCTCAGTATTAATCCATTGTATCCACTACTCTTCATAGGTTTTGTAGGATCGAAGATCATGTGAAAAGCTACTAGAGGGAGTGAATGGTAGATTAAAATGTTTTCAGCAGAAGCAACAAAAACCCCTTGTAGAAAATCAATCTGTTACAAAATGGTGTGTGCAACTAATCTGAACGTGATCAATCATGACAAAACCAGTATATATTGTGGAGAATCAAGTCACAAAGACACTACAACAAGAATCACGAAAAAGCGTCAAGAAAAAATTAGGTTACGATCGAAAGATTGAACGAAGGTCAATCTGTTCTATCCGAGAAAAACCAGATTTGCAACACTTCAAAGAAACTCGTGTAGATCCAAAACCACAAATCCAATGACCGTGAAATTTTCACAGATGATAGATAATTAAGTTTTGAAGACAACCCAAAAAGAATCACGTCAATTGAATCGGTAAAACTCAAGTCATGATAAAACCACCAAAGCAAGGTAGTGTTGTGCAGAAACTTGATGAAAAAAGACTTGACGAAAACAAGTCGGACGAACAAGGCACAAAAGTTCCTTTAAACTACGAATTTTATTGATCAAACCACAAGAGGAACAGCCCCAAAGTTGTGCACCATGAGCTCTGGCCTCCCTTGCTTTTATAACGAGCCCTTAGGCCAACCCAATCCTAACTAGGACTCAAATCCTACTCAAATTCAACCGAAACTTTTCATAACTACTCAAGACTCTTCTATACGCAGATAGAAGCAATATTAAGACTTCCAAACACCTTAAGAACGTATCCCACATTCCTTAAACAACTCATCTTCATGACCCACACGAAATCATATCGGAACCAACTCAAATCTTTCCATATTTGAGTCAAACCCGACTAAGCCGCAACCTCAGTCCATAACCTAGTCGGTTGGACCTTTTCGACCAATTTTTTATGTCCACATATCTTCATCACGCCTCGGAACCATGTAGCCACTTCCATGAAGTCCTTGAACATGTGCAAACATCTTCCTACGACGTCCACGATACCTTTATATGCATTGTTCTTGATTCAAACATGTTGCGCGACCTCCCGATCAACTCAACCATAATTCCTCCCAAACTTCATTGTTGAACCTCATCTTCTTCCTAAGACTAGTTCAATGGATCCCGTCACCATCCATGTCTTGAACTCAAGCAACACTTGCACATGAATAAACAACCAATACTTCTGAGTACAAGTTCTCGACTTGACTCTCGTTAGTTTTGATAACCACAGCACCTTACTTGAGCACCTCACATAAGCATGTTGCAAACCATAGTAAAATGATATAAAAATATTAACCACCATAACCACCAAGACACAACAAAAACTTAGTAAAATAATACTAAGCAAACTTCCCATCAATGTAAAACAAGTTTGAATCATTTCAAGGTAAAAAGCAAAACCATTGCAATCTAGCTCCGGACCTTGCCAAAACTAACTGGAACTTGAGTCAGAGCTTACCAAAGCTAGCACCGGAGCTTACAAAAGCTAGTCGGACCTAGTGTTGAAGCTTACCAAAGCTAGTCGGACCTAGCGAAAACATGTCAGACCTAGACAAAGTAAGTCAGACCTAGCCAAAACAAGTCAGACCTTACGTCGGACTTTGTCGGAGCTACCCAAAGCAAGTCGGACCTATCGTCGGGCCTTGCAAGAGCTTGAAACTAAATTCAGATCTTGTTAAAAGGGTGTTTTGGCAGTATTCAAAACTTTTATCGTCATAGGTCTCACAGGTTTAGAGGAGTATAAGTTGTAGATATGAGAGTCTCTAGTCCATAGTCCAAGTAGGAGAGGAGTCGAAGGAGTCTCTTCCCAATTTCCAATTGGGAAAGTTATGTCTCCCATATTCCTATTCGTATTTGTGACTTTATTCATCATAAAGATGATATATTTAGTCTTCTATTGTTCATATACTTGGATGAAGCGTTTCTTGTTTGATTGTGGATTCCATGTATGTGGTAGGAATAGTAATTATGATTGTGCTATGCTATTCTTATTACATCATCATAAACACTATAAACCTCCACTATAGTCTAATTAGCTATGATATAACTATACTAATATGAATCACTTATGCTATGAATTAACATTAGTTCAATGATGATTTAGTTCATTGCCTTAGGATAGCTTGTGCCTAGGCTCTTAAGGTAATTACTTAATATGCTAGCATGGTGCTAGGATAGAGAGTAGCATTGAATGTCTTGTATGCCCACAGATTGAAGAGCTAGCCAGTAGGTGGTGACAACCCTATCTGACCTTTGTAATCCCTCACGTTTGGCTATGCCACAAGCTCTTGGCGGGAGTTGCCTAGTTTTTCTAGGGGTAAACCCGTGCCCGATGTGTTAATCAACTTAGCATGAGAATTCATACTTAATATAATCATTAGTAACTAACTTAGACTATGTATATGTACATTAGAAGCATAGTACGAGTATATATCTAACTCTTAGCCTAGTTTCTCTATTACCTCATTTACCCCCTTAGAATAGAATGCTCTTGTGTGTGTCACACTACCTCAATTACCCTTCATCCATCCTTGCCAGAACCCTACCTAGGCCAACCTAGCCTTTCCACTTGATGATTGTTTTACTTTCATCTAGCCTTTCTTTGGGAAAATATAAATGACACCATTTGGGAATACTCTTTAAAGGGGAAATGCTACATTGATAGTTTTTGTGTGCTTTCCGACGTTCATCTGAGAATTGGAACCTACCAACAAGCATTTATGGCACCACTACTACGGATGAATTGTTAGTAGTGCGTAGGAAATATCAACACCTATTCCGTGAAGGTGCCTGCCCTACATGGGGCGGACCTTGGTTGCTGATTGCATTGGTTGCGGTTGCAACCAAATTCTCAACATCAGCGCGCCACTGTCCTAGCACAGGAGGAGGAGCTCCCAGCGCTGGTGGAGGCTGGAGAAGAATTCGCGCTGCATTCAGCGCATTCTCGTGGTTGTTTGTTGTTGCAGAAACCAACGTGAATACACCATCCTGTTGAGATGGTGGTGGTGGTGGAGGAATGACACCCGCCAGAACGACAACATTGGCTGGTTGCTACACATTGGAGGGATTTCCTCCAGTAGGCTGCTCAGCAGGTCCGTTGGATGAAGCGGTGGCGGAGTTCACCATATTGAAAGCTTGAAAACACACCCCTACCTGGCACGCCAAATGTCGAAGTGAGGACTAGGACACTTCCCCCGACACTACTAAGAAATAGTCCAAGGAGGTTCGTATTTTGTTGGGGTGTGAGTCAAGATCATGGCAAGAGGTCAACACCAAGAGTTTTACGTGGTTCGGGCCGCTTGAGCGTAATATCCTACTCCACGAGGGGTTTGTGTATTGTGTGAGTGTATCAGCGCGCTTGTATGTCTATCAGCTTGCTTGAGCTTAGTCTTCTACCGTGCAATGCAACCCTTTTATATGCCAAGGACTGGTTGTTACAGTTTTTGTCTGGCTCGACATGTGGCCCCAGCTGTAATAAATTACCCTATACACGATCTACGATGTTATGGGTGGTTAATATTGTGATAACGTGCCTTAATAGCGGCGTTACCGGTCTTGATAGTCCTCTGATTGTGCATTATTAATATAACATTAATGACGCGTTAACCATGTCTTCTAATGGCTAATTGATAGCCCTTGAATGTCCACACCGTTGGAGATCTTGTAGTCTTCCTGTTGCGACGTAGGTCCAGGCGTTGACACGTGGAAGCTTCGGAGCTTCCCTCTACTGGGCGATAGGTCCGGTGCTGTTGGGCACATGGCAGTGCCAGAGCTTCCCTGAGGAGGGAGACAGGTCCGGCTCCGCAGGACATGTGGCAGCACCAAGCTTCCCATACGAGGGAGGCAGATCCGGCTCTTATGGACACATGGCTACACCGAAGCTACCCAAACGAGGGAGGTAGGTCTGGTTCCACGGGACGCGTATCCCCTTTGGACGTCTTCCACTTGGACATAGGAACTCATCGGCTTTGCTTGCGGTGTTAGGGGGTACCCAGTACGCAGGGTACCGATAGACGTCTTCTTACAACTGGTTTATGGCATGACAAGTGGTGTTAGCCACTTTCACCCAAAACCGGTCCGGCATCTTGTATTCATCAAGCATGATTCTAGCCATCTCAATGAGAGTTCTATTCTTTCTCTCGGCCACCCCGTTTTGTTGAGGGAAGTAGAGGGCCGAGAACTCATGCTTGATGATCAATTTGTGAGCCTTGTTGTTGTCGTAGACATCTCTCATGTGTGTAGCCGTGACTTGATCATTTGACGGCACGTCGTAAGGCTTGTACACCTTTTCCATATTGCGAAGCCTTGTGCCTGGATGGAAGCTTCCATACGTGTCTTCCAAACCTAAAAATCAATACCACTAAAGACACAAGGTTTGGCGGAGTATTTCTCCATGATGATGATTCATAACAAGTGCAAATCATATATATATATATATATATATATATATATATATATATATATATATATATATTACAACACTGTGGCTCTGATACCAATTTTATGATCGAATAGAACGTGAAAAGCTACCAGAGGGGGGTGAATGATAGATTAAAACTTTTTCAGTGGAAGCAACAAAAACCCCTTGGTAGAAAATCAATCTGTTAAGAAATCGTGTGTGCAACTAATATAAATGTGATCAATCATGACAAAACCAGTATAGATTGTGGAGAATCAAGTACGAAGACACGACAACAAGAATCACGAAAAACCATCGAGAAAAACTCAAGTTACGATCAAAAGATTGACCGAAGTTCAATCTGTTCTACCTGAGAAAAACTAGATTTGCAACACTGCAAAGAAACTCATGTAGATCCAAAACCACAAATCCAATGACCGTGAAATTTTCATAGATGATAGATAATCAAGTTGTGAAGACAACCCAAAAAGAATCATGTCAATTGGATAAGTAAAACTCGAGGTATGATAAAACCACCAAAGAAAGGTAGTGCTGTGCAGAAACTCGACGAGAAAGACTTGACGAAAACAAGTCGGACGAACAAGGTACAAAAGTTCCTTTAAACTACAAATTTTATTGATCAAAGCACAAGAGGAACAGCCCCAAAGTCATGCACCACGAGCTCTATCCTCTCTTGCTTTTTATAACGAGCCCTTAGGCCAACCCAATCCTAACTAGGACTTAAATCCTACTCAGATTGAACCAAAACTTTCCATAACTGTTCAAGACTCTTCTATACGCAGATAGAAGCAATCTTAAGACTTCCAAACACCTTAAGAAAGTATCCCACATTCCTAAAACAACTCATCTTCATGACCCACACGCAATCCTATCGTAACCAACTCAAATTTTTCCATATTTGAGTCCAACCTAACTCAGCCGCAACCTGAGTCCATAACCTAGTCGGTTGGACCTTTCCGACCAATTTTTTACGTCCACATCTATTCATCACGCCTCGGAACCATGTATCCATGTTCATGCACTCCTTGCACATGTGCAAACATCTTCCAAAGATGTCCATGATACCTTCATTTGCATTATTCTTGATTCAAACATGCTACGCGACATGCCGATCAACTCAACCACAATTCCTCCTGAACTTGGTTGTTGAACCTCATCTTCTCCCTAAGACTAGTTCAATGGATCATGTCACTAGTCATGTCTTGAACTCAAGCAACACCTGCACACGAATAAACAACCAATACTTCCGAGCTCAAGTCCTCGACTTGACTCTCGTTAGTTTCAATAACCACAACACCTTACATGAGCACATCACATAAGCATGTTGCAAACCATAGTGAAATGATATCAAAACATTAACCACCAAGACACACCAAAAACTTAGTAAAATAATACTAAGCAAACTTCCCATCAATATAAAACAAGTTTGAATCATTTCAAGGTAAAAGCAAATCCATTGCAATCTAGCTCCGAACCTTGACAAAACTAATCGGACCTTGAGTCGGAGCTTACCAAAGCTAGCAGGACCTAGCACCGGAGCTTACAAAAGCTAGTCGGACGTAGCGCTGGAGCTTACCAAAGCTAGTAGGACCTAGCGAAAACATGTCGGACCTAGAATAAGTAAGTCGGATCTAGCCAAAACAAGTCAGACCTTACGTCGGACCTTGCCGGAGCTACCCAAAACAAGTCGGACCTATCGTTGGACCTTGCAAGAGCTCGAACTTAGATTCAGACCTTGTTAAAAGGGTGTTTTAGCAGTATTCAAACCTTTTATCGTCATAGCCAATGTATTCATCACACATAGGTCTCACAGGTTTAGAGGAATATAGGCTGTAGAGAGGAGAGTCTCTAGTCCATAGTCCAAGTAGGAGAGGAGTAGAAGGAGTCTCTTCCCAATTTCCAATTGGGAAAGGTGTGTCTCTCATATTCCTATTTGTATTTGTGACTTTATTCATAATAAAGATGATGTCTTTAGTCTTTTATTGTTCATATACTTGGATGAAGCGTTTCTTGTTTGATTGTGGATTCCATGTATGTGGTAGGAATAGTAATTATGATTGTGCTATACCATTCTTATTACATCATCATAAACACTATAAACCTCCACTATAGTCTAATTAGCTATGATATGACTATATTAATATGAATCACTTATGCTATGAATTAACATTGGTTCAACGATGATTTAGTTCATTGCCTTAGGATAGCTTGTGCCTAGGCTTTTAAGGTAATTACTTAATATTCTAGCATTGTGCTAGGATAGAGAGTAGAGTTGAATGTCTCGTATGCCCACGGATTGAAGAGGTAGGCAGTAGATGGTGACAGCCATATATGTCCTTTGTAATCCTCCACGTTCGGATATGCCACAGGCTCTTGGCGGGAGTCGCCTAGTGTTTTTTTTGACCGGTGAAAAACTGCAAGGGAGAACCCCAGCAGCCATAAAACATATATTAAAAGAGACAAGGAAACAGCGATTTACAGTAGCTCAGCAGAGCTTGACTAGGTGTTCCAGAGGGAGGAACATCCTTTACAAACCCTGAAGCCATACGAGCACACTAGCCCTATCCTCCAGCTTAAACGGTAGGCCTGAAGCCTTGTAGAAGCAATGAAGGATCGTTTCCAAGCATTTATAGAGGGAGTAGAGTTTCTGAAAATGACATTGTTACGAGCAATCCAGATCTCCCAGGCCGCTATGGAGAAGGTTTCCATGAAGGCGCTACGACCCTAGCTGAGCTTGGCTTTTTGCAGGGTATGAAAGAAGGGGATGTCGTGGTCCCAGTGAATCCCAAGGACATTCCAGCATGCCATGCTGAAGGAGCAGGTAAAGAAGATATGGTACGTGAGTTCCTCCACATTGTCAGCATAGAGTACGTATGTGTAGTCGTTCCCATCAATCGTGATGTTTTTTCTCTTCAGGAGGTCGCGTGAGTTGAGCCGGTCCCGAAACATCAGCCACATGAAGATCTTTATTTTCTTTAGCACCTTTGAGGCCCAAATCCAGCTAAATGGTGTTGGTGGGTTGATGTGTTTGTAATAGTTGTTGTAAATAAGATTGGAGCTGAAAGTTCTTGTTCCCCCGATTGGAGTCCACTCATCCTGTGAAGCTTCCCTGTGTGAAATTTCCTCCAGCATGGCCTCCAGATTGGCCAGTTCCAACAGTGCTTCCTCTGACAGTGGTTGAAAAAAGTGATTCCCATGGTCTGAGTTGCTGAGGTATTGGGCCATTGAGATGTTGGTTCTTTTTGCGAAGAAGTATAAACGGGGCATGTCCCTTCTGAGTAGGTGATCTTCCCACTGATCCTGCCATAGTCGAATTGTGTCCCCTGTGGCAATTTTGACTTCAAAATTCCTGAGAAAGGAATCAGATAGGCTCACAACATCCCTCCACCAGAAATATCCTTTTCCTTTTGTGCTATGCGGGGGTTTACCGTTGCTGCAATAGCGCTGGTTGATGAGGTGAACCCAGGGGATGCCTGCTTTGTTATAGATTTTCCAGAGGAATTTCATGAGCAAGGTTCCATTCATTGCAGTGAGGCTTTTCAGACCCATCCCTCCATTTTCCTTTGGTGTTGTAACTTGGTTCCAGGCCACCAGGGGCCGGCCTTTGCCAGCGATGTCCGAGCCTCTCCATAGGCATTGTTTCCTAGCTTTGTCAATAGCTTGAATGACTGACTGTCTCAATTTGATGGTACACATCGCATAAATTGGGATGGCGGACAGAACGCTGTTGATAAGTGTGCATCGACCAGCCATTAACAACCATGTCGCTGCTCCAGATAGCTTTTTTGCACCCTTAAGACAAGCCCTTCAAAGGCATCTGCTTTGGGTCTGTCGAGGCTCATCGGCAGACCTAAGTAAGTAAATGGGAATGAGCCAATAGTGCAACCCAGTGTGGCTGCTAGAATTGTGGCCTCCTCTTCATCAATGTTTATTGGTGTTAAGCTTGATTTTGCCCAGTTCACTCTCAGCCCTGTAGCTCCCCCAAAGGATTGTAGTAAGTTTTTCAGAAAGAAGAGTTGTCTCTGGTTGGCATTGAGGATTAGAATAGTGTCATCTGCATATTGTACTACCGGGAAGTCCTCGTTCATTTCTTGATGCAGTGGCAGAGATAGAAGTCCCAGCTCCACTGCTTTGTTGATTAAAATTTGTAGAAGATCTGTTGCCAGTACAAATAGCAAGGGGGATAACGAGTCCCCCTGCCGAACACCTCTTCTACAGTGAAAAGTCTTACCTGGCACTCCATTGAGAAGAACTGAGGAGGTGGCAGTAGATAGAATATTTGTTACCCATGTGATCCACTGTTCAGGAAAACCCAAAACTCTTAGCATGTGTATAATGAAGACATGTTTCACCTTGTCAAAGGCTTTTTCAAAGTCCAGTTTGAGTACTATGACACCAGTGTTGGTTTTTTTGCATTGATAAAGGTACTCATAGACCCAAGCCATGCAGTCCTGGATGGTTCTTTTTTTGATGAAACCATATTGATTTTTGTGGATAATGGTTGGGATGACTTCCTGCAATCTAACTGAGAGTATCTTAGTGATCAGTTTGATAGTGGAGTTCAGCAGTGATATGGGCCTATAATCTGTAACTCTGTGGGGATTATTGATCTTCGGGATGAGAGTGATTAAGGAACTGTTCAGGGGCTGGATACTGATGTTGCCATTAAAGAAGTCCGAGCATAGCAGATAAATGTCTTCCTTAATGATGTGCCAGCATGCCTGAAAGAATTTTGTGTTGAACCCATCTGGACCTGGGGCTTTGTCGGTTGACATGTTTTTGAGTGTGGCATCAATTTCCTCCCTGGTGACCGGGTTGCATAATGTATGTAGATGTTGTCCAGGCAGCACCCAATGGTGGATTTGGGGCCATTGTTGAGTCGAGGCTGATTGCCCTAACCTTTCCGAAAATTCCTTCCACAGGGCTGAGGCTTTGTGCCCATGATCCATTAGCTCTACTCCATGGTCATCTTGAATGACTGATATATTGTTTCTCCTGTATCTTTCTATTGCTGCAGCCAAGAAGAATTTTGTTGGCTCATCATCAAACATGGCCCAACGCTCTGTATAACGTTGTTTCCAGTAGTCATTCTGTTGCTTTAAGAGCTGAGTAAGCTGATGTTTGATCATGTTTCTGAAACAGCTTTCCTACAAGTATATTGTCCTCTGCTCTTCCATTGTGTCCATGATTAGAATAACTTCATTGCATCGTTCGATCAGTTTTTTCAGCCCACCTAGTGATCTGCTCCACTTGCGTAGCTTGTATCTCAGACGTTTTAATTTAGCAGAAACTCTCCTTGCACTACCAACTGTTGACATAGGCTGGTCCCACGAGTCCTTGACAATGGTGAGAAACTGTGGATGTCTGAGCCAGTAGTTTTCAAAGCGGAAGCATTTTGATTTAGGTATGGTGGTGCATATCTGAGCTACTAGTGGGACATGGTTTGATGTGTCCCTGGCCATTGGCCAAAGTGAGGAGTTGGGAAATGATAGGGACCATTGCGCTGAGGTAAAGCACCAATCCAGTTGTTCAAGTAGAGGCGATTGTTGCATGTTGCTCCAAGTGTAATTCCTACCTTGGAGAGGGATTTCAATAAGTCCCAAGTGTTGGATGATGTCATTAAACATCTGCATGTCCCCTATATTCGCTCCCGCGCAGTTGCGGTCGCTGACATGGCGATAGAAGTTGAAGTCCCCCAATATCATGCATTGCTCTTGCGGTTGCAATGAGAGATTCCAGAGCCAGTCGGTGAACTCCTGCCGACGAGGTCCCTGACAAGGTCCATAGACTGAGATCAGGTGCCAGACTACCCCATTCAGTCGGGATGTGAACCGCATGAATATGGCAAAGTCCCTGATATCCAGATCTTCCCCCTGAAGCAAGCTGTCATTCCAGGCTACCAGAATACCTCCCGAGGCACCCCTGGATGGTGCAAAGACGAATTTGTTGAATCTTCTAGGTGCCAGTCGTTTAAGGAAAGAAATGCCAATATGTTCCATTTTGGTCTCTTTGTATACAGAAGATATTGCACTCCTGGACCTCCTCTATTTTGGACCTGACTGCTTGTTGCTTAACAGTGTTATTAAGACCACGAATGTTCCAGTTGAAGACATTCCAGTTACGTGTTATGTTGTGCGCCATAAATAATAGTCAAGTATGACAGGGCAGTCTGGGAAGTAGTCCCGACCGATTGAATGAGGATGTGGCCTATGAAACTAAGGTCAGTGTGCAACGAGGGCCAACGAACAAACCAGTAATCAGACAGACAGATGAGCCAAGTAGCATAGAAATAGATCACAGCCAACAGACTCCAGAATAGACTAACTGCCATAACATGAGGTTCTGGCCACCGGCCGATCAAAAAGCAGAAATGTTCCCAACCGCGCATGTTCTCAACAGAGCACACCACAAAACAACAACCAGTACTGTTTAATACAACCACCCTACAATTCCAAATAGCAGTTTCCCAAAAGACGAACCCATCAGCAACATAGCAGTCCACAGTATGCTCGGTGCCTTCCACTCCCAGCAGGTCAAGCTTGATGTACGACATTGTCATTCAGCTCTGGGAGGTACATCATCTGGCGCGCCACCTCAGGGGGAACACCGCACTCGTTTACCGCCGTCGCCTGCGGCACATCAGTGGATAGTTCAGGGGTAAACCCATGTCCGATGTGTTAATCCACTTAGCATGAGAATTCATAATTAATATAATCATTAGTAACTAACTTAGACTATATATATGTACATTAGAAGCATAGTAGGAGTATATACCTAAACTCTTAGCCTAGTTCCTCTATTACCTCATTTATCCTCTTAGGATAGAATGCTCTTGTGTGTGTCACACTACCTCAATTACCCTTTATCCATCCTTGCTAGAACCCTACCTAGGCCAACCTAGCCTTTCCACTTGATGATTATTTTACTTCCATCTAGCCTTCCTTTGGGAAAATATAAATGACACCCTTTGGGAATACTCATTGAAGGGGAAATGCTACATCAATAGTTCCCGTGCACTTGCAGACATTCATCTCAGAATTAAAACCTACCAACAAGCATTTCTGGCACCACTACTTGGGATGAATTGTTAGTAGTGCGCATGAAATATCAAAACCTGTTCCGTGAAGGTGCCTGCCCTACATGAAGCAGACCTTGGTTGCTGATTGCATTGGTTGCGGCTGCAACCAAATGCTCAACATCAGTGCACCACTGTCCTAGCGCGGCGGGAGGAGCTCCCGACGCTGGTGGATGCTGGAGAAGAGTCTGGCTGCATTTAGCGCGTTCTCGGGGTTGTTTATCGATGCAGAAACCGACACGAATACACCATCCTGTTGAGATGGTGGTGGTGGTGGAATGACACCCGCCAGAACGACAACATTGGTCGACTGCTGCACATTGGAGGGATTTCCTCCAGTAAGCTGCTGAGTCGGTCTGTTGGATGAAGTGGCGGCGAAGTTCACCATCTTGAAAGCTTGAAAACGCGCCCCTACATGGCGCGCCAAATATCGAAGTGTGTACTAGGACACTTCCCCCGGTACTACTAAGATATAGGCCGCAGAGGTTTGTATTCGGTTGGGGCGCGAGTCAAGATTGTGGCAAGAGGTGAACACCGAGCGTTTTACGTGGTTCGGGCCACCTGAGCGTAATACCCTACTCCATGGGGGTTTGTGTATTGTATGAGTGTATCAGCGCTTGTATGTGTATCAGCTTGCTCGAGCTTTGTCTTCTACCGTACAGCGCAACCCATTTATATGCCAAGGACTGGTTGTTATAGGTTTTCCCTGGTTCGACAGGTGGCCCCAACTGTAATAAATTACCCTATACACGATCTAAAGTGTTATGGGTGGTTAATAGTGTGATAATGTGCCTTAATAGCAGCATTACCGGTCTTGATAGTCCTCTGATTGTGCATCATTAATATAGAATTAATGACGCATTAAGGTCTTGTAACGACTAATTGATAGCTCTTGAATGTTTGTACCGTTGGAGATCCCGTAGTCTTCCCGTTGTTGACGTATGTTCGGGCGTTGACATGTGGAAGCTTCGGAGCTTCCCTCTACTGGGGGATAGGCCTGATGTTGTTGGACACATGGCAGTGCCAGAGCCTCCCCGAGGAGGGAGGCAAGTCTGGCTCTGCAAGACACGTGGCAGCACCGAGCTTCCCATATGAGGGAGGCAGGTCCGACTCTTCTGGACACGTGGCTACACCGAAGCTACCCAAAAGAGGGAGGTAAGTTCGGTTCTGCGGGATGTGTATCCCCTTCGGACGTCCACCACTTGGACATAGGAACTCATTGGCTTTGCTTGCAGTGTCAGGGGGTACCCAGTACATAGGGTACCAACAGACGTCTTCTTCAATATGCGATGGAGATACAACCGGTATATGGCATGACAAGCGGTGTTAACCGCTTCCGCCCAAAACTGGCATGATGTCTTGTATTCATCAAGCATGGTTCTAGCCATCTCAATGAGAGTTATATTCTTTCTCTCGGCCACCCTGTTTTGTTGAGGGGAGTCAGGGGCCGAGAACTCATGTTTGATGCCTTCTTCATTCAAAAACTCTTCAACTTGAGTGTTCTTGAACTCGGTGCCATTGCCACTCCTTATAGTCCTGATTTCAAGGAGAACTCACTTTGAGCTCTCCTCAAGTATTTCTTGAGGACACCTTGAGTCTCAATCTTATCATGTAAAAAGAACACCCAAGTGAAATGTGAAAAATCATCAAGAATTACAAGACCATATTTGTTACTGCCAATGCTTATGTAGGCGATTGGATTGAAGAGGTCCATGTGTTGAAGATCCAATGGTATTTTTGTTGTCATGATGTTCTTGGATGGATGTTGAGCTCCAACTTGCTTTCCGGGTTAACATGTGCTACATAATCTATTCTTTTCAAACACAACATTCTTCATACCACGGATGTGCTTGCCCTTAAGAAGTTTTTGCAAGTTCCTCATCCCAACATGGGCTAGTCTTCTATGCCAAAGTCATCACATGTTGGTTTTTGCCATTAAGCATGTGTCAAGTTGGACTTTATCCACGGAGAAATCCACAAGATAGAGCTTTCCCTTAAGCACACTCTTATAAGTAATTGAGTCATTTCTCCTTCTTGTGACGGTCACACCCTTGTTAGTGAAAAGATAATTATAACTTTTGTCGCATAGTTGTGATATGGACACTAAGTTATAATCAAGTGAATAACATTTGAAAGAGTATGATTATGGGATATAGCAATTTTACCGGTGCCAAGGATTTTCTCTAGACTAGTGTCCCCAAAGTAAATTCCCTCGCTTGGATCTTCATTTTTATCATACTTCACAAACATCTTCCTCTCTCTGGTCATATGATTTGTGCATCCACTATCAAGAACTCACTTAGTCCCACTGGAGGAGTATGCCTAAAAACATAATTAAGCCTTGGTTCTAGTTATCCAAGCGGTGTTGGATCCTTTAATGTTAGTCAAGAGGCATTTTGGCACCCACACACAAGGTTTTGGACTCTTGCGGAGTGGCCCAACATACTTAGTATAAGGCTTACCAAATTTGTTCCTGAACAAGACATATAAAGCATCAAAATCATGAAACAATGGATGAGGTTTGTTTCTAGGCATGTTGTGTGAGGTAGCTATGTTCTTTCCTTTGTTGTTGTTGTGGTATAATCCTTCATTAACAAAAAAAATCAAGTGTTTGTCATTTTTGAGAGTCTTAGCATATTGCTTCCTCCTCCTAGAATAGCCAAGACCAACTTTTACATGATAATGTCTTGTGTTGGTGTGTGCACTACGTGCATATGCCATCTTATCCTTGTAAAAAATCCCACCTTTCGGTGCTTGCTTGTTTTGTGCAACATTAAGCTCATCTTTTAATTTTAGAATCAAGTTAGAGAATTTGCAACCTTGAGGAGTTTCGGATTTCACATTTGTGGAAGGTGAGCTTTTAAAGGAAGAAGGTGCACTGATCTTGAGAGACTCCACTTGGGTTTCAAGAATCTTGTTAACTTTTGTCGAACTAACAATTTCATCATTTAGCAGAATTCTGGTCTTCTCAAGATTTGAGCAAGTTTCCTTGATCAGAGCAAGTTCACGCTCAAGTGCATTGCTTCTTTCTCTTTCAAGCTCCAAGAGCTCTTCAAACTCTTGACATCTCTCTTTTTGTTGGATGAGCATGTCCTCTTGATTGATGAGTTCTTTCTTTTCAAATATCTCATCCGACAAAATCTCCAATCTTTTCAAGGTACTCTAACTCATATTTTTAAGCATGTCTTCATTTTAACTACCACTATCAATATTATCTAGTGATGAAATTGAAGAAGGTGGTGAGATTTAACTTTCTTTCTTCCTTCCTTGTACATGATGCATGTTGGTCTTGAACTCTCCAAGTTGGGGACGATCTTGTTCTCCGTGGTTGATCTCTTCATTGCAATTGTTGTCATCTTCTCTTCTTCTTCATCGGAGGAGTCTTCATTTGAATCCCACTCCTTCCCAAGGTGAGCTTGTACCGAATGCTTCTTCTTCTTGAATAATTTCTTCTCTTGGGAATTGCTCTCCTTCTTATTCTTGTTTTCTTCATGTGGGCAATCCATAATGAATTGGTCATATTCCCTACAATTGTAACAAGCCCTCTTTGCTCTTGTCTTGGACTTGTCCTTTTTCTTGCTATCATGATGATAGTTTCCCCTTCTCCTTCTAAACATTCTCTTGAACTTGTTGATGAAGAGCGCCTCCTCCTCATCGGTGTTGAGACTCTCTTAATCACTTTCTTATTGTTCTTGAGATTTTGATGATGCTTCCTTGAATGCAACATCTTTCTTCTTTGAGGAGGTGAGCTTTTGGAGGTTGTTGTAGAACATGACCTCTCGCTTCATCATCTCATGGTTAATCATTCTCCCAAGCACTTCTTCCGGAGTCATCTTGTGAAATCATGGACTCTCACGAATTAAGGACCAAAGAGCAACATTCCATTGCATAAATGCCCGAATCATCCTCTTTACCACTTCATGGTCCGTTCATCGAGTGCGTCCATAAGAGTGGCTCTTGTTGATAAGCACTTTGAGTCGGTTGTACATGTCTTGGGGGATCTCACCATCCATGATAGTGAACCTCCCAAGTTCTCTCTCGATCATCTTGATCTTCGCCTCCCTAATGACACGATTGCCCTCATGTGCTGTCTTGAGCGTGTCCCATATGTCCTTGGCCACCTCCAACCCATCAATTTGGTTGAACTCCTCTCGTGTCAAGGAGGAGGTGATCACTCGAACCGCTTGAGCATTGCGGTGGAGTAGGACGGCTTGCTCCGGAGTAACGTCTTTCTCATTCTTGGGAAGATCAAGACCTGTCAAAACAATTTGCCACAAGCTAGGATTTAAGGACATGAGATGCATCTTCATGTTATGCTTCCACATAGAGTAATCATTTCCATCAAATTGGGGGGATTTTCCAATAGGAATAGACAAATATTGATTGCTAGAAGTTAAGCGCTCATAGTTGTAAGGATATCGGGAGTAGTCTTGTGAACTACTCCCATTGTCGTTGTTGATTGCACCGATTGCCTTGGTCTCTTTCTTGGGAAGACCTAGCTTCTCACGAAGTCGTGCCTTGAGTTGGCGGACTTCTTCGTCGTCATTTGGGTCGTCTTGGAGGACATCGATGTTCTTCATTTTGTCAGCTCCGTCGACGATCACTAGGACCTCATTTTCACCCCTTCCGGCCATATTCTCTTCGAGTGGTTAGACTCATGATGAAGAGACCTGCTCTGATACCAATTGAAAGTCGCCTAGAGGGAGGGTTGAATAGGCAATATGAACTGAAATTGCTTAATCAAACGAGATTAAAACTCCGAGACCAGACTAGTCTGGTCAGAGCCGGACTAGTCCGCTCAATACACAGGGAAAATCTGGAAACTTAATTTCCAAGTTATTTGCATATTTTAGTTTTATCCAAGATGGATACAATGTCTAGCAACCTAATGCAACTTAGATTAACAAGTTAGAGCAACTTGGTTGCAGATTTCAATGAAGCACAATGTGAAGAACAACAAGAACCCTAAAAGTTCTAGTGAATAGCGGAAAGTACAAACAATAAGCGAGACACAATTTATCTTGTGGTTCAGTTTCACGGAGAAACATGCATCTACGTTGAGAAGTGCACAAAGGACCGGGTCTCACTTGACCCTAATCTCACCAAGCCACCACAAAATGTTTGTTTGGTTTCCACTAATCACAAAGGTAATCACCAAGTTCTTGGGGCTTCTCACAAGTTGAGGCCCCCAAAAAGATTTACAGCAAGGAGCACAAGAAGCTCAACAGCCACAAGCCACAAAACGTGACACCAAGTGCAAGAGATCAAACTGAGAGTCAAAGTAAGTCGATCTTCCTTCTCTCCCCTTCCCAAACCCTAATCTCCTCAATATTTGTTCCAGAAGGGAAGTAGGCGGAGTAGAAGGCTTAGAATGGCTCAAGGAAACTTATGACGGTGTTAGGGTTCAAAAGTTATCAAATATGAGTCGGGGGTCCCCTTTTTATAGGGGTCCTGAAAACTAGCTATTGTCTGCATTGAATATCCGAACTAGTCTGGCTTGGAACCGCACACTAGTCTGACCTACTCGCTCCATGCTACGTCACGCTCCACAGAGAGTGACGTACCCTCTATAGTTTGAATTTCAAATGGTCATGACATATCATACTAGTCCGGCTAACAACAGACTAATCTGAACTCAAATAGAATGTCTTGGTCCGCTAAAAAACAGACAAGTCTGGAGATAATGGACTAGTCCGGCCAACATGACTTAACCTCAGAAACCCCTTCGCACTCAATACCATGGACTATTCCGCCCCAAAACGGACAAGTCTGAAGTACAACAAAAACCTTTAGATCGGCTGAAAACGGACTAAACTGGGAGCTCCAGACTAGTCCGGCCTCTATGGCGAACAAGTCCACCCTCCTGAGACTTAGCTCCAAAAAGTGTCACCAAGTGTAGAGCGCACTAGTCCATCCCCGAACGGACAAGTCTGAACTCACACAGAAACTTTTAGTCCGTCCCAAAATGGACTACTCTAGCACGCCTGGACTAGTCCAGCCCTGAGGCCTGGACAAGTCCGGTCTCCTGGGAATTCTCTCAACGAGGCTTCTCACTTAGGTTTTCTCTCAATCAAGACTTTGAGCCGTCTTCTATGATCTCAATGCACTTGATACACAGACCCACACACATAGAAGGTTAGTTTAAACTCAACACATTAGAAACCCTAATTTCCATATTTGAGTCTTGGATGCCCATTTCAATCTTTTACTTTTTGAGGGTTTTTCTTTCATTTCAATCATCAAATGTGTGGTTAAGATCAACCGAGCTCATTAGTCTCTTAATTTGTAGTCATCAATCATCCAAAACCCATGAGGATACCTAAATGCACTTTCAAGTATGTTTCATTAAATATAGAAATAGAGCTCATCTAGGACGGATGTAGTAATAATTATTTGATGGATGCCTTAGCACACACGAGGGCACATTTACAATTTCGAAATATCTCAAGGGGTGTCACACCTGGTTTTAAGAAGGCGACCAGATGCTTTCCACATATATGTCAGGATCAGTTGAATTCATACATGTTTAGACAAAAGTGAAATACCTTTAAATTGAACCATGTTTGAGTACATAAATTATTACATAAATGACCATCCAGGTCTAAAAGAAAATTACAAAGCAGCGGAAAATAGTAGATAAACTTGGCTCCAAAGCATAGACATCGACCGGGGGTTTCACCAGCCTAGAACATCTCGTCTGGATCTCCTTAGAAGTCCTGGTTCTCTGCCTCTTCATCTTAAAAGACTGGCAAAAAAGATATGCAGCTAACAAGTTTGAGTACCAACGGTAGTCAGCAAGTGGAGAAGTTTATGCCATGAGGTTCATAACACGGAAGGCAAACAGTGGTAAATGCACTATAGCAGTTACAACCTATCCTTACTGTTGTTAGGCACCTACATCTAGGTGAATTCCACCCATAAAACCCCAAAGTGATCAATAAATCCCAATCCATTCCACCAACCCTTTATCCATGTGCTAATCATGAATTCGGTTCCAAGCCGCTTGTGTCCGTGAGCACGACTGTCTAGACAGTTTGACAAAACTCTGTAGAGTGTGTATACTCTACCCACAGTTTATGATTTCATGCCCTGTTACCAGGTGGACTAGATAAACCTCCCTGTCGCCCGTGGTAGCTAACCACATTACACACTTCCGTAGGTGTGTGGCCAGGAGACCACTACGAGGTCTTACCGATGGTTCTCCTGACTTGCATTGGTACTCTAAGGTTTCAATGCTCCAGCACCTAGAGTCTATTTTTGCTCCGCCGGGAGAAGCCCCCTCTTGAGCCAAGCGGGTCCCAAGGGAGTACTCTGAACCAATTCCCGCTCGTTCGATTACCAACGCTACATCGGAAGAGACCAAATTACTAAACCAAGTTATCCCATATACAACTCTGTGGTGATATTGTATGGCTTAGTAACTTCCTCTATAAACTAGTCCTTAGAATCCGATAGGTGTCAAACACCAAATCGATGTCTCGTGCACGCATGCACCATTCCATTCAACACCTCCTATCAAATTTCTATCAACTACTTTCATTATTGCCAACTGTTCATAAATCATAAGGGATCAAATATAACATGTGGATAAATTGTTCATATTCAATTAAGCATGGCTAAGCGTGAACTAGTTAATAATAATCCACCCAAACCCTCGTGACAAGGAATACTGTGCAAAAATCTAAGGAAAACATAACATAGGATTCAATTTTGAATTTAGCATGCATCTAACTAAAACTTAATAAAAAGGGTGCAAGATGGTCAAGGACACTTGCCTCCGGAGTAGGGTTGGTGATCGACGTGAAACTGGTGCCCTTGCAGGTTGAAAGTCGGTTCTAGCCCCAACTCTAAATACGACGTTGCATGCAAAATAATAACATACAGTAAGAAACAATCACAAAATGCATACATTACAATTAAACAAACATAAAAATCCTACGCATTTATGATTTTATGGTTAATTTAAATCATAGGCATAAATTATTTATTTATTGAAAAATTGAGTAAAATATACTTTTTAGCAATTTTGGAATTTACAATAATTATTTTAGAATTAAAATAATTATTCTAAGTAAATATTAGTGTTAAAATAATTAATATTAGCTTTCTCGGAATTATATCAATTTAATTATAATTTTCTATAATTTATTTGCTATTTTATATATAAAATGAGATTTTAATATATTTATTTTACACTTAACAAATAATACAGATTATTTAAATTTCTAAAATAATATTACTTTTATTTTCTCAGGGTTAGAATATAATTTTATTCATTGTTAGGGCCTTTACTGAAACTAAAACATTAAATAGATGAAATGTTAATAAGTACAAGGGTTCCACTGTAATTTTATTATCATATCCTGATTTCACTAAAGAACAGGGACATTATTGTAATTGTGTGGACCTATTTGTAATTATTATAAAAGTCAAGGCTTAACTGAAAAGGCAAGGGTTTATATGTAAAATGACAAAGGAATATAGCTTGATTTGTTCTCGACTGTTAGGTTAAGGATGGGTGGCTCAGGTTTTATTTCGCGGAGGGGTATGGGATGTTCTAATCTCTGCCGCCCGAAGCACATCAAGGGCCGAGAAGAGGCCATATCACCCCGATGGGAAAATGGGGCGGTGAACGGTGGCTGACCATGACTGCGGCGGCGGTTCACGCTGGCGATAGCCGGAGCACACAAAAAGGCACTATTACTTGGTGTTTTCTATGGGATTCGAAGGAGGAGGGCATGGCGTGCTCACCTAGCGGTTTTGTGGAGTCCAAAACTGGAAGGAGGGGCGTCGACAACGGCGAGGGGCGGCAGAGCTTGGTGGCACACGATGAGGACGGTGGCTCGGCCTCCAAATCGATGAAACACTTTGCCCGACGGATCTCCGAAGACACGTATCACGAGTTAGGCAAAGAAATACGATGAAATAATGGTCGAAACAACGGGAATGGCAATGCCATACCTAGCTCAGCGGCGGCTAGGGTTTCACTGCTTGGGAGAGGGGAATGAGGGATGTTGCAGCTCGGATCTAAAGGCACGAGAGTGGAAACGAATGAGTTATTAATGGGGGTAAATAATAGGTGAAGGGTAGTGGGGGGAAAAACATATTCATGGCCGCGGAAGTGGATGTGCGGTGCGCGGCTGTTCGTGGGCGTGTCGGTTGGGTGGAGAAGAAGAACCTAATGCATGGGCCCTGAGCGTCAGCCAGACAGAGAGGAAGGAGGGGTGCGGGTGGGCTGGGCTGAGGTACACTGGGCCGAGAGGGAAAGAGAAAGGGAGGGGGAAGACAGTGGGTTGGCTGGGATTTTAGCCCAAGAGAGGATTTTATCCTTTTCTTTTTCATTAAATCATTCTACCTTCTTTTGTTTCATTTAAATCAAATTCAAACGAAATTTTCTACCGCATTTTGAAATAAAAAAATCTTTAAACATGCAATACACATGATCAATTGCCTTAAGTTCATTTTTTATAGAGTTTTTATTTCACAAAAATGTCAATAATTTACTATTTAACATTTTTCTTGTTGAAAATGTGGGTGTGACAATTCTACCCCCTTCCCCCCTAAAATGAATCTCGCGCTCAAGATTCGAACGTCCTATAGAAAGAGATCGAAAATAGGGCCTTGGGGTCTTCTTTGTTTTTTCCACGTTGATTCTTCCTTCGAGGGTATTTTTGTTGCATCTTGCACACGTGAATCATCTTCCTCCTCGTAATGCCTCAAGGTTGCCTTAACTAGTAGACTACCCCCTTATGCTTTGACTTACGTTGGGTAAACTTTTCTCTCTATCATGTAATACTGTAGTAGAGTGAGAATCATCATGAGACATACCATTCACTGCTTCATATGCGCCCTGAACATCCTCTAAGGACATGTTATTGACCCGGACACGCGATGGATTTGTCGACTGCTTCTTTGGGCAACTGAAGGAGTAGTGGCCTCTCTCACCGCAGTTGTAACATTGCGCAGTCATGTTTGTACCTTGAGTTTTATTGTTTGGTTTCTTATTATGTTGTGGTTGCTGCCCTATTGGATGAGAAGAAACGTTGGTGTTGAATCTGCTGACCTTACTAGGTATATGGCATTGGTGGCCTAAAAGAAGAGTTGGCGGGACGACTCATCTGTCCCATTTGATGAGTAGCGAATCAAGGACGATTTTTGCTACCAGAAGATTGCCCATGTACCACATTTCGCTTGCAATTTTCTTCATCGAATTTCTGTTTCTTCCTCTCCACATTGAAAGCTTTGTCCACCAGCTTTTGAAAATCAGCATAGTCACTTGAGGACATTATTAGTTGTATTTCTTTATCCAACCCTTCCTTGAAATAAAACTCCTTCTTTGCATCGGTATCTATATCTCCAGGAGCATAACGAGATAACTGTGTAAACTTGTTTAGATACTCATGTACACTCATATTTCCTTGCTTCAGGGCGATGAACTCTTGACGCTTTGCTTGAATTTCAGCTTCGGGCACATGATGGTTCCGAAAGTTGTGCACAAACTCTTGTCAAGTGATTGTCTCTGGATTTTTATGTGCAGCTGTATAAGCGGTCCACCAATTAGCTGCAGGTCCAGAGAGTTGATGAGATGCAAGGAGTACTCTTTATCTTCCTTCGCGTTGAACTATGCCCAGCTTATTTTCAATTTTCTTTAACCAGTCGTCAGCATCCATAGGCTCTATAGCATTTGAAAATAATGGCGGCTGGGTGTTCATGAAATCTCTCAGACAAGATCTTGGTCTTGGTGCTTGTTGTGGTTGAGGTTGAGGTTGTTGTTGAGGTGCTTGTTGGGCTTGTTGCATATTGTTCACAATCCGTGTTAGATTCTGCATCATTTGCATATGCGCAGCCATCATTTGTTGTAGTTGATTTGCGGCTGGTGCTCCACTTGCACCTCTTTCATTCCATTGTGGTAGCAGAAATCCTTCATCATTTTGATTGTTAAGAGGCACACCATGACCATGACCATGTCCTCTTCCTCTCCCTGCCATCTGATGTTGGGACGTTGTTTTAGAACAATAAGATAAGAGAGTAACTATTGTAATATACTATTCCAACTATATGCGTTAAGAAGAATAAGTTTATGAAAATATTATTTTATTCAGTAAAAAGATGAGGTTGTGTACAAGGTGCCAAAACATTACACAACACACATCGTACAAGCAAACATGCAACCAGAACAACACAACTTAGAATCATAACACGTCTCTACTCGTCTTATTACATTATTGGGTATGGTAGCTATTCCTAAGTTGTGTGGTGTAGGGTGAGTTAACTCTCTCCTTTGGATCCTCTTCGTACGTCCAATTCTCAACACCTGAAGTATATCCCTCGGGTGTCCTCATTGATGATCATTTGGTACTCTTGGATAATAGCCTCCTAATACTTCACGAGATCATGCATGTCTTGAAGTTCCTGCTGGCAGCGCTCGAGGCGGTCGCTGAGATGAACTCCATCATTGGTGCTCCTTTCCATTTGCCAGTTCGTGAACTGCGGCTGCAACGGTGCACGACGTTGAGGCATGTAGGCATGGGTGGTGTCTTGGAGTCTCTAACGGTTGGTGTAGCATTGGCTAGTGATAGCCACCCATGTTGCATCATTCTCCACATCCTCTCGAGTGGCTCTCCAAGCTAGGGCGAAGTGATTCTTGAGTAGCTGACCGTTGTACACTCATCCATTCTTCATGATCGACATGACGAACCTTGGTAGTATGATAGCGAATGTAGAGTTTGTGGGCGTTGTATCTGGCAGTAAGTAAGATCGCCCTAAGACGACGATTCATTCATGTGGTGGCATCTCTAATAGAGTAGTTTGTGATCAGGTTTCTTGAATAGTGTTATGGAGGTCTTGGAGCATGGGTTGGAGCACATGAGACAAGCTGAATCCATGTGGCGGTCAGGTGAGTCTTGGCCATCTACAGTTGAGGAGAAGAGTGTTAGGAAATCAAAATAGTGAAGACAAACAGAGTAAGACAACAAGACAAGGTAGAATATACAAAGAAATTTTGTAAAAGACTTTTTATGAAAATAGCAAAGTCCTTAATGTGTTCATTTCTACTAGGCTCGCGTCCTACAAGCAACACGGCTCTGATACCACTTTGTCACACCTGGTTTTAAGAAGGCGACCAGATGCTTTCCACATGTATGCCAGAATCAGTTGAATTCATACATGTGTAGACAAAAGTGAAATACCTTTAAATTGAACCATGTTCGAGTACAAAAATTATTACATAAATGACTATCCAGGTCTAAAATAAAATTACAAAGCAACAGAAAATAGTAGATAAACGGGGCTCCAAAGCACAGACATCGCCCAGGGGTTTCGCCAGCCTAGAACATCTCGTCTGGATCTTCGTAGAAGTCCTAGTTCTCCGCCTCTTCATCTTCAAATACTGGGGGAAAAGATATGCAACTAACAAGTTTGAGTATCAATGATACTCATCAAGTGTGGAAGTTTATGCCATGAGGTTCATAACAAGGAAGGCAAACAGTGTTAAATGCATTATAGCAATTACAACATATCCTTACTGTTGTTAAGCACCTACATCTAAGTGAATTCCACCCATAAACCCCAAAGTGATCAATAAATCCCAATCCATTCAACCAACATTTTATCCATGTGCTAATCATGAATTCGGTTCCAAGCCGCTCGTGTCCGTGAGCACGGTTGTCTAGACAGTTTGATAAAACGCTGCAGGGTGTGTATTCTTTACCCAAAGTTCATGATTTCATCCTCTGTTTTCAGGTGGACTAGATAAACCTCCCTGTCGCCCGTGGTAGCTAACTACATTTCACACTTTCATAGGTGTGTATTCAGGAGACCACTACGAGGTCTTTCTAATGGTTTTCCCGACTTGCATTGGTATTCTGAGGTTTCACTGCTCCGGCACCTAGAGTCTATTTTCTCTCCACCAAGAGAAGCCCCCTCTTGAGCCATGCGGATCCCAAGGCAGTACTTTGAACCAATTCCCCGCTCATTCGATTACCAATGCTACATCGGAAGAGATCAAATTACTAAACCAAGTTGTCTCATATACAACTCCGTGGTGTATAGCTTAGTAACTTACTCTATAAACCGGTCCTTAGAATCCGATAGGTGTCAAACCCCAAACCGATATCTCGTGCACGCATGCACCATACCATTCAACACCTCCTATCAGATTCCTATCAACTACTTTCATTATTGCCCACAATTCATAAATCATAAGAGATCAAATATAACATTTAGACAAATTGTTCATATTCAATTAAACATGGCTAAGCAAGAACTAATTAATAATAATCCACCCAAACCCTAGCGGCAAGGAATATTGTGGAAAAATATAGGAAAAACATAACATAGGATTCAACTTTGAATTTAGCATGCATCTAACTAAAACTTAACAAAAAGGGTGCAAGAAGGTCAACGACACTTGCCTCCGGAGTAGGGTTGGTGATCGGCGTGAAACTGGTGCTCTTGCAGGTTGAAAGTTGGTTCTGGCCCCGACTCTAAATACGATGTTGCATGTAAAATAATAACATACGGTAAGAAACAATCACAAAATGCATACGTTACAATTAAACAAACATAAAAATCCTACGCATTTACGATTTTATGGTTAATTTAAATCATAGGCATAAATTATTTTTTTATTAACAAATTGAGTAAGATACTTTTTAGCAATTTGGAATTTATTATAATTATTTTAGAATTAAAATAATTATTCTAAGTAAATATTAGTGTTAAAATAATTAATAGTTGCTTTCTAGGAATTATATCAATTTATTTATAATTTTCTATAATTTATTTGCTATTTTATATATAAAATGAGAGTTTAATATATTTATTTTACACTTAAAATTCCTAAAATAATATTATTTTTATTTTCTCAGGGTTAGAATATAATTTTATTCATTGTTAGGGCCTTTTCTACAATGAAAACTTTAAATAGATGAAATGTTAATAAGTACAGGTATTCCACTGTAATTTTATTATTATATCCTAATTTCACTAAAGAACAGAGACGTTATTGTAATCGTGTGGACGTATTTGTAATTATTATAAAAGGCACAACTTAACTGAAAAAGGCAAGGGCTTATATGTATGACGAAAGAATATAGCTTGATCTGTTCTCGGCCATTAGATTAAGGATGGGTGGCTCAAATTTTATTTCGCGAAGGGGTATGAGATGTTCTAATCTCGGTTGTTCGAAACAAATCAAGGGACGAGAAGAGGCCACGTCACCCCAATGGAAAAATGGGGCGGCGCACGGCGGCCTGACCATGGCCGCCGCGGCGGTTCACGCCAACGATAATCGAAGCACACAAAAAGGCACTATTACTTGGTGTTTTCTATGGGATTCGAAGGAGGAGGGCATGGCGCGGTCACCTAGGGGTTTTGTGGAGTTCAAAACGGAGAGAAGGGGCGTCGGCAACGGCGACGGGCATCGGAGCTTGGCGGCGCACGATGAAGACGACAGCGCGGCCTCCAAGTCGATTAAACTCTTTGTACGACAGATCTTTGGAGACACGTATCACGAGTGAGGCAAAGAAATACGGCGAAATAATGGTCGAAACGACGGGAACAGCAGCGCCATACCTAGCTCGACGACGGGTAGGGTTTCACTGCTCGGGAGAGGAGAATGAGAGATGTTGCAGCTCGGATTTAAAGGCACAGGAATAGGAAGAGATGAGTTATTAATGGGGGTAAATAATAGGTGAAAGGTAGTGGGGGAAACGACATATTTATGGCCACGGGAGTGGACGTGCGGCGCGCGGCTGTTCGTGGGCGCATCGGTTGGGTGGAGAAGAAGGACCTAACGCGTGGGCCCCGTGCGTCAGCCAGACAGAGAGGAAGGAGGGGGTGCGGGTAGGTTGGGCTGAGGCACACTGGGCCGAGAGGAAAAGAGAAAGAGAGGGGAAGACAGTGGGCTAGCTGGGGTTTTAGCCCAAGAGAGGATTTTATCCTTTCCTTTTTTCTTTAAATCATTCTATCTTCTTTTGTTTTTTTAAATCAAATTCAAACGAAATTTTCTACCGCATTTTGAAATCAAAAATCTTTAAACATGCAATACACATGATGCACTTGCCTTAAGTTCATTATTATTATTTTTTATAGAGTTTTTATTTCACAAAAATGTCAATTATTTACTATTTAACATTTTTTTTGAAAATGTGGGTGTTACAAGGGGCTACGGAATTTGGGGACTGCTTACGTGTTGTACTCCTCAGACCATATGCAGCGGTTTCCTCTAAAACTTACTATATCTCTCTATACTTCCATTATATTATTAATACTTTTTGCATTTCAATATAGATACTTATTCTATACTTTCAGTAATTTACTCTATATTTACAGTCGAATAACCATTGCAGATGGTCTCACACTGCCCACCTGTCCGTGTCCAGGCTACCCCTCCTACTATATATTTCTATATCCCGGTTCTCGTGCGCGACACCTCGGCCTCTCTCTCCCCACTCCCCCATTTCTCTTGCCCTGCGATCCGATCCCGCACCCGCAGGGAAGAGAAGCGACCACCGGATCATCAGGGTGAGGCCTCGCATCGTGGTAACGACCTCCATACCCGCCGATCGATTCTCCAGTTGGATTCCTTGTCCTGTGACCCCGCTTCCAGTCCGATCGATTCGGCCGACTCGATCCGCGGTGTTTTTGCTAGCTTCGGCGATCGGATCGATCTGTCAGGTTCAGCGGATATGGCTGGTGCTTGGTTGCGTAGTTTCATCGGTGGATTCGGTTGTTTCGGGTGATTTTGTTCGAGGAATCTGGGTGTGTTTCGTGTGAATTTGTGCGAGGAATCTGAATGTGTTTGACTGGTTCCGCCTGAATTTTAGCTTGGTTCGCACGCGGATACCCGCGAATCTGGCGAGCTTTTCATTGCCGATTGCCCGCGAATCTGATCCTATGCCGCCGATCTGCGTGCTTGTAGCCCGGGATGACCTAGATCTAGCAGCGGCTTCATGGTTTCTGGTAGTTCGATCTTTTATAGAGGTTCTGTGGATCTGCTGAACTGAAGTTTTCGGTTTCGTTTTGGTTCCAGCGCGGGAGCGGAGATGGGGCTCACGTTCACGAAGCTGTTCAGCCGCCTCTTCGCTAAAAAGGAGATGCGGATCCTCATGGTCGGTCTCGACGCGGCCGGTAAGACCACCATACTCTACAAGCTCAAGCTAGGCGAGATCGTCACCACCATCCCCACCATCGGTACGCACCTCGTCCTTGCCCCTACTCTGTTTGTGATGTTTACTGCTGTGGATTTGAGAGTGTTTGAAGTCTCGATTTCGTTATGGGTTCAAGTTACTCGAGTGTAAGTTTCATTTTAGATTGGCACCACTCTATGTAGAGTGGCTTTGTGCTTAATTTTATTGTTCAGCTTATCGAAATTTTAGGCTTCAAATCTTGTAAGCTGGCTCCTTGTCAGTAAACAGTTGATGATTTAAAGGTTCGACCCTTTGCCTTGTCTTACCCAGCCCCAATTGGAATTGACCTTCTGAAACTCAGGGATGTACTAGGTATTATTTAAAGCCCATTAGGTGACTTGTCAGCAGCTCCCATGGTGACAGATGCAGTTTTGGACTGTCTTTAGTGCTCAGATGATACCGAGGATATACTTGTTACTCATGGCTGTATTCATGTTGTATTATTCCTCACTGAAAAAGCCATGGACAATTGGATCTAATAAGACCAAATAATAGCATATTGGCATACCCCTGATCTGCAGAACCTCTTGTAAACTTACGTTTGGTAGTTGGTTCATTCAGCTAAATATCACACTTGCTAAGAGATGTAATCCCAAGTAAACTTTTGAATGCATTTCCAAATGCCTATTTTCTGTACCTACATTGTAGGGATTTTTACTATATATTTTTCCTTCCCCTCACTGAATGCACATGCATTGATCAAACTGGTTATCCTTCAAACTGCAGGTTTCAATGTTGAAACTGTTGAGTACAAGAACATTAGCTTCACTGTATGGGATGTTGGGGGTCAGGACAAGGTAAGAAATATCATTATTTTTCCTGTGTGATTTGGAAATACAAAAGTTAACACTTGCACACGCGTCTGAAAATACAGTGTAAATTCTTACCTTGATATTTACATTATCTTTGAATCCATATGAACAATTTATATTGTACTTGCTGGTTAAATTGCATCCCATATTGGGAATCTGTTGCTTGAATGTTGCTAGCTTCATATTTCGAAAAAAAAAGGTTTATCGTCACATCTGTTTTATATTGGCTCGTTCTTTGCCCTGATTCTTTTGAGTTCATTATTTTAACAGATCAGGCCCCTGTGGAGGCACTACTTCCAGAACACCCAGGGCCTCATTTTTGTTGTGGACAGCAATGACAGAGAGCGTGTTGTTGAGGCCAGAGATGAGCTCCACCGGATGCTGAATGAGGTATAATCAGAGCGAAATATTGTGTTTGTTACATAATTTATAAAGTCGCGTACACAGTTCTGTAACATTCATGAATGTTCCATGACTGTAGTTCTTTGGCCAGGATTTGCCTTGTGTTTGAACTTTTCATATTTGGCCCTTGATGATTTGCTGCACCAAGATGTGCTATAATCCCTTTGATTTTGTGAAGTTCCTAGCCAACAGAATTGATGAACACTGACAAGATTTTTTGTGTCAGTCAAAACGTGATTAATTTATGGATGTTTGGGAAGTTTTGCTCTTCTGATAACTCTTGAGTGATGCCAAGGTTATCTTATGTTGACAGGATGAGCTACGCGATGCTGTGCTGCTGGTGTTTGCTAACAAACAAGATCTTCCTAATGCCATGAATGCTGCTGAAATCACCGACAAGCTTGGACTGCATTCCTTGCGCCAGCGGCACTGGTACGTCTTCTATCCTGGTGAAAAGTGCATGCTCTGTTGACAAATGTTTCTGGGATAATCACTGATTCCATATGTATCTGCACTTAGGATGTTTGTTATAGCATAGAAAGGAATAGTACATGGAATTCTTGGTGCAGTTGGGTATCCCGTATCATGCTGTGCAACTAATGTTGTTAATACGATAGTACACAATTTTAGTGACAACATCAAATTAAACTGGAGTATGTTAGGTCAAGTCCGTTTTACTATCTGGGTTGGACAAAATTATTGACATGTAGTATCCCTTACCGCTTCAGGTACATTCAGAGCACCTGTGCTACCTCTGGTGAGGGTCTGTATGAGGGCCTTGACTGGCTTTCCAACAACATTGCCAACAAGGTACGGTAGTGGAGGGTTGCATTTCGATGCGTATCTCGTTATCTGAGAAAGTCACACAGCTGACCACGTCTTGTAATATATTTGTAGGCATGAAAGCATCTTCGTGCGCTCTACTATAGTCATAACTATGACAGATACCGTGGGGTGTTTTTGGGGAGGATAAAGCTCTTTGGTCAAGGAGCTAGCTATCGGATTGTTTTAGTGTGGTATTGTTAATTGTCCGTGTTTCAGATTGGTTTCTGACCGTGTCCGACTCTGGTGTATGTGTACTCTCGCCGGTGTTGGGCGTTGTAGCATCGACGTTGCCTCTTCACAGCTTAATGGTCGCGTAATTCGTTGTGTGCGGCAATCTTGTCTCGCGTTTGCTTAATCCGTCGTTTGCTTGATCGCGCCAAGGGGTTACTGGGTTCCACAGTGCGGAGGCCGCAGCAGTCATATGTGGTCCAGCTTTTTACGCATGATTCGAGCCACGTCTGACCTAACGTTACGGCATTTGATAATCCATCCGTCATGACGGGGAGTACAAACATCTCATCGAATCGCTCGATGAATTACTTTTTTTGTTACTGGTCACAATGCAAATTGCATATGCTTTTCTGCTGTGTATCTCAGTTCTGTACTGCTAGCTGTTGCCGTGGCTGATAGCGTCATTTGTTCCTTGCAATGATGATAACTTTTAGTGTAATGGTTGTTGCAATATAATTTTGACATGTGATCACTTGAAGGGTCATATGCAGTTGTAACTTCTTTCATCTAAAAGTCATGTCTTCTCTCCAATGGCCACCATCACATGTGTCAAAGGTCCTAAACGACACTTCTCCCGGACCTGCTTAGAGAGCAGCTCGCGAAGGTTCTTTGGATTCACGAGGGCTAGTCCCAGGAGATCGAGCGCAGCGAGATGGTGAACACAGAGGGTTTACGTGGTTCGAGCCGCCGGAGCGTAACACCCTACGTCCATGAGAGTGTTTGTGTATTGCCTTGTTTGAGCGTGTATGGGTTTCAGTCGGTCTGATTTTTCGACCCCCTTCCACGGTCGTCTGCCGAGTCCTTTTATAGTTTAAGGACTCTGCACTCACAAGGGGGGCCCCAGGGCCCGACAGGTGGTCCCGGGGAGAGCCAAATCCTATATAAGATCTAGGATAAATACTATCTACTTCTCTTTGTTAGGGGCGTCAATGTGTCGTCCCGCCGCGTCGTGCGTCAGGGCTACACATAGTTGGTGATGATGGCGGTGCATGTCCCGTCCGTCTTGTCCTTGCGGCCCATTCGTCCGTCTTGCGACGTGGGTCTGTACCGGCTACTTGGACAAGACAGGACACTAGAGCCTTCACTTACGCATGCGCGACTCCGCTTCGTCTGGGGAAGGCGCGCGCACTTTAATGCATATTCGAGCGGCGCACGCCTTCCTTTACTGCGGCCTCCTACCGCACTCAGTTGGTCGTCTGCCACGTGGTTGTGCCGAAGCCTGCCTCTGTGGGGAGTCGAGCACTCGATGGTAAAGGCCACGTGGCGCATCCGGAGCCCACCCCTGTGGAGGGGTGGAGGCTCAGCCCTGCTGGCCACGTGGTAGTTCCGGTGCCTTTCTCTACAAGGAAGCAGGCATGGCCCCGAGGTTCCGATTGGCCACGTGGCAGCCCCGGAACCCGCCTCAGCGGGGAGGCGAGGGTCCAGTTCAGCCGGCCATGCGGCAACCCGGGAGCCTGCCCCGACGGAGAGGTAGGATATGGTCCTTCCCTCCACGACGTGGCAGCCTCGGATTCGACCTCTTTAGTAGAGGCCGAGTCCTTAGCCGTTTTCTCCTTGTGCGCGGAGGTACCCGGTGTGCGGGGTACCGACAGTGGCCCCCGAGCCCACCTCGGGAGAGTCGTCGATACCGCAGGTGGGGTCTTCTTCCTTATCTTCCCGTGCAACTCTTTCGATTCCAATTCTGGGCAGTTTCCCGGGCGACACGTTCCTGCCGTTGTGGCGACGCGTCTCCTCCTGGTAAGTGGAGGCACTGGAAGGGCACCGCGCGACATGACTTCCGCCTTCAATCATGCTTTAACTGCGGTGGTTCCCAAGGTGGCTCCTGCACTTCTGCTGCTTTTTCCTTTTCAGAAACGGCCGAGTTACCTCCCGCATAGTTAGCCACCCGGCTCGCCTTCTTTGTCGAGTGATTCGGGCCCTCATGTCGTTGCTTGTGCGGGTCTGTTGCTCTTCTACCGAGGTCGTGGCGATTCACACGCCGCGTCTGTTGGCTTGCAGAGGTGGATAAAAAGAGACCTTTCCCCCTAAGAGTCCTTTCTTCCGCTTCTGCATCCTTGCGCTCGTGTCTTCTTGCCCCAAGCCCAGTTCTTGCACTCTAGCTCCCGATCTCCCCTTCCAGAGCCTCCTCCTTCGATCCTCATGGCGAGCATCCTTCCCAAGTCCCGGTTGTCCAGGTCCGCTGACCTGGCCCCCATGCGTCGGCTTCTTGGCTGGCATGCTCCTGAGCAGGAGAAGTGGCTCCGTCTTGGGAGGCTGCCGCTGAGCCTCTCCGCCAGGGAGATGGTGCTTTTTTCGTCGTACGTGCTGGCCGGCTTCGTCCCGCCTGCATCCGCCTTCCTGGTCATGCTCCTGGAGACCTTCGGCCTCCAACTCCACCACCTCGCGCCGAACTCGATCGTCATGCTAGCGGTCTTTGCTCACCTCTGCGAGATGTTCGTGGGGGTGATGCCGTCGGTGAAGCTCTTCAGGTACTTTTTTGTATTGAGGGGCACTGACAGAAGCTCGAAGGAGCATCTCGGCGCCTACTACTTCCTGCGCCGCACCAAGGTCCCCATGAGGTACATTGCTTCCTTCAACTCTACACGATGGGAGCAGTTGCGCGAAGATTGGATGATCGCCAAGGTCGAAGCCCACGACCGGATGTGCCTCCCCACCGGGATCCCCTACTCTGAGCGGTCATTCTGGGAGGAGCGTCCAGAGCTGAAGGAGGCGTTCAACCCGGTGTTGGAGAGGATCTAGATGTTGGCGGACTACGGGCTGTCGTATGCCATTATGCTGAGGGACTTCATGTCCCGCCGCATAGCTCCACTCCAGCGCCGCACCCGCCCGGCGTGGATGTTCACCGGCCTATCGGACTGCACCCGGCTCGAGACCGACCCCGACTCCAACCTGGATGAGCAGCAGTTGCACGACATGCTGACCCGAGTCTGTCCCGACGACATTTCCCCCGAGAAGCTGGCTCTTCCGACGGTCTGCCGCCCCTTGTGCTCAGACTCCGAGCTGAAGAGGCAGCTGCTGAGGACGATGCCGACACTCGACGAGTCCGGGCTGGCGCAGCACCAGATCGGGGACCCGTTCCGGGGGGTCAACATCGTCGACGACGCTGAGGGAGGCGGGGCTCCCTCAAGCGACGAGAATCCTTCAAGCGACGATGCCTCAAGCGGTCCCCAACACCATCAATGGGGAGGCGACAGCGCCTCTGTTGACAAGGGGAAAGGGAAAGCGCCGATTCCGGTGTCGGACCCGACCACCAAGAAGCGCGCCCGGTCGTCGCCGTCGGCCCCCTCCGCTCCTCGTCAGGATGCCAGAGCCCTGCCGCATCCGTCGTTAGGGGGCGCCGATGGCGCCACTTTGCCGCCCGAGTCTTCGACGCGCAAGAGGGGGAGGCTCCTCAATGCCGACGGGACCCCAGCGTTTCCTCGCCGTTTGGAGGAGCGCCAGACTTCGGGGGTGCCGCCGACTCCACCACAGGGGCCCCCAGCACACTCAATGGCCCCCTCTGCGGGTTCGGGGGGTCCGAACCCCCCAACCCTTTCGAAAAGCAGTGGAGCTTCAACGTCCCCTGGTAAGCCTGCATAGATTTTATCTTGGGTGCTCTTTGCTGTGCGCTTACCCTCTCATTTCCTTATGATCCGAGTTTTCTTGATTTCAGCACCACTACAACTACTCCTTCTCCGCCCGCAGGCCCTTCTGCTGGGGGGTATGCTGCTCCAGCCGGCTCGCGGGGCTCTTCTGCAGCCTCGAGCCCCGCTCCGATGCACCGGGCTGCTGCCGCCAGGGTGCCCTGGGCCTCCGTGCTCGAGACCCCCACAGCGGCTGCTGAAGCCCAGCCGCACGCGTCGGCGATTGTCGCCGCGCCCGCCAATGACTCCGCATCCACCGGCTACTCCGTGCCGGTCGATGCCGTCTCGCCATCCGACACTGCTACGTCGGCTGGCGCTGCTGCCCCGGGTGCCGCCGCCGGGGAGGGGGCCCTTGGGGGCGACGCGCCTGCTTCCGGCGGTGCCCCCCCCCCCCCCCCCCCCCCACCTTCGCCGATTGGGGGAGCTCTGGACCCCGTCTCCCCAGTGGTCCTCCAAATGGAGGATGATATTGAAGAAGTAGAGAGGCAGGGACCCGCTGCTACGGTAGAGCCCCTCCCTTTGTCTGAGGCCATGGCCGTGGCCAACACCGGCTTCCAGCAAGCTCAGGCGGCCCTCGGCCGGGAGAAAGGGCGGCTTGAATACGAGGATGACCAGCTCCGGGAATGGGCGAGGATCCTGGAGGCCTGGACCCGGCTGGCGAAGAGCCGAGCGGCTCAGCGGGAGGCGGTTGTTCGGGAGGAGATGAAGATCCTCGAGCAGGAGCGCGAGATCATCGCTCAACTGGACGCCATCACCCAGAAGCTGAAGGTGGAAGCCGTGGCTATCCACGCTAAGGCCAGCTCCCGCCTCCAGTCCTGCGAGGACCTTCAGCAAGTGTTGTCTCGCCGGGAAGCTGCTCTTGCCGAACGAGAGCAGGAGCTGGCGGCGAAGCAGGCTGAGGTGGAGGCGACCTCTCGCCGGCTCGTCCTCCAGCAGGAAGGGGCGAGGGTCTGCGCCGCCGAGCTAGACCGCCGGGATGCCGCCTTGGCTGAAGCGGAGCAAGCCCAGCTCACCGAGCACCAGGCCCTCCTGGACCGCAAGTTCAACGTCGCCCTCAAGGAGGGTGACTCGAGCCGCTACGAGTGGGAGGTCAGCGAGCGCGAGAGGGCCCTGGCGGCCAAGGAGAAGCGGTTCCTAGACGGCGGGCCCCAGGCGTTGGCGGCGGCCCAGCAGGAGGTGCAGGAGCTCTGGGTGTTGCGCTCTGCTGAGGCCCGGAAGGTCTGGGAGTTCCTTGGCGGCGCCGACTCGGCTCTGGTGCCGCTCGGCTTCAGCCCGGTGTGCGTGGGGGAACCAGTGCAGGAGGTGAGCCAGGTGTTCCCGACACTTGACTCCACCAGCTCGAGGATGCGTTCGCTGGGGGCCATCATCGACAACCAGCTGGAGGCAGAAGGGGGGATGCTGGTGTAGGAGGTGGCGACGCACATCCTGGTCTGCTACCAGAGCTGGTATTCTGATGTCTCTCTGCAGCTGTTCCTCGAGGGGCCCATCGCCGAGAGGGAAGAGGCCGCCAAGTCTGAAGTCTCAGATGAGGTGGCGCTTATCACCTCAAGGTTCCAGCGGAGCGGCTGAGGGCTTCCCATGCGTTGTTTATGTTTTGTGTTTCTTTTAGCTTTTGTCTGTGGTTGCTTGTGGTGGCAAACTTTTTATTTTGGAACAAAAAATTTGCCTGTGGTGCCTCTTATACTCAGCATGCTTTTATTTCCAGCATTATCTTCTAGTTGCTTATTGTTCCTTAGCTTCCAGGACCTGCCGTACCCCGGAGTGTGCGGCCCCCTGGCAGGTGTGGCCAGTTGTTATGGGCACACCTATGAGATACCTAGAAGTTAGGGCGGACGGTTGCAGGAGAGCTTAGGATGCGTAGGTAGCATTGTTGTGACTGAGTATGCAGGGACGTCGACGGCGGGTCCCCTAGGGGTGCCGTCGGAGCTTCGGTCCGGCGGTGCCCACCATCTTGTGTGAAACGTCGACGGCGGGCCCCTTGGGGGTACCATCGGAGCTTTGGTCCGGCGGTGCCCACCATCTTTGGTGAAAGGTCGACGGCGGGCCCCCTGGGGGTGCCACCGGAGCCTTGGTCCGGCGGTGCCCACCACCTTCGTGGGTACTCTGACAGTTATCACCGGGATAACTCCTTGAAGACCTACGTATAGATCAAAAAACAGGAGAAGTAATTCTGTCCGCTGGTCATTGCTTCCCTGCTCCTTTTTAGTGTCGCTTGACTTACGATCTTGGACTGACTCATGGGGCTTGGGTAATTCAGTGCGTCTGCACCTAGGGCTCGCTATCCATACTACTTAAGGGCGGCCCATATGGCCCCCAGTACTCAGCTGTAGCGCTGGGGAGGCAGGGCGCACAGGCTTATGGTACAGGACCAGGCTAAGCAGGTTGTGCCCCTGGACCTCCCGCTCGGCGTAAGCTTTTCTCGGGGGAGACCATCTGGAGACACATACCCCCGAGTACGGGAACACCCGAGGCCCCAGGCACATTGCAGGTACCTCAAGCAACTCCACCTGCAACCAAACAGCAAGGCTCCCACTATTGCTAGAGCAGGAAAAAATGACAGCGCCCATGATAGATCACGAGCTACAGCGAACGTACAGCACTATCATAAAAAATTAAAGATAATTTTTTGAATGAGAAACCCTATACAGGACAGGACAACATTCCTTTCATTGCGTTCTCCCACAAGATGGGATAGGTTTTACAAGGGGAACGACCCGACTCGGGCGACAAAGGAAGTCGAGTGCACCTACTTAGGGTTCTGGACCAGGCTAAGCGAAATGTGCACTCAGAGCCTCGTCCTCGTAGCCTTAGTTACCCTAAGTACCGTTCCTAGGCACCATGTACCTTTTACAATGAAAGAGAACTGCCCTTACGCTGGTCTAGGGGTAGAACTTACGGAGGTGCTCGATGATCCAGGGGTTGGGCAGTCGCTCTCCATCCTCCGTAGCTAGGCGGACGCACCGAGGGCGGCATACCTCCGTAACCCGGAAGGGGCCCTCCCATCTGGAGGAGAGTTTGTTAGCCCCTTCCCAGGAGAGTATGCGACGCAACACCAGGTCGTCTACTTTTAGCTCCCTACTCTGCACGGTCCTCTGGTGGTAGCACCGGAGCGTATGCCTGTACCGTGCATTTCGGAGAGCTGCTCTCACTCGTCCCTCGTCGATGAGGTCCACGTCTTCACGCCGGAGCTGGTCATGCGCGGCTTCGTTGTATACCCAGACATGGGGGGGGGGGGGGGGGCTGGTAATTTCTGGGGGGAGGACGGCCTCTGCCCCGTACACCAGGAAGAAAGGCGTTTCCCCCGTGGCCCGGCTGGTTGATGTCCGGCTAGACCACAGTGCACACAGAAGCTCGTCTACCCAGTTTGCACCATGCTTCTCAAGGTTTGAGAATGTGTGTGTCTTTAGGCCCTTGAGGATCTCTGCATTGGCCCTCTCGACCTGTCAGTTGCTCTCTAGATGAGCGACAGATGCATAACAGACTTGGATCCCAAGGTCCTCGCAGTATTCCTGGAACGCTGCACTTGTGAACTGGGTCCCGTTATCAGTGATGATTCGGTTCGGGACCCCGAATCGGCAGACGATCGACTTGATGAATTTGACTGCTGACTGCTTGTTGATGGTGATGATTGGGGCGGCTTCCGGCCACTTGGTGAACTTGTCTACGGTGAAGTAGAGGTGTCGGAATCCTCCGACGGCTCTGGGAAAGGGTCCCAGGATATCCAACCCCCATACAGCAAATGGCCATGAGGGAGGGATCATCTGCAATGCATGAGCTGGTGTGTGGATCTGCTTGGCATGGAACTGGCACGCCTTGCATCTCCTGACCATCTCGGTGGCATCCTGGAGTGCTGTCGGCCAGTAAAAGCCATGCCGAAACGCTTTACCTACCAGCATGCGGCATGACGCATGGTTCCCACACTCGCCTCCTTGGATCTCTGAGAGCAAGTCACAGCCCTCCTCCCGGGTAATGCAACGCAGCAGGATGTCGTTGGCGCCACACCGGTAGAGATCCCCTTCCACCAGTGTGTACCTCTTAGCCATGCGGACTATCCTTTATGCCAGGGCATGCTCTTCGGGAAGGATGTTGTCTTTCAAGTAGTCTCGGACCTCCGAGATCCATGCATCGGGACTTACTTGAGCCTCTGGATCTTGGGCGCCTGGTAGCTCGGAGCTCCCGGTGGCGCATACGATCCTTGGCGGGCTCCATGGTAGCAGGGCCGCTAGGACTGCCAGCTTTGAGGTGCTGGGCTAGCCCCCTTCGCCCGGCTCGGCTGCTCGGGCGGTTGGTCGCGGTAACGTCCTTGCAAAGACTCCTTCGGGCACTGGGGCCCCCGTGGAGGCCTTTGTTGATAGGCCGTCTGCGGTTGAGTTGTCGGCTCGGGGTACTTGGCACAGATCCAAGACTTCAAAGTCCTTCTCCAGCTTCTGGACATGTAGCAAGTATGCTGCTAGCTGAGGGTCATTGCAGCTGCACTCCCCTTTGGCTTGCTTGATGATCAGCTGGGAATCACCTTTAGCCAGAAGCTGATGGACATTGAGGGTCAGGGCAGTCTTTACCCCAAAGAGTAGGGATTCATATTCTGCCATGTTGTTAGTCGCCTTGAAGTCGAGGCGCACCATGTACTTGAACTGCTCCCTAGTCGGGGTGAGGAGCAGGACCCCGGCCCCGGCCCCCTGCTTTCGCGAGGAGCCGTCGAAGTAGAGTGTCCAGGGGGTTTCGGAGAAAACTGGAGCCTTGGACACCGTTTCTCCGTTGTCCGGGCCCCTGGGTTGCTTGGCGATGGAGTCCATTCTGCCAAGAAGTCCGCCAGTGCTTGGCTCTTGACTGCATGTCGAGGTAGGAACTCCAGCTCGAACTCCGCTAGCTCCGCTGCCCACTTGGCAATGTTGCCAGTAGAGTTGGGGCTGTGGAGCACGGTTTTTAGTGGGAAGGAGGTCACCACTGAAACTCGGTGAGCCTGGAAGTAATGCCGGAGCGTCCTCGACGCTATGAGCACTGCATACAACAGTTTGTGTACCTCCAGATACCTTGTTTTTGCTTCATGGAGGACCTCACTGATGTAGTAGACAGGCCGTTGGGAGGTACGAACCCTCCCTGGGGGGTCCTGAGCTCCTTGTGATGTGTCTGCATCCTGGGGAATGTGGCCCCCAGGATCTGGTCGGACCTTCGGGGCCTGGGACCCGGAGGGCTCTTGGTCACTGGAGCACACAACAAGGGGATCCTCTGCTGGGTGCAGGCCCTGAGGCTCAGCTTCCTCCCCGGGAGCTCCCTCGGGTGCTTGGTGCGGCAGTAGCTCCAGCCGCTCTGCAACCAAGAACATGCTGACCACCTCCGTTGTTGCGGTGATGTAGAGCAGGAGCGGTTCGTCGGGCTCTGGCACCACCATGATGGGGAGCGTCATCAGGTGCTTCTTGAGGTCCTGGAACGCCGCTTCTGCTTCCTCGGTCCACACAAAGGGACCCGACTTCCGTAGAATCTTGAAGAAGGGGAGCGCTCGCTCAGCCAGTCTTAATATGAACCGGCTGAGGGCCGCCAAACACCCTGCAAGCTTCTGCACATCCTTGCTGCGGGTCGGCCGCCACATCAGCTCTATTGCCTTGATCTTCTCTGGGTTAGCTTTAATTCCTCGGTGTGAGACCAAGAAACCAAGGAGCTTCCCTGCAGAAACCCCAAAGACGCACTTGCCTGGGTTCAACATCGTGCACGTCGTGCGCAGCTTGCTGAAGACCTGGGCCAGGTTGTCTAATAAGGATGTGCGGGCTCTAATTTTTACCACGATGTCATCGATATACACTTCTACCAGATCTCTAATGAGGTCCCCAAATGTCTTATGCATTGCAGGTACAAAGGTGGGGAGAGCATTCTTGAGTCCATAAGGCATGGAGACATAACAATACATGCCGTCTACTGTTATGAAAGCAGTGTGCTCTTCATCTTCCCTAGACATTGGTATTTGGTGGAAACCAGAATATGCGTCTAGGAAACACAGAAGATCACAGCCTGATGTTGAGTCTACTATTTGATCTATCCTAGGAAGAGGGAATGGGTCCTTTGGGCATGCCTTATTGAGGTTGGTGTAGTCGATGCACATCCGGAGTTTCCCGCCAGCCTTGGGAACGACAACAGGGTTGGCCAGCCACCATGGGTGGTGGACCTCCCGGATGAAACCAGCATCGAGTAACTTCTTGATTTCTTCACGGATGAAGTTCTGCCACTCGATGGAATGTTTCCTGGGCTTCTGTTGCACCGGTCGGGTGTCAGGGTAGATCTTCAGATGGTGCTCAATCACCTCCCTAGGGATCCCAGGCATTTGTGATGGTTGCCATGCAAACACATCGACATTGTCCCGGGGGAAGGTGACGAGCGCGAGTTCCTATTTGCTGTCCAGGTTCCCCGCGATACGGTTTGTTTGGGCAGCCTCAGAACCAATCATGATGACCTTTACTAGGACGTCGTCGTCGACTGGTTGCACACGGGGTGCAGAAGTGGAGGCCCGCTGCGTCGGACCCTGTTCTGGTCGACTCTCCTTCGCGCCCCCTGAAGCCGGAGCCCTCCCGGCTGCGAGCGCCTGGAGCTGCTCCAAGGCGAATACTGCAGCTGAGCGGTCCCCTCTGATCCTGATGACGCTGGAAGGCGTCGGCATCTTCAGGACGAGGTAGCCATAGTGGGCTACAACCATGAACCTGTAGAGCGTCGGCCTCCCGATGATGGCATTGAAGGGCAGGTCGACATTCGCCATGTCGAACAAAACGCTCTCCGTACGGTAATTCTCCGGGGTCCCAAAGGTCACCGGGAGGTGAATGTTACCGTATGGGAGGATCTGCCCCGGTCCGACACCTGAGAACGGGCTCGAAGGTGTAGTCGGGACATTGGCAGCTGCAGCTTCCGGAAGGGCTCCGTGGAGATGAGGTTGAGGCCTGCCCCGCCATCAATTAGCACGTTAAAGACCTTCACGTTGGCGATGGTTGGGGACACCAACAGCGGGAGTATGCCTGCTCCCGCCATGTTCTTCAGGCAATCAGAGGCGTCAAAGCTGATCGCCGTGCTCATCCACTTGTGGTGGGGAGCCGGACTTGGGGCAGGGGCCACCGCAGCCACTGCCCATCGCAGAGTCTTCACCGCGTTTCGGGATGTGGGGTATGTGGCTCCCCCGAAGATGACATGGAGGGTTTTGCGGTGCTCCTTATCACTGCTGGAGTCGGAGTCGCCACCCTCGAAGATGGCCTTCACCGCCCTCTAGGGTTCCTGGAACCCCATCTCGCTGTCATCCTCCTTCTCAAGATCGACCTTCTGCTTGCCTTCCCTCTGGCGGGGAGGTGCGCCCTCCTGGCGCTGCTATCTCTGTTTCTGCTCGCGGAAACGTTCTGCGAACCTCTTCACTTCCCGGCACTCGCTAGCACTATGGCTATTTGTGCGGTGCACCGAGCACTTGAAGTCAGGCTCCTCGGGTTCTGGTGACTGCCGAGGGCGCTTGTCTCGGCGCGGCGGCCGGGCTCCGCCGGGAGCCGCGGGTGCCACTGCATGGGCTTCGGGGTTTGGCTTGTTCCTGCCATTGACCTTCTTCTTCTTCTTGCCGCTGCTCTTTGCAGAGGCTCCTTCCTCAGTCGGTGTGGCTTCCCTTGCTTTTGAGGAAGGTTGGGAGTGCCAGTTGCGTCCCTCAGCTACCCTAGCACATCTGTCTGCCAGGACGAACGGCTCGAAGACATCACGCACTTCGTGCGTGGCTAGCTTCTCGAGCATTTTATTGTCCCTCACACCCTGCCTGAACGCAACAATAACTGATGCGCTAGCGATATGAGGGATGGTGTTCCGTACCTAAGAGAACTGCTGGATGAATGATCGCAGCGACTCTCCAGCGCGCTGTCTGACGGCGTGGAGGTCAAGCTCTGTGTCGGGGCGCTTGTAGGAACTGCCGAAGTTCGCCACGAACTGTCGGCACAGTTCATCCCAGGAGGTTATGGTCCCCTGGGGCAGGTTAATGAGCCATGACCGGGCTGGGCCGGTCAGGACGACGGGGAAGTAGTTGGCCATGACGGCATCGTCGCCTCCTGCAGCTAGTATCGCGGTGGAGTAGATCTGCAGGAACTCACTCGGGTTGGCACTCCCGTCGTACTTCTCCGGCATGTGAGGCCGGAACTTTCGTGGCCAGACCACGAAACGGAGGTGAGTGCCAGAGCCGCACACCCTTGGGTGGGGCTGGCTGGCGCCGGTCGAGGCTGGGGTGGTGCAACATACGCCTGTGGAGGTGGAGGCGCGACATACGCCTGGTATGGAGGTGGCGTAACATACGCCGAATTCGGCGGTGGCACAGCGTGAGCCTGGGGAACAGGGCCTGGCGCACTGTAGTCCGCCTCAAGGTTGCGTCGTCGCTCCCTCTGTCGCTTGATGGTGACTTGGCAGTCTTCTTCCGACCTGCGGCGCTACAGCCCGGTTCTCAGGTCTGTTGCCGAGACCCTGGTCGATCGCGAGTCTGCCATCCATCGGTCGATGGTTGGAGTCCGTGACAACGACACATGCATCAGCTAGGCATGTGTCTCCCTTGGTGGAGGTGCATTGAGCGCAGCGGTGACGAGGTGGTCGACGTCGTTGATCCACTACTGAGCTGCTCCTCGAGGAGCATCTCCAGCAGGTGGATTGTGGAGTAGCGCGCGCGCTGCTGCGAGCACACTCTCCGGGCTTGCTGCCGGCGGCGCTGAAGCTGCAGTCGCGGCCGGAGTACGCCATGGTGTGGCGTGCCGACCTGCAGCCGGCGAGGTGACAGCGGGGCGATGTGAAGGTCCCGGCCTCGCTGCTCTACAGCGAGGTCCCACCCTAGAGCGAGATGATGTCTGGTCCTAAGCTACTGCCTGTCGCCGTGACTGCGGCCTGGATGTACTGGCGTTGGAATGGTCATTCACCATTGCTGCTGGCGGAAATCTTCACGGGGAAAAAAGCCCCCTTCCTAGTGCGCCAAATGTCGAAGGTCATAAACGACACTTCCCCCGGACCTGCTTAGAGAGCAGCCCGCGGAGGTTCTTTGGATTCACGAGGGCTAGTCCCAGGAGATCGAGCGCAGCGAGATGGTGAACACAGACGGTTTACGTGGTTCGGGCCGCCGGAGCATAACACCCTACGTCCACGGGAGTGTTTGTGTATTGCCTTGCTTGAGCATGTATGGGTTTCGGTCGGTCTAATTTTTCGATCCCCTTCCAAGGTTATCTGCCGAGTCCTTTTATAGTTCAAGTACTCTGCAGTCACAAGGTGGGCCCCAAGGCCCGACAGGTGGTCCCGGGGAGAGCCAAATCCTATACAAGATCTAGGATTAAATGCTATCTACTTCCCTTTGTCAGGGGCGTCAATGCGCCGTCCCGCCGCGTCGTGTGCCAGGGCTATACATAGTTGGTGATGATGGCGGTGCACGTCCCGCCCGTCTTGTCCTTGCGGCCCATTCGTCCGTCTTGCGGTGTGGGTCTGTACCGGCTACTTGGACAAGACAGGACACTGGAGCCTTGACTTACGCATGCGCGACTCCGCTTCGCCTAGGGAAGGCGCGCGTACTTTAATGCATCTTCGAGCGGCGCACGCCTTCCTTTAATGCGGCCTCCTACCGCACTGAGTTGGTCGTCTGCCATGTGGTTACACCGGAGCCTGCCTCTGTGGGGAGTCGAGCACTCGATGGTAAAGGCCATGTGGTGCATCCGGAGCCCACCCCTGTGGAGGGGTGGAGGCTCAGCCCTGCTGGCCACGTGGTAGTTCCGGTGCCTTTCCCTGCAAGGAAGCAGGCCTGGCCCCGAGGTTTCGATTGGCCACGTGGCAGCCCCGGAGCCTGCCTCAGCGGGGAGGCGAGGGTCTAGTTCAGCCGGCCACGCGGCAACCCGGGAGCCTGCTCCGGCAGAGAGGTAGGATCTGGTCCTTCCCTCCACGACATGGCAGCCTCGGATTCGGCCTCTTTAGTAGAGGCCGAGTCCTTAGCCGTTTTCTCCTTGTGCGCGGGGGTACCCGGTCTGCGGGGTACCGACAACATGTATAAATAGAAGATAAGTGAATGAATAAAATATAGTTGGAATTATTGTGTTCTTGTTATTGTCCCTCTCTCAATTTCGATCACAACACCTCATCACCACTTTGCTCTACGATTAAGAGAGGAAAACACTGATTTTACGGGAAATTTTCGATGGAAGAAGAAATGTGCCTTGTGGATAGTTGCACCACAAACTCTATACTTAGGGATACAGAATATTTTCAGACTCTAACTAGGAGGTCGAGAAATGTTTTGACCATCGCAGGACGCGATGCGACAATAGTTGGTTCTGGACAAACCACTATTACTCTCCCTAATGGGACACAAGTGATGATTGAGGATGCTTTATTGTATCCCGATTCTAAACGTATTCTCATAAGTTTTAGAGATATTCGGAAAACTGGGTTACATGTACATACCTATGAAGAAAATAAAGAAGAATTTCTTCTTATTTCAAAATCTTCCGAATATGGCCAAGAAGTTCTAGAAAAAATTTCTTCTACTCCATCTGGATTGTACTTTACGTACATAAAACTTGTACCATATGTTGCATACAAGGTGATTTTCCAAAATGTTGATACATTTAAGACTTGGCATTCACGCTTAGGCCACCCCGGAATAGGGATGATGCGGAAAATTATTGGAAATCACACCAGCCATGATTTAAAGAACACTAAATTTCCAAAATCTAATGATTTTATGTGTACTTCATGTGCTATGGGCAAGTTGATCTTGCGGCCCCGCTTAAGATCCATGCTGAACAATTAAAATTCCTTAAAAGAATTCAAAGAGATATTTGTGGACCTATACAACCTATGTGTGGTCCATTTATATACTTCATGGTTTTAATCGACGCATCTATAAGATGGTCACACGTGTGTTTATTATCTACACGTAACCATGTTTTCGCAAAATTTATGATACAAGTCATAAGGTTGAAAGCAAATTATCCTGAATATAGGATTAAGAGTATTCGTATGGACAATGCTACTGAATTCTCATCACGAGCCTTTAATGATTATTGTATGGCTCAAGGAATTGAAGTACAACATTCCGTTTCATATGTTCATACACAAAATGGTTTAGCAGAATCTCTCATAAAGAGGGTTAAACTCATAGCTAGGCCATTATTACAAAGATGCAATTTACCAACATCTTGTTGGGGTCATGCAGTTTTATACGCTGCTGATCTTATACAATTAAGACCAACTGCATATCATACCACCTACCCTTTACAACTTGTACATGGAGATCAACCCAATATCTCCCATCTGCGAAAATTTGGATGTTCTGTATACACATTAATTTCACAACCTAAGCGAACTTCTATAGGCCCTCACAGGAAATTAGGAATATACGTGAGATATCAATCCTCGTTTATTATTAAATACCTGGAGCCTTTAATAGGAGATTTATTCACGACCCGGTTCGCTGATTGTATTTTTAATGAGGATCATTTTCCGGCTTTAGGGGGAGATAATAAATTTATCAATGACCGTCGAGAAATAATTGGGATGACAAGTCCATCCTAAATGTTGATCCACGTACAAAGGAAACTGAAATTCAAATTCAGAAAATTATAGAGTTACATCAAATTGCTAGTAACCTGTCAGATGCATTTACTCACTATAATAATATCACAAAGTCTTTGAATCCTGCTATCAATGCACCTTGTCGAGTGGAGGTACCATTAAAAACCACTCAACCTCCAAAAAGGGGGGAGAGCAAGTAAGGAAATAGATGCTTCAACCAAGCGTCCAAAGACTACAAGATTAAGATCTTCCTCGAGGAAAGTAAATGCAAGTCAACAAAATATTGGCATACATCAAAGGGATATTTTAAATCCTTTATTCAGCCCTCAAGTGCGCTCTATAGAACAGGCTGGACAATCGAAAAATTTTGATTCTTCTATGTTGGGAAGTTAAGAAAAATTACATGGGATAAGAGAACTTTCCATCAATTATACTAGTTCCGGAGAATTAATTGACCATAGTACAACGGTTGTCAACTCATGCTTTTCAACCATGATAGCTGATCTTCTCCAAGATCCTGATCCTAAGACCATGGCAGAGTGTAAACAACGCTCGGACTGGATCGAATGGAAAGAAGCAATCAAGGTAAAACTTGACTCACTTAAAAAGAGAGAGATATTCAGTAACGTAATACCTACTCCACCTCGAACCTATCCTGTTGGGTTTAAATGGGTTTTTGTCCGAAAACGGTATGAGAACAATGAGGTTGTGAGATACAAGGCAAGGCTAGTTGGACAAGGATTTACGCAGAGACCCGACATTGATTTCAATGAAACATATTTTCCTGTTATGAATGGAATAACTTTCCGATACTTGATATCTTTGACAACACAAAAACATCTATCTTTGCAGTTGATGGATGTCGTGACTGCATATTTATATGAGTCACTAGATTCGGATATTTATATGAAGGTTCTCGATGGGATACCCATACCGAATGGAAAAGTAGATCGCAACATGTTTTGTGTTAAACTCAACAAGTCATTATATGGCTTGAAACAATCTAGAATGATGTGGTATAACCGACTGAAGGAGTTCCTTTTAACCAAAGGCTACTCTACTAATAATGATTGCCCTTGTGTCTTCATTCGAAGATTCTCAACTGGTTTTTGTATCATATTAGTATATGTTGATGATTTAAATATCATTGGCACTGAGAATGACATTAAAGAGGCACAAAATCATCTTAAAAGGGTGTTCGAGATGAAGGATTTAAGTAAAACTAAATTTTGCTTGGGTTTACAACTCGAGCACCTTCATACGGGCATTCTCGTACACCAATAAGCTTATGTTCAAAAAGTATTGGAGAAATTCAATATGAACAAAGCATATCCATCTAAAACTCCTATGGTAGTAAGAGGATTAGAAAGGGACACAGATCCATTTCGGCCATGCCAAGAAGGAGAACAAGTTTTAGGTTATGAATACTCATACCTTAGTGCCATTGGTGCACTTATGTATCTTGCAAATAACACAAGACCTGATATTGCTTTTGTAGTAAATTTATTAGCAAGATATAGTAGCGCTCCTACAATACGTCATTGGAATGGAGTGAAAAATATTTTAAGATACCTTCAAGGTACACAAGATCTTGGACTATTCTTTCCAAAGAAACAAGATCTAAATCTCATTGGCTATGCCGATGCAGGTTATTTAAGTGATCCCCACAATGGTAGATCACAAACTGGTTTTGTATTTTTACACAGATAAACAACAATTTCTTGGAAGTCTTCTAAACAGACTATAATTGCTACGTCTTCTAATCACTCCGAAATCATAGCATTATATGAGGTCGTACGTGAATGTGCTTGGCTATGTAGAGTGATTAATCATATCCAAGTCTCAAGTGGCATTGGGCCCATTGAGTCACCAACCATTATCTATGAAGATAATGCAGCTTGCATTGCTCAGATGCAGTCAGGTTATGTGAAAACTAATGTTACTAAACACATAACACCTAAACTCTTTTATCTATATGAACTTCAGGTGAATGGAGAAATTGATCTCCAACAAACTAAGTCATGTGATAATTTAGCTGATTTATTCACTAAGTCCCTACCATACTCCACATTTTCCAAATGTGTCGAGAGAATAGATATGCGTAGACTTAGAAATTTATAAGGTTTAAGGGGAGCTTTATCATAAGAGTTTCATGACTATTGCATCAAATTGTACTCTTTTTCTTATGTGAGTTTTTACTTTTAATAGTTTTCTCACAGTAAGTTTTAGTGAGGCAATGAAAATGCAAGATAATGTCATTTTTCTTATTTTCCCCACATGGGTTTTTATATGAAAACATATATAACATTTAAATGTTGTGTTTTTCTCCTGTTTTAATAATATTTTCATGAGTTTTTACACAAGCATTCAATTATATATCTTCAAATTTTTTCCACTGAGTTTTTCGAAGATTATAGTCATTGACAAGGAGTTCAAGTGCTCAAGGGGGGGTGTTGCAATACAATTTTGACATGTAATCACTTGAAGGGTCATATGCAGTTGTAACTTTCTCCATCTAAGATCTCCTCTTCAATGATCACCATCACATGTATAAATAGAAGACAAGTGAATGAATAAAACATAGTTGGAATCATTATGTTCTTGTTATTGTCCCTCTCTCAATTTCGATCACAACAATGGTAATATAAAACTCCCTGGTTTTCTTTACTCTTTTGTGCATTTCCGTTTATCGTCCGAAAAAAAATGTCATGCCTCGTGATCAAAGAATATGTCTACACCTTACATTGATCAGTGCGTTTAGCGAAGAACAGCAACGGTTGCGTGGCTTCCTGTCACTCACAAAACAAGCGTTCAAGAATCACCTTGCAACTTGTCCATCTATACCCATTGCATGCAAGATATTATGGTGACGATTTAATCTGGAACTGTACTCAGCAGCAACCGACACTTCCCGGGTCCAGGCTCTTGCAATCCTGCTACCTCGATCTGCAATCAGAAAAAGCACAAGGGCTTTCCTTGAAAAAAAAGCGCAAGAACTGTATAAGGATGAGTTTTTCATTTTCATAAGTTGAAGGAACTTACACAGATATCACAATAAAAGTGAGAACTACAGATACAAACCAATCAACATATTCAAATTCTGGCATGAACTAACCATTCTTTACATAATAAACAAATAAATACCAAGTTTAAAAGAAAAGCTACACTCGAATGGAGCCGAGAATGTGCTTCTCCTCTATCACAGGTTATGGACACTAAGCACTAGGAAAACCTGCCTGGTCACTACTGAAGGCCGTGAGCAAGAAAGAAAAAAAAGGAACCGGGAGCTGACCAAATTTTATGAAATTCAGGTCAAACCTTGTGAAACATCACGGTTTGACCCCACCGTCTGGTACCAATAACCCGTTACCATCAGTGTTTCAAATCTTGGAACTCAGGCTAACACACGTTGCAGCTTCTCCTGCAGTAGCCTGGCAGTGCTGCAGTCCCAACCATGTAGTCTGGGTTCTTTTTGCACTCTCCCAGTGCTGCCCATTTTGGACAGCTCTCGTTCTCATCAGTGCAGTTGCCTCCTGAGTGATAAACTTTGTCGAACGAGGCTACACGAATCCATTTTGTGGCAGACCATTTCTCACCCTTTATGACTGGGCATCCAGCATGGAGGCTCAATGAGTCTGTGGTACCATCCGGGCTAAGGTTGAAGAAAAGAAGGGCGTCCCCCTTTCGTGGTTTCACTGGGGAATAGATTGAATGGTTGAGAAATATGTTGGATGTCATACAAAGAACAGAAGAATTAGGGATAGCAAAACATGCTCAGGCTAGAAATTATACCTGCAATGCCTTTCTGAGCACATTCTGACAGGGTTGCATCTTTAGTGTCATCAACCTCCTTTTAAGAAATTCATAAAGAATTATTTAATAGGAGATCTCATAATAAACTAACTACATAAACCACTTTATATAATCTTCTTAAACCACTTAAAAGAAAAATTACCTCAGCTAGGGGGAAAACTGTTTCCCCACCTTCTGCTACATCAGTTAAGTACATAAGAACAGTAGCTGTGCGATGACCACCACGGATTGTGTTAACTTTGTCAGTGAAGTAATCATAGTGCGGTTCATACTTCTCCCCATGCATATACCTCAGGACTTGGATGTCTTCGCCATTTTCTAATCATAACACAACAGCCATTAAATAAACCGAAAGTGATAAAATGTTTTATTCTTCTGGCATACAGCAAACCAATGGGCATGTGTCAGAGAAAGAGAGTGGGGGGCGGTTTTCTAGATGTACTAAATGAAATGCATGATTTCTGCATTGATCATAGATCGTAACAAACGCTTACTATATAGTGAAAATGGTGAAGTATCCGTATCATGTAACTTCTGCCAAGCACTAAAACATACTTCCTTTTTTTCTTTTTATATGGGTGGTTTTTTTAACAGTGGGATTATAAAGAGTAGAGAAAATTTTAGAAGGGGTAGAGGTCGACCAAGGTTGACATGGCAGGAGGCGGTGAAACGAGACTTAAAAGAGTGGGACATACCTAAAGATTTGACTCATGATAGGACTGCATGGAAATTAGCAATTCATATGCCAAAATCTTAGTTTATTCGTATTTTGTTACCCTTATCTTCTTTCTTATTTTTTTACTCTCATCTTAGTTCTATTACTTTTCTTCAAAAATTGTTGGGTTTTATTTCTAACCGACCCCAACTTGTTTGGGACAAAGGCTTGGTTGTTGTTGTTGTTGTTTATATGGGTGGTTTAACTTCCCTTTCTCACATGCCAGGGTTCTGACACCCCGACACAAGTGGTGTAACTAGCACATCCTGATCGACATGTCATCGTAGGCAGTCTCACTAAACACATTTCTAAAAAGAAATTAAAAATATCTGAAATATATTCTAATACAAGGAGTTTTGGGACTCCAAAATTGCAAGAATGTATGTATTGCCTCAATGAGAGCCACAACCTTTTGGAAGAAATGTCCATGCAGCAATTTTTTCTTCTATACCCGCAATGATTGGATCCTACAAGTTTGAGCATGAGTGTTCACCAAGTAAATAACCATGTAAATAAGATAAATGCCTCAACAGTCAACTTTCATGTACTCCTAGAATCTATAGATATGATTATGATTAGTCACAGAATACAAAGAGATTGATGCCTGGAGAAACAGCAGTGTTTATTAAAAGCAGATTGCCTGCTCCACATATGTCAATTGGTGAAAATCACAAAACCTTCCCATAAAATGTACTCAACTTCCCCTTCCATCTTCCGAATAAACATGCAAGAGAGAAGCTTGGCATCCACTAGAGCAGGTAAACCTTAAGACTTGTTTCCCCCTTGTCTATGAACTAATCTTGTTCAGGAATAAAATCTGAATCCTAAAGGGAGGGAACACTACGATTCAACTAAGCAGTATCAATAATTTAATGTTTTCTAGATTTTGGCCACCGCCAGCATACCACAACCTCTGGAGCCTGCATGACAGACAATGGGAAAACTAAAAGGAAGGTCACAAATGCAAGCATCATAATTATCCATTTTGACAAAAGTAGAGGAAATTACTACAGAATGTTTACGAACTTTCCATTCTCATCCATTTAACTACCACAACAACATTATATGACTGATGCTCCCTCTTCACCAATATTTTGCATGCTGAGAAGGGACTTAAACAAGACAGTGCCAACAGGTCAAAATGAGCTTTGAGCATTTGACTCACTCAATATTTTTTACATTTTAGGGGTAATTGGTGATGCTAGACCTTGTGAGACAGACGCCCCTAGCTTGGTTATGGTGCAATGAAACAGTGTAGTAGTTATGCATACAGATCTAAGCATCTAACAGAGCATTCCAGTTTTCTTGCATTAACACGTCTATGTGTTGCTATTGCAAAGGCAGACTTCATCAAACAGCATTAATAAGATATAACAAAGGCCTTACCTGCCCCTTGCGGAGGAAGGTACCGGAGCTGGTACGAACATCGCTGAGTGTGCTCTTGCCGGACATGTTATCAGCGACCGCTGACCTCTTGAGCTCCGCCCTCGCCTGCAGAAACGCAGAAAAGGAACCCTGAAATCAGTCGACCCGGGCATCCTTGCGAGGTTTTTGTGGGATAGAACGGTACTGACGAGGGAGATGAGGTGGTTGGCCTCGTCGTCGGTGAGGAAGTGCTGGTACAGGAATACCCTAAACCGTCGCAGACGCCATGGATCACTCATCAGTCATCCCACTAACTCGGTTTCGATGAAATCGAGACGGCAACACAAGCGTTGGAGTGGGGACGGAGGTGCCCACCTTGGTTTCCAGGAGATCTGGCGGGAGTGGTGCGGGTACACGACGGCCGCCGGGTACACCGAGTTGCCCCTGCCACCTCCACCGTCAGCGCCGCCGAAGCCGACGAGGAGGACGAAGAGGTGGATGAGGAGGAGGAGGAGGAAGCGGGCACGAGGGCCAGCCCACGCGCTCGCCAGGAGAACGTGCGAGCACCAACGGCAACACATGGTTGACGTGGCCCACGGAAGGAAGCGTGGTCCACAGCCCGGCCCCGCATGGCAGGGAGCTGACAGATCTGTTGAAAGTAAAAACGTGAGAGAGACAAAGACAATGTACAAATGATTCAACCGTGTGTTCATTCATTCATTCATCATATATTTATACATTATGAAGAGACATATTTGTGAGGAGATATGGCTTTTCGAGTAGGCGGTTAGAACCGCTAGAGACCTTTCAAGTGATCACATGTTAAATGTTTTGTAACACTCCCCCTTGAGCACTTGAATTCCTCTTTGTAGAATGAACTATCTTCGAAAAACCCAATGGGAAAAATCTGAAGATATTTATTTACAATAAAATGCTTGTGTAAAAACTCCTGAAAACTTTTTATAAAACAGGAGAAAACACAAAATATAATGTCATAATTGTTTTCAAATAAAAACCCCTGTGGGGAAAATAAGAAAACAGACATTATCTTGCATTGTCATTGCCCCATTAAAACTTATTGTGAGAAAACTTTTAAGAGTAAAACTCACATAAGAAAAAGAGTACAATTTGATGCTTAATTATCAGGTAGCTCTCGATAAAGCTTCCCCTAAACCTTGCAAATCTCTAAGTCTACGCATACTAATACCCTTAACACATTTAGAAAATGTGGAGTATGGTAGGGACTTAGTGAATAAATCTGCTAAATTATCGTATGACTTAGTTTGTTGGAGATCTATTTCTCCATTTACTTGAAGTTCATGTGGATAAAATAGTTTAGGAGCTATGTGTTTAGTAACATTAGTTTTCACATAACCTGATTGCATCTGAGCAATGCAAGCGGCATTATCTTCATAGATAATGGTTGGTGAGTCAATGGGCCCAATGCCACTTGATAGTTGGATATGATTAATCACTCTACGTAGCCAAGCACATTCACGTGCGGCCTCATATAATGCTATGATTTCGGAGTGATTAGAAGGCGTAGCAATTAGAGTCTGTTTAGAAGACTTCCAAGAAATTGTCGTTTGTCCGTGTAGGAACACGAAACCAGTTTGTGATCTACCGTTGTGTGGATCACTTAAATAACCCGCATCAGCATAGCCGATGAGGTTTAGATCTTGTTTCTTTGGAAAAAAAAGTCCAAGATCTTGTGTACCTTGAAGGTACCTTAATACATTCTTTACTCCATTCCAATGTCTCATTGTAGGAGCATTACTATATCTTGCTAATAAATTAACTGCGAAAGCAATATCGGGTCTTGTATTATTTGCAAGATACATAAGTGCACCAACGGCACTAAGGTATGGGTATTCAGAACCCAACACCTCTTCTCCTTCTTGGCATGGCCGAAATGGATCTGTATCCCTTTCTAAGCCTCTTACTACCATAGGAGTTTTAGATGGATATGCTTTGTTCATATTGAATTTCTCCAATACTTTTTGAACATAAGCTGATTGGTGTACGAGAATGCCCGTATGAAGGTGCTCGAGTTGTAAACCCAAGCAAAATTTAGTTTTACCTAAATCCTTCATCTCGAACTCCTTTTTAAGATGATTTTGCGCCTCTTTAATGTCATTCTTAGTGCCAATGATATTTAAAACATCAACATATACTGATATGATACAAAAACCAGTTGAGGATCTTCGAATGAAGACACAAAGGCAATCATCATTAGTAGAATAGCCTTTGTTTAAAAGGAACTCCTTCAGTCGGTTATACCACATCCTTCCAGACTGTTTCAAGCCATATAATGACTTGCTAAGTTTAACACAAAACATGTTGCGATCTACTTTTCCATTCGGTATGGGTATCCTATTGGGAACCTTCATATAAATATCCGAATCTAGTGACCCATATAAATATGCAGTCACGACATCCATCAACTACAAAGATAGATGTTTTTGTGTTGCCAGTGATATCAAGTATCGGAAAGTTATTCCATTCATAACAGGAGAATATGTTTCATTAAAATCAATGTCGGGTCTCTGCGCGAACCCTTGTGCAACTAGCCTTGCCTTGTATCTCACAACCTCATTGTTTTCATTCCGTTTTCGAACGAAAACCCATTTGAACCCAACAGGATAGGTTCGAGGAGGAGTAGGTATTACATTTCCGAATACCTCTCTCTTTTTAAGTGAGTCAAGTTCTGTCTTGATTGCTTCTTTCCATTTGATCTAGTCCGAGCGTTGTTTACACTCTGCCATGGTCTTAGGATCAGAATCTTAGAGAAGATCAGCAATCAAGGTTGAAAAGCATGAGTTGACAACCGTTGTATTACGGTCAAATAATTCTTCAGAACTAGTATAATTGATGGAAATTTCTCTTATTCCCTATAATTCTTCTTGACTTCCCAACATAGAAGAATCAGGGTTTTTCGATTGTCCAGCCTGCTCTATAGTGCGCACTTGAGGGCTAGATAAAGGATTTAAAATATTCCTTTGATTTAAGTCAACGTTTTGTTGACTCACATTTACTTTCCTCGAGGAAGGTCTAGTCTTCAGACGCTTGCTTGAAGCATCTTTTTCCTTACTTGCTCTCCCCCTTTTCGGAGGTTGAGTGGTTTTTATTGGTACCTCCACTCGACAAGGTGCATTGACAGCGGGATTCAAAGACTTTGTGACATTATTGTAGTCAGTAAATGCATCTGGCAGGTTACTAGCAAGTTGCTGTAACTCTATAATTTTCTGAACTTGAAGTTCAGTTTCTTTTATACGTGGATCAACATTTGGAATGGAATTGTCATCCCAAATTATTTCTCGGCTTTCATTGGAAAATTTATTATCTTCCCCTAAAGTCGGGAAATGATCATCATTAAATATGCAATCAGCGAACCGGGCTGTAAATAAATCTCCTGTTAAAGGCTCCAGGTATTTAATAATAGACGGGGATTGATATCCCACGTATATTCCTAATTTCCTGTGAGGGCCCATAGAAGTTCGCTTAGGTGGTGAAATTGGGTTGATCTCCACGTACAAGTTGTAAAGGAGAGGTGGTATGATATGCAGTTGGTCTTAATTGTAGAAGATCAGCAGCGTGTAAAACTGCATGACCCCAACAAGATGTTGGTAAATTGCATCCTTGTAATAATGGTCTAGCTATGAGTTTAACCATCTTTATTAAAGATTCTGCTAAACCATTTTGTGTATGAACATATGGAACAGAATGTTGTACTTCAATTCCTTGAGCCATACAATAATCATTAAAGGCTCGAGATGAAAATTCAGCAGCATTGTCCATACGGATACTTTTAATCATATATTTAGGATAATTTGCTTTCAACCTTATGACTTGTATCATAAATTTGGCAAAAGCATGGTTACGTGTAGATAATAAACACACGTGTGACCATCTAGTAGATGCGTCTATTAAAACCATGAAGTATCTAAATGGACCACCCATAGGTTGTATAGGTCCACAAATATCTCCTTGAATTCTTTTAAGGAACTTTAATGGTTCAGCATGGATCTTTAGCGGAGAAGGCCGCAAGATCAACTTGCCCATAGCACATGAAGTACACATAAAATCATTAGATTTTGGAAAATTTAGTGTTCTTTAAATCATGGTCGGTGCAATTTCCAATAATTTTCCGCATCATCCCTATTTCGGGGTGGCCTAGGCGTGAATGTCAGGTCTTGAATGTATCAACATTCTGGAAGATCATCTTGTATGCAACATATGGTACGGGTTTTATGTACGTGTAGTACAGTCCAGATGGAGTAGAAGGAATTCTTTCTAGAACTTCTTGGCCATATTCGGAAGATTTTGAGACAAGAAGAAATTCTTCTTTATTCTCTTCATGGGTATGTATATGTAACCCATTCTTCCAAATATCTCTAAAACTTATGAGAGTGCGTGTAGAATCGGTATACAATAAAGTATCATCGATCATCACTTGTGTCCCATTAGGAAACATAATAGTGGCTCAGCCAGAACCAACTATTGTTGCATCGCGTCCAGCGATGGTCAAAACATTTCCTGACCTCCTAGTTAGGGTCTGAAAATATTTTTTTCCCTAAGTATAGAGTTAGTGGTGCAACTATCCACAAGGCACATTTCTTCTTCCATCGGAAACTTCCCGTAAATCTAATATAAGAATAACACAATGAGTTGCATTAAAAATACATTTCTGTACATAAAATATTAGAGTGTTGGATAACCCTAATACAATATAAATATATTTATATTACAACACACTTTTCAATATTTACATGAACTAAAATATGTACATTTCTATGGTAGAAGATCTATAAAAGATCATCGAATACATTGTTCGAATTGTATTCCACCATAGTGTTGTCCATGTCCATGTTGTCATCATCATTCAACGTTGATTCGTCATTTCTAGGGTTTTGATCCTCACTAGAACAACCAACTTCAAACGTTGAATTTGTCGGGATACTGAAATGAGTTTCATATTCAGTTTCCGATCCTTGATTCTTCTTATCATTCCCAAGTGATTTCTGGTACAATGCTACAAGGTGTTTAGGTGTGCGACATTTATCTGCTGTATGTTTGTAAGTGCCACATGCCTTACACTGCACATTCTTCCCTTTAAAAGGAGCACCATTCCTTTTCATCGTCTTTGAAAACTTTTTATTTTTCTGCCTATTGCGACGGCGCCTAGCAGATCTACCATTCTTCTTTGGATTTGCCTCCTTAGAAGTATTTGCTTTCTTCTCATTGTGATGAATTTCAGGAAGAGAAGCAGCCCCAACACGACGTTGGTGATGATTCTTAATGGTAAGTTCATCATGCTTCTCGGCCTGAAGTAAATCTTGAATGAGGTCAGCATAAGTTTGGTAGTTTCGGGCCCTATATTGATGTTGTAAGATCCTATCAGAGGGAAGCATAGTTTGAAGAGTCTTTTCAATCTTGTCATCCTCTAATGGTTCTTTCTCACAAAATCGCAATTTGGCACACACCTTATGAACAACATGGTTATAATCTCCTATAGACTTAAAGTCTTGGAGACGAAGTTGAGTCCACTCATGGTTGGCCTCAGGCAATAAAATTGCCTTTTGTTGTTCATATCGATTTTTGAGTGCAGTCCAAAGACTATGAGGTTCCTCCTCCATAACATATTCAGACTTTAAGTCTGGATGAAGGTGGTTTCGAATGATGTATAGTGCTTGATACTTTTGTGTATCCAGAAATGCTGCATTTCTTCCTTCAGGGGGATCAAGTGCAGCCATGATTCCTCGGTATGCCAAGCTTATCTTGATGTCCAATACCCATGTAGGATAGTTGTGACCATCAAGGGCAAGTTCTTCGAACTCGTGAGCCATTGGGTCCTACATTTAGGCAACCAGAGATTTTATTAATAAAATCATCATGGTGGTGTTGTAATCTGTGTTAATCATAATGAAAAACACATAGGAATTATTCATTTTTATCTAGCCAAATGTCAAAAATGGCTTGACAAAAAAGAACAATTTATTTGTGTATGATTCACATTTCATTAAGCCAAATTTTGGAAAAATGGCCTAACAAAATTGAACCAAACTGATTTTATATTGTATGTGTGTAGTCAGATAAGCCAAAATTCTAAAACTTGCTTAAATGACAGTATTTGTAAAAATTGTTAATATAATAAACAAAATTCTAAGTTCTAGCCAAATTTTGGAAAATAGCCTTACAAAGAATTTTGGACAATGTGGTTTTTAATTTCATCTATGTTTTGGCCAAAATTTGAAAATTAGCCAAATATTAGATTTATTGCAAATAAATGCAATATACACATTGTCATAATCAATATATACATTGATCATAATTATATTTACAAATATTTAGAGTACATACACACTTGCAAAAATGTAAACTAAATTTAAACTGCAAATACTAATTAAACAGTAATTATATACAGTCAGCCCAAAAAAACCGCAGTTAACCGAAAAACGCGGCCCACGGCCCGCATGCTCTGATCTCGCGGTCAAATGCGTGGTTGACTCGCGATCGCAGCGCGGCCCACGGCCCGCATGCTCTGATCTCGCGGTCAAACGCGTTGTTGACTCGCGGTCGAAGCGCGGCCCACGGCCTGCGTTGTCCGATCTTCCGCGGTTGCACGCTGGGCCGAGCCCGCTTCCTCCGATCTGACGCGGTCTTGCGGCCTGTTTCCTCCTATCGTCTGAAGCAGCACGGTATGTTTCCTGCCTTTTTCTCCTTCGGCGCCGTCCTCCTGCTTTGCCTTTGATCTCCGGCGCCGCTCCCCCTATGCTTCATCGTTCAACGGCTTTGGCCGGCGGCCAAACCAGGGTTCGGCTGGCGAGATGAGCAAAGCGGCGAAGTACTCGGTTCCCACTCGGGCTCGTGAGCACCGGCGGAGATCCGGGGCCCGAAGGCCTGACTTCGCCATGAGAGGTTGCCGGCGAAATTGATGGTACAATAGTGGATGAAGGTGGCGCCGACGAGTTGTGATGTCCTTGATGCCAAGGGTTCTCGAGGGAGACCCCTTGGGCCGATCCGAATCCTCGCCGTTCGCCGTATCGGCGGCGGCGTCACGACGTCGGCAACCGCCGGCGTGGTAGTTTCGGCGACCACCGAGATGGTCGAGTTTCCATCTCTTTCTCCTCCTCCCCCCTCCCCCTGTCCACTCGATGACGAGGGTCTTAGAATCGGCGCAGCCTGGTTGGGGTTTTCCCCAACGTGAACGGCGCTCGGTTCCTGTACTTGGTGGTCATCAAGATCCGAGGGACGGGAGGGGTAGGGGGTCGGAGGACGATCTTGGACACGACGTCTAAGAATGCTCCTTGGCGGTTGTGCCACCGGAATGGCAGTTGCTCGGTGGTTATGCCGACGATCACGACGGCAGTAACGACAACGACGTCCAAATCGTCGTTCACCGTGGCGCACACGGCGGCAACGACAACAGCGCCGGCCGCCATGACGCACACGATGATTGAATCTTGTAGGGATGGCCGTCGGACGGTGGAACCGTCCACCACGGTAACGGCGACGTTAATGGTGCCGACGACCTTCTTGATCAATCATGTCTTGGCGAAGTCGACGATGGATAGCATCTTCGTCTTGAAGAATGACGAGAACAAAATCAGTAAGTGTTCCGTTTTCACATCTTACCGTGATATCGCTCTTCGTTCTTCCTCTCGATCGCTCGGTAGAGCGTGCTGATAACGTGTTGAAAGTAAAAACGCGAGAGAGACAAAGACAATGTACAAATGATTCAACCGTGTGTTCATTCATTCATTCATCATATATTTATACATTGTGAAGAGACACATTTGTGAGGAGGCATGACTTTTCGGATAGGCGGTTAGAACCGCTAGTGACCTTTCAAGTGATCACATGTTAAATGTTTTGTAACAAAATCGATCTACCAATCTTCCATTTCTTAATCGCGTCGTCCACTCGCACAAAGGTAATCAATCAAGCAGAAGAAGAGAGACAGAGAGAGAATGTTCTGCGCTTGGATAAAATTTCTCCTTTCAGTAAGATTTTGACCCAAACAAACTCAGAAATTGACAGGGCTTACAATGGTCAAAAGGACTAAAAACTTAGAAAAGGCCGTCTTTGGCTTGTCTGTCCAGCAAAAAAAATCTTCTGTAAGAACTCTAAGGCATACAATATTAACAACTAATTGTTCCTTTGGATATTGTATTTGTATATAAATTCATTTGCTGTACAACACAATAATCACATTTCTCTGGTCACAGTAAAACAAAACCGGGGGCACAAAACCTAGCTTCAAGTGAAGGTTATGCTGTTTCGTGTTCATGAGCCACATAACTGGTTTCAATGTCAATTTAGGTCCCAGCAGCACCTGCAGTATCACACCCATAATATAGTCAGCATAGTCTGTGCACACATTGTACCTCATAATGCTTGCTTGAGAATATGCCGATTTCTGCAGATATTAACAAAACATCAAGAAGGCACACCTTTATTTTTATTGCCTTCACTCATAGGTAAAAGCTCTTCAGCACCAATTCTAATGTTAGTATTTGATGAGTGTCTCTTTGATTTTCCATCTAGTATGTCAACCTCAGCAACAAAGCTTCCACAGACAGGACGATGGTCCGAAAATTTAGACTCCCCGCGAAAGTAGGATAGCTGCGCAATACTATCCCCATGCCACAGTATTCTGTCACACCTGAACATGTTGAGGTAATCAAGAAACAATCAATAACTTGTTACAATGTTTTCATAGCATAATGAATTTAACAGGTGCTATACTACACCAGTCATTGGCATGAAAAAGTTGTACAAAACACATGACCCCATTCTAGGCTCAATTTTTTATAGGTTCAATTCATGAGTTAGTATGCCTGTCTTTTATGATATTCACACTTCACGATGCTAAGTATGTGATTCATCTCAAAGAAAACACAGTGTATGATAATGTTTCCTCTTTTTGTGTTTCCATATATGTAATTAACTCGCTGACCAAACAAACCATTTGTCTCCCCTTGTAACAGGAAAAATGGGAATGCCAGATTATTGAGTTCAAATTTCGGGCTCTGGTTACCCTATAGGAATCGACAAGGGTTAACTGATGAGATGCAATCTGGCTGAAACCATTCTGAACATGACATACCAGGCTGGGGTTCTCCTCTTTTTCTTTGACGTGGCAGTTTCTCCAGAATAAGAATCAGAGTTGAAAGAGTACTTGTATGTGGGAGCAAAATATATCTTCTCTTCACACCACCCCTTGAACACGCTTCCAGAGGCACGCTGGATATTGAGCTGAGAGAGATAACGTGTAAAATGTTGGTAAATCTAGTGAATAACCAGAAAACCTAAAATAAAAACATGGAATGGTTTCTCATTTCACAACCAGTTTTCCTTCTAGAAAGGAGTTGACCTATGTTTTTTAAGAGTTCACCTGATCCTTTTCAAAAAGGGCATCCCAATTATTTTCAGTCAGAAGTTTCTTTGTATCCTCATAGCTCAAGGAAATACGATAGTTGAGATCCCCCGACCATATGACCCGACTGAAACAAACAATAGATGAATAAAAGTAACAGTTAGCAGTCAAAAACACTTGCAGCATTGTGGCATAATTTCTTACTAGTCAAAAGCACTTAAAGCAATCGTGGCATGATTTTTCTTACTCATGGTCAAGAATTCTCTCGGGGATTCTTCGCCCAGATCTTCTGCAAATCCTTCGAAATTGTGTGAGCCTCAGAATCTCTAGTACATCTAAATTCCGCCTCAACTCATTGCCTTCTTTCTCACCTGAAGCCAAATGGCTACAGATGAAACAAAAGCTTGTCTGGTGCAGCGTCAAGCTAACTGATATGCATCCCTGAATTAAAAACAAAATGTATCGCTTCAGGATTCTACTGCACTTAATACGAAATACTTTTGTATACATAATACATTTCTTATTTAGCTCTGACCTTGTTTCCAAGATAGCCCATTATTCCACGACCTATACAGGACGTTCTCAAATGGCCTATATGCTGCACTAGTTCTTTCTTTGCCCATACCATGACAAAAATACCAACCATCTGTTTGCAAGATATTAGGTTATATTTTAGCTGGTCCCTGGATGCAGAAGCAGCCGAAGCAATTCCATCAACAGAAAGACCATAAACGTCATTCAACTTATCATCTGTTTCATCCTCTTCTGAAGAATCCATCTCATTAGCATATGGCTGTGGGCATCGAAAGCAAGCATCTTTGTAGGTTTTCTTGGTCATTTCCACTGGGCAATTGCAAAATTTAAGCTGTTTTCTCTGGGATGGCATGTAAGATTTCTTGATGGATTTCAAGGACTTTTGGAAGATTATAGAACCGCTAGATGTTCTTGAGCGGTTGGAAAATGAAGCATCAAGGCCTGATGTTGATTGGGAGGAGACCGAATCCCGGGAGGGGGATGGTTTGTGCTGAAAAACATCAGCATCAGTGTCGACTGGTCGATTTAGCACACGATTTATAAGAGCAAGCCATCTTGCAGCTGGTTCATTGTCTTCTATCACAAGCACATTACCGGCATTGAGAGGGACAATTTCCTGAAAACTGTTTACGGAATTAAAAAAAGAACTAGAATAGCTCTTGCCGCTGATCTAGGCAACACATGAAAAAAAAATCAAGCCTTAACGGGAAGCAAAACACAAATAAATGACGTAATTGCAACTACAGTGTAAGAGAGTAAGTAACAAGTCGAGAAAATCATAAACATCGTTACTGACTACTAAATGGAATAGAGCACAGAAAAGTATTAAGTTACACGTTTTTCTGAAAATGTTAGCATTGCAATTACAAATGTGACATGGATAAATTTCAGAGATATGATGAGCAAGACTGATTACCCTAGGACATAAATATCTGAATGGTCATCAGCAGGAAGAAAATCATCCAGTTTCAGCTCAGCGGTAGGAGCCTTTCCTCCAACATTCCACGTGGACACAAAGATCCTAAATAAGGAACTAAAGAATAAATCTATTGTTCTAATTTTCATGTAAAACTGATCATGCAAGGTTAATTCACAGACCTTATATGTTCAGATTTTGTAGCATTTGAAGTGTGGGCTAGGAAATGGCTGAGACGCATGCTCCTAACTTCTGTTTTCGATCAGTCAAAAGAAACAAAAATCAAATTAAACCAGCAATATCCATAGAGCGACCAGGGAGCAACATTGCCAGATAGAAATCAACCTGAAAGTTTTTTGAAGGGGGAAGACGATGGTGACTTCGAGGAGCTTGATCCACACTTAACTGCCATGGACATGGGAGCATATATGATACAAGTGGATTTGCATAATATGAAACACTTTTATCAATCTGAATTACGAGTTAAGTGTGGATCAAGCGCATAAATGACTGGCTCAGAAACACTTCCTCTGTTCTCAAATTGATGTCATTAGGACAACAAATCTAGTTCAAAAATGAACTAAAAATATTGTCCTAACAACAACAATTTTAAAACGCAGCGAGTAACTCAATTCTGATTAGCTAAAAGTTCCATAAAGTTATTCCACATATGTGTTACCCTTTATGAGTGTCCTACTTGTCATTATCATTAGTGCTGATACAGTTTCCAAAAGAAAGAAGATGAACTAACCTGTGGAGCAGCTCGCCCGATCTGCCCTCTTTGCGACTTTCTTATCTTTTGTGCCAAAAAGCTTTGGCTGACAGCCCTACATACAAAACAAAACACTTTTAAGTCAAATGCACCATTTAAGTGCAATAATAGAAATACACTTAATACATCCCAGAAAAATTTGGGAAACAAGATCAAGGAGAGAAAGGATAGAAAAATATAATGGTACAAACTTAGACCAGGATGTGAGGCAACAGGCAGATTGCCAGATCCACGCATACCTTCATCTTTCCATCGTCTGAGAAGGACATCCACCTTTTGAAGTCAATAGGAGAAGTGCAAGTTGTTCCTCCCCAGATCCTAGTTTGGAAACACATGATTTAATAGAATTAAACCTGTTATAGTTCAACAAAAGGCTATAACAGCACGACGTGTCATGAAAGGTATCTGAATAATCCAGACATTAGCACCAAAGAAAAGAACTTCATTCATGGAATTGTAACAAAATGTGGACCAGTTGTACGAATTCTTAAGTCGATTTTCAAGCAAAATACGAAAAACTCCACTGGATCCAGACGGTTATTTGAAACCAAGACAGAAATTACGGCAAAGTTAACAAAAAGATGCAATTTCTCGCAGCATACACCTAACATTCTGACCACAAAAGCCGCAACGGAGAATGGTTCTTTCAAAATCAAACATTTCTTACCCACACGACCCAATACACATCGCAAATTACTCAGGCGCAACTCGAAACGGGATAGAAAATGAGAGAGAGAGAGAGAGAGAGAGAGAGGAGAGCTTACGGATTTCTAGGCAGCAGGACAGGAGCCAACGCAGAAATCAGCAGGTCCAGGACCCAATCCCAGCCTCCTGCAAGAACCCCGAGCTCTTCTTCTTCTTCTTCTCCCCGCGGCCGCAAACCCAGCCGAGAAGACCCTCCTAAAACCCCGGCCGCTAACGCAACAACTCCGCAACCATTCCCCGCGACCAGAAACAACAGCGGCGGCGGCGGCGGCTAAAACGAGACCCCTCCTCGAACCCGGGACTGGGTCTGCAGGAACCCGACGAGGACACGGCCATCCGGGCCCGGGGACCCGGCCCCCTTCCCCCTCCTTCCAAAAGGATTAAACTACTCTGCCACGACAACTGTCCAGCGAGGCGTGGACGACCCTAGCTATAGCTAGCTAGCTACTCGGCAATTGTGGTTGTGTTGGTGGTGGTGGTGGGTTGGGGTGGTTGACTCCGAGGAGGAGGAGGAGGACGAGGCAGGCAGACAGCAGGGGTTGAGCGGCCGCACGTGCTGGACGCCCGATCGGATTTGGCGCCGGGGAAGCGGGAAGCGGCTGGGTCCGTCCGGTCGTCCGGTCCGGACATGCATGGACCTCATCTTCTCCGTGGGTGAAGTGAAGCCGTGGCCCGTGGCAAGTCAACAGAGCTCTCCGTGCCCGTGAAGCTGGTGAACGATAGCCATGAGATGATGAGAGTGTGCGTGTCTGGATAGGCAAAAGATTAGCGTGATCTTCTTGTCGTTGACAGGTTCGATGTTGCTTAGACTTAACCCCTCTTCTTCGTGGAGTCAAATTGATTCGCCAGAAAGGATCAGTTCAGAGCTCTAATTAGCTGGATAATATATGCTGGTGTGCCGCGGTGAATCTACCACCTTTGATTAGTTTGGCGTGTTATTATTACCGCGTGCCAGCGAGGTCTAGCTAGTCGTCAGAACGTGGAGGGATCAGTTTACGTGTTTTGATTTAACAATGTCGTTGTTAGGTGGCGTGCATAGTCTGAACGAGTCGATGACGGTTATTAGTAATGCCATTGACCAACACGCAACGTGCATCCACACAGAACATCTTTTTCGAGGTAACATATCATCCTAATTAAGGTTACCGTGGTTAATTTTCTGACTTACGTTATTCATGTTTTATCCCGTGACTGAATTGAATGCTCCAGTACGTCATAGCGCATTTAGGAGATGGTGCAGATCTGCGTAGGAAGAAATGCAATGGGCCACACTGCTTCTTTATAAGTTTTCAAAAATTTATCGTTAGGATAAAATTTTCAATTCAAAAATAAAGTAAAAAATATTGTTCTAACGGTAACAGTTTGTATGATTTTGATTTGACACTACGTGATAGATCTCTCTCTGAAAGGATGCCATCGCCATCCCCATCATTAGAGACGAGACCACTCGAGAGAATTAGTGGGGGACCATGATGCCCATTTAAAAACACTGATGTCGACAACAGTGATTTTGATACTTGTCTATCACGAACCAAAAATTATGTGGAAGCTAGCTAGTGGTTCTAAACAGAAACAGCCATATATACTCTAATTAGCTATAGCTAACAGTTACTCAGTCATACTCTCTCTTTTCTCAAAAGATTTGTCATCTTGTAGTATAGTTTTGTACTAGAAGATGACAATCTTTTGAGAAAGAAAGGAGTAACTGTTTTTATCACTAGTGGATCCATTTCTTTTGATGAGACCGTGTGTGTTTGTTCCATTCCATCTCCTGCCATTTGCAGCCTGTACGCGTTGGCGGTTCCTGATGCTGTCACCTGAGCAGCAAGCAGGCACGCACGTACGTGATAGTACATAGCATAATGATGTGCTGCAAGAGGTCTGCATGCACGTTTGGTGTGCTGTAGAATATAAAAACAGATGAAATCGCTGTGCTGTTTCAGCTGCACAAGACAGGAGCTAGCTGCAATGAAACACTGAAGTTGTTCGTCTGTTTTCAACCCGTGCGTCCATGATCGCGCGCAAGCAGAAACGGCCATGTTTTCGTTTGCATGACGGATCAGGATCATACAATCTGGCCGTTTTAAAATGGCGCATTCCATAAATCTGAGCAGCAATGAAATATATAGTTCTGCTTCTGCCAGCCTGACTCGAACTGTTGTTATCTGTTAACCGAGACATGAGGCACTGGGTGTTGAAATGGAACAGCATGGGCACAAAAAAATGTGCACGCTACAATACAACGACCTCAAATTAGGTGTTCGTAGTTCATCAAATCAACCTCAAATCAGGTTTTCTTGAGCTAAACGACAGCAGGGTCAGGTCATGTCTACTTGAGGTGACAGAAAAGTCATCCATCGCCGTTATTAGGTGATCTTTCATGGAGTGAGCCTAGAACTGGAATTGCATCTCCTTCGTGTAGCCGAGATCATCCAGATGCGCAGCCATGGCTTTGTTCATGGGAGGAGGCCCACATCTCAATATCTGAAACACATGGTCTTTTAAGTTTCACTGAGCACAGCTGATGGATCCAAGGTTCCAGCGAGTATCTCCTGCGGATCAAAAGTTAGAATTTACCTGAATGTTGGCAGCAGGTGCTGGACAATGAGCTTGGATCATTTCCTTCGATACAAACCCAACACCACCATCCCAGACTTCAGGAGGCTGCAAATGGAAACGTTGCGTAATATGTAAGGTGCAGATTAGTTTCTCAATTAAATATTCTGCCGGTAGGACTAGCAAAGCATGCACGATCAGGCAAGAGGTAACCGACAGCCCATGACAAAGAATTAATCTTCAGAAGAAAATTTGAACCTGATTCAAGACAAAGTAGATCTTGAAACGATCTGGATAACTTTCAGCCAGGCTGTCCAGTTCTTCCTGAATGAACCGAGCAATAAGAAAAATATAAATATGCTACTGCAATATCGTATTCAATTGCATTCAACATAAGTAGGTAATTTTGTAAATCCATAAATAGCACAGATGAAAAATTATGAGGACTAAGATTTTCTTCTACATGTTTGACAAGTGACATAAATGTCCAGTAGACTAACAAAACACCCTAGAAGTACCTGAAAACAATCAGGTTAAGCCACTAGTGATTGATGGCAAGTATGTCAATATGAAGGCATTGATGAAAGAAAAAGAAGAATGCATACCTTCAGAAGGATATCTTCATATGTGACATTAGCATAGATCAAGTGAACTTTCGTTTTGTCATTTGGGTTTTCAAGAATTGCCCTTGCAACCTATAGCAAGACATAAATGTATTTTTCAGTCCAAACAGAAATGTTAACTTTAAATTGCCATAAAGAACTTTGGCCCATGTTTTTTTTTACTTGGAACATTGGGGTAATGCCAGATCCACCAGCTAACATTCCAAATGCTCTAACTTGTCCGGGTTGGTACTTGAAACGGCCCTGCATCATTACAAAAATCGTTTACCTTGAATAATCAAAGGCCACCAAAATGCATGTCAAGGGTACATCTATAGGTTCTTAAGGGGAAAAAAGAGCATTCCCTGTAGTGCCTTGTAACATTCAGAACAAAATGCAAGGATACAATAAAATTGAAAACCTTAGTATGTATAAAATGAGCCAAGTCAAACATTAATACATTTTTGAAATGGAACGAGCAAAAAAACTGCGTAAAAGTAACAGCAGAAATTGTCATACCTTAGGTCCTTTTACAGACAAATAGTCACCAACTTTCATCTCACGAAAATGATGGGACATTCTTCCTTGGGGGTACATCTTCACAATGATAAAGAACAATAAGGCACGAATTCACAACCGTATGCATAAAGTTCGTTGATAATGAAGGACTTGCACGAATATCACAACTGGAGAAAATAGGAAATGGAAATGTGGTACATGATCATGACAAATTACCTTTATGACAAGCTCAAAGCGTCCAACATCGGAGTCCAGCGTGGTTGGAGTATAAGGCTTGATTACTTCCTCACCAGCAGCATCCTTCCCTCTGCAACAATAGGAGACAACACAAAAAAAGAAATAAAAATTTAAAGCTAAGCATGTGCCATGCTAAAATAAAAGTCAAGGAGTGGCAAGACATAGCCAAAACCTGCAGCTTATATGTTGGCCAATTGGAAGACCTAATGTTGAAGTAGGCGTTTGCAGCTCAAATTTGAACTTCGCCACATTGTGACTCAGTTGCCTCTTTTCGACCAGTTTAAATTCCTTGAAGTTCTCAGGATCCAAACAGCCTAAAGGGGGAATAATCATACTGCAGCGAGTTAGAATAGAACCGAGGTGCAGGAAAAGATGGGACCATGGTGTGCGCACCAAGGTTCCCATCCTCCTTCTAAACACGAAGAGACATACCGACTAGATGGATAAGTTAATCCTTAGCTACACCTAAATGTTCTGCTTTTGTGAATTAAGTTTTACCTGATGACACCGAAAGTTCGGAGGCATCAACAGGTAAATTCTAACAAGGAACCCAGAAAGGTAATAACAGACCATCTACTGGACATGCACCAGCTCACAAGAGGAATCCATACTACAGCGGAGGATAAAGCCATGAAGGTTACGAGCCGAAGCTCCGACGAGGAGCTAACACGACCCGTGCGAGAGTGACCAACCACACGATACCGTGACCAGGAACACGAATTATCGTGGCGACGGCAGCAGGCGCTTGTTTGCTTACCTCTGGGTTTCTTGGTGCGGAGGAGGATGTACGCGGCGCCGGCGGCCACGGCGACGGCGGCGACCGCGACGGCCACCATGGTCTCCGTCCGCTGCCCCGGCAGGAACTCCATGCACGCCGGCTTCCCTTCCCTCTCCGGTGGATTGGATGGATTAGCAGCCGCGGCTGGCTTGGGTTGGCTGCAAGAGGAGGTGCGCCGCGGCGCTGGATCTGGTGCGACTTTTTTTTTCCTAACACCAAGAGCACTTCTCGGAGGTCGGAGTGCTCACTGATGAAGCCGCGCGGGGATGGGTAGGTCGTAGGTTTGGTTCGAGGGGCCGTTCGTTCCATCACCCGTGATACCGTCGTCAGCCATCACCGTCCGTTCCTGATCGAACCGCGCCGACGAAGTTCAGAGGATCTCGGGGCCCGCCGGCTGACTTGTGAGCTCACTGCACGGGCCATGTGGCACTGCGGACGGGATCTGGCCCAGTTTTTTTCCCACCCGCTTCTTTCTCGTGGACCGCATCCAGGAGCCCACCTGCCTCTGACGGCCCGCTTTCGTCTCCTGGGCCGTTAACATGCAGTTGACGCCGGCGCCGTCAGATCTGGCCCTTTCTGCGGCAGATCTGGCCGTCGATCTTGACTTTACCCGGCGACGACGAACGAAAGAAATCTGAAACCTGAACACGAGGTCGACGAACTCCAGCTCCCAAATATGATCCATTATCCTACCACTTTCTTTACTTTTTCAGTTTGAACAAACCCGACTAGGATAACCTTAGTTAGCAATAAACTAACTACTCTCTTTTCTCAAAACTTTGTGACTTTTTTATTCATTTTTGTATTATAAAGCGAGAAAAAAAAGAGAATACAAATTTGGTGAGAACCAGGACCAACAACGACAGAGTTATTAGCTGGTACGCTGCTTTGGATGAAAGGGATGTCTTATCAGCCAACCTGCAAATCATAGGCGTTAAAATATATTAAATCTTTCTAAGGCCAAGGCAGTCGTATGCTTGCAAGTCAGGGCAAGCTTCGTCTGATGGAGATTTGCGCCGGGACCATGTAAAATACTTATCTGCATAGAGAATCTGAAAAACAAAAAGAAGAAACTGGGGGCGATTGCCTCTATGGAGGAAGTAGTAGTGTCCAGCGTGCCAGCCGACAGCGCCACAACATCCTGTTCTTGATCCAATCCGCTAGGGGAACAGCGCGCGCAAAAAAAGGTTGGTTGTTTCGTCGCCTTAACTTCTATCTTCTCCTTTTTTCCCGTGAAAAGATGGGATTTTTGGTGGGTCAGTTCGTCTAAATCAAGAAGCTGGAGTAGAATTTCTGTAGTACCCCGTCAGATGATATCTTGTTTGTTGATTTGGGAATTTATTCTTTGAAAAAAAAAAGTGAAATGTTTGGGGAAGATGAGTTCTGTCGTTGAGGCATTAATAGTTCAATGCGTAAGAATCCTGAGCGGTGGGGGAATTGGCTTCTTGTTCGTCGTCTAACCCACAAACTTCTGATGGGTTTTTTTTTTTTTTTCTAGAATAGCATCTCGTTCTTCGAATAGAAAGTATGGAATCGGCACCTGGTTCGAAACTAAGAATCTCGGCGCTCGATCTCTGCGTTCTCCTGCTCTAAGATAGGTCTTCCCTTTAAGACAGCTTGCCAGTCCTGTTCCTGAAGAGCCAAGGAAGTGTTGATTTTGCAGTACGAGATGGACACGCTAGTTTTGGTCTTATTCTTCATTCTGATTATTGTATAATATGTATGCCTGCAACTGTTATGTAAAGTTCAGTCACAGATCGGCACTGTAGTGTATTCATCTTGTTCCATTTCATCAAGATGAAATGGTCACTGAATATTTTCACTTACAAGGATGATAAATTGTTTCATGTGACTGTTTGATTGGGAACTTGATACAGATTAGCCTTTCACTCATTGATGTATTTGCCTTTTGCTTGTGTGCAATGCTCGATCAGCAGGAAGGTTCAGATGATGGCAGAAGTTGCAGTCACAAGGTATTGGTGCCATGAATGTGAGCAGGCCATTGAGGAGGCGATAGTGGAGGAGATCAAGTGCCCTTTCTGTGATGGTGGATTCATTGAAGAGATGATCGGTCAGGAATTTGAGGGGTTGATCAGCCGACAGTCAGAGCGTGGTTTGTCACAATGGGGTGGAATGTTGAACAGCCCTTTTGAGCAATCAGAAGCGACGATGGACAGCGACGATGAAGATGACGACGACGATGATGATCTAGGCCGTGAGTTTGAGGGGTTCATCAGGAGGCATCGACGTGCACCAGCTATACGTCGGGTGCTTGATAGCATCCAAGATGACCTTAGAGCTGACAGGGAAAGGGACACCACAAATCTGATCAATGCCTTCGACCAGGCCCTCGCGCTGCAAGGCTCAGTACTTGATCCTGATGAGGTCCAAGGTGGAGGTGGTTCTAACAATGATGATGGTTTGCTGGAGGAGTATGTTCTGGGGGCTGGGCTGAGCTTGCTGCTACAACATTTGGCTGAGAACGACCCAAACCGATATGGCACCCCTCCTGCAAAGAAAGAGGTAGTTGAAGCGCTGCCCACTGTCCAAATTGAAGAGGCTGTCAGCTGTTCAGTCTGCCTTGATGATCTAGATCTGGGGTCCCAGGCAAAGCAGATGCATTGTGAACACAAGTTCCACTCTCCTTGTATCCTACCATGGCTTGAACTCCACAGTTCTTGTCCTGTTTGCCGGTTTGAACTACCATCTGAAGGCACAAAAGATTTGAACGAGCCTAGCAATATTGACAGTATGGAGAGCAGCCATGTGGAGGTCAGAGCGGACAGTTCGGGGAATGGCAGTGAGGACAGCAATAGAGCTTGGGCACTTGTTCCTTGGTTCAATGGACTATTCTCTACGCCTGAACCACAAGCTGGTAGAGGCGCTTTCGCTGAGCAGCAGCCACCTTCAGCTCCTGGAGCCAACCCAAATGCAGGGGGGAGTTGATTGCATCCACCTTTGTGAATAATGCTCACAGATTTGAGAATAGTGATGAAACACGTCAGTCAAACACTTGTTTTCCACACTGATACCCTCCTTGGATGAATCACAAGGTACAAAGTTTGTGACTGCTTTTCCAATGATTTGCCATTATTCCCTTTTTCGCCTGTCCATGTCTACTAAGTCGATGGACATCTCTATGAGACTAAGACATTCCTTGAGAATTGTCCTCTCATGTTACCTGTCTTGTGCTAGTGGCAGTATTAAACCATTGTGACCATCAAGTACAAATAGCACATTAAAGTGAGGCCTAAAATGTTTCTGATAAAAAGTTTATGGGTTGGGAAGTGCAGCTATTGTTACGCAGACCAATCTGTTGAACTGTTGTCGCAAATAGGTAAGCATCTGGTGAAGGAATTGGGTAATTTTGGGTGTTGTTGTGTTGCTCTAATGAAATTTCTTAAATGAGGTATTTTGGGAGCATTCTGAAGTTTTACTTGTCATCAGTTGGGCTTTTCCCTGTGCTAACCAGATGAGCTACTAAGACAACCAAATCCTTTTTTAATGCATATTTTAAAATTTTCTAATTGCATGGATAAAAGAGATTTTTTAAATATGGTTCCTGTTAAACGAGGCCCTATTGAAGAGGCCAGGAGAGCATAGAAGTGGAAGTTTTGTTGTTAGGTCTTGTATGTATCTTCTGTTTGCGAAGATATTTTATGCTGATTTGTTATATCCATATGTGCTGTTCTCTTGGTGCAGGTTTGAGTTGGAATGAGTGGGCTAGAATTCATTTCCTTGCCTCTCATGAGATGTTCCTTCCATCTGTCTGATTAACTCTGACCATGATTTCAAGTCGATTATCTGTTTAATGGATGATTCGACTTTTCAGAAAGGAAATGATCGGATATCAAAGATAAACGTATCTAATCACTTATTTTGAGAAACTTGTAGCAATCCTTGGCTGAGCTCAGGACACTTGATGCTCTATGGGTGTGATTAAAAGAAGTGTTCTGTGGCTGCAGCCTGTAGGATAGGATCTATACTTGACCTTTGCATCACTCATCTTGTTATGATTCGTTGGGAACGTGCGAGGTGCTTTGCTTGAACATAATTTGATATGAAAATCATTGACGATCGCATAAAGAAACTAATAACCTAGATGCGCCGCCTAAAATGATCGATGAACTGTTACTGCTCTGACTACTGGTTGTTCAATCTTCATTTGTAGTGTTGGACAAAAACAAGACATTCAAACATTTCAAATCTATTCAGAACAAACATAACGTACTGCAGGAGAACATGCCACTTGTATGCGTCAATGGAAAACATACCATTTACGACTGTTCGTGTAAGAGGGATTTGAATCTGATCCATGTGAGTCATCTTTTATTTGAATCATCAGAACCCAATTCACAGAAGAAAAAAATGTCCGGTCATCCAAACAAAGAAAAAGAGGGTACATTTCAGGGTGCCCAAAAATGAAGGGAAAAAAAACTAGAGGAACACTCCTGGTAGTTTGTTTGCTGCTGGTTTCTATGGACAGCCATATTCAGTCCATTCGGCGGGATTACTCCTGTTCAGTTATAGTGAGACCTCCGAAAGCGAACTGTTGGTTCACACATGAACAAAATCCTGATGCAGCTCAGCTTTGGGTGAGAGCCGCGGTGCAGCCATCGCCCGCCGTGATTCCTATCAGGTTAGGAAGATTCGGCATCACCGCCGTGTAACATGAAGCGGCGCTGACTTCCTCCAAACACGTAAAGATGAGCTGTGGGCTTTCGATCTTCATTTCAAAGCGAGAGACATGTGCCCACCGTGACGTGCTCCTGCAGATGGAGATGTGCACTCTACCTGCTGCAGAAGATTGCCATTTGTGATGTGCAAATTCAGCTTGCTTCAGCTAGTTAGATTGGATGGTTTGGTCTAGGAGTGAGCTCTCAAAGTTCTGAATGTGCAATTATACACCACCACCTCGAAGATTGAAGAAAAAAGTTGCACGTTGAACTCCCATGCTATCATATCAGGCTTTTGTTTTCCCTGAAAAGAGAGAAGGATTCCATTCTTACATCGCATCAATCCAGTTGTCAACAGCAAGCTCTTACAATTCACGCCAACATAAGAACCTGTTCTAAAGCAAAAAGTCTTGCGAACACAAAATACTCAATGCCTTCCCCGTTTCAAATTGTTGCGAGTGTACCATGTATGAAGGGGTATTTTAGACAATAGTCAAGGGTATTGTGGTCTTGGCCCTCAAGTCTCCTACCCTATATGTACCTCTTGACAGGATTAATGGAAATTAGCATTCCCTTCTAATTCAAATACCACAAGAAGTTCTAGATGGTCACACAAATACTTCCAATCAGAAGCAAGTCTTCCAAATGGCGAAAACCACAGAAACAACTTGCATAAAAAAAAAACCACAGAACCAAACAGAACAAGGTCAGAAAATCTGTCTTGGCTCCACGGACCAAGATGAATTCCAGCAATCAGAAGCAAGTCTTCCAAATGGCGAAAACCACAGAAACAACTTGCATAAAAAAAACCACAGAACCAAACAGAACAAGGTCAGAAAATCTGTCTTGGCTCCACGGACCAAGATGAATTCCAGCAATCAGAAGCAAGTCTTCCAAATGGCGAAAACCACAGAAACAACTTGCATAAAAAAAAAAAGAAAACTACAGAACCAAACAGAACAACAAGGTCAGAAAATCTGTCTTGGCTCCACGGACCAAGATGAATTCCAGCAATCAGAAGCAAGTCTTCCAAATGGCGAAAACCACAGAAACAACTTGCATAAAAAAAAAAGAAAACTACAGAACCAAACAGAACAACAAGGTCAGAAAATCTGTCTTGGCTCCACGGACCAAGATGAATTCCAGAACACTACGATCAACATGTGAAACCTAATTGATGTACAGAAATAAAAAAAAAACAAGTTAGATTTCTGCTGGCATCGTATATAGGGTTGGGAAAAGACTATTCTATCTGTACGATGTGACATGCAAGCATAAGTAGTTCTTGGCAGATCATAACAACGTGACACACTTGCACCAAACTGGGAAGCGAAATGTGGTAGAACTCTCCCACATTCTAAGACCAGACTAGTTGCTCAAAGAGCATCTCTGAACAGTAACTATCACTAAACATAAGATAGTAGCCGCGTCGATAGTTCGATCATGCTCAGAAAGCATATATTCTGTGAAAGCCATTTAAAGTTTCTGCGCTGAGAAAGGAATATTGAGATCATGATACCGACAAGGTGCATCAGGAAAATAAGATTTGGTGTAGAGAGAATGCATATTGCTGAAAAGCATAGGTCACCAGAAATGAGCATGCAATTTGAGGATGTATACAGATGCCAAGGACACTGAGAAAAGAATTGATGCCTGGAGATGGTTATTGGATTTGAAATCTATTTGTTCATAGAGCTTGTAGTGTATGGGTAAAGGAGCTCCATTCGTGGTTGCTCGTGCAACTGGGATGTACTATTCATTGATTGCAATTGAATTTGTACTCTGCTGTCTAGGTGCCAACGGCAACCCTAATAGCTAGCAGAGATTCTGTACAATAGCGACAGCTTGTCGCAATCTTTTGTAACTGGACTATTCTTCCTTCTTAATATATAAATTGAGCTTTTATAAAAAAAGAAGATTGCAACATAATTTTATCGTATACTAGTCTGCAGAGAAAACTAGTCAAACAAAAAGGCATTCAGTTTTCCTGACAATTGAAAAGGTTCCTGGAAAATAGTATGAGCTTTTACTGTTGTTTCAGAATTCAGACTGATTCTGGAAAGAGGCAACTGCCAGACAGATCCCAGTGAGCATCAATCAAAACTGATATATCAGTATGGTAAATCAAAATGACAAAGCTACTAAATACAAAAGGCAAATTTGTCATCCAGAATTTAGTAAGTCTAGGTTGTGCCTACCCACTGTTACTTCACAAATTAATAAAACGAGCTACTTAGCCCACAACCCAGCCAAACTCAGATGACATCATTTCTTTGATGCTGGGTGCAGTGTTCTAGAAAGGGACCCAACCACCTAATGCTTAATGCTCGCGCTAAGAAGCGTGTATAGCCAGGCTAGTTGACTGGGTGCCCAACATTATATCCACACATTCGATATGGTTTGCCCCTGGACTTGCACCAACCAGCTGATTACATCATTTCTCGTCGACGTTCCCAGCTGCTTATGCTTAGTTGAGGAATATAAACTTAAGCATGCACCAAACTAATCAGGACTAAACCGAATGGCAATTGCAGTTCAACAAAGCCCTCAAAAAGTTTATAAGAGAAAGTTTTAACTCAACTGTGATTAGTCCACTTCTCTGATTGCTCACATGCACAGTTACAACATATGCAAGATACACCACACAGAGTCTAACGGGTTTAACTTTCTTATTTAAAGAAAGAGCATAAGCACAATAAGATCATAGAGACCAGAGGAGAAGGCTTCAGGTCAAATGTAACTTACAATTCTAGAACTGCTATTCTGGCCAATCTTTTCAGCTGAATATGCCTTCACAAGTGATGCTGCTTTGCAAAAGATGAAGGGATGGCATGATGCTCTGGATTCTTCTATCGATTATTTCTTTATATGCTGATAGCGAGACAGCCCACCCACCAAATCATACAGCATGCAATATCTGATAAGTAGATGTACTGAGAAAATGGAACTGCAGTGTCTAGAAAAAGAATTCAAATAAAAATTGTCAGATATATTAAGATAAGAAAAATCAGAGGTGGTAGGTACAAATAGAAATATAACAAGTTTATAATTCTACGATCATCAACAAAATAGTAAACGCAGTAATGTCATGAATGGTTGAATCAACTAGTGCCATAAACATCATGGAAGGCATAGGAAATGCTCAAAAATAGTTCTTACAAAACCTAATGATGTTTCTATTGCATTGGAAAAAAATAGAAGAAAGAAGGCATGCTATGGCATGTGAGTCTTGACTATCGAAAGGAGCTCTTAACTGGAGGGACTGCTACATCATCGGTTATGGTGAAGCACAAAGAGAAAGATATTCCCGATATTTCTTTTTCTTACGTAACAAACATGTACAGTTAAATTTTGACAGTTGGAAATTCTTACCAGTGGTCCCAAATGGCGACATACACCAAAGACATGGTTTTCAAGAGGCACCATTTCAATCAACCAATGAGATGGTGCAGAAATAAACTGGGCGCAAGTAGCCATGCACCATAGTTAGCTTCACAGGAAACACAATGACCTCAATTTCTCAAGCGTGCTACATATGAAATATATAATGAAAAAGCTTATGGTTATCCCATACATACATATCGTTTAGGAATGGAAGTTGCTGATGTGTGGAAAAATGCCGACTTGATTTTGACAACAGGAACAAAAGTTGTATACTGCCACCGGATTGGCCAAGTAGTCTTACTAGTGTTTCAGTGCCTTAGTTGGCTAAGCATGATTGAACCGAACTAGCTTCCTTTGGCAGTGAAAGTACTGAAACGTTGATTATTGTGTAACGCACATACAGAAACATAGTACCTATGTACTCCTGCTTTGACTGGTGACGATTACAATCAAAGTGGTTTTCTTCAAAAAGGAGCTTATCCCATATAAAGAGCATCAACCTCTTGGCCCAAACTTTTCTTGGCTGCAATGTGAATATGTACCAATCTTAGCAAAGGACACTGATGGAACTTATGCTTGTTCATATTCCATGGACTTTAAAGTAGTACGGAATAAAAGTGACATTAAACTGTGTTTCTGTATGTAGAAGGTCCTCCTTAAAAAGGTATAACAAGTGTCATTGTGTCACTTAAATACAATCTGGCCAAACTGCATCATATTCCACTATAAATGATAACCAATTATCACATCAAGAAAGCAGAATGCAGAAGCTGTCCGAACATTTCCCCTGGTGGCTCATAGGTCATAAATTCAGAAAAGCATCTTTCAGAAACTGAAAGGATCAGATAGAAGAATCTTGTGTCAGAAAGCTACATAAAAATGCAACTTGCTTCACTTGTTCTTTTTTGAGCTCATCTTGCTTCACTTGTTGAGTGTTTAATTCTACACCCACACATACACCACAACTGATTTAAATGAGGAAACAACTAAAAATACATAGAGAAAGTTACAAAACCGGTGTTGTAATAGCAGTCACAGGCTGAAAATAAAAACTATAATTTTGGTTTGGGCAATTGATACCACATTAGCTAAAGGCAGCATCTTCTATTAGTTGGCTTAAAGATTGTTCTTCCAAAGTTTGTTCCAAGATACTAGATTCTAGTTTTCCCATAAAAGGAGCTCCTCCAGGGTCATTCCTTATCAACCTGAGAAGGCCAGAAGGAAATTGTCAGGGCTTGAGGTAGGACAAGAGTGTGTTTGGGCTTGTCAGCAGGACGCACTCTGAACCTACTTCGACATTTGAGAACAAGAGAAAAGAAAATACAGATACTAAAGGGTAGGGCAAATCTTCAGCACCGATTAATTCCTTAACTTCTAAAAGTTTGTGATTCATTGTTCTAACTTCTAAAAGTATGTGATCTTCCTACAGCAGATGTATAACCAACACCAGAGCCCCAGTGAGCTCTTCACAACAAGGACATCCTTCCGAATGGAGCAGCATATGTTTCTGCGTGGAGGAAACACACAAGGAGATTCTGGGCTGGTTCTCTCAACTGATGCAAAACCCAGGCTGAAATGGACACCCGAGTTGCACCAGCGATTCGTGGATGCAGTCAATCAACTAGGTGGAGCAGAGAGTAAGTAGTTGAATTCTTATCTTCTCAAGGTACAGAAACCAACTGAATTCTTATACTCATCTTCATCACTCAGAAGCTACACCCAAAACAGTCATGCGGCTCATGGGCATTCCGGGACTCACTTTGTATCATCTGAAAAGCCATCTCCAGGTATCTGGGAATAAGAATTACTCCTATTAATGACGGTATTTGTCACTGAAGCAGTAATCGTTATTTTCGGATGTTACAGAAATACAGGCTAAGTAAGAACCTCCAAGCTCAAGCAAATGTCGGTACAACAAAGAATGGTATGGACACATTATAACTTCCATTCTTAACATTACAAGGGAACTGCATAAAAGTAGCAACTTGTGACCACTTTGCAGCCACAGGATGTACATCCATAGCTGATAGAATGCCTGGAACAAGTGTGCCAACAATGGGCGGTACAAATGTCATTCCACAAGCAGAGAAGTAAGAACATTGTGCAAACACTCTATACTTGCATGTAATTTTAATATTGAAATAATATATCTTTTACTGTATGTAAGGACTATTCAAATTGGCGAGGCACTTCAAATGCAAATTGAGGTTCAGAGGCAGCTAAATGAACAGCTTGAGGTGAGGTACCGACTTCACTAAGATGATCACTCTTATCTCAGATCATTTTACTTGGTTCACATGTTAGATGTAAGTGATATAGGCCAGCTCAAGCATTCAGCTTGTGCATTTTCCTATACCTACCAAAGAGCATACTGAAAAGAATATGAAATCTATTTTTCTCTTTTAATATTTCTCTGGAGAATGAGTTGCCATGTAGAGTATTTTATGATTTAGCAGCACAGTTCTTCATGTTCCAACAAAACAAGATATCACACTTTTAGTACATACAGAATGAACTACTAGAACAATAATTCTGATCTGAAGTTAAACTGACAACAGGTGCAGAGGCATTTGCAACTACGGATAGAAGCCCAAGGGAAGTATCTACAGGCAGTTCTAGAGCAGGCACAAGAGACCCTTGGAAAACAGAACTTGGGTCCTGCAAATCTGGAAGATGCAAAAATAAAAATATCAGAACTGGTCTCACAAGTATCAAATGAATGCTTCAGCAATGCAACCACCATTATAAAAGAAAGTTCGAGCATGCTTAGATTAGATCCTCGGCAAATTCAGTTTGTTGAAAGTTCAACAAATAACTATTTGACCGCGGCTGAAGGATTCATCAAGGAGCATAGACTACACAGCCATGGAGTATTGAAAACATATGATGATAGTTCACCATTTTGCAGAAAAGGCTATCATGAAAATGAGGCCCACTTGACCCTAAATAGGAGCCTAAGCGAGCGTAGGGTGCCTCAGTTGCACAATGTGAAAGTGTACAATAAAGCAGAGTTTGTGGGTGAACGCGACACGGAAGCACCATCTGAGTATATTACGCCTCAAAAGAACGGTGAAGGTAGCACCACCAGTTCAGCATCAGGAAGCAAAGAAGGACATGCAAAGAAACAGTTTCTCGAAGAACAAAACTGCAGGAAACAGGCAGTTGAATACCAAAGAGAAAGCAAGCTACTAGATCTTGATCATCCATACTCTGGGAAGAAACTCGATCTGAACACACACAATGTCGATGATAATGATCAGTCTTACAGACATTTTGACTTGAATGACTTCAGCTGGAGCTGACTACATATGTAAAACGAGTGAAGAGACCTAATGGACCACAACAATATTTTTTGCTAAAATTTATGCCACTGTTGACATACGATCAAACAACGTACACTAAAAAGAAAAGAGCAGTACATCAGATTCTGAGCACAGGGCACCCCAATGTATTTGCATTGGGCCATCAGCAGTTTATTCGTAAGTGAAAAATGACAGTTATATGTACGGTCCATGGAAAAAGTGTGGGAAAATAACACCACAATCCAACATAAACCATGACACACGTATCTATGGCCCATTATTCCTTTACAAGCTCATTACACTAACTACTTAGTTCTCACTGTGATGCTACTCATTGTAGAGTTCACAAGTTTTTCTCAAATTACTTGTCACTCTCACTTCGTGACACATGTTTCTCTCTTCCCAATGCATGTCTATCTCTCCACTCCTTGTTTCCTATGCACTACACCCTTTCTACCCCTCCTTAGGTCCTGTGTTCAGAGCAAGGATGACAAGTAAATTGGAACGGAGGAAATACTTTGATGTGTATGTTAAAACTGTAACTGTAAAGTACTTGAGATGGAGCAGTGACAGTAATGGTTATTTAAATCTCGACGCGGGAGAAGCCAACGACGGTTCGTTCATTTCCCTATTTGATCCGGCGCCTTCTTAGTGCTCCAGACCTCCATTGTCCTCTTGCCGCACCCGCAGAACGCTCGGAAGATGAGCATGGTGCGTGCGTTGGGTGGCGACATATTCATGAGCTCCGCCTCGAGCTCCCGGCGCTCGTCCCCGCGCACCGCCTGCAGCCTCGCGGCCGCGTCAGCAGCATTGGCATCCCGCGCACGCATTACTCGGTCTCGAGGTAGATGTCGAACTCCATGGCCCTGCGCAAGCCGATGGTCCCCAAGGCATCACAGCGGCGGTAAGCGGCACGAGCGGCGCAGCCGGGTGCAGCAGCGCCGCCGCCCGCGCCCGTAGGGCACGGCTACTAAGTACTAACGCGAGGAGCGTGGGCGCAGAGGAAGGTGAAGTACTCATATCCTCTGCATTGGTTCAGCCAATGCAGGGATGGCATTAGATGAAATCTCAACCATTCATACTACATTTTCAACCAACTGATCACATAATAAATGCAACCAGTAGAAAGGGCAAAGGCACACAGAAAAAAGGCGCCAAAGCCAACTCTCTTGGCGCCAGAACATAACACTTTGCTGTCTTCCTCCTTGTATGTCCTCACTCTTCAATGTCAGAACACAAACTCTATTATGTCACTCTTTTGTGTTCATTTCTCTTTCCTTCTTCCTTCTCTGTTTGTGGTCCTTGTTCCTTCTCTGTTCGTGGTCCTGATTTACCTAAAGGAAATCAACAAAGTACACTGGATCGTTAGTCATACAAGTGAGATTATTTTGCTTGCAGTTTTCATCTATTTTTGATTTGAAATATAAACTTGGTTCAAAATCTACTCAACAAAAGTAGGTTAAATTCAAATACTGATGAAATTCACTTTTTTATGCTTGTAGGATGGAGAAGCCACCAAGTTGGATGCCAACAATTGGTATGAAATTTAATACAGTGGATGATGCTTGGAATTTTTGGATTAGTTGTGGTGGTATGGTAGGTTTTGATGTAAGAAAGCAGTACAATAACAAAAGCCAAATAGATGGAGTTTGTACTTCAAGCAGATTTGTATGTGCAAAATCTGGTTTCAGAGGAAAAGATAAAAGAGACCACCTAACAAAGAATCCTCGAGCTGAAACTTGAACCGGTTGCAAAGTTAGAATGAGAATTACAATTAATAGAGTGGATGGAAATTATGAGTTATATGATCTAGTACTTGAGCATAATCATGTCCTTCAGCTATCTAAAACTTGTCATCTAATGGCTTCATAACGAAAAATTTCTACTGTACAAAGTACACAAATTGAAATGGCAGATGCTTCTGGTATTAGACCCAAGGATGCTCATGAATTAGCAAGCAGACAAGCTGGTGGTTATAATAATTTGGGCAACATATTCACGAGGAGTGCAACCTAGTGGCCCTAGTGGATCAGGGCCTAGTGGAGCAAAAACAAGTCACTTTCAAGGAAATCATTGATTTATTAGGAGGCTTGACAGAATAGTGTTCTTTTGTTAAGCATTATTATGTAATTTCAATATCAGTTATGTTGAACCAAGCCAAGTCAGTGAATTAATATCAGTTATCGTAAATTATTTTTAATTTGATTACACTTGTTTGCTATCAATTATAATGCTAACACAATCAATCAGTTAATAAAATGCAAAGGGCGGGATTACTGGCAATAATGCAGCGCTGTGAGCTCTATCCTCGTCGAAGCTGTTGCTGCCTCCTCTAGACGACAATGTGGACCCACGGTGTTCGGAGCAGACGAGGTCCCGCCGATTGCCACCGGTGTCCAGCGCCTCGCTCGCCGATTGCTGCAGAGCTGGTGCCCCGCGTCTCGCCCAGGTTTCCCTAGGATTCAGCGTGCACATGCATAAGGACCTCGTGGTCTTGACCGAATTTAGAGGCTGTATGATCAGATATCCGAAAAATTCAACAGAGCGAATCACCCAAAGCATCAAAGTTTACACGTTTTATCCGTCACAAACTACCAATGTTTTTCCTTTTTTCTCGGGAACAAAATCAGAGTCACGCAGAGGGCAGGACAAGGGATGGAGCATGTGACGATCGACGCACCTCTCGTCCTTGACGGCGAGGTTGAGCAACGCGAGGAGCGCGGTATCCCCTGCGTCGGGCTTTCGGCGAGGAGCATGGCGACGAGCGGGTCGACGGCTGCTGCCAGCTTCCGGCGGTGCTTGGCGGACGCCCTGGTGAGCCGCCGCACCTCTCGCGCGGCGTCCACCTCCCCGGCGCGCACCCGGTCCACGAGCGCCCGCAACGCCCGCCGCCTCCGCCGCAGCACCGGTGTCCGACAGTAGGGACCCGTTAGATCCGCCAGCGGCACTAGGGTCAGGCGAGATTGGAGGAAGCATGAAGCGCCGCCGATGAACAGAGCAGCACCCAAGGTCTAGCGAGATTTGGCCGGCCTGCGTTAAGCATCGAAGGAAGAAAGCGTTGTGGGCCTTGTTTTTTTTTTATTGAAATGCTGCAAGCAAGAAGAGCCTTTGATCTGTTTTCAACGGTTCAGATTTCAACTAATGTACTCTCTGCATTAAGAGAAGCAATACAGAGGATTTCGGTCCGAAGGTGAAGAGAGGAGGAGAGAGAGAGTGGGACCTGCGGCGGGAGCGGGGAAGGATGGCGACGACGGGTCCGAGGATGGGAAGTACTGGTTGCAAGCTTTTATTTAGGCCCATATTTTAATCAGGCCGACGATTGGTGGAAAATGCGTGTGCACCTTAAGGCCCACGAAAATTCGATGATTCGGCCCAGGTCCCCGACCGGTCGACCTCGAAGTTTGCCCTAGCCCGGTCCACCAACGAGCCATAAGAACCAACCAACCCTTGCGAGCTTCCGAGCTCATTCGCTCTCTCCTCTTCCGCGCCGCCGCCGCTCGTCGCCTCGCGGCCGCCTGCCTGCTGCTTCGCTCCGAAGGTACACGTTCAACTGTCCCTCCCTTGTTCCTCCTCGTCCCAGAGCAGCTAGTCCTCCTGCCGTTTCCGTTGCGTCGGTACCGAAATCTACTGTGAAGTGCATCGGTTCCCATTCAGTTCTGCGATCTGGATTTGGGCCCTATAGTCGTCTTACGTTCCTGTTCCAGGAACGGATTAGAAGCACCGGTACTGAGGCGCTATAGCTGTTTCAGTGGCGTAGTTGCCTGAATTTCCGAGTGTGCTATATGGACAAGGGAACCCGCTTTGCAGCAGAGATTTGTTTCCGTGTTTCTGCTGCCAGTAGTCCCCCGACATTTTAGTCTTTTGAGTGAATCTCGCCTGATCGACACGTTGTAGCTTCTCAAGTTATTTGAGAAGCAATTTGAGATGAAGCACACGCACTCAGGTGCTATGGCCTTTGGCGTTGCATAGCTGCTTATTTCATTGATGTGCGAGATGGACCAGGGTAGCACCCTTGCAGCAGGAGCTTACTTGTTGGTTGTGTTCCGGCTGCCTGTCAAGTCCTGATATTTCTTTAGCTGTTTGCATATGACTTGCTTACTAATTCTCTTATTTAAGTTTCTGTATGCTGTTACATTATCATGAGTTTATGCCGTGGATATTAATTGTTCTGTCTTTGAATTATTTCAAATAATTAGGGGTTTGTGAGCGTCTCTTGAAGCGGAGAAGATGGTGCTGAAGTAAACTTCTACTTTTGTCTTTGCTGTTGCTGTACATTCATTTGTTCATGTTTTGGGTATTGTTGAAACTTATATTTACCATTCTAAAGTATTATTTTCTACCTGCAGGACGGAACTTTGCCGTTTCAGTGGTCAGAAGATCTACCCGGGGAAAGGCATCCGGTTTATCCGTGCTGATTCTCAGGTTGGCTTGTTGAAGCATTTACTGTTAGGAATATCTCTAAGCTCAGAAGACCTCTTGAAGGCTAATGATACTTATATTTATTGTACAGGCGTTTCTTTTTGCCAACTCAAAATGCAAGCGCTACTTCCACAACCGCCTGAAGCCTGCAAAGCTTACCTGGACAGCAATATACAGGAAGCAACACAAGAAGGTATTGTTTATGACCCTGTACACTTTCTTAAGTGCTTTGTGTGTACAATGCTCTAATAACTGTGCTCCTTGGTTGGTATGAAATCTGTTGCTATTGTATTTGCAAAATATCTCCAAACTTCTGGATCAGAAGCCTTGACGACATACAATTTTTTGTGGTTGTTCAAGACATTGTTAAACAATGTACATGGTTCCAATAAACCTCTGCGCAATATGCTTCATATAATCTGTTGACTTTTAGGAGTACAATTCACATGTCTAATTCTTGATTCTGTATTGAAATGCCATTCTGAATTTGTTGTCTTCTATGTCATTCAATTATATCAATGGTTATTGCATTATCTACATTATATGTTCGGTTATTGCATTATCTACATATCAATTTTTTTTGTGCCATGCTCTCATTGGTGCTAGAACATCTTGATAATTCTTTTGGTAGGATATCCATGCTGAGGCTGTCAAGAAGAGGCGTCGCACCACCAAGAAGCCATACTCCAGGTCGATTGTTGGCGCTTCATTGGAACTCATCCAGAAGAAGAGAGCCGAGAAGCCTGAAGTTCGTGATGCTGCTAGGGAAGCGGCTCTCCGGTAATGTTTTGTCATTTCAAAAAAACAGTTGTATGTGCTTTAGTGTAAATTATGAGTTCTTTCATATGATGGTATACAGAAAAGCAATACATGTAGTCATGTATACTGATGCTTAATTTGAACAAAAATTTCATATATAAAAGTGAATGCAATTTTGAATTCTCTAATTTGGGACAATATCATGACACTTGCAGCGAGATCAAGGAGCGCATCAAGAAGACCAAAGACGAGAAGAAGGCCAAGAAGGCAGAGGTGACCAAGTCCCAGAAGTCGCAGGGGAAGGGTGCCGTTCAGAAGGGTGCCAAGGGCCCGAAGCTGGGTGGCGGTGGTGGGAAGCGCTGAAAACTCCGAGCATAGTCTACTACCCTCGCTCCCTGTTTTAGAATCTTTGTTTTGCGTATCCTCTTTTGTAAAACCTGGGTTAAGTTAGTACGACTGCTTTAAGATTTGCCACCAGTGATATGACCAGTAATGAATCCTTTAATCGTAAAAGAGTTGCAGTTATTTTGCCCCTCTGTTTGGTGGGAACAACTAGAATGCAATCAAACACTTTGGTACAATTGTGCAAAAATTAAATCTGGATCACATGATCTACATTCCAATGGTTACTCATTTTTACAATTAACCCCCTTCATCTAACAGCAGCATTTATATTATCAGGTGGGAGGATTTAAATATAAAATACACTAAGCATTGGATGTAGATTGTGTGATCTAGATTTAATTTTTGTACGATTGTATCAGAATGATGATTATATTCTAGTTTGGTGGGACCTGTTATTTTGGATTGGTTGAATGTTGCCTTTTGTTTCTCATGTTGTTGATGTGGTCTTGACGTCAGGTAGTGCAAACAGTGGAGAACCGACAATTCGCAGTTTTCATCAGCCATTAAACCCCACTCAGGCAGTACTACCCGATTTTTGCACTTCCTTAGGCTGTCTGCACTGGCTCCTTGTAAATAAATTGGCTCGCTGTAAATAAATTACCAAATTTACTCTATCTTCTATATATTTTCAGCATTTCATTTTGGACACTTACTCTATATTTTTAATAATTTACAGTTCAATAACATTTACTCTATACTTTTAATAATTTACAGTTTAGTAAGCTTTCGGATAGTCTTAGTACTCTACTGATTCGAAATGTCACCGGGTCACAAATATTTCCAACCAAAAAGGAGTATGTTCTTAAATGCCATTCTTACATTATATAGGTTTCCCTAGATTAGTGCAGTCTTACTTTTTAATTCACTTTTTAATATATATATCTCTTGTTTTTTCATAGTACAGCTACAATTGTGCAAACAACTTGTTACAAAACATTTTCTATGTGATCACTTGAATGGTCACAAGCGGTTCCAACCGCCCTGCCGAACAGCCACGTCTCCTTACGAATGTGTCTCCTCATAATGTATTAATACATGATGAATGAATGAATGAAACAACAGTTGAATCATTTGCAAGTGTCTTTGTCTCTCTCTTATTTTACTTTCAACACGTTATCAGTACGCTCTACCGAGCGATCGAGAGGAAGAACAAAGAGAAGAACACGGTAAGATGTCTACACGACTCACCGATTTTGTTCTCATCATTCTTTAAGACGAAGATGCTCTCCATCGACTTCGTTAAGGTATGAGTGATCGTGGAGGACGCCATCGCTGGGTTGATCGTGGTGGTCGGAACCACCGCTTCAATTCTGCAAGAACAAATCGTCGTGCGCATCGTGGTGGCCGGCGCTGTTGGTGTTGCCGTTGCGCGCGCCATGGCGGACGACGCTTTGGCCGCTGCCGCTATTGCCGCCATGGAGGTCGGCGCCACCGCCGAGCGGTGGTCACCTCTATAGCGCCACCGCCAAGAAGCATACTACGACGCCGCGTCGAAGATCGACCTCCGCCCCCTACCCTGTTCGTCCCTCGGTTTCGGACGCCCAACAGTTGGGTCGCCAACAAGAACCGAGCATCGTCCACGTTGGGGAAAACCCCAACCGGGTTGCGCCGGTTCTAGGACCTTTGTCATCGAGTGGACAGGGGGAGGAGGGAGGAGGAGAAAGAGAAGGCAGCCCAAACATCACAGTGGCTACCGGAACCATGACGTCAGCGGTTTCCGACGTCGTGACGCCGCCGTCGATACGGCGGACGACGAGGATCCGGGTTGGCCCAATGGGGCTCCCTCGAAGATCCTTAGCGCTGAGAACTTCGCAACCACAATCTTCGCCGCCTTCAACCGTCACTGCACCCGCAACCTCACCGGCGACTGCCCAAGTGGAAGTCGGCCCTTCGAGACTCGATTCCTCGCCAACTCTCACGCGTCCAAGCGGGAACCGTGTTCTCCGTCGGTTTGCACATCTCGCTGGAACATCCCGAGTAACCCCGTCCAAGGGCCTCGGTTGTTCATCCAAATCCTTAAGTGATTTGGGTTCGGCGCCGGTAAGGAGGAAGAAAGGGGGTGCGACGTCGAGATGGAAGAAGAAAGGCGGGAAAACACCGGAGAAGCAACGATCAGAGGAAGCAGGCCCCACGGCCTTGAAAGATCGGACAACGCAGGTCGTGGGCCGCGCCTCGGCCGCGATCCATCCAGCGCGACTGTATGCGCGATCAGACAATGTGGGCCGCGCCTCGGCCGCAAGCCAATACAACATGTCTGGCCACATGATCGGAGAACGTGGGCCGTGGGCCGCACCTCCACCGCGTGCCAAACCGCGTGATCAGAGGAAGCATGTCGTGGGCCGCGTTTTTCGGTTGACCACGTTTTCGGTTGGGTTGTAAATAATTACTATTTAATTAGTATTTGCAATTTTAATTTAGTTTAAATTTCTGCAAGTGTGTATGTATTGTAAATTTTTGTAAATATAATTATGATCAATGTCTATATTAATTATGACAATGTGTATATTGCATTTATTTGCAATAAATTCTAATATTTGGCTAATTTTAAATTTTGGCCAAAATATAGATGAAACTAAAAACCACATTGTCCAAAATTCTTTGTTAGGCTATTTCCAAAAATTTGCGTGAACTTAGAATTTTGTTTATTATATTCACAATTTTTACAGATACCGTCACTTAAGCTAATTTTAAAATTTTGGCTTATGATGAACAAATTTGACTACACACATAAAATATAGGATTGTTTGGTTCAATTTTTGTTAGGCCATTTTCCAAAATTTGGCTTAATGAAATGTGAATCATACATAAAGTAAAATGTTCTTTTTGTCAAGCCATTTTGATATTTGGCTATATAAAAATAAATAATTTCTATGTGTTTTTCTTCATGGTTAACACATTTTACAACACCACCATGATGATTTTATTAATAAAATCTCTGGTTGCCTAAATATAGGACCCAATGGCTCGCGAGTTCGAAGAACTTGTCCTTGATGGTTATAACTATCCTACATGGGCATTGGACATCAAGATAAGCTTGGCACACCGAGGAATCATGGCCGCACTTGATCCTTGTGAAGAAAGAAATGCAACATTTTTGGATACACATAAGTACCAATCACTATACATCATTTGGAACCACCTTCATCCCGACTTAAAATCGGAATATGTGATGGAGGAGGAGCCTCATATTCTTTGGACCGCACTTAAAAACCGTTATGAACAACAAAAGGCAATTTTATTGCCCGAGGCCAACCACGAGTGGACTCAACTTCGTCTCCAAGATTTTAAGTCTATTGGAGATTATAATCATGTTGTTCATAAGGTGTGCGCCAAATTGCGATTTTGTGAGAAAGAACCATCACAGGATGACAAGATTGAAAAGACTCTTCAAACTATGCCCCCCTATGATAGGATCTTACAACATCAATATCGAGCCCGGAACTACCAAACTTATGCTGACCTCATTCGAGATTAACTTCGGGCCGAGAAGTATGATGAACTTACTATTAAGAATCATCACCAACGTCGTGTTGGGGCTGCTCCTCTCCCTGAAATTCATCACAATGAGAAGAAAACAAATTCTTCTAAGGATGCAAATCCAAAGAAGAATGGTAGATCCGCTAGGCGCCGTCGCAATAGGCAGAAAAATAAGAAATTTTCAAAGATAATGAAAAAGAATGGTGCTCCCTTCAAAGGGAAGACTGTGCAGTGTAATGCATGTGGCACTTACAAACATACAACAGATAAGTGCCGCACACCTAAACACCTAGTGGCATTGTACCAGAAATCACATGGGAATGACAAGAAGAATCAAGGATCGGGAAATGGATATGAATCTCATTTCAGCATCCCAACAAATTCAACGTTTGAAGTTGGTTGTTCTAGTGAGAATACAAATCCTAGCAACGACGAGCCAACGTTGAATGATGATGACCACATGGGCATGGACAAAACTATGGTGGAATATAATTTGAACAATGTATTCGATAATCTTTTATAGATCTTCCATCATACAAATGTACATATCTATAGTCTATGTAAATATAAGTGTGTTGTAATGTAGATATTATTTATATTGCATTAGGGTCATTCAACACTCTAATATTTTATGTACTTATATATTATTTCAATGCAACCAATTGTATTATTGCAATTCTTAATTATTAGATTTTATAGGAACTTTCCGATGGAAGAAGAAATGTGCCTTGTGGATAGTTGCACCACAAAATCTGTACTTAGGGATACAAAATATTTTTAGACCCTAACTAGGAGGTCGGGAAATGTTTTGACCATCGCAGGACGCGATGCGACAATAGTTGGCTCTGGACAAGCTACTATTACACTTCCTAATGGGACACAAGTAATGATTGAGGATGCTTTATTGTATCTCGATTCTACACGTACCCTCATAAGTTTTAGAGATATTCAGGAAAATGAGTTACATATACATACTCATGAAGAAAATAAAAAAGAATTTCTTCTTATTTCTAAATCTTCCGAATATAGCTAAGAAGTTCTAGAAAGAATTCTGTCGGTGGTTTGGAACCGGCAGATCTCCCGACACTACTGAAGTGTTAGAGGAGTTTGATGTTCGGTGTGGGCGCGCAGAGATTCAAGAAGGTGAATTGTAAATGACATAGGAGACACGGAAGTTTACGTGGTTCGGGCCGCCTGAGCGTAATACCCTACTCCACGGGTGTGTTGGTGTTGTATTAGCTGTATGAGCTTGTACTGAGCGTCTATGGAACGTGTGTGTAGATTTCGTTGGCCTGTCCTTTTATAGTATAAGGGCATGCCGTTACAAATTAGTCTGTCCAGACATGTGGCCCCGGCGTTTACTAGTGTTGATACCTCTTCAACACGTTTAATTGCCCTTAATGACCGTGTAATGGGCTTTGACAGCACCGTTACTGGTATTAAGGTCGTCCGATTAAGTGTCATTAATATGGTATTAATGACACTTAATCAGGTCTTGAAGTCCTCGATTCCCCTTTGAAGATCCGAAGCCGTTGCGGGGTCTCCTGGAGGTTAGAGGGTGAAGATCCGACGGTTGGACACGTGGCAGCACAGGAGCACGCTGTGGAGAACAGATAGTTCCGGGGTTAGCTGACACGTGTCAGCACCGGAGCTTCCCTCGGTCTGGGGTTAGGTCCGGGGATGCCACTTTGGTACATAGTTCGGAGCTTCCTCCCTTGCGGGCGGTAGCTCCGGTTTGATAGTACACGTGGCGACCCTGGGGCTAACCATGTTGGAGAAGCGGGTCCGGACATGTCTGACATGTGGGCCTCCGAAGGTCTTCAAATCAAGTGGGTGACTTTCCCTTGATATCTTTGCAATCCCAAGGGGTATATGGTACCCAGGGTACCGACAGTGGCCCCCTGGGCCCACCTCCAGGGAAGACCCCTTGGATGAAGTTGTTCCGCTGGAGGTGGGTCCATCCTTCGACTTTTGAACCGAGTCTTCAAAGGTCTTCGTATGTGCTGTTGGCGATGGTCCGGATAAATCTTCGCCGCGTGGCATATCCCGTGTGCGGCAGGTGAGATCTTTGGCATGCGGATCTCACGCAATTGAAGGTCGCCGGTTCCCGATACGAAAATCGTATCGGTTCCGCGTGCCTTGTCAGGACGCCGCCTTCAGGCTTCCCGCCTCATGATGGCAACCGTTCGCCTAGGTAAGAACCTCGACTTGATCGTCGGGGTAGTCCCGGGCCCTCTTGTCATTGGCTGGGTGGAATTTTTGAGTGGTATCTTCGACTTCTCTGCGGTTTCCATCCAAGCGTCGCGAGGGTTTACTTAAGAAGGAAAGCGCGCACCGTTTGGGGCTCTTTACGCCTCTCATCTTATCTTGCGCTCAAACTCCCAACTTATGCTTCGCTTTTCTTCTCTTGCCTAGCCGTGCCGCGATGGAGTTGGGTCTCCGCGAGAGTCTCTTGAAGACTGACGGCGACCTGAAGAAGGTTCGGGCCCTCATGGGATGGTCTTCGGACTTCTTCAACCGCTCGGTCCGCGCCGGTGGAGAGCTCCCGTTTGAGAAGGAGCACGCCGGCGAAATGGTGTACTTCTCCTCGTACGCCATGGTGGGGTTGATCCCACCTTTTTCTTCCTTTTTCTTGATGCTACTAGACTTCTATGGTTTGCAGATCATCTCGGCCCCCACTCCATTCTTCTTGTGTCCATTTTCGTCTACTTCTGTGAGATGTGGGTGGGCATACCCCCTGCATTGAACTCTTCCGGACCTTCTTCACCGTCCATACCACCGGTAGGAGCAATGAGTACCTTGGCTTCTACTACTTTGTGAAGCGCAAGAAGTGCCCATTCAAGTACCTCCGGTCATTTCCCTCTGGGAAGTGGGATGACTGGAAGAAGGACTGGATAGTCGTCCGGGTGGAGGAGCACTAGAGGCTGGAGCTGCCCGAAGGCCTTCCCAGCATCGACATGACAATCTGGAGTGAAGCTCCGGTGCTGGTGGAAGCCTTCAACCCTGCTTTGACCAGGATCCGCCAATGCGTGGAGGGAGGATTGACTCCTCAGACAGTGTTTTGCAACTTCTTGGTCAACAGGTGGGCGCCGCTGAAGAGGAGAGAGAAACTCGCATGGGCCCTCAACAGTGTGATGGACGACGACCGGGTCGAGACCGGGCTGAAGTCCAACATGGTGGGGAAAACCTTGGAGTTCCACCTCAAGAAGTTCCAGCACGGCATCGACGTCGATGGTGACGACTTGATTCCGCCATCAGTTTTTCTTCCTCTGAACGTGGAAGTGGAGTTCAGCAGGGAGCTCCGGCGGAAGATGCCCGTGCTTGACGACCTAGGTGTCGTCGAGAGAAGATCAATCACCAAGGTAGTGATCCCCGGAATGCCCGAGGATGGCTCCGACCCTCCTCCGAAGCCGAGGGAAGAGGTCGTCGTCAAGGGCAAGGAGCTGGCGGATGAACCCGTGCGCCGGAAGAGGAAGCTGCAGTACGCCGACGGAAGGTCTGTCAGGCCCGCTACTTCTGCGTCGGCTCCTTCTCCCCGGAGGGGAAGGTCTTCTACAACTGCGGCGACTGTTCCCGTAGTGGGGTCCTCCCGAGGCGCGACTGTTCCCGCAGTGGGGTCCTCCTCGGGTGTTAGCTCCGGGCATGCGACTCCAGCACCTGGGCCGGTTGAGGCCTCTAGGTCCGGGGGTTCTTCCCGATCGAGGGGGGCCTCGACTCGGGAAACACCCGTGGCCGCGACGAGTTCCAGGGGGCCTTCCAGAGCTTCCACGTCGGCTATGGACAGCCCAGAACGCCCGGGAAAAAGGTTCCGCGCGAGCTGGTGCGGAAGCCTCCCAAGGTAATTTTTAATCTTTACCTTGGATAGTTGTTTTAATTGTAGTGACTATTTTTTAAGTTTCTTCGTTCATCATCTGCAGCGTCCCCAAGAAGGGGAGTGATGCTCCACCCTCAGCCACAGCGGCTGAAGCCGTGAGGGTGGAAGCTTCTGCTCCCGTCCCGGTGCCGCCCCAAGTGATGGCTGAAGCTGCGACAGCTCCGGCGCCGGCTGTCGTGGTCATGGACCTCGACTCATCCCCAGAGGCTCCCGTGGTAGCGCCGGACCGCGGGAATGAAGATGCGCCAGCGGCACCTGTCCCGGAGGTTGAAGCTCCGGGTCCTGGTGCTGAGATGATGGAAGCTCCGGCCGTTGAGCCGGAAGAAGCTGTGATTCCGGCCCTAGAGCCGGAAAGTGTCGAAGCTGTCGAGCCGGAGGTGATTGATGTCCCGGCGTGCGCGCCGGATGTTGAGGAAGTCCCGGCGGTTGGGCCGGCTACCTCAGAAGCACCGGCCGCAGAGCTGGTAGTTGTTGGAGCTCCGGGTGCAGGGCCGATTGAGGATGAAGATCTTCCGGCTCCCGAGCCAGTTGATACAGAAGTGTCGGAGCTCGAGCCCCCATCGGAGGAGGTGCCAAGGCCGGAGCCAGAAGCGGCCCCTGCTCCGGAAGTGATGATGTCGGAGGTACCCACGGCTGAGCCGGAGTGCCCTGGTGAAGTCGCTGGCCCCCTGTCTGAGGGGGTGAATGAGGACCTGGCGGCGGGGCCCTCCTCGATGGCGACTGAGGCCATCTCGGAGGATGGCCCTAGTGCCATGGAGACACAGGGGACCACTCTTGTGGAGTGGGACCCAATTTTTGTATCTGAAAACCCGCTGGAACCAGCGGAGGAAACCCCAGCAGGTCCGGAACCTATCCTGTTGTCACTGTCCATTGACAAGACATGTTCCAATTTGCGTCAAGTTCAACTGGCCTTCTTCCACGACAGCAAGGCTCTTGAAGAGGAGCGCCAAACCCTTAGGAGGTGGCGTAACCGGCTCTACTTCGAGACCAAGCTGGCGCAGTCAAGGCTAGCGGATGACAAAGAGTGGATCAAACGGGAGAAAGTCCGCCTGGAGTATTGGGGTAAATTATTGGATGACAGGGAGAGTATGACTCGTGCCCTCGACGCTCAATCCCGGGAGATCTACGATCAGGCCAAAGCAGTCAATAGTGCGGCCGATGAACGCCACGAAAGGCTTGAGGCCATTAATACTACACTCATCAAGCGCCGAGAGGCACTTGAAGAGAGGGAGAAACGACTCGAAGATGAAGAGCAGAAACTCCTAGAGCTGCGGGATGACGTCCCGAGGAGGGAGGAGGAGCTCTCCGAGAAGGTGGCTCTGGCTGACAAGGGCCTTGAGGAGCGCGCCAAGAAATTGGAAGAGCGCTGCGTAGAGGAGGAGAAGAAGGCCTGGGTGCGAGGGAAGGAGCTCCATGAACGGGAGTGTGCCCTCGTTGCCAGGGAAAAGAAAGTGAGGGGCAGGGAGAAGGACCTGGTCGACCGCCGGAACAAGATCCACCTCCGGGAGGAGGAGCTCGAAAAACTCGAGAAGCGGGTTGCTAAGAAGATTCAGCAAAACGCCAAAGAAGTTGAGCGCCTCGCCCGTGAGAATTCCGAACTGGTGGCGGCCAGAAGATCTTTGGAAGAATTGAAAGGCTTGAGGACTGCGGACTCCCTACAAATTTGGGAGTTCCTGGGCAAGGCCAACGACGCGCTGACACCAATGGGCTTCAATCCCGTGCGCTCGGATGATCTGTAGCCGGAGCCGGACCTAGCGCTGCAGGCATTGAGCTCGGCAAGTAGCAAGCTCTCCAAGGTGGGCGATGTCATCGCGGACCAATTGGAGGTTGAGGGGCAATCTCTGGCGAAGAACAGAGTACGTGCTGACGTGCTACACCAGCCGAAACTCCCAATTTCCTCTGGACCCGGTGCTTGAAGGTCCCGTCGAAGGAGAAGGGGAAGCTGCCTGAGCCAACGTGTCGGAGGTTGCCCAGAAAGTCGCTCAATTCTTCCATAGGGTCTAGGATCATTCCCGTAGTTCCCACTTGTATCCTCTCTTCTTCTTCCTCAATTTTGTAATCCCTTGTCTCCAGATGAATGAAATCCCCAAATTTTTGTGAATTTCACTTTTTGTCTTCAACACTTTTGTCTTCACTTGGCCCCCTGGTAGATGTACACAATTTGATTGTGAACATGTACCAATAGGATATTATGTTTTGTTGAAGACTCATTTTCTTCGAACTTGTAGAGCGTATGTCCGAAGTCTTTGATGGTGAAGGCCCCCTGAGATCAAACTGACTACCTCGGAGCTTAGTCGCTCCGGTAATAGTCCCTGTGGGGTCTTCTCACCATCTTTTACGTCGAAGGCTGGACCCCCTAGCTTTCCGGGGCTTGGTTGCTCCGGTGATGCTTGTTAACATCGATTACAAGCCATCTAGAGGAGTCGGAGCTTTGTTAGCTCCGGCTTCTCTCCGTCAACGTGTATTTTATTTTTCCTGCACACTGAAGTCAAGAAAAATAGTAAAATTCGTTTCTTGCCTATAACTTCGTTGTGGCTTACGATTCTCGAGAAAGTTTTAGGTCAAACGCGATTCTAAACACAATCGAATGTGTTGCCTTTTCTTCCGGATTCAATTGTACTTGGACTCGCCTTACTTCGGCCTGCCGGGGTGTAGGTAGAGTGGCGTACTTAGGGTGCTTGACCAGGCTAAGTCGATAGCACACTCTGGCCCTAGATTGGCTTGGCGGCATTCAGGCGAGTGAGTCATGAACAATATTTGAATTCAAAAGAATAGACAATACAACTCGAATCGTATATGAACCGGTCGAACTAAATTTTTTTTAATAATTGCACGTCTTTGTTATAGACAAGAAAGAGAAAATAAAAAATAAAAAATGTTGAGCCTGTACAAAATGAATGCAAGTGGAGTCTGTTTCACCTGAAGATGTCTTTCATTATAGATCCGGGGTACAAGGGAAACAAGTACACTCTTAGGGTACGGAACCAAGCTAAGCGTGTTTAATTTCTTGTTTGTCCCAGGGTAGCTAGCCACACTTTTAGTTCTGAGACTGTGACAAGTGTTGCATGAACTTTGTGGACCTTCCGGGGAAGGTCCGGTGTTCTCCCGGAGGAACTACCCGACTTTGTACAATGACTCTATAACATACACCTCAAGTTACTCAAGACTCACCTCCATGGTATTAAGTGTAGAACTTACGGAGGTGCTCGATGTTCCAAGGATTTGGGAGAGGTGTCCCATCCTCGATAGCCAAGCGAACGCTTCTGGGACGGGATACTTTAATCACTCGAAGGGTCCCTCCCAGCCGGGGGAGAGTTTGTTTAACCCTTCTCTGGATTGTATTCTCCGTAGTACCAGATCGCCTTCCTTGAGCTGTCGGTTGTGTACATGCCATTGATGATAGCGCTGTAGGGCTTGGCGATATCGGGCATTCCGAACAGCTGCTTGGCACCTTCCCTCCTTATGGAGGTCTAGGTCTTCATGTCGGAGCTGATCCTGTGCGGCTTCGTCGAAGGTCTGGACCCGGAGTGAACCCAAGGTGATTTCCGGAGGAAGGATTGCTTCAGCTCCGTACACCAGAAAGAAGGGTGTCTCTCCAGTTGACCGGTTTGGAGATGTCCTGTTGGCCCATAAAGTGGGCGGAAGCTCTTCAATCCAGTTAGCTCCATGTTTTTTTAAGCGCTCATATGTGCGCGTCTTGAGTCCTTTAAGGATTTCAGCATTTGCTCTCTCGGCTTGGCCATTGCTTGCTGGGTGAGCTACGGAGGCATAGCAAACTTGTATGCCGAGGTCTTCGCAATATCCTTGGAATGCAGAGCTTGTTAATTGGGTCCCATTATCAGTGATGATTTTGTTTGGGACTCCATATCTGCATACAATGGACTGCAAAAGGTTGATAGCAGATTGCTTGTTGATTGTCACAACTGGAGTTGCTTCCGGCCACTTGGTGAACTTATCAATGGCGACGTACAGGAACTTGTAACCTCCGACGGCTCTTGGGAAAGGTCCCAAGATGTCCATCCCCCACACAGCGAAGGGCCATGTAGGAGGTATCATTTGTAGGGGCTGAGCTAGTGTGTGAATTTGCTTTGCATGGAATTGACATGTTTCACATTTCTTCACCAGCTCAGTTGCATCCTGGAGTGCTGTAGGCTAGTAGAAACCATGCTGAAAGGCTTTATCAACCAGCGTGCGGGAAGACGCGTGGTTCCCACACTCGTCTCCATAGATTTCTACGAGGAGTTCGCAACCTTCTTCCCTTGTGATGCACCGCATTAGGATGCCATTGGCACCACGCCGGTAGAGATCCCCTTCTACTAGCGTGTATCTTTTAGCCAATCTGACTACCCGGTCAGCGCATACATCATCGTTAGGAAGGATGTTGTCTTTCAAGTAGCTCCGGATCTTCGAGATCCATGCATCGGAACTAGCTTGAGCTTTTGAGTCTTGCGTGCTGGGTTGCTCGGAGCTCCCGGCAGCACCTACGACCCTTGATGGCTGCCATGGTAACAGAGCCATCGGGACCATCAGCTTTGGGATGCTAATCTCGCCCCCTTCGCTCAGTTCGGCTGGCTGAGCTGTTGGTTTTGACAACCTCCAGACAAAAATTCCGTCAGGAGCCGGAGCTCCGGTCGACGCTTTCGTCGAGAGTTCGTCAGCTTCAGTGTTATTGGCACGCTGAACATGGTGGAGACCTAGGACTTCGAAGTCCTTCTGAAGCCTCTGGACTTCAAGGAGGTAAGCAGCTAGCTGGAGATTATTGCAGGAACATTCACCCTTCACCTGCTTAATGATGAGCTGCGAATCTCCCTTGACCAGCAGTTGCTTGACACCATATGACAGTGCCACCTTTAGTCCGTAGATGAGCGCTTCGTACTCTGCCATGTTGTTGGTCGCCTTGAAGTCAAGGTGTACCATGTATTTCACCTTCTCCCCGGTCGGTGCAAGGAGAAGGATTCCAGCTCCGGCCCCCTGCTTCTGCATGGAGCCGTCGAAGTAGAGGGTCCAGTGAGGCTCGGTGAAGGCTGGAGCTTGATGCTCTGTCTTCTGCTCACTGGGGCCCCCAGGGCTTGATGGAGAGGGAGTCCATTCTGCCACAAAATCTGCTAATGCTTGACTCTTGACTGCTTGCCTTGAAATGAATTCAAGATCAAATTCAGCCAATTCCGCTGCCCACTTTGCAATATTCCCAGTTGAATTGGGATTATGCAAGATTGCTCGAAGTGGGTAAGAGGTCACCACTGAGACTTTGTGAGCTTAGAAGTAATGGCGAAGCTTCCTGGAGGCAATAAGGACTGCATAGAGCAGCTTATGCACCTCTAGGTATCGAGTCTTGGCATCATGTAGTACTTCACTAATGAAGTACACCAGGCGCTGAATGGTCCGGACCTACCCGGAGGAGTCCGGAGCTTCCTCTTCACTGATCCGGATCCTCCCGGAGGAATCCGGATTTTCTTCGGGGACCTCCGGGTCCTGGCTGGAGGAACTCGGGGCTTCTTCAGAAGCGACCTGGACCCTCCCGGAGGGGTCTGGGTCTCCTGAAGTGACTTCTTGTGGATTCAAGTCTGGGAGCTGGGACCCAGACTCGCTTTTAGGTACCTCTGGACCCTCCCGAAGGGGTCTGGATTCCTGAGTATGAGGTAGCTCTGGTCTCTCCGCAACCAGAACCATACTGACGACTTCGTCAGTTGCTAAAATGTAAAGCAACAAAGGCTCATCAGGGTTCGAAGCTACCAAAATTGGTAGGGTGGTGAGTAACTATTTCAGCTCCTGGAATGCCTTCTCTGCTTCTTCGGACCATTGGAATGGTCCGGACTTCCTCAATAACTTGAAGAAGGGGAGTGCCCGTTCTGCCAGTCTTGAAATGAACCGGCTGAGGGCTGCTAGACATCCAGTTAACTTTTGGACGTCTTCGATGCGGGCTGGTGGCCGCATGTCTTCAATGGCCTTAATCTTCGCCAGATTAGCTTCTATGCCCCGGTGACTTACCAGGAAACCAAGAAGTTTTCCGGAGCTAACCCCAAAGACACACTTGTCTGGGTTTAGCTTTGTGCGGGTGGCCCGCAGCTTTTCGAAGACAGCCTGCAAGGTGTCAAGGAGTGACTCCTTGTTCCTGACCTTGACCACGATGTCATCGACGTACACTTCCACTATGTCTCTAATGAGTTCTTCAAAAGTTTTGTACATAGCTCGTACAATTGAAGCTGCATTCTTGAGACCAAAGGGCATGGCTGTATAACAGTACAATCCATCTACTGTGATGAATGAGGTATGCTCTTCATCTTCCCTAGACATCCTGATTTGATGGTACCCAGAATATGCGTCTAGGAAACACAGTAATTCACACCCGGAGGTGAAATCCACTATCTGATCTATTCTAGGTAGTGGGAATAGATCTTTTGGACATGCCTTATTTAGTGTGGTGTAGTCGATGCACATCCGAAGCTTCCCGCCGGCCTTCGGCACAACGACTGGGTTTGCCAGCCATTTTGGATGGAAGACTTCTCGGATGAATCCAGCTTCAAGTAACTTCTTCACTTCTTGTCGGATGAAGTTCTGTCGCTCTACGGATTGCTTCCGAGGCTTCTGATGCACAGGCCGGGCGTCGGGGTAGATCTTCAGATTGTGCTCAATCACTTCCCTGGGGATCCCAGGCATTTGTGACGGTTGTCAGGCAAACACGTCGACGTTAGCCCAGAGGAAAGTGATGAGCTCGAGTTCCTATTTGTCGTTTCAATCCTCCCGATATACGGGTGGTCTGAGCAGCATCGGAACCAATTTGGACAACTTTGACGGGAATGTCGGTGTCGCCGCTTGGCTGCACACGGGGTGCAGAAGTTGAGCCTCGTTGACGAATGCTCGGGGATTTTGGAGCTTGCTCCTGCCTGGAGTCCTCCTCTTGCGCCGTGGTGAGTGCATGGAGTTCTTCCAGAGCAGTTACTCCGGCAGTACGATCTCCGCGGATCCGGAGAACGCCTACTGGCGTTGGCATCTTCAACACCAGATAACCATAATGAGCAGCTGCCATGAATTTGTACAAGGCAGGCCTACCAAAGATGGCATTGAAGGGTAAGTTGATCTGAGCGACGTCGAAGACCAACTTCTCGGTGCGGTACTTCTTCCGTGTCCCGAAGGTAACAGGGAGAGTAATAGCTCCGAGTGGGGTAATGGCCTCCGGACCTACTCCACAGAAAGGTCGAGAGGGGTGGAGATTCGAAGGTCGGAGTTGAAGCTTAGTAAAAGCTTCGAAGCTTATGAGGTTAAGCCCCGAACCTCCGTCTACCACGACGTGGTGGAGCTGGATGTTGTTGATGCTAGGGATACCATCAAAGGTAACTGACCTGCTCCAACCATGCTCCGAGGGCAGTCTGAAGCATCAAAAGTGATGGTTGTGTCCATCCACTTGCAATGAGGTTTCGGCCTGACTGTAGGAGCTACAACAGCCATATCCCGACGCATAGTCTTGATGACGCGGCGGGAGGTGATGTCCCATGATCCACCAAAAATGGTGTTCATGGTCTTCCGACGCTCGTTGTCAGAGACGTCAGAATCATCGTCGACGGAGGTGTAAACGGCCTTCAAGACTTTTTTGGGATCCTGAAAACCTAACACCTCTTCAGCCGGAGCTTCGTCGACTTTTTGCTTTCCTTCCCTCTGTCAGAAAGGAGATTCTTCCCGGCGCTTGTTGTAGCGCTAGGCAAGATTTTGGACCTCCCGGCAGTCTTCCAAACTGTGACTGCCCATTTTGTGAATTGGGCACCACACCTTGGTCTTGCTACCGTCTTCAGAAGAGAGTCGAGGTCGCTTTTCGGGGTGTGGCCCCCGGCCACCCGGAGCTGCAGCAGCTGCAACATTGGATGTACCGGCCGAGGGCTTCTTCTTGCCGTTGGTCTTTTTCTTCTTCTTGCCGTTCTTGGAGGTAGCGGCTTCTTCTTTTGAGGATTTCTTGTGACCCTCCGGGGTTGGTTTGGAGTGCATCTCACGACCCTCCGCAGCTCTGGCACATTTGTCAGCCAAGCTGAAGAGTTCCGTGACGCTGGTGATCTCCTTGATCGCCAGCTTCTCCAGCATCTTCTTGTCCCGTACACCCTGTCTGAATGCCACAATGACAGAGGTGCTAGAGATAGAAGGGATAGTGTTTCGTACCTAAGAGAACCTCTGGATGAATGATCGCAGGGATTCTCCCCCTTTTTGCATGACTGCAAAAAGGTCCAGTTCAGTGCTTGGTCGGGTGTATGAACTCCCGAAGTTGGCAGTGAACTGCCAGCACAGCTCCTCCCAACTGTTGATAGAGTTGGGTGGAAGGCTCATAAACCAGGACCTGGTGGTCCCAGTTAAGGCCACTGGAAAATAATTGGTCATCACGGCCTCGTTTCCTCCAGCTGCCAAGATTGCAGTGGAGTAGATCTGAAGAAATTCGGCGGGATTGACAGTCCTGTCGAATTTTTCTGGCAGGTGAGGCCGGAACTTCTGTGGCCACCTGACCATACGCAGATGTATGGCCAGAGCTGAACAGCCTCCTCCTACTCCTTCAGGAGCAGAAAGGTCCTGAGCTTCCCGTCTTTCACGAGCACGCTCAATGTGGACTCGGACGTCTTGTTGGCGGTATCGGCGATCAAGCTCTGCCCGGAGGTCATGAGTTGAGAGCCTGGATACCATGTGAGTGCGTCATTCCCCAGAGGGCAATGACGTCACTTGTTGTGATGCAGCACGTCTCCTGCTATTGGAAATGTGCGGACCAAGTCTACCAGACAAAGTCCGCCACTGCGACGGGGCTCGTCCTGAAGGAGGAGGACCCTGGTTGCTGAGGCGTTCGGCTGCTGCTGCAACCAAATGTTCCACATCAGCCCTCCAATGTTTCAGTGCATCCCGGGATGCATCCGGAGGTGGTGGGCATTAGAGAAGAGCACGCGCTGCATGGAGCGCGTGTTCCGGGTTGTCATGATTTGCCGACGCAGTGATTGACGCCAGCGCACCATCGTGTCGCCCAGCTTGATTTGCTGGTGGAGGCGGTGGTGGTGGGAGTGTGACTCCTGCTGGTGCTGAGGCTCCTGCTGGTGGCTGCATATTGGAGGGATTGCCCCCAACAGCCTGAGCAGCAGGTTGACTGTTGGATGATCCAGTAGCTGAGTTTACCATTCTCAAAATCTCAGGCGCCCCTACCTGGAGCGCCAACTGTCGGTGGTTTGGAACCGACAGATCTCCCGACACTACTGAAGTGTTAGAGGAGTTTGATGTTCGGTGTGGGCGCGCGGAGATTCAAGAAGGTGAATTGTAAATGACATAGGAGACACGGAAGTTTACGTGGTTCGGGCCGCCTGAGCGTAATACCCCACTCCACAGGTGTGTTGGTGTTGTATTAGCTGTATGAGCTTGTACCGAGTGTCTATGGAACGTGTGTGTAGATGTCGTTGGTCTGTCCTTTTATAGTATAAGGGCAGGCCGTTACAAATTAGCCTGGCCCGACATGTGGCCCCGACGTTTACTAGTGTTGATACCTCTTCAACACGTTTAATTGCCCTTAATGACTGTGTAATGGGCTTTGACAGCACTGTTACTGGTATTAAGGTTGTCCGATTAAGTGTCATTAATATGGTATTAATGACACTTAATCAGGTCTTGAAGTCCTCAATTCCCCTTTGAAGATTCGGAGCCGTTGCGGGGTCTTCTGGAGGTTAGAGGGTGAAGATCCGACGGTTGGACACGTGGCAGCACAGGAGCACGCTGTGGAGAACAGATAGTTTCGGGGTTAGCTCACACGTGTCAGCACCGAAGCTTCCCTCGGTCTGGGGTTAAGTCCGAGGATGCCACTTCGGTACATAGTTTGGAGCTTCCTCCCTTCGGGCGGTAGCTCCGGTTTGATAGTACACATGGCGACCCTGGGGCTAACCATGTTGGAGAAGCGGGTCCGGACATGTCTGACATGTGGGCCTCCGAAGGTCTTCAAATCAAGTGGGTGACTTTCCCTTGATATCTTTGCAATCCCAAGGGGTATATGGTACCCAGGGTACCGACAGCCGGTTAGGAAGAGGACACTCCCTTGTATGGTGACAGCTGACCTTGCAATGTTGGCAATAAGAACCAACTTCCTTGATGAAGCTCTTTTTAAGCTCCGGTGAGGGCACCTTCCCTTTGTTAGGCACCGGGAAGGATCCAAGTCCTCTCTTGTTGAAGGTCTTTGCTTGTTGGAAGAGGATTTCTTTGTGCTTGACTTCTCCCTTAGATAGTCTTGCCACACTAGTGCGGAGACTTTCAATTTCATCCAACAAATCCTTCTCCCTAGCATTCTCTTTCAAAGGCAAAGACTTATGCAAGACATTAGTGGCATGAGAAACAATAGATGCCTTATCATTAAGGGTTTCTTTCTTTATAGTTTTCAATTCTTGATCAAGGACTTCATAAGCAAGGTTAAGTACTTGATGCTCTTGGATTAACTCATTGTGCTTTCCCAAGAGTGCTTGATGTGCTATGTCAAGCTCATGATGATCTAGCTTGATTTGAGTCTTATCCTCCTCAACTTGCTTGACATGAGATTTGAGCATGTCTGCTCCTTAAGTATGCTTTCATACTTGTCAAGCAAATCGAGGTTAGCACTCTCGAGCTTAGAACGAGCTTTTCAAGAGCCTTGATCTTACTCTTTTCCCTTTTAATGATAGTGTGATATTCATTTATCAATGAATCTAAGTCATCGAGGGAAAGCTCATCATCGCTAGAGTCATCACATACCTTGGTGTTACCTTTTGCCATGAGGCACATGGGAGGTGGACGAAGAGATGAATCATCATTGTTGGCAATGGCAAGGCCGGCCAAGCTCTCTTCTTCAACTTCACTCTCTTCATCACTAGATTCTTGGTCGGTGATCCATTCGTTTGCCTCACACATGAACACCTTTTGTGGACCTTTTCTCTTCTTTGGAAAGATTTTTGACTTTTTGCCTTTTTGCCTTTGTCATACTTCTTCTTTCCAAAGAATCTTGATTTGGTCTTGACCTCTTCTTCATCATCCTCACTATTCTCAAGCTTGCGATGCTTGCCCTTGTGGTTCTCTCTTCTTTTGTCCGGTTTTGGACAATCATAGGAGATGTGGACTTGATCACCACAGTTATAGCAGGTGTTGTTGTCATCTTTTCTTGGTAGGAATACTTTCTTTTTGGGATCAAAGGTGTATCCCTTCTTGGCAATCTTGGAGTTCAAGTGAGAGAATTTTCTCATCATCAATGCAAGCTCATCATCGTCATCTTCACTTGATGCTTGCTCTTCTTCACTTGAGATAGGCTCGATCACTTTCTTTTTCTTGAGATTTGTTCTCTTAGTGGAAGCCTTAAGAGCAATTGTCTTTGAAGATGATTCTTCCATCATCCCAAGCACACTCATCTCATGAGCGTGAATCTCTCCAATAAGTTCAGAAACTTCAATGTGATCAAGAGATTACTTTTGAAGCATGGAGTTGATGATGTTGTACTTTGGCTTAGGAAGGAGCATAAGAATCTTGCGGTTGATGAGTCCCTTGCCAAGAGAACCAATATCAAGAGCATTAATTTTCTCAATGAGAACATTCAAGCGAGAAAATATTTCATTGACATTTGCATGAGGTAGCATTTTGAACTCATCATATTTGGCCTTAAGCATGTGATACTTTAGTTCTTTAACACGAGAAGAACCCTCATGAATTTCAATCAAGCAAGCCCAAATTTCACAAGCCTTTACTTTGCTAGCAATCCTAGCAAACACATCTTGACTAATGCATTCGTAAATAGCATTTCTAGTCTTTGCATCCCACTTGATTGGATCACCTATATAGTTGTGCTCACTAAACCCCGCATGGGTCGCTTCCCATACCTCGGGAGAAATATCCTCTAGATAAGCATTCATACGTGCTTTCCAATAGGCAAAGTTCTTGCCCTCGAAGATGGGAATCGAACCCCCAATCTTGGCCATTTTAGCTCTCTAGCGGTGAAGCTAGAATGATCCAATGAGCAACCTTGCTCTGATACTAATTGTAAGGATCGAATGCCCAAGAGGGAGGGTGAATTGGGCTTATTTTCAAACATTAAAGCAATAAAACTTAACTACTAAAAGCCCAATTCCCTATGCAAACAACCTATGCATTCAAGTGAATAATAAGTTTGCGGTATATGAAATGCATAAGTGTAACGGGAAAGGAAGAGTGTGCAAACTCCCGAGGAGACACGAAGACACGGTGATTTATCCCGTGGTTCGGCAAGATCAAGGTCTTCCTACATCCACGTTGTGGCACCCACCAAAGGGTGTAGCCACTCCCAAGTCACCGAGACCGGGGATCTTCACTAAGAGTCTCCGTTCACCATCTCCAGCAAGGTGGAGCTCAAGCCTTGTACAATTTTGATCTTCTGAGCTCCACAACCGACTTGGCAAGCTCCGGAAGGATCTCTCCAATCACCGACTGTTACACGGTGAATGCAATCACCAAGAGACACTCCCTTACAGCTCTCACTAGACTAGATACTCTAATCACCAAGAATGGAAGCACACAAGCATCATTTCTAGCAAGTTCTAGCCCATCTCTTGGTGTACAAGTGGTGTAAATGATGTGGAAGTGGTTGCTCAACGTCTTGAATGCTTAGTAATGTAGAGTATCTCTGGGCATCAAGACTTGTCGAAATGACTGGTTGAAGGGGTATAAATAGCCAGCTGACACGAGATAGCCGTTGGAAAAGTAGGCTGACATCATTGTTCTGCAAACACTGGATGATCCGATGTTCTCCCTTCAGTTGTCATTGGTCAAATACAAATTAGTTGAGGTCACTGTGTCAGATATGACCGTTGATCGACCGATGTTGTATACACTTGTACATCGGATAATCCGGTGACACTTGATTCAGAATGGTCCAGAAATAATGCTTACTGGAATGATTGACCGATGTGTTATAATTGTACATCAGATGGTCCGGCGTTACACTTAGTCCAGAGAAATTGCTTACTGGAATGATCGACCGATGTAACACTTGCTTCATCATCGGATGATCCGGTGTATACCCAAGACTGATGTCTTCTTCTGTTCAGATCCAACTCGACCGATGTAGTATTTTCTGGATACATCGGATGATCCGGTGAGTTGATTTTGTCTGCTTCGAGCTGTTCTGACTGATTCTTTTGGAATTTGTTCGAGTGATCTCTTAGACATTGGTTTGGAATGTTCTTCTGATGACGACCAAGTCTCGAGTGCTGTCAATTCTGATGGACTAATTTTGACATATATGTTTTTCTTTTCAGTCTTCATGAAAATTGATTGACCTCATAAAATAGTTTGTTGAGGGATCTCCAATTGTATCCAATGAGAAGTAGATGATATAAATATAGAGTCCATTAAGTGTGATGAGTTAAATGAGAGACCTTGCATCCACAAACTTATTAGTGATATCAAACGGTTGTCATTAATCACCGAAACCATACCTTATGGGGGTCTAGATGTTTTCAGCATACCGATACCCACAACACATTTAGAAAATGTGAAGTATCGTAGGGACATAGTAAATAAATCTGCTAAGTTATCACATGACTTAGTTTGTTGGAGATCAATTTCTCCATTCACTTGAAGTTCATGTGGATAAAATTGTTTAGGAGCTATGTGTTTAGTAACATTAATTTTCACATACCCTGACTACATTTGAGCAATGCAAGCTGCATTATCTTCATAGATAATAGTTGGTGACCCAATAGGCCCAATGTCACTTGAGACTTGGATATGATTAATCACTCTACGTAGCCAAGCACATTCACGTGCGGCCTCATATAATGCTATGATTTCTGAGTGATTTGAAGACGTAGCAATTAGAGTCATTTTTGAAGACTTCCAAGAAATTGCCGCCTGTCCGTGTAAAAACACAAAACCTGTTTGTGATCTACTATTTTGAGGATCACTTAAATAACCCGCATCAGCATAGCCGATGAGATTTAGATCTTGTTTCTTTAGAAAGAAAAGTCCAAGATCTTGTGTACCTTGAAGGTATCTTAATACATTCTTCACTCCATTCCAATGTCGTATGGTAGGAGCGATACTGTATCTTGCTAATAAATTTACTACAAAAGCAATATCGAGTCTTGTATTATTTGCAAGATACATAAGTGCACCAACGGCACTAAGGTATGGGTATTCAAAACCTAACACTTCTTCTCTTTCTTGGCATGGCTGAAATGGATCTGTATCCCTTTCTAAGCCTCTTACTACCATAGGAGTTTTAGATAGATATGTTTTGTTCATATTAAATTTTTCCAATATTTTTTGAACATAAGCTGATTGGTGTATGAGAATGCCCGTATGAAGGTGCTCGAGTTGTAAACCCATGCAAAATTTAGTTTTACCTAAATCCTTCATCTTGAACTCCCTTTTAAGATGATTTTGTGCCTCTTTAATGTCATTCTCAGTGCCAATGATATTTAAATCGTCAACATATACTGATATGATGCAAAAACCAGTTGAGGATATTCGAATGAAGACACAACGGCAATCATCATTAGTAGAGTATCCTTTGTTTAAAAGGAACTCCTTCACTCGGTTATACCACATCCTTCCAGATTGTTTCAAGCCATATAAAGACTTGTTAAGTTTAATACAAAACATGTTGCGATCTACTTTTCCATTCGGTATGGGGCCCATCGGGAACCTTCATATAAATATACGAATCTAGTGACTCATATAAATATGCAGTCACGACATCCATCAACTGCAAAGATAGATGTTTTTGTGTTGCTAGAGATATCAAGTATCAGAAAGTAATTTCATTCATAACAGGAGAATATGTTTCATTGAAATCAATGTCGGATCTCTGCGTAAATCCTTGTGCAACTAGCCTTGCTTTGTATCTCACAACCTCATTGTTTTCATTCCGTTTTCGGACGAAAACCCATTTAAACCCAATGGGATAGGTTTGAGGAGGAGTAGGTATTACGTTACTGAATACCTCTCTTTTTAAGTGAGTCAAGTTCTACCTTTATTGCTTCTTTCCATTTGATCCAGTCCGAGCGTTGTTTAGACTCTGCCATGGTCTTAGGATCAGGATCTTGAAGAAGATCAGCTATCATGGTTGAAAAGCATGAGTTGATGACTATTGTACTACGGTCAAGTAATTCTCTGGAACTAGTATAATTGATGGAAATTTCTTTTATCCCCTGAAATTCTTCATGACTTCTCAACATAGAAGAATTAGAGTTTTCTGATTGTCCAGCCTGCTCTATAGTGCACACTTGAGGGCTAGATGTTGGATTTAAAACATCCATTTGATGTGTGCCAACATTTTGTTAACTCGCATTTACTTTCCTCGAGGAAGGTCTAGTCTTCGGACGCTTGCTTGAAGCATCTATTCCCTTACTTGCTCCTCCCCTTTTCGGAGGTTGAGTGGTTTTTATTGGTACCTCTACTCGGCAAGGTGCATTTATTCCAGGATTCAAAAACTTTGTGACATTATTATAGTCAGTAAATATATCTGGCAGGTTACTAGCAATTTGTTGTAACTCTATAATTTTCTGAACTTGAAGTTCAGTTTTTTTTTTGTACGTGGATCAATATTTAGGATGGATTTGACATCCCAAATTATTTCTTGGCTTTCATTGAAAAATTTATTATCTCCCCCTAATATCGGGAAATGATCCTCATTAAAAATACAATCAGTGAATCGGGTCGTGAATAAATCTCCTGTTAAAGGCTACAGGTATTTAATAATAGACAGGGATTGATATCCCACGTATATTTCTAATTTCCTGTGAGGGCCCATAGAAGTTCGCTTAGGTGGTGAAATTGGTGTGTACACAGCACAACCAAATTTCCGCGGATGGGAGATATTGGGTTGATCTCCACATACAAGTTGTAAATGAGAGGTGGTATGATACGCAGTTGGTCTAAGTAGAGGAAGATCAGCAGCATGTAAAACTGCATGACCCCAACAAGATGTTGGTAAATTGCATCCTTGCAATAATGACCTAGGAGTTTAACTCTCTTTATGAGAGATTCTGCTAAACCATTTTGTGTATGAACATATGGAATAGAATGCTATACTTCAATCCCTTGAGCCATACAATAATCGTTGAAGGCACGAGATGTAAATTCAGCAACATTGTCCATACGAATACTTTTAATTCTATATTCAGGATAATTTGCTTTCAACCTTATAACTTGTATCATAAATTTAGCGAAAACATGGTTACGTGTAAATAGTAAATATATGTGCGACCATCTAGTAGATGCGTCGATTAAAACCATAAAGTATCTAAATGGACCACACATAGGTTTTATGGGTACACAAATATCTCCTTGAATTCTTTCAAGGAATTTTAAAGGTTCAACATGGATCTTAAGCGGAGAAGGCCGCAAGATCAACTTGCTCATAGCACATGAAGTACACACAAAATCATTTGATTTTGCAAATTTGATGTTGTTTAAATCATGGCCGGTACAACTTCCAATAATTTTTCGTATCATCCCTATTTCGGGGTGGCCTAGGCGTGAATGTCAGGTCTTGAATGTATCAACATTCTGTAAAATCATCTTGTATGCAACATATGGTACGGGTTTTATGTACGAATAGTACAGTCCAGATGGAGTAGAATGAATTTGTCGGTACCCTGGGTACCATATACCCCTTGGGATTGCAAAGATATCAAGGGAAAGTCACCCACTTGATTTGAAGACCTTCGGAGGCCCACATGTCAGACATGTCCGGACCCGCTTCTCCAACATGGTTAGCCCCAGGTCGCCACGTGTACTATCAAACCGGAGCTACCGCCCGCAAGGGAGGAAGCTCCGAACTATGTACCGAAGTGGCATCCCCGGACCTAACCCCAGACCGAGGGAAGCTCCGGTGCTGACACGTGTCAGCTAACCCCGGAACTATATGTTCTCCACAGCGTGCTCCTGTGCTGCCACGTGTCCAACCGTCGGATCTTCACCCTCTAACCTCCAGAAGACCCCGCAACGGCTCCGGATCTTCAAAGGGGAATTGAGGACTTCAAGACCTGATTAAGTGTCATTAATACCATATTAATGACACTTAATCGTACGACCTTAATACCAGTAACGGTGCTGTCAAAGCCCATTACACGGTCATTAAGGGCAATTAAACGTGTTGAAGAGGTATCAACACTAGTAAACGCCGGGGCCACATGTCGGTCCAGGCTAATTTGTAACGGCCTGCCCTTATACTATAAAGGACAGGCCAACGACATCTACACACACGTTCCATAGACGCTCGGTACAAGCTCATACAGCTAATACAACACCAACACACCCGTGGAGTAGGATATTACGCTCAGGCGGCCCGAACCACGTAAACTTCCGTGTCTCCTGTGTCATTTACAATTCACCTTCTTGAATCTCTGCGCGCCCACACCGAACATCAAACTCCTCTAACACTTCAGTAGTGTCGGGAGATCTGCCAGTTCCAAACCACCGACAGTTGGCGCGCCAGGTAGGGGCGCCTGAGATTTTGAGAATGGTAAACTCAGCTGTTGGATCATCCAACGGTCAACCTGCGGCTCAGGCTGTTGGGGGCAATCCCTCCAATATGCAGCCACCAGCAGGAGCCTCAGCACCAGCAGGAGTCACACTCCCACCACCACCGCCTCCACTAGCAAATCAAGCTGGGCAACGAGATGGTGCGCCGGTGTCAATCACTGCGTCGGCAAATCATGACAACCCGGAACACGCGCTCCATGCAGCGCGTGCTCTTCTCCAACGCCCACCACCTCCGGATGCATCCCGGGATGCACTGGAACAGTGGAGGGCCGATGTGGAACATTTGGTTGCAGCAGCAGCCGAACGCCTCAGCAACCAGGGTCCTCCTCCTTCAGGACAAGCCCCGTCGCAGCGGCGGACTTTGTCCGGTAGACTTGGTCCGCACGTTTCCAATAGCAGGAGACGTGCTGCATCACAACAAGTGATGTCATTGTCCTCTGGGGCACGACGCACTCACACGGTATCCAGGCTCTCAACTCATGACCTCCGGGCGGAGCTTGATCGCCGATACCGCCAACAAGACGACCAAGTCCACATTGAGCGTGCTCGTGAAAGACGGGAAGCTCAGGACCTTTCTGCTCCTGAAGGAGTAGGAGGAGGCTGTTCAGATCTGGCCATACATCTGCGTATGGTCAGGTGGCCACAGAAGTTCCGGCCTCACCTGCCGGAAAAATTCGACGGGACTGTCAACCCCGCCGAATTTCTTCAGATCTACTCCACTGCAATCTTGGCAGCTGGAGGAAACGAGGCCGTGATGGCCAATTATTTTCCAGTGGCCTTAACTGGGACCGCCAGGTCCTGGTTTATGAGCCTTCCATCCAACTCTATCAACAGTTGGGAGGAGCTGTGCCGGCAGTTCACCGCCAACTTCGGGAGTTCATACACCCGACCAGGCACTGAACTGGACCTTTTTGCAGTCGTGCAAAAAGGGGGAGAATCCCTGCGATCATTCATCCAGAGGTCCTCTCAGGTACGAAACACTATCCCTTCTATCTCTAGCGCCTCTGTCATTGTGGCATTCAGACAGGGTGTACGGGACAAGAAGATGCTAGAGAAACTGGCGATCAAGGAGATCACCAGTGTCACGGAACTCTTCAGCTTGGCTGACAAATGTGCCAGAGCTGCGGAGGGTCGTGAGATGCACTCCAAACCAACCCCGGAGGGTCACAAGAAATCCTCCAAAGAAGAAGCCGCTACCTCCGGGAACGGCAAGAAGAAGAAAAAGACCAACGATAAGAAGAAGTCGTCGGCCGGTACATCCAATGTTGCAGCTGCTGCAGCTCCGGGTGGCCGGGGGCCACGCCCCGAAAAGCGACCTCGACCGTCTTCTGAAGACGGTAGCAAGCCCAAGGTGTGGTGCCCAATTCACAAAACGGGCAATCACAGTTTGGAAGACTGCCGGGAGGTCCAAAACCTTGTCGAGCGCTACAACAAGCGCCGGGAAGAATCTCCTTTCCGACAGAGGGAAGGAAAGCAAAAAGTCGACGAAGCTCCGGCTGAAGAGGAGTTAGGTTTTCAGGATCCCAAAAAAGTCCTGAAGGCCGTTTACACCTCCGTCGACGATGATTCTGACGTCTCTGACAACGAGCGTCGGAAGACCATGAACACCATTTTTGGTGGATCATGGGACATCACCTCCCGCCGTGTCATCAAGACTATGCGTCGGGATATGACTGTTGTAGCTCCTACAGTCAGGCCGGAATCTCATCGGAAGTGGATGGACACAGCCATCACTTTTGATGCTTCAGACTGCCCTCGGAGCATGGTTGGAGCAGGTCAGTTACCTTTGATGGTATCCCTACCATCAACAACATCCAGCTCCACCATGTCATGGTAGACGGAGGTTTGGGGCTTAACCTCATAAGCTTCGAAGCTTTTACTAAGCTTCAACTCCGACCTTCGGATCTCCACCCCTCTCAAACTTTCTCCGGAGTAGGTCCGGGGGCCATTACCCCACTCGAAGCTATTACTCTCCCCGTTACCTTCGGGACACGGGAGAAGTACCGCACCGAGAAGTTGGTCTTCGACGTCGCTCAGATCAACTTACCCTTCAATGCCATCTTGGGTAGGCCTGCCCTGTACAAATTCATGGCAGCTACTCATTATGGTTATCTGGTGTTGAAGATGCCAACGCCAGTAGGCGTTCTCTGGATCCGCGGAGATCGTACTGCCAGAGTAACTGCTCTGGAAGAACTCCATGCACTCACCAGGGCGCAAGAGGAGGACTCCAGGCAGGAGCAAGCTCCAAAACCCCCGAGCATTCGTCAACGAGGCTCGACTTCTGCACCCTGTGTGCAGCCAAGCGGCGACACCGACATTCCCATCAAAGTCGTCCAAATTGGTTCCGATGCTGCTCAGACCACCAGTATATCGGGAGGATTGAACGACAAATAGGAACTCGCGCTCATCACTTTCCTCCGGGCTAACGTCGACGTGTTTGCCTGGCAACCGTCACAAATGTCTGGGATCCCCAGGGAAGTGATTGAGCACAATCTGAAGATCTACCCCGACGTCCGGCCTGTGCATCAGAAGCCTCGGAAGCAATCCGTAGAGCGACAGAACTTCATCCGACAAGAAGTAAAGAAGTTACTCGAAGTTGGATTCATCCGAGAAGTCTTCCATCCAAAATGGCTGGCAAACCCAGTCGTTGTGCCCAAGGCCGGCGGGAAGCTACAGATGTGCATCGACTACACCACACTAAATAAGGCATGTCCAAAAGATCCATTCCCACTACCTAGAATAGATCAGATAGTGGATTCCACCTCCGGGTGTGAATTACTGTGTTTCCTAGACGCATATTCTGGGTACCATCAAATCAGGATGTCTAGGGAAGATGAAGAGCATACCTCATTCATCACAGTAGATGGATTGTACTGTTATACGGCCATGCCATTTGGTCTCAAGAATGCAGCTTCAACTTTTGTATGAGCTATGTACAAAACCTTTGAAGAACTCATTAGAGACATAGTAGAAGTGTACGTCGATGACATCGTGGTCAAGGTTAGGAATAAGGAGTCACTCCTTGACACCTTGCAGGCTGTCTTCGACAAGCTGCGGGCCACCCGCACAAAGCTAAACCCAGACAAGTGTGTCTTCGGGGTTAGCTCCGGAAAACTTCTTGATTTCCTGGTAAGTCACCGGGGCATAGAAGCTAATCCAGCGAAGATTAAGGCCATTGAAGACATGCGGCCACCAGCCCACATCAAAGACATCCAAAAGTTAACTGGATGTCTAGCAGCCCTCAGCCGGTTCATTTCAAGACTGGCGGAACGGGCACTCCCCTTCTTCAAGTTATTGAGGAAGTCCGGACCATTCCAATGGTCCGAAGAAGCAGAGAAGGCATTCCAGGAGCTGAAACAGTTCCTCACCACCCTACCAATTCTGGTAGCTCCGAACCCTGATGAGCCTTTGTTGCTTTACATTTCAGCAACTGACGAAGTAGTCAGTATGGTTCTGGTTGCGGAGAGACCAGAGCTACCTCATACTCAGGAATCCAGACCCCTTCGGGAGGGTCCGGAGGTACCTGAAAGCGAGTTTGGGTCCCATCTCCCAGACTCGAATCCACAAGAAGTCACTTCAGAAGACCCAGACCCCTCCGGGAAGGTCCAAGTCGCTTCTGAAGAAGCCCCGGGTTCCTCCAGCCAGGACCCGGAGGTCCCCGAAGAAAATCCGGATTCCTCTGAGAGGATCCGGGTCAGTGAAGAGGAAGCTTCGGACTCCTCCGGGAGGGTCCGGACCATTCAGCGCCCGGTGTACTTCATTAGTGAAGTACTACATGATGCCAAGACTCGATACCTAAAGGTGCATAAGCTGCTCTATGCAGTCCTTATTGCCTCCAGGAAGCTTCGCCATTACTTCCAAGCTCACAAAGTCTCAGTGGTGACCTCTTACCCACTTCGAGCAATCTTGCATAATCCCAATTCAAATGGGAATATTGCAAAGTGGGCAGCAGAATTGGCTGAATTTGATCTTGAATTCATTTCAAGGCAAGCAGTCAAGAGTCAAGCATTAGCAGATTTTGTGGCGGAATGGACTCTCTCTCCATCAAACCCTGGGGGCCCCAGTGAGCAGAAGACGGAGCATCAAGCTCCAGCCTTCACCGAGCCTCACTGGACCCTCTACTTTGACGGCTCCATGCAGAAGCAGGGGGTCGGAGCTGGAATCCTTCTCCTTGCACCGACCGGGGAGAAGGTGAAATACATGGTACACCTTGACTTCAAGGCGACCAACAACATGGCAGAGTACGAAGCGCTCATCTACGGACTAAAGGTGGCACTGTCATATGGTGTCAAGCAACTGCTGGTCAAGGGAGATTTGCAGCTCATCATTAAGCAGGTGAAGGGTGAATGTTCCTGCAATAATCTCCAGCTAGCTGCTTACCTCCTTGAAGTCCAGAGGCTTCAGAAGGACTTCGAAGTCCTAGATCTCCACCATGTTCAGCGTGCCCATAACGCTGAAGCTGACGAACTCTCGACAAAAGCGTCAACCGGAGCTCCGACTCCTGACGGAATTTTTGTCCGGAGGTTGTCAAAACCAACAGCTCAGCCAGCCGAACTGGGCGAAGGGGGCGAGATAAGCATCCCGAAGCTGACGGTCCCGATGGCCCTGTTACCATGGCAGCCATCAAGGGTCGTAGCTGCTGCCGGGAGCTCTGAGCAACCCAGAACGCAAGACTCAAAAGCTCAAGCTAGTTCTGATGCATGGATCTCGGAGATCCGGAGCTACTTGAAAGACAACATCCTTCCTGACGATGATGTATCCACTGACCGGGTAGTCAGATTGGCTAAAAGATACACGCTGGTAGAAGGGGATCTCTACCGGCGTGGTGCCAATGGCATCCTAATGCGGTGCATCACAAGGGAAGAAGGCTGCAAACTCCTTGCAGAAATCCATGGAGGCGCTTGTGGGAACCACGCGTCTTCCCGCACGCTGGTTGGTAAAGCCTTTCGGCATGGTTTCTACTGGCCTACAGCACTCCAGGATGCAACTGAGCTGGTGAAGAAATGTGAAGCATCTCAATTCCATGCAAAGCAAATTCACACACCAGCTCATCCCCTACAAATGATACCTCCTACATGGCCCTTCGCTGTGTGGGGGATGGACATCTTGGGACATTTCCCAAGAGCCGTCGGAGGTTACAAGTTCCTGTACGTCGCCATTGATAAGTTCACCAAGTGGCCGGAAGCAACTCCAGTTGTGACAATCAACAAGCAATCTGCTATCAACTTTTTGTAGTCCATTGTATGCAGATATGGAGTCCCAAACAAAATCATCACTAATAATGGGACCCAATTCACAAGCTCTGCATTCCAAGGATATTGCGAAGACCTCGGCATACAAGTTTGCTACGCCTCTGTAGCTCACCCAGCAAGCAATGGCCAAGTCGAGAGAGCAAATGCTGAAATCCTTAAAGAACTCAAGACGCGCACATATGAGCGCTTAAAAAAACATGGAGCTAACTGGATTGAAGAGCTTTCGCCCACTTTATGGGCCAACAGGACATCTCCAAACCGGTCAACTAGAGAGACACCCTTCTTTCTGGTGTACGGAGCTGAAGCAATCCTTCCTCCGGAAATCACCTTGGGTTCAATCCGGGTCCGGACCTTCGACGAAGCCGCGCAGGATCAGCTCCGGCGTGAAGACCTAGACCTCCTTGAGGAGGGAAGGTGCCAAGCAGCTGTTCGGAATGCCCGATATCGCCAAGCCCTACGGCGTTATCATCAGCGGCATGTACACAACCGACAGCTCGAGGAAGGCGATCTGGTGCTACGGAGAATACAATCCAGAGAAGGGTTAAACAAACTCTCCCCTGGCTGGGAGGGACCCTTCCGAGTGATTAAAATATCCCGTCCCGGAAGCGTTCGCTTGGCTACCGAGGATGGGACACCTCTCCCAAATCCTTGGAACATCGAGCACCTTCGTAAGTTCTACACTTAATACCACGGAGGTGAGTCATGAGTAACTTGAGGTGTATGTTATAGAGTCATTGTACAAAGTCGGGTAGTTCCTCCGGGAGAACAGCCGGACCTTCCCCGGAAGGTCCACAAAGTTCATGCAACACTTGTCATAGTCTCAGAACTAAAAGTGTGGCTAGCTACCCTGGGACAAACAAGAAATTAAACACGCTTAGCTTGGTTCCGTACCCTAAGAGTGTACTTGTTTACCTTGTACCCCGGATCTATAATGAAAGACATCTTCAGGTGAAACAGACTCCACGTGCATCCATTTTGTACAGGCTCAACATTTTTTATTTTTTATTTTTCTCTTTCTTGTCTATAACAAAGACGTGCAATTCTTAAAAAAAATTTAGTTCGACCGGTTTATATACGATTCGAGTTGTATTGTCTATTCTTTTGAATTCAAATATTGTTCATGGCTCACTCGCCTGAATGCCGCCAAGCCAATCTAGGGCCAGAGTGTGCTATCGACTTAGCCTGGTCAAGCACCCTAAGTACGCCACTCTACCTACACCCCGGCAGGCCGAAGTAAGGCGAGTCCAAGTACAATTGAATCCGGAAGAAAAGGCAACGCATTCGATTGTGTTTAGAATCGCGTTTGACCTAAAACTTTCTCGAGAATCGTAAGCCGCGATGAAGTTATAGGCAAGAAACGAATTTTACTATTTTTCATGGCTTCAGTGTGCAGGAAAAATAAAATACACGTTGATGGAGAAAGCCGGAGCTAACAAAGCTCCGACTCCTCTAGATGACTTGTAATCGATGTTAACAAGCATCACCGGAGCAACCAAGCCCAGGTAAAGCTAGGGGGGCCAGCCGTCGACGTAAAAGATGGTGAGAAGACCCCACAGGGACTATTACCGGAGCTACTAAGCTCCGACGGTAGTCAATTTGATCTCAGGGGGCCTTCACCATCAAAGACTTCGGACATACGCTCTACAAGTTCGAAGAAAATGAGTCTTCAACAAAACATAATATCCTCTTGGTACATGTTCACAATCAAATTGTGTACATCTACCAGGGGGCCAAGTGAAGACAAAAGTGTTGAAGACAAAAAGTGAAATTCACAAAAATTTGGGGATTTCATTCATCTGGAGACAAGGGATTACAAAATTGAGGAAGAAGAAGAGAGGATACAAGTGGGAACTACGGAAATGATCCTAGACCCTATGGAAGAATTGAGCGACTTTCTGGGCAACCTTCGACACGTTGGCTCGGGCAGCTTCCCCTTCTCCTTCGACGGGACCTTCAAGCACCGGGTCTAGAGGAAATTGGGAGTTCCGGCTGGTGTAGCACGTCAGCACGTACTCTGCGACGTTCTTCACCAGGGATTGCCCCTCAACCTCCAATTGGTCCGCGATGACATCGCCCACCTTGGAGAGCTTGCTACCTGCCGAGCTCAATGCCTACAGCGCTAGGTCCGGCTCCGGCTCCGGATCATCCGGGCGCACGGGATTGAAGCCCATTGGTGTCAGCGCGTCGTTGGCCTTGCCCAGGAACTCCCAAATTTGTAGGGAGTCCGCAGTCCTCAAGCCTTTCAATTCTTCCAAAGATCTTCTGGCCGCCACCAGTTCAGAATTCTCACGGGTGAGACGCTCAACTTCTTTGGCGTTTTGCTGAATCTTCTCAGCAACCCGCTTCTCGAGTTTTCCGAGCTCCTCCTCCCGGAGGTGGATCTTGTTCCGGCGGTCGACCAGGTCCTTCTCCCTGCCCCTCACTTTCTTTTCCCTGGCAACGAGGGCACACTCCCGTTCATGGAGCTCCTGCCCTCGCACCCAGGCCTTCTTCTCCTCCTCTATGCAGCGCTCTTCCAATTTCTTGGCACGCTCCTCAAGGCCCTTGTCAGCCAGAGCCACCTTCTCGGAGAGCTCCTCCTCCCTCCTCAGGACGTCATCCCGCAGCTCTAGGAGTTTCTGCTCTTCATCTTCGAGCCGTTTCTCCCTCTCTTCAAGTGCCTCTCGGCGCTTGATGAGTGTAGTGTTAATGGCCTCAAGCCTTTCGTGGCGTTCATCGGCCGCACTATTGGCTGCTTTGGCCTGATCGTAGATCTCCTGGGATTGAGCGTCGAGGGCGCGAGTCATACTCTCCCTGTCATCCAATAATTTACCCCAATACTCCAGGCGGACTTTCTCCCGTTTGATCCACTCTTTGTCATCTGCTAGCCTTGACTGCGCCAGCTTGGTCTCGAAGTAGAGCCGGTTACGCCACCTCCTAAGGGTTTGGCGCTCCTCTTCAAGAGCCTTGCTATCGTGGAAGAAGGCCAGTTGAACTTGACGTAGACTGGAACATGCGTTATCAATGGACAGTGACAACAGGATAGGTTCCAGACCTGCTGGGGTCTCCTCCGCTGGTTCCAGCGGGTTTTCAGATACAAAAATTGGGTCCCACTCCACAAGAGTGGTCCCCTGTGTCTCCATGGCACTAGGGCCGTCCTCCGGGATGGCCTTAGTCGCCATTGAGGAGGGACCCGCTGCCAGGTCTTCATTCACCCCCTCAGAGAGGGGGCCAGCAACTTCACCAGGGCACTCCGGCTCAGCCGTGGGTACCTCCGACGTCATCACTTTCGGAGTAGGGGCCGCTTCTGGCTCCGGCATTGGCACCTCCTCCGATGGGGGATCGAGCTCCGACACTTCTGTATCAATCGGCTCGGGGGCCGGAAGATCTTCATCTTCAATCGGCCCTGCAGCCGGAGCTCCAACAACTACCGGCTCTGCGGCCGGTGCTTCTGAGGTAGCCGGCCCAACCGCCGGGACTTCCTCAACATTCGGCGCGCACGTCGGGACTTCAATCACCTCCGACTCGACCGCCGGAGCTTCGACACTTTCCAGCTCTAGGGCCGGAATCACAGCTTCTTCCAGCTCAACGGCCGGAGCTTCCATCATCTCAGCACCAGGACCTGGAGCTTCAACCTCGGGGACAGGTGCCACTGGCGCATCTTCACTCCCGCGGTCCGGCGCTACCACGGGAGCCTCTGGGGATGAGTCGAGGTCCATGACCACGACAGCCGGCGCCGGAGCTGTCGCAGCTTCAGCCACCACTTGGGGCGGCACCGGGACAGGAGCAGAAGCTTCCACACTCACAGCTTCAGCCGCTGTGGCTGAGGGTGGAGCCTCACTCCCCTTCTTGGGGACGCTGCAGATGATGAACGAAGAAACTTAAAAAATAGTCACTACAATTAAAACAACTATGCAAGGTAAAGATTAAAAAATACCTTGGGAGGCTTCCGCACCAGCTCGCGCGGAACCTTTTTCCCGGGCGTTCTGGACTGGCCATAGCCGGCGTGGAAGCTCCGGAAGGCCCCCCGGAACTCGTCGCGGTCACGGGTGTTTCCTGAGTCGAGGCCCCCCTCGATCGGGAAGAACCCCCATACCTAGAGGCCTCCACCGGCCCAAGTGCTGGAGTCGCATGCCCGGAGCTAACACCCCGGGAGGACCCCACTGCGGGAACAGTCGTGCCTCGGGAGGACCCCACTACGGGAACAGTCGCCGCAGTTGTAGAAGACCTTCCCCTCCGGGGAGATGGAGCCGACGCAGAAGTAGCGGGCCTGACGGACCTTCCGTCGACATAATGCAGCTTCCTCTTCCGGCTCACGGGTTCATCCGCCAGCTCTTTGCCCTTGCCGACGACCTCTTCCCTCGGCTTCGGAGCAGGGTCGAAGCCATCCTCGGGCATTCCGGGGATCACTACCCTGGTGGTTGATCTTCTCTCGACGACACCAAGGTCGTCAAGCACGAGCATCTTCCGCCGGAGCTCCCTGCTGAACTCCACTTCCACGTTTAGAGAAAGAAAAGCTGATGGCGGAGTCAAGTCGTCACCATCGACGTCGATGCCGTGCTGGAACTTCTTGAGGTGGAACTCCAAGGTTTTCCCCACCATGTTGGACTTCAGCCCGGTCTCGACCCGGTCGTCGTCCATCACGCTGTTGAGAGCCCATGTGAGTTTCTCTCTCCTCTTCAGCGACGCCCACCTGTTGACCAAGAAGTTGCAAAACACCGCCTGAGGAGTCAATCCTCCCTCCACGCATTGGCGGATCCTGGTCAAAGCAGGGTTGAAGGCTTCCATCAGCACCGGAGCTTCACTCCAGATTGTCGTGTCGATGATGGGAAGGCCTTCGGGCAGCTCCAGCCTCTCGTGCTCCTCCACCCGGACGACTATCCAGTCCTTCTTCCAGTCATCCCACTTCCCAGAGGGAAATGACCGGAGGTACTTGAATGGGCACTTCTTGCGCTTCACGAAGTAGTAAAAGCCAATGTACTCATTGCTCCTGCCGGTGGTATGGACGGTGAAGAAGGTCCGGAAGAGTTCAATGCAGGGGGGATGCCCACCCACATCTCACAGAAGTGGACGAAAATGGACATAAGAAGAATGGAGTGGGGGCCGAGATGATACAACTGCAGACCATAGAAGTCTAGCAGCATCAAGAAAAAGGAAGAAAAAGGTGGGATCAACCCCACCATGGCGTACGAGGAGAAGTACACCATTTCGCCGGCGTGCTCCTTCTCAAACGGGAGCTCTCCACCGGCGCGAACCAAGCGGTTGAAGAAGTCCGAGGACAATCCCATGAGGGCCCGAACCTTCTTCAGGTCGCCGTCGGTCTTCAAGCGACTCTCGCGGAGACCCAACTCCATCGCGGCACGGCTAGGCAAGAGAAGAAAAGCGGAGCACAAGTTGGGAGTTTGAGCGCAAGATCAGATGAGAGGCGTAAAGAGCCCCAAACGATGCGCGCTTTCCTTCTTAAGTAAACCCTCGCGACGCTTGGATGGAAACCGCAGAGAAGTTGAAGATACCACTCAAAAACTCCACCCAGCCGATGACAAGAGGGCCCGGGACTACCCCGACGATCAAGTCGAGGTTCTTACCCAGGCGAACGGTTGCCATCATGAGGCGGGAAGCCCGAAGGCGGCAGCCTGACAAGGCGCGCGGAACCGATATGATTTTTGTATCGGGAACCGGCGACCTTCAATTGCGTGAGATCCGCACGTCAAAGATCTCACCTGCCGCACACGGGATATGCCACGCGACGAAGATTTAACTCTGGACCATCGCCAACGGCACATCCGAAGACCTTTGAAGACTCAGTTCAAAAGTCGAAGGATGGACCCACCTCCGGCAGAACAACTTCATCCAAGGGGTCTTCCCCGGAGGTGGGCCCAGGGGGCCACTGTCGGTACCCTGGGTACCATATACCCCTTGGGATTGCAAAGATATCAAGGGAAAGTCACCCACTTGATTTGAAGACCTTCGGAGGCCCACATGTCAGACATGTCCGGACCCGCTTCTCCAACATGGTTAGCCCCAGGGTCGCCATGTGTACGATCAAACCGGAGCTACCGCCCGCAAGGGAGGAAGCTCTGAACTATGTACCGAAGTGGCATCCCCGGACTTAACCCCAGACCGAGGAAAGCTCCGGTGCTGACACGTGTCAGCTAACCCCGGAACTATCTGTTCTCCACAGCGTGCTCCTGTGCTGCCACGTATCCAACCGTCGGATCTTCACCCTCTAACCTCCAGAAGACCCTGCAACGACTCCGGATCTTCAAAGGGGAATCGAGGACTTCAAGACCTGATTAAGTGTCATTAATACCATATTAATGACACTTAATCGGATGACCTTAATATCAGTAACGGTGTTGTCAAAGCCCATTACACGGTCATTAAGGGCAATTAAACGTGTTGAAGAGGTATCAACACTAGTAAACGTCGGGGCCACATGTCGGGCCAGGCTAATTTGTAACGGCCTGCCCTTATACTATAAAAGGACAGGCCAACGACATCTACACACACGTTCCGTAGACGCTCGGTACAAGCTCATACAGCTAATACAACACCAACACACCCGTGGAGTAGGGTATTATGCTCAGGCGGCCCGAACCACGTAAACTTCCATGTCTCCTGTGTCATTTACAATTCACCTTCTTGAATCTCCGCGCGCCCACACCGAACATCAAACTCCTCTAACACTTCAGTAGTGTCGGGAGATCTGCCGGTTCCAAACCACCGACACCGGCCTTCTCCAAAATTGCCTACTAACTACAAGTCTACCTTTGATGATCACTACTATCTCTTGAGTAAAGTAGATGGCAAGGTGAAGGCAAGGTTCATTGGCAAGGACATGAAGGGCATGCAGGGGAAGCTTCCCAAACAACTTTGGGTCCCAAAAACACTTGTATCACACATACAAGGACCTAAGTTAGCTTGGGTGCCTAAAATCAAAAATTGAATTCATGTGTGTAGATGAACTACAAAGCTGAAGGAAAGCATTGGGTACTCGATAGCGGGTGCACTCAACACATGACCGACAATGATGGTATGTTCACCTCCATAGAGAACCCCGACAATCATGAACAAGTCACCTTTGGTGATAACTCTAAGGGGAAGATAATTGGGTTGGGTAAGATTGCAATTTCACATGATTTATCTATTTCCAATGTGTTGTATGTTAAGTCACTTAGTTTCAATTTGCTTTCTATTGCACAATTATGTGATCTTGGACTAACGTGCACCTTTGGCAAGAATGATGTTGTTGTGACTAGTGAAACGAGAAAAGAACTAATCTTCAAAGGGTTTTGGCATGAACATCTCTACTTAGTAGACTTCTCCGACAAGGATGCTAGCTTGACCACTTGTCTTTTCACCAAGACGAGTTTGGGTTGGCTATGGCATCGACGCATCGCTCACATTGGAATGAGCAAGCTCAAGAAGTCATTCAAGCTTTGGTGGGTGCCACAACGTGGATGTAGGAAGGTCTTGATGATCTTGTCGAACCACGAGATAAATCACCGTGTCTTCGTGTCTCCTCGGGAGTTTGCACACTCTTCCTTTCCCGTTACACTTATGCATTTTATATACCGCAAACTTATTATTCACTTGAATGCATAGATTGTTTGCATAGAGAATTGGGCTTTTAGTAGTTAAGTTTTATTGCTTTAATTTTTGAGAAGAAGTCCAATTCACTCCCTCTTGGGCATTCAATCCTTACATATACGTAGACTTAGAGATTTGCAAGGTTTAGGGGGAGCTTCATCGAAAGCAACATGACAAATAAGCATCAAATTGTACTCTTTTTCTTATGTGAGTTTTACTTTAAGTTTTCTCACAATAAGATAATGTATGTTTTCTTATTTTCCACATAGGGGTTTTTATTTGAAAATAATTATGACATTTCATGCTGTGTTTTCTCCTGTTTTAGGAGTTTTTACACAAGCATTTTATTATGTATATATCTTCAGATTTTTCTCATTGGGTTTTTCAAAGATAAATTTCATTCAAAGAGGAGTTCAAGTGCCCAAGGGAGAGTGTTACAAAACATTTTCCATGTGATCACTTGAATGGTCACAAGCGGTTCCAACCACCCTATCGAACAGCCACATCTCCTCACGAATGTCTCCTCACAATGTATAAATACATGATGAAAGAATGAATGAAGGGCATAATTAGTATGCAATCATATCTATGGTGCAAGCATGCAATCATCTATCATCAACCATTAGATGTCTATCCTAGGGTGGGTACGTTTTTTCGCTTAACTCCCTCCACCACATGAAGGGAGTTAAGTGAAAAAATGTAACTACCCTAGAATGGACATCCAATGATTGAGAGTAGATGATTGCATGCTTGCACCATAGATGAGATTGCATACTAGTCATTCCCATGAATGAAACAACAGTTGAATCATTTGCAAGTATCTTTGTCTCTCTCTCATTTTACTTTCAACACAACTCATTAAGATCACACGATCTTCATATTATGATTTTCATGTAAATAAAAAATCTAATAACCATCTTCATACTATGATTTTCTTAGCAAGTAAAAAAAATCTAGTAACTATAGAATAAAGATCAGGATGGGGATGGTAGTATTGATTACACGACAGTCTCTCATCACTAAAGGTACCTCATTAGTGCATATTACTAGTGATAGGTGTCATTACCGTCACTAATGACCTTAAAACCCGGTCTCTAATGACCCTTTCTGTAACTGTCGTGTCCGGAACTGCGTTTAAATCGCTACCAGTAACATACATACAGGCTTCATCGTGCATCTCAGCAACACGGGAGGAATACCACACAGAGGACTTGGAACGCTGCATGTATGGTATACAGGTATAGCAAACCTTCCAAGCAGATAATTTCTAAGCAGATCCAAAATAAAGAGTCTAAATTTCTAAGCAAGAGAAACAAAGCATTTACAGTCATCACGAAGAACTGTGTTACCAAAAAGAAAAATAAAGAAAGAAAACTTTAAACCATAGTTACAATAGCCCTACTGATTATAGACCACAGATTATGAACCACACTAATCTCAGCTACATGTCTACACACCAACAGGGCCGTCGGCACACCGGTTTCAGAACAGTACGCATGTCCTACACCGAGAAGAAAAATTAGTGTATGAACTAAACCTGGTCAAGCAAACCAGTTTCCGGGGGGCAGAAGGGCTTACAGGATCATTTTGTATGCACTAACCCTGTCTATAAGAACATCTATTGATTAAGCCATATCAATTCAAATGCAGAATCTGGTGCAGCAGCTGAAAATGAAAATTTGCGTGTCAGAGTAGCAAGTCATACGTATGGATACATTCATAGACATGATTATCCAAGAGAACTAGGACACAAAATACGGACCTTATATTTCTCATCTAACATTCTGGCCGGCAGAAGGAAGCAAAGGTCGCTTCTCTACTGCTTCATAATGGAGAACAAAGTTGTCCTGCATGGAAAAAGACTTAGTTATATTTCTCTGCTGCTGGATGAAGCTAGAGAGTTCAGTAAGTTCTATTTAGATAATAAACCTTATGAATTGTGTCCCAGATATTCGGATCAAAACAAATGTAGGACCCACGTTCATGAACTTGAGTTTTGACAAGGGGAGCCACATTCGGAACTCTAGTAAGCCAGACATGATAATGTTTATGGTAAAACCACCCTTTGTTGTACCTGCAAAAATGGAACAAGGATTTGCTCATATATGTAGTGACGGGGTGCAAGATTTCAACTGGTAATAACAAATGTGATAATATAATATGTGCAGTTCACTACTTACAGTTCGTTAGCAGCATACAACTGAGCGACATCCTTAGGCATACTGCACAAAGAACAGAGTTAAATAATTTGTAGCTAGTAATACAAAATGCACAGTTATTTGAACTCAAAAGTACCTGTAGAAGATATAGAACAGTGTTAAGGGGTGAAACTTCTGGAAATGTAATGGCTGCACAGGAAGGGACAAAAAATCTGTAACTTCAGGAATTGGGAAGCTAATGGTAACCAAAATGTCGATAAACTTACTTGTAGCACTGGAGGTGGCTCAGCAGAGTAACAAGCAGGGATCTGATAATCAGGTTCCTCCATAGCGGGCTCATTTGACCAAGGAGAGCCAAATGTCTTGTAAAGATTATCTTGAGAGTTTAAATTTAACCCTAATGTTGTCAAATCAATCCCTAAAGCAAGAGATGTTGGTCCAGGCTCTTTTGATCTAATTAAACTCAACAATCCAAGCAAACTATATGGATCAGGCACAGATTGTGTTCCTTGAGTAGACTTTGAATTTTGATCTTTCAATTGTTGTGGAACTGAAGGTGCTTGCAACCTAAGTGCATTTTGCGTCTGCGCTTGATGATACTGCTGTATAAGTTGCTCATAAACCCCTGAATTGGAGGATGGACTTGGAGAACTTGCTGGTCTTAGTCCAATATTTTCCAGCCCAGAATTTTGAACCTAGTAAAGAAACATTATGGTCAATAATACACTATTGAGCTTATCAGGGACCAAATACTGAAGTTTCAGTGGGACTGCTACTGCTATTCTGGTCAAGGAAAAATTCATGGCATATTAAATATCCAGAAAACGTATAAGAAATTGTTGTGTTTCTTACTGGATTAGCACTCTGTTGATGTGTTTGACGGGGTTGAAAGCTGCCTCCCAAGCTAAACCCAGATGATCTAGCCATCTGTAGAGCCATATAAGTGAATGTGTAAGAATACATACAACTGTTCAATGAATCAAAAGTTTAAAACATGAACTCACTGGATGATGTTGAGCTTGCATGATATTTACATTCTCATGAAGGTGGTCCTTGTGATGCATATCCATTGCAAAATCTGAGGAACTACCTTGTATTCCAAAAAAGATATAATAAGATAATATCCCGAAACAGGAAAGAAAGAATATCACCGAAACCACAATCAGCAGAAAAGAAAATGACTTTAAAAGATCAAACTGCAATATATATAACCTGAATACCAATGTAAATAACTAATAAAAGCATGCCAATGTTTTCATATGATCAATGGAAACTTTGAGAAGACTATCAGGGCCTTGGAATCTGACTGAAATGAGACGGAACTGCCTAACAGTGGTCCACTAAGTGAACATTGAGATGCAATGGGTGATCAGTGAAAATTTACCTTTATACCCTGGTAATGCTGGAAAATCTTCATTCTGAATGCTAAATTCATGATTTTGTTGCACGATAGCATTAACACTCACACCATGCTTTCGCAGCGACCCTTCAGAATGCAGACATGGGGATTTAGTTAATACAATATTACCTGAAGATTAAATTAGCATCATCGTATTACCGTACTGCCCTTGGCCTCCTCCAGCAGAATTAGGTCGCCCTGTCAATTGAGGAAAATCATTCATATCAAATGGGGTGTCACCGGAGCTACCATCACGTAGCATTACCGAGGAGCCTAAAGAACTGTTTCCTGCCTGCATCTGATTCTGAGACAGTGAGCCTCCTGGTGTTGGGTAAGAACTTCCAAGCATGTTCATGAACTGTGGTGATGCTGGTAAAGGAACAGACAAAGCTTCAGTCGAAGCCAATATTCTCACAAAATATAGAAAAGATTGTTTCAGCCTTTCAGAACTCTTCATAAACTCACTACAGAACACTTAAGTTGCTTCCTAGGCCAACATACACACTACAGGAAACACACTGGATGAGTCGAAAGAAAATAAGAGAACAGCTACGGATATAAATGGATGCTGTTTTTACAATATAATGAATTATTGACATTGGCTAACATATCAGTTACCCTTATCAATTTCAAGTTGATATGAGCCAAATTGAAGTTCAACATTAAAAACTGAGTGAAGTTATCATTGTAAAAAATCCTCGGAGTAAAGTGTTTCATTGTCAACCCTCTTACTCATATTTCCATTTTCATATGACCATGCACAAATATCCATCACTTAACTTTCCAGACAGCACAACTTATACACTGGTAATAGATGCACATGGTTTCATCAAAGACGCATGGAAATTTCAATCAAGCCACCATATTCCACAAAAGAACAGAAAGATTACCACGACAACCACACTACCACATACCTTGTTGAACCATACTACTCCTTTGGTTGGATCCTTGAATATTAATAGATGCACTTCCGGAGTTGCCACTCAAATTCAGGCGAGATGCAATACCAGGCATGGACAGCCCCACAGAGTTTATACTTCTTCCAATATTGCTCCCACCAACAATACTCCCAGAATTTGTCCGGGGCCCTAAATTCCCCAAAACTGGAGAAGCTGTCAACCCAGGAGCAGAATTGCAGTTATTAACATTAGCCAAGTTTGAGGATAAAGCTTGTATCGGACCACATATAGCACTCATGGTACTAGTAAATACAGGATTTCCCCCAGCATTCATACCTCCTCTGTTGCTAATCCCAGAAAGCCCATGAGGAATCTGCAAAAGGGACAAAATTATGAGCGATGAAGTAAAAGAGCTCACACTCTGTGGGGGCATGAACATACATGGAGGTGAGGAAAAAACCTGAGACATGGAAGCTTGAAGGTTATTTGAGGGGAACCGGCCACTGGAAATATTACCACCAGGTTGTTGAATCCCTGGTAACTGAAGACCAGTCACCGAGGCATTTCTTGGTGCTAGTGATCCAGTCATATGTGTAAGATTGAGATTCCCATGAATGTTGTGTGAACCTTGCAATCAAATTCAAAAGAGTTAAAGAGAAAAACAAGAGATTGCAACATGCATCAATGGATGAACAAAATGAAACACTGTAATTTTCACTAACCTGGGTGATGGAAACCTGAAAGTGATCCAGATTGACCAGAAAAAGATGAGGTGAATGACCTTCCTGTTGAATCTCGAAGGTTTGAGGTTGGACCACTAAAGTTTGACTGTGAAAACTGTAGAAAATTAGTTCCAAACGGAAGAGATAACTGGAACATTTTAAGATGCATTTGTAACTACTACAAACAAACAGTGGGAGTTTTAAAAAATAGAGTACAAACTACAAAATGATGTTTACACTACTCAAACAATCAGCAAGTACCCTTCAAGAAATAAGAAAAAAAAGGATTTTGTGCATCAGAAGATGTTTGCTTTTCATTCAGCAATAGGGTAACGCCCGCGTTGAGATAAGGAGTTAAACAGAGTGCAAATGACTTCCCAAATTACCATATCCATAGTCATGGGAGCCATTGGTAACAGAAAAGTGATCTATTAAAGTAGATTATGATGGTTTACGGGATAGAGAAAAGGGGGCGTACATTCAGCGGTCCTGACATTTTGATGATGCAGAAACGAAGATGCCAAGAGCCAAAATATTATTCTCCAAAAGACATAATACTACCAACCCGATCTGGAGTCCAAAAAGAGATAATAGATGTGTAAGTAATCTGTACAATCAAATTTCCCCAAAGTTGTACTCTAGTTTCAACAGAAACAAAACTGAAAGTTAACAAGGGGTGAAGCAAAATAAGGTTCTACTTTTGATTTTAGAACATTATTAGGATGTGTTATATAACAAGGCGTGAGTTGCCCACCGAAATTGGAAGTATTCACCACATCTAGAGAACTAAAGTATGATATCCTGTAAAAAGATGCTCACAGGAAACAAACAAGTTGCTTCGTAGGACTGAAGAAAACAATGCACACTACGAACTTGTAAACATTGAGAGGAAGTAATAAAACCAATTCCACTACTGGGAGGGCAAGAGCAACCTTCAGGTGAAATTGGTGTTTTCAGACATGCAAGTAGAATTTTTAAAACTAAATTGGCAAGCAAGAACAAAGATAAAGAGCTTGAATATTTCCCGCTTTTCACCTACATGAAAACTAGCTAGTTTCTACATCAAAGGTTCCAAAAAGAATAAAGAAATTGCAAAATAATTTTGTCAAAGCAAAAACTGAACAAAAGAAACAAAATCACCTGTGACAAACAATCATGGGACAACTGCAGCCAGAGACTAGAACTACGACCCACAGAACATTAGTATTACCAATTCATAACTACAGTGTTAAAAAAATTATTAGACCCAAGTCATCCAACTGCGTCAAGGACTCCCCACACAAACTCTAAACACGAAATCGATGGACATTGTACTCAATCATGAACTGATGAAACATTTGGACAAGCATGAGACGTTGGACTGGGAATGATCTGAAAATGGTAAATCACTTCAGGAAATAGATCCCATGGAATCAGCATGTTCGATCTAACACAATAAAAGCAGGGAAATTGATTTCTATGTTCATGGGTTTCTCTGGCTACTGTTCCATCTGCACAGGCATCAGCCCTGTTTGGCTCCTTCACACTTTTTGGGCTGGTTTGAGGTCTACCATTTTTTCCTGTATAGAAGGTTAAATAATTATTCGCACTATTATTTGAGCCTTGCAGCATATCATATTATGTCAGGAGATTCAGAATAGAACTTTCTACTAAGTAAAGGTTTAACTCTTCAAATACTCTATGAATCGGTGAGAAGAGCTAGTGAACCCTTCTGGAAAGTCAGCATTCAGGGAACTCCTAGATTATAACGTTCACAATATGACATCCATGCCACAGGGTTCTATTGGGCTTTTCATGATTCCCAGGTTCCTGTTCCCCTAATAGTCTGACCAAGGAACAATCACACAAGCTCCAACATTTAATTACACTATTCAGCCACTACAATAGCCTCACTATTTCTCATCGCACTTCAGTCATCGATATGATGCTCTGCTTGGCAAATCGTCCGAAGCACGAGATCAGAATCTCGGAACCCATCCCGCCGGAAATCCAAACTCATCGCCACTCCAAATGTCAAAAGACCACCGCAAAATCGAATCTAAGCTAAACCCGACCTAAATCAACGCGCGGAAGGAAACCACACACACTCCACCCCGAACGACTACCATCCATCGCCCCGCGCACGAACAACGCAGATCAGCCGGCGAGTGCTTCCCATTGCTCCACGACGAGACAGTCCTACGACGTGCGGCTGCAGCGGCGCCGGGGCAAGGAGAAGGATCGGGTTGAAGGATATTAAACTGACCGGAACGGGCGCGGCGGTGCGGCGGGCGGATCTCTCTGCGTCGAGGCGGAGGCCGGAGAGAGAGGAGAGAGACGACGACGCCGACTAGATGGCGACGAGGAGGATGCGGTGGGCAGCGGCTGGCCGGAATGTGATGTGTGGGGAAAGGAGCGGCGTCCACCTCGTTCTCTTGGGCCGAGCACCCATTATCTCTCGACTCAAGTCCAATGGCCTTATATGGGCCACCTAAGTTAGCCCATATGTTACTACCTCATCCAGCCCAACTAGAGTCAGTGGGCCCACTTCCTACCCCCGGCCAAGCGGCTGCTAGAGTCGATCGACTCGGCGTAGATCTCATCTCACATCCGTCTCGCGAGATCGGGGTCGGGGTGGGGGAGAAGAAGACGACGAAACATAATCGTAATCCGCACCAAACCATAGTCCTGCTACTCCCTGGCGCCCCCCTTGATCCGCGACCCATTCCACGCGACTTGAGTTCGGGATCGACCTCTCGCTGCCGTACGCGGTATGATCCGTCAGTGTTTGATGGCTTCATGCTAATGTTGTCTCTATCTTTCTGATCGGTGTTTGTCTGAGTCGCGGGAGATCTGTGCTTGTTGTCCCAGATGGCAAGCACGGGGCGGTCGATGCTGCTGTCGCTGCTGCTGTTCGCGGTGACGCTGTCGCTACTCGAGATGTACAGGTCCAAGTTCGCCTCGTCGGAGCTCATGACCATCGCCGGCGGCCTCGTCTGTTCCCTCCTCTTCCTGCTCCTCCTCACCGTGGGTTCCTATGCTACCCTCGTTGCTTTTTGCTCGGAATGGTAGAAAAGCGTTTTTATATTTAGAAAATTGTACAATAGACCTTAACAAGGCAAAACATAGTGAAGCTAGAACGCGATACTGTGAGAGATAGCGGTGCTACATTTTGCTTCCACCCTTTTTTATGTATTGCGTATTTGCGTTATGAGATAGATTGGTTTGATACCATCAATGGCTGGATTTTCTCTGCTTGGAGCTGTGGCATACAATAATTGTCTAATTCATGCTATTTGTTGCAGTTTATTGGAAACTACCAAGAATCTAGTGGCGATAGAACTGGGTGGGGTGCAGGTATGTGTGGATGTATTGTAATATTACTCTCATGGCTTCCATTCCTATAGTCTTTATCTTGACTTTTATATCTTTTCCTTGCAGTTGTTGTAGCGGAACTTGTTGCTCTTATTGTAGCTGGCACTGTCCACCGTGTCTGTATCACAACGTGGTATGTTACCTTGATTCCTTGACAACACTTGACTGATCCCTTTTTACCAACCATTACCATTTATTTTGTCCCACAAACCCATCTGTAGACCTGATGCTTCCAAGTCTTCTATAAGGAGGGTGTTGAAAACTTAATGATGTTTTAGTTAGTCTTAAGACACACTAATGGAACATTCTTTGGAGTATTTGTTATGTGTATGGAGATAAATAGCAATAGCATATTACTGATAAAGAATGTGTGATTTAAACATCTGCACACCCTAATATGATCACTAAAACTTTCATTGTATTTATTTGCTATATTTTTATTCTGGATGTGTGATTATTGAATAGTGTTGTCATCTTAAAATTTAAACACAGTTCAGTGTTTCAAAAGTAGAAGTGACTATGGAAATTACATATAGATGGCCAGAATTGAACTGTGGCCATCAACCAGTTGACCAAGTTCCATAATCCATAGCAATAGCTAGCCGATAGGGCTGTGCAATGCTTGGGTTGTCTTCAATTGTAGGATGTCGGAATTCTTCCATTGGTAATTTTGCATATGACAAAAATTATGGGATAATGCTGGTTGTGGGTTTCTCGTTGCTTGATCCTAAGATGTTCCTTAACTGGTCTGAATGCTATCCAAAGCTACAGCTGCCAGATGGATTACTTGTGCCTTAGTAAAATCCATTCATAAATACCAGCATATTAGTGATCCTTCTATAGGCTATCAGAGATTTACTATTCCATAATCCATAATTCCATACATACAAAAGTACTGCTTGGTGAAATCCGAGCACCTAACAACCGTGACTTATGACTTGATGTTAACAATGATAGTCCTTTGTCAGTGTAAGATTTGCACCGTCCACCATGATATTGATGTTGCAATAATGACAATTTTACTATAACTTGCATTAATACTCCATAAAGCAGCATTTTCCCTGTTTATGCTTGTAGCACACATGAAAAGTGTCTGGTAAAGGTGTACTGCTGGAACTTGCATGACAATATTTGTGGTTTTTGCTTTGAAAATTTGGCAGCAGACAGACTCCATTGCCACCAGTGTAGAGAACTCTTTGTTTTGTTTTCCTACTTTGGATGCTTGTGCTATCCCGTAGTCATTTCTTTCATGGTGTTTGTCTGCGTCCTCATGCGGCAGTCTGAGTGAAAAACTAATCCTTTTGGTTTACCTCTTTCCTGCAGCTTCCTGTTTTCCGCTGGGCTCCTTTATGAGGTTGACAAGCTCTCCGGTATTTGCCTTGCAAAGAGCGAGTCTCAAGTGAGGAGGCGTTGAGCACAGAGAGGTATATGTGTAAGATGACCCGTTATGTAGATCATACGGACATGATCGGCATACTGCATTGCACTTGAGCCCATCTATCTGTTTTGGCAGGCATATATAGTGTTCGAATTCTTGGCACTTGATGTTACATTCCGATCGTAAGGAGAGTTGACTAGGTGATGTGCCTTCTGCCGGTTCTCAAATTACATGTGTTCGCTTGTTGATCAGTCGTGGTGCCTTGCATTTAGTCGCCCCTAGCTGGAAGCGTTCACGTGTTTTGCTTGGTTTGTTTAAAGTTACTGATCTTGTCAGGCTAAACGACTGTTCCACGCTGGGATTTCTCGTGGTATCAGGCGCGTTGTTTACACAGCTTGTCCACGCTGAGTTTTTCTTGTGGTAAAAAAGCAATACGGCAGCGAAGCTTTCAAAACAAAGCATGCGAGAGTTTCGTTAACGTATGCGTCTGCGTGTGCACGATGCCTGCGGCGTTGGCTGACATGCGTGCTGGCGACCACTTCTCCGGCCGTGCAGTTCCTGTACCTGGGGGTCGGTGCTCCTCCATTGAGGCACGTGATCTTCTCTTTGCCGCTTTGCATGGATATGAATATAATCTCATCATACTCTGCTTTGCATGGATGCTGTGAGAGTTGAGATTGATGCAAATCGTCTCTCCATGGAGATCGTAAACCTCTCCTATACTTAGGTCTGATAATGGAGTTCAGCCCAGTTTCATGTCATAATTAGCATTTAAAATAACGTCATGGGCAATATCATGTCAAAGCTGTCAAGCCCGTGGTATATGTGTGTATATATAACAATACGAACTGGGCTGCCGCGCATCTGCCCGGTCGTTGGCTTAGATTAATAATGCGAGCTAGCTAGGTAGCTAGCTAGCTAGCAGTCCTGGTCTAACGAGCAACGAAGACGCAACCGAACGCCGGTTGCTTCTTGGACGTAGCTAACGGCCTCATCGATATAATAGTTTTCGTGATAAAAACAAAAAAAAAAGCACAAGAAAAATGATGCGCTGATCTAATCGCACAGGCAGGCAAATGAAAAGTCCTCCGTTCGGCTGGGATAGGTACTTGCCACCGGCAGCCGTCCTACTGGGTTATAAAACTTAACGCTTTAGGTTTTACGTTTATCAATTGCGACCACTAGCAGCCAGCACATTATTAGTTTTTGGAGTGTCTTTTGTCGATTTAAATTAGGAGACACATTTTTTAATCGATCATTTCACAACACTTAGATCTAGATCAAGCATCTGTAATTTATAAAATAATTTCATAACCAATATATCAATATTTATTCTATAGTTATGACATAGTCCTACAATTTTTTTTAAAAAAACAACTACTCCCTCCGGAAGGAGTAATAAAATAACAAAAAGATGGCGTTGTCTCGTTTGACCGTCCGGGCGCTCGCGCGGCAGGGAGAGGAATTAATCAGAGGATATGGTGGTGGTGGTTGTCTGAACGCATTACGCATGGTCTCGCCCGCCGTTTCCTCGGGTTGACCTCTTCCCTGCGGGCGCGGCTGCTGCGTTGGGGAGGAAGGTCACAGGACACGAGGAGGAGGCTGGAGGCGGTTGGTGCACGCCGCGATTCACAATGCATATCTAGTAGCACTCCAGCGAGGCCTGCAGGTCGCGTGGACTTCCCATTCCAAGGGCTAGCTACAAGTTGCGAGCCACGACCATCCCTTCCTCTCCATTTCAGTTTCGCTTTGCTTTGCCTGCGAGGACCGAGTTCGCGACAGGGAGGGAGGATCCGCGCACGAAGAAAGCGTTCGCGTGCCGGCTTCCTGGGAGCGCGCGCGTTCTTCCCATCGCCGGCCGTCGCTGAGCGAGGGGGATGAAGGCGGCGGAGCGGCGGCGCGTCTCGCCGCTGCTGTTGCTGCTGGTGGTGGTGGCGGCGAGCCTTCCTGCCAGCCTCGGCGTCTCCAATCCTCAAGATGGTTAGTGTGCGGCCAGCTCTGCTTCTCGCACGCACGTTCCGTTCCTTCGTTTTCGTTGATTTTATGCTGAAAGTGGGAAGCCAGACTGAATTGCAGCTCAGATTTCCTTCTATCCCTCTGACGATTCTCCTCTAACCTGATGAAAATTTCATCCCCATGCAGTTTCCGCTCTCCAGGCTCTGATGAGCCAGTGGAAGAACTACCCGTCGAGCTGGTCGGGCGACGACCCCTGCGGCGCGCAGTGGGACGGCGTCATGTGCAACAACGCCAGGGTGACGTCGCTGTGAGTAAACACCACACCAGGCCACGCCTCGCTTCCTCCTGCATCAATCAATCAATCCGTCGCGTGCTGTCCATGTCATGCGACTATGCAAGTGCCTTTACACCAGCCTCGATCGTGATCCATACGTGTTGCTTTCTATGTTCTGCAGGCGGCTGTCGAGTGTGAACATTCAGGGCACGCTCAGCAACAGCGTCGGACAGCTCAGCCAGCTCGTCTACCTGTAAGTCACCTCGCACCTGCTGATTCCCCCGACCTCCTCCATGTATGTAATTCACGAACTGCGAAACAACGTGATTCACAAAACCATCAGACTAGCTAGGCGACGACCATTTCTGATGATTCTGGGTAGAACCTTTGAATTGGTCAGAACAGCTTTGCTTCTAGTTTATAAACTCTGCTAGCTGTCGTCAGCCTTGGGGCAGTTGAGCTGTCTGACCGATTAAAAGTTGCCAGATTTTCAGCTCTGACCAGCCTAGCCTGATGACGCAACGGATTACTTTATCCTGTTACTAAGACCATGCTATCAGAAATGTACACACGAAAAACAAATTGAATGCGTATTGCCACAAAAAATCTGTTGTTTTCAAGTCGCACTAATTTACATTGCATAAGGGTAGTGCTCTGGTTCACAGCCTAATATGTAAACTTTTGCAGGGATCTTTCCTTCAACATTGGTCTCGGTGGTCCGATGCCTGCTTCGATCGGAAGCCTCGCCCAGCTGACGACACTGTAAGTACTCCTCCTGCCAATCCTATTTTTTATAAGAGATATATGATAATTAAACAGCAGGATGAATGAGATGCTCAATTGGGTTCTACTTTTCAGGATCTTGGCAGGCTGCAGCTTCACTGGAGACATTCCACAGCAACTAGGGAACCTACAGAAGCTCTCATTCTTGTCAGTACTTGCGTGTAATTTATTTGGATGAAACATCCATAAAAATAATCTGTTTGCACTTTACGTTTTATGACAGACAAGTATGACGGGTGTTGTTGCGTATTATATTTAGGGCACTGAACTCGAACAAGTTTACGGGCAAAATACCGGCTTCGCTTGGTTTACTCTCAGACCTATTCTGGTTGGATCTGGCTGATAATCAGCTCACTGGAACTATCCCCATCTCAACAGCAACGTCACCTGGTCTTGACCTACTTACCAACACAAAGCACTTGTAAGTAATGTCAAGCAAGATCAATGTCTACGCCTTTTTCTGTTTCGATCACTTAATCTTGCTTTCTGAATCCTAACTAATGATGAACAGCCATTTCAACAAGAACCAGCTATCAGGAACACTTACGGGCCTCTTCAACTCTAACATGACTCTCATGCACATGTAAGGGATCTCCTGATTACAGTTTGAAATTCATATGAATAAATATGTACTGTCGTTAATAACTTCTCTCTTCATCTTCATCAGATTGTTTGATAGCAATCAATTATCCGGCTCAATCCCACCTGAGATAGGATCTCAGGGGGCATTCAGACGCTCCAAGTTCTGTAAGTATCTTAGACCAGTGGAATACTGGAATTCGTTACAAAAAATCAACCAAAAATATTGTTATGACATCTTGCCTTGTTGAACAAACTTTGTCATCTCTGACTTGCTTTCCATCTTTGACAGCCGGTTAGATAGGAATAATTTTAGGGGAGCACTTCCTCCTAACATTAGCAGCTTGATCAACTTAAATGAGCTGTAAGTGACCTGTCATCTTGAACGTTCTTGGTCCTCGGAACAAGGGAAATACTTATTTCTGAAAAATTGTCATCTTCTGCAGAAACTTGGCAAGCAACCAGTTCACTGGGCCCCTGCCAGATCTTAGCCGCATGACCAAATTAAATGTTGTGTAAGAAACTAACTATAATCCTGCCATGATGCTTTGTGAGGTACGTATAGTATAAATGGTCTGCATGATAGCTGATGAATTCCTTCTTTCCTAACCAGGTACTTGGGCAATAACACATTTACTGCTTCGTTAATCCCGAGCTGGTTCACAACTTTGACATCTCTTACTTCTGTGTGAGTTATCTAATTCACTCTTGCTCAATCTCAGCTACGAGAATTTGCACTCATCTTGATATGTCTTTATCACTCAGATCAATAGCTTCTGGACAACTTTCCGGTCAGGTTCCCAAGGGTGTCTTCACATTGCCCCAGATTCAGCAAGTGTAATAATCCTGCCAATTGCACTTCAAATTTGTTTCAGTAAAGCGGTGGAGAGTCTTTCCGTTGTTTACCGTTTTATCTTGATGATCAGGCAGTGAGCTGAGCAACAATGCACTCGACGGGACACTTGAAATCACAGGCAACATCAGCAAACAACTGAAGGCTGTTAATCTCCTAAACAACCGTATAATATCTGCAAATATCAGCTCAAGCTACAATAGCACTCTAGTGTAAGAACCTGCAGATCCAAGAGCATACGTTTCCTCTAACCATTTTGTAACATTGCATTCCTTATTTGTCAACCCTGCATACAGGCTTGTCGGAAACCCGGTTTGCGTGGATCCGGATTTTCCCGGCCGGTCCTTCTGCAGCGTCCAGCAAGAGAACCTGATAGCATACACCACCAGCCTGAACAAGTGTTCCTCGACAGCTCAATGTTCGAATAGTCAGAGTGTAAACCCTGCAAACTGTGGCTGCGCCTATCCGTACACTGGGAAGATGGTCTTCAGAGCACCATTCTTCACGGACCTGACGAATAGCGACATTTTTCAGCAACTGGAGACGAGCCTGTCGACGCAATTGGCTCTGCGCGACGGCTCTGTTTACCTCTCTGGTGTCCATTTCAACAGTGACAACTACCTCCAGGTTCAAGTGAAGCTGTTCCCATCTTTAGGGATGAACTTCAACCTTTCAGAACTGATAAGGATTGGGTTCGATCTCAGCAACCAGACCTACAAACCACCCCCAAATTACGGACCTTACTACTTCATTGCAGACCCGTATGCGCCCTTGGCAGGTAATTCTAGTTTCACCATGCCAAAACTAACATTTGCGTTCAAGAAGATGGCTCGAAATTCACAGTGACTTTTGAACAGGTGCTGCTGGTGGTGGTAAAAAATCACAGATCGGTACAGGAGCTATAGCTGGAATCGCGGTAACCGCTGGTCTTCTGGTGATTGTTATCATTGCTGCGGTATTATTTATTTTGAGAAAGAATCAAAGGGCTAAGGAAATAACTGGAAGAACAGACCCTTTCGGTAAGAATTTACTGATTATTTGAGATTTCAGTTCTATTTTGTTACTGCACTGTCAATGCTTTTAAAAATACTCAGGGATAAATGAACGTAGTAGCTTTATGGAAGCATAGCATAACTTGCACAATTGTTTTTCTTAACCCCCCAAAAAAAACATGACAAGAATTAATAATGCTAAACATTGAAGCTAGTCTGAACTAAATTTTCACCAAAACCACAGCTTCATGGGGAGTTTTCCAGAAAGACAGTGGAGGGGCGCCACAGCTCAAAGGGGCAAGGTTCTTCTCTTTCGAAGAACTGAAGAACGGCACCAACAACTTCTCAGATGAGATAGGCTCAGGGGGCTATGGAAGGGTATGAAACAATAGCAGCTTACTCCTATTCAGTATTTTCTGTTATCAAAATCCATTTTTTATATGATTGTTATCAAAATCCGATAGTTACATGAATTAAGTAAATGTGCCAAATGATTCTTAATACGTATAAGATAACTTACGAATATCAAAACTGTTACATGAAAAGGTGTACAAGGGAACACTTGTGGATGGAACGCGTGTGGCCATAAAGCGAGCAGAGCCCGGATCCATGCAAGGCGCGATGGAGTTCAAGAACGAGATCGAGTTGCTCTCCAGGGTCCATCACAGGAACCTGGTGAGCCTGATTGGCTTCTGCTACGAACAAGGGGAGCAGATGCTGGTGTACGAGTACATCTCCAATGGAACGTTGAGAGAGAACTTGCTAGGTACGTCGACCAAGCTTTAGTACCCTATCACATTGCCAGAAATGTACTACTGCTTTTGCTCGCAAGGCACTTACATACTTCTCGTTCTGTTATGCGCACGGACATGCATGCAGTGAGAGGCACGTACCTGGACTGGAAGAAGAGGCTGAGAATTGCGATCGGCTCTGCGAGAGGGCTCGCCTACCTTCACGAGCTCGCCGACCCGCCGATCATCCACCGGGACATCAAGTCCACCAATATCCTTCTCGACGACAACCTGAAAGCCAAGGTCGCCGACTTCGGCCTCTCCAAGCTCGTCGCGGACACCCAGAAGGGCCACGTCTCCACTCAAGTGAAAGGGACATTGGTAATAAGCACTTCTTCTTTGACAAGCGTATGCATGTTTAATTGTATCAGATCATGGAAACTTAACTGAACATGTGATGATTTGGTGTTTGATATATAGGGTTATTTGGACCCGGAGTACTACATGACGCAGCAGCTGTCGGAGAAGAGCGACGTGTACAGCTTCGGCGTGGTGATGCTGGAGCTGGTGAGCGGGCGGCAGCCGATCGAGGCCGGCAAATACATCGTGCGCGAGGTGAGGCTGGCCATCGACCCGAGCGACCGCGACCACTACGGCCTGCGGAGCCTCCTCGACCCGGCGATCCGGGACGCCGCGCGCACCGCCGGATTCAGGCGGTTCGTGCAGCTGGCCATGCAGTGCGTGGACGAGACGGCGGCGGAGCGGCCGACCATGGGGGAGGTGGTGAAGGAGATCGAGGCCATGCTCCAGAACGAGGTCGCCGCCGCCGGACCCGACGGCTCGGCCTCGGCCGGCTCGTCGGCGAACGAGTTCGACGGCGCCGGGGGCGGCGCGCGGTCGCACCCGTACAGCGACGTCGAGATCTCGAGAGGGTCGTATGGAGGTGACAACGCGTCGGAGTACATGCCCTACTTTGAGGTCAAGCCCAAGTAGGATCATCGATTCTTTGAGATGTGTAATTTGTTACCCGGCCGTTTTGATGCAGCTTTGTTGATGAATTGAATTGGTGTAGATTTGTAACATTGTTTGAGATGTATATTCATTGGTTTGTTGTTGAGCCTTTACCATTTAGCTTTATTTTCTTTGTTGGTAATAACACCAACACATGTATTATTTATATGAAAAAAAATGTATATAGTACTTATGATAATACTCCGTTCATCCTCCTGAAATTGATAATTTCAGAAGTGGAGAGTACTGCCTATTAGTTAGGATAGGACTCGAGCTCGAGCCGAAGCCGAGCGCAGCCTGCCAATGGAAGCCAGAAAAAGTCAAACACACGCCGCGGCAACGGCGGAGCAGCACGGTGACCGACAGACAGGTCAGCGCGAGCGCGGCCAGGAACGGAATGGAAGGACGCGCGGCAAAGCCGCCCGCGCCGCGCGCGCGACCTGCCACATTCCGGCAACGCGCAGAGCTCGCCCGCGCTATAAAGCCCGGCCCCGGCGTCCCCTCGTCAACCCGAAGCTCCCCGGCTGGCCTCACCATAGGGACGTCTTCCATGGCCACCTCCTCGTAGACGAGGACATCGTCGCCGCGACTCCTCATTACACCCTTCAAGAGAGCACCACGCACCGCCGGCTTATTTCTGTTTGCCCGCCCGCCTGCCGCGCGAATCGGCCGCCAGCCAGGGACTGGGAGAAGGTGAGATGGTCGCGACGATGCGTGCGGCGGCCGCCGGCGTGCTGCTGGTGCTGTCGGCGCTGGCGGTGGCGCGGGCCGAGGACCCGTACGTGTTCTACGAGTGGAAGGTGACGTACGGGACCAAGTCCTTGCTGGGCGTGCCCCAGAAGGTCATCCTCATCAACGGCGAATTCCCCGGCCCCAGGATCAACTGCTCCTCCAACAACAACATCATCGTGAACGTCTTCAACCAGCTCGACCAGCCGCTCCTCTTCACCTGGTCCGTGCGCCGACGACGCCGCCGGCTGCATGCTGAGAGAGCAACACGACGATCGAACTGAGCTAGACGTGTCTCTGTGTTCATTTTCTGTAGGAACGGGATGCAGCACCGGAAGAACTCGTGGATGGACGGGCTACCGGGCACGCAGTGCCCGATCGCGCCGGGCACCAACTTCACGTACAAGTGGCAGCCCAAGGACCAGATCGGCAGCTTCTTCTACTTCCCGTCCCTCGGCATGCAGCGGGCGGCGGGCGGCTACGGGCCCATCAGCGTCGTGAGCCGGCTACTCATCCCGGTCCCCTTCGACCCACCGCCACCGGCCGCCGACCACGTCGTCCTCATCGGCGACTGGTACACCAAGGACCACGAGGTGATGGCCCGCCTGCTCGACTCCGGCCGCACCATCGGGCGCCCCGCGGGCGTGCTCATCAACGGCAAGGGCGGCAAGGAGGCGGCCGGAGCGCCTATGTTCACCTTCGAGGCCGGCAAGACGTACCGGTTCCGCGTCTGCAACACCGGGATCAAGTCGTCGCTCAACTTCCGCATCCAGGGCCACGACATGAAGCTCGTGGAGATGGACGGCTCGCACACGGTGCAGGACATGTACGACTCGCTCGACGTCCACGCCGGCCACTGCTTCTCCGTCCTTGTCGACGCCGACCAGAAGCCCGGCGACTACTACATGGTGGCCTCCACCCGGTTCATCCACGACCCGCGGTCCGTGTCCGCCATCATCCGCTACGCGGGATCCAGCACCCCGCCGGCGCCGAACGTGCCCGAGCCGCCGGAAGGCTGGGCCTGGTCCATCAACCAGTGGAGGTCGTTCCGGTGGAACCTGACGGCCAGCGCCGCGCGGCCCAACCCGCAGGGCTCCTACCACTACGGCCAGATCAACATCACCCGCACCATCAAGCTCCTCATCTCCCGCGGCCACATCGACGGCAAGCTCAGGTACGGATTCAACGGCGTCTCCCACGTGGACGCCGACACCCCGCTCAAGCTCGCCGAGTACTTCAACGTCACCGACGGCGTCTTCAAGTACAACCAGATCGGCGACTTGCCCCCGGCCGTGAACGGCCCCCTCCGGGTCTTGCCCAACGTCATCACCGCCGAGTTCCGCACCTTCATCGAGGTCATCTTCGAGAACCCCGAGAAGAGCATGGACTCCATCCACCTCGACGGATACGCCTTCTTCGCCGTCGGGTCCGTACTACTTTCTTGCTTTTGCAGCATGCCGTCGATCGTCTATCTGACGACGAGAATGGTTTCCGCATGCATGCAGGATGGGGCCGGGGAAGTGGACGCCGGAGCTGAGGAAGACGTACAACCTGCTGGACGCCGTGAGCCGGCACACGATCCAGGTGTACCCGCGGTCGTGGACGGCGATCATGCTGACATTTGACAACGCGGGCATGTGGAACATCCGGTCCAACATCTGGGAGCGCCACTACCTCGGGGAGCAGCTCTACGTCAGCGTCATCTCGCCGGAGCGCTCGCTGCGCGACGAGTACAACATGCCGGACAACGCCCTCCGGTGCGGCAAGGTCATCGGGCTGCCGCTGCCGCCATCCTACAACCCCGCGCGCTAAGAAGAGCAGACAGGCACCACGCATTGTGTGTTCCCACGTTGTGTTCTGACCACCATCCCGTTCCCGCGTTGTATAATTAATCTCGACGAGATGCCCTCTCAAATTAAACCATTGTAATGGGAGTTCTATAACTTTATTATCTCATCATTTACACATATACCAACAAGGCCTTACAGATGCGTATATATATCTATATGTTCTTAATTATGTCCTTGTTCTGATTACATTTTCCGCTCCTTTCAAGGTTCTTTCTTCTCCTACTGACTTTGATTTCCCGGCCTTTGGTTTTCCAAATCTTTGTTTTGGATACGGAATTATCCAGCTAATCACGTAATAATTCACGCAATGACACAAATAAAATGAAAAGTGGTTAATGATATTATTAAGTAGAGTAAAATGCACTGGGTACATAAACTTGTGAGGGTGTGCCACTTAGGTCCATGTACTTTTAAAGTGCATTTACATATCTCTAATCTAATTATGTAGTGCATTACAGGTCTAAATCTAATTTGACTTGCCAACATGGACGACACGTCATCAAAGATGGCAAGCTGGACCATGGACATCTTGCAAAAAGCCCCCCGCAATTTCTTCAATTGAATTTGGCCTGAGTATCAATCACCATCTTTTTCACTCCTGGGAAGAAAGGTGACTCGGTTTGGAGTGCCCGTTTCTCTTTTTGCTCACGCCCTTTTCTTAGAGTCAAGGGTGGAAAACGGATCCGGCATGGAGATTGGACAAGTTGAAGGTTTGGAGTGCAGTGCAGCTCGGAGGAATATTTGTGTTCACGACTTCGTCTCTGTCGGCTTTCAGGCCGCGCTGCGTGTCGAGTTGGTTGATGCAGACGCCCGCGCTGCGTGTCGGCAGATTGATTGCACGCGTCGCTAACCTCCCGCGTGCGCGCCGGCGCCGCAGTGGGTAGTGTGGTGCTGATGCGGCCATCGCGACACGACGTATGTATGTCCGCCGCGTTGGCATGGCGCGGAGCGGAGGCAGTGACGAGAGCTACGCTGCCGCTTCTTCTCCTGGTGCAGGGCGGATCGCAGCACGGCATGCGTGATTCTGAGGCCCCGGACTGCCACTCCATGGGGCATCAGCCACCTTTGATTTCATCGAACTCAGCCACCTTGCGCGGTTCAATCGCCATCTTTTTTAGGATGAAAACGGTCGGAAACGAACGGAAAAATAATGAAATCGTTTTCATTTTCATATAAAATTTCTGGAAAAGAATCAGAAACGATATCATCGAAAACGATTACGGTATCAGAAATTTCGGAAATATCGAAAACGGGTACATCGGATCTAAAGTATGTCGATATCGGAACGATTTCAAATTTATTCGGAATCAACAAACCAAAATATTATTCATCTATAACATCAACAACTTAACTACAAAATATGAGACAACAACTTTTACTTTCATTTTGTAAAAAAAATTTCAATATGAAATGAAATCACTTTAGAAACACATTTTAAAGTAAATAAATATTTGTATGTAATTAAAGTTAACTTCTTATACAAACCAGTGTCCGAATAGAAAATTTAAAAAATTGAGCTTATTACATGTCAGTCTATTAGACCCAACCTAATATTTGGAAATTATTCGGTTATTGTTCGGAAATTTTCCATTAAAATATGGTATTCCGACAATTCGGTCGGAAATCAGCCCAAATCGTTTCTGTTCTGTTTACCAAATTTCAATGTCCGATAAAAACGGTAATCGGATCGAAAATTTCGGAAATTGTCGAAAATGATAATTGCGTCGGAAATTTTTGAAAACGACATTGGACGGTACGGGAATTTACCGTACCATTTTCATCCCTAATCTTTTTCACTATATCGCATAGGCTGCATACAGTAAGCTAGATCGCCACAGAATTGAAGAAATCACGGGAGCTTTTTTAAGATGTTCACGGTCCAACGTGTCCTTTGTCGACGACGTGTCATCCACGTTGGCAAGTCATATTAGATTTGGACTTGTAATGCACCACATAACTAGATTAGAGACCTGTAAATGTACTTTAAAAGTAATATGGACCTAACTGACATACCCTTACAAGTTTATGTATCCCCAATACATTTTACTCTATTAAGTATTAACTTTTCAAATGTGAATCGAGGGGGGAGGAATGACGCCTAGCGGGGATCGCCGGCACCACCGCCCCCGGAGGGCGCCGCCACGGCCTCTCCCACACCCCCCACCGCAACCCCACCTCCCCAAATGATCCCCCACCTCCCCTCTACTCCCACCAGTCCCACCTCGCCTCCAGAGCTTGCATCGGAAGCTGTCTCCCCGACTCAGATCTACACGCCTTTCTCATATCTACGCAGTCTGGAGGCACCAGGTCAAGGAGCACAAGCGGATCCGGAGCTGGCGATGTCCCTGCTCCCCATCCTCAGGATCTCCATCGCGGACTTGGGCAGTTCTTCGTCCTCCAGCTTGGGAGGGCACAGATCTGGGAGGTGCTCACTCTCGGTCATCACTTCAGAACGGGTGTTGCAGCAAAGCTTTCCGACCTCGGCGGGCGTCTTCGTTGGTCACTCGCCTCCACTCCTTTCTCCCTTCCTGGTTACTATGCCTTTTGCTTCTGAAGACCTTGAAGAGGGAGAATGGCAACCACAACCACATTAGTTAGCCTGTATGCTGGCGTTGAGTAAATCGCCATCAATGACGACGACCAAGAGGGTCGCATTGATGGAGGAGATCCCTGAGGACACCCCTGTCCTTCATCATGATGCTCAGACCCATCCTAGATTAGCTCCTTTAACTCCACCTTCTGAGGTGCAAGACATCCTCCCCCCGCCGGAAATGGTTGTTATTGAAGACACACCTTCGAAGATGCAGACATCCCAGACATGCCTGAAGAAATCGTCATCCTCTGCGGAGAAAGGAAAATCAAAGATGGATTCTGTCGGTACCCTAAAAACCGTACACCCCTTGAGGTTACAAAGATCTCAAAGGAAAGTCATCTACTTGGTTTGAAGATCATCGGAGGCCCACATGTCAGACATAACCGGACCCGCTCCTCCAACATGGTTAATCCATGGGTCGCCACGTGTACTACCAAACCGGAGCTACCGCCCACAAGGGGGAAGCTCCGGGCCATGTACCGAAACGGCACCTCCGGACTTAACCCCAGACCGAGAGAAGCTCCGAACCTGACACGTGTCGGGTAGCCCCGGAGCTACCTGTTTCCCACAGCAAGCCCCAGAGCTGTCACGCGTCCAATCGTCGGATCTTCAGCCTCTAACCTCCGGAAGACCCTGCAACGGCTCCAGATCTTCAAAGAGGAATCAAGTACTTCAAGACCCGATTAAATGTCCTTAATACCATATTAATAACACTTAAACGGACGATCTTAACACCAGTAACGATGCTGTCAAAGCCCGTTACAGGGTCATTAAGAGCAATTAAACATGTATCAATACTAGTAACCGCTGGGGCCACATGTCGGGCCAGGCTAACCTGTAACGGCCTGCCCTTGTACTATAAAAGGACAGGCCGACGACACGTTCAAGGGGCTAGACAGACACACGCGCCACATACGCTCGTCACAAGCTCATACTGCTAATACAACACCAACACACCCGTGGAGTAGGGTATTACGCTCAGGCGACCCGAACCACGTAAATTCTTGTGTCTCCTATGTCAATTCCTACTCACCTTCTTGAATCTCCGCGCGCCCACACCGAACATCAAACTCCCCTATCACTTTAGTAGTGTAGGGAGATCTGTCGGTTCAAACCGCCGACAGTTGGCGCGCCAGGTAGGGGGCCGCCTGAGATTTTGAGAATGGTGAACTCAGCTGCTGGATCATCCAACGGTCAACCTGCTGCTCAGGCTGACGGGGGCAATCCCTCCAATAGGCAGCCACCAGCAGGAGCCTCAGCACCAGTAGGAGTCACACTCCCACCACCACCATCTCTTCCAGCAAATCGTGCTGGGCAACGTGATGGTGCGTCGGCGTCAATTACTGCGTCGACAAATCACGACAACCCGGAACACGTGCTCCATGCAGCGTGTGCTGTTCTCCAACGTCCACCACCTTCGGATGCATCTCGGGATGCACTGGAGCAGTGGAGGGCCGATGTGGAGCATTTGGTTGCAGCAGCAGCCGAACGCCTCAGCAACCAGGGTCCTCCCCCTTCAGGACGAGCCCCGTCGCAGCGCCGGACTTTGTCTGGAAGACTTGGTCCGCACGTCTCCAATAGTAGGAGACGTGCTGCATCGCAACAAGTGACGTCATTGCCCTCCGGGGCTCGACGCACTCACACGGTATCCAGGCTTTCGACTCATGACCTCCGGGCGGAGCTTGATCGCCGATACCGCCAGCAGGATGGCCGAGTCCATATTGAGCGTGCCCGTGAAAGACGGGAAGCTCAGGACTTTTCTACTCTTGAAGGAGTAGGAGGAGGCTGTTCAGCCCTGGCCATGCACCTGCGCATGGTTAGATGGCCACAGAAGTTCCGGCCTCACCTGCCGGAAAAATTCGACGGGACTGTCAACCCCGCCGAATTTCTTCTGATATACTCCACTGCAATCTTGGCAGCTGGAGGAAACGAGGCCGTGATGGCCAATTATTTTCTAGTGGCCTTAACTGGGACCGCCAGGTCCTGGTTTATGAGCCTTCCACCCAACTCTATCAACAGTTGGGAGGAGCTGTGCCGTCAGTTCACTGCCAACTTCGGGAGTTCATACACCCGACCAGGCACTGAACTATACCTTTTTGCGGTCGTGTAAAAAGGGGGAGAATCCTTGCGGTCATTCATCCAGAGGTTCTCTCAGGTATGAAACACTATCCCTTCTATCTCTAGCGCCTCTGTCATTGTGGCATTCAGACAGGGCGTACGGGACAAGAAGATGTGTGAGAAACTGGCGATCAAAGAGATCACCAGCGTCACGAAACTCTTTAGCTTGGTAGACAAATGTGCCAGAGCTGCGGAGGGCCGTGAAATGCACTCCAAACCAACCTCGGAGGATCACAAGAAATCCTCCAAAGAAGAAGCCACTACCTCCGGGGGTGGCAAGAAGAAAAAGAAGACCAACGGCAAGAAAAAGCCGTCGGCCGGCACATCCAACGTTGCAGCTGCTGCAACTCCGGGTGGCCAGGGGCCATGCCCCGAGAAGCGACCTCGACCATCTTCTGAAGACGGTGGCAAACCCAAAGTGTGGTGTCCCATTCACAAAACGGGTAGCCACAGTTTGGAAGACTGTCGGGAGGTCCAAAACCTTGCCGAGCGCTACAACAAGCGCCGGGAAGAATCTCCTTTCCGACAGAGGGAAGGAAAACAAAAAGTCGACGAAGCCCCGGCTGAAGAGGAGTTAGGATTTCAGGATCCCAAAAAGGTCCTGAAGGCCGTTTACACCTCAGTCGACGATGATTCTGACGTCTCTGACAACGAGCATCGGAAGACCATGAACACCATTTTTGGTGGATCATGGGATATCACCTCTCGTCGCGTCATCAAGACTATACGACGGGATATGGCCGCTGTAGCCCCTACAGTCAGGCCAGAACCTCATCAGAAGTGGATGGACACCGCCATCACTTTTGATGCTTCGGATTGCCCTCGGAGCAAGGTTGGAGCAGGTCAGTTACCTTTGATGGTATCTCCTACCATCAATAACATCCAGCTCCACCATGTCATGGTAGACGGAGGTTCGGGGCTTAACCTCATCAGCTTCGAAGCTTTTACTAAGATTCAGCTCCGACCTTCGGATCTCCACCCCTCTCGACCTTTCTCTGAAGTAGGTCCGGGGGCCATTACCCCACTCAGAGCTATTACTCTCCCCGTTACCTTCGGGACATGGGAGAAATACCGCACCGAGAAGTTGGTCTTCGACGTCGCTCAGATCAACTTACCATTCAATGCCATCTTGGGTAGACCTGCCCTGTACAAATTCATGGCAGCTGCTCATTATGGTTATCTGGTGTTGAAGATTCCAACACCAGTAGGTGTTCTCCGGATCCGCGGAGATTGTACTGCCAGAGTAACTGCTCTGGAAGAACTCCATGCACTCACCACGGCGCAAGAGGAGGACTCCAGGCAGGAGCAAACTCCAAAACCCCCGAGCATTCGTCAACGAGGCTCGACTTCTGCACCTCGTGTGCAACCAAGCGGCGACACCGACATTCCCGTCAGAGTTGTCCAAATTGGTTTCGATGCCGCTCAGACGACCCGTATATCGGGAGGATTGAACGACAAATAGGAACTCGCGCTCATCACTTTCCTCTGGGCTAACGTCGACGTGTTTGCTTGGCAACCATCACAAATGCCTGGGATCCCCAGGGAAGTGATTGAGCACAATCTGAAGATCTACCCTGATGCCCGGCCTGTGCATCAGAAGCCTCGGAAGCAATCCGTAGAGCGACAGAACTTCATCCGACAAGAAGTGAAGAAGCTACTCGAAGCCGGATTCATCCGAGAAGTCTTCCATCCAAAATGGCTGGCAAATCCAGTTGTTGTGCCCAAGGCCGGCGGGAAGCTTCGGATGTGCATTGACTACACCACACTAAATAAGGCATGTCCAAAAGATCCATTCCCACTACCTAGAATAGATCAGATAGTGGATTCCACCTCCGGGTGTGAATTACTTTGTTTCCTAGACGCATATTCCGGGTATCATCAAATCAGGATGTCTAGGGAGGATGAAGAGCATACTTCATTCATCACAGTAGATGGATTGTACTGTTACACAGACATGCCCTTTGGTCTCAAGAATGCAGCTTCAACTTTTGTACGAGCTATGTACAAAACTTTTGAAGAACTCATTAGAGACGTAGTGGAAGTGTACGTCGATGACATCGTGGTCAAGGTCAGGAACAAGGAGTCACTCCTTGACACCTTGCAGGCTGTCTTCGACAAGCTGCGGGCCACCTGCACAAAGCTAAACCCAGACAAGTGCGTCTTCAGGGTAAGCTCTAGAAAACTTCTCGGTTTCCTGGTAAGTCACCGGGGCATAGAAGCTAATCCGGCGAAGATTAAAGCCATTGAAGACATGCGGCCACCAACCCGCATCAAAGACGTCCAAAAGTTAACTGGATGTCTAGCAGCCCTCAGCCAGTTCATATCAAGACTGGCGGAACGGGTACTCCCCTTCTTCAAGTTATTGAGGAAGTCTGGACCATTCCAATGGTCCGAAGAAGCAGAGAAGGCATTCCAGGAGCTGAAACAGTTCCTCACCACCCTACCAATTCTGGTAGCTCCGAACCCTGGTGAGCCTTTGTTGCTTTATATTTCAGCTAGTGATGAAGTCGTCAGTATGGTTCTGGTTGCGGAGAGACCAGAACTACCCCACACTCAGGAATCCAGACCCCTTCGGAAAGGTCCGGAGGTTCCTGAAAGCGAGTCTGGGTCCCAGCTCCCAGATTCTAATCCACAAGAAGTCACTTCAAGAGACCCAGACCCCTCCGGAAGGGTCCAGGTCACTTCTGAAGAAGCTCCGGGTTCCTCCAACCAGAACCCGGAGGTCCCCGAAGAAAATCCGGACCCCTCCGAGAGGATCCGGATCAATGAAGAGGAAGCTCCGGACCCCTCTGGGAGGGTCCGGACCATTCAATGCCCGGTGTATTTCATTAGTGAAGTATTACATGATGCCAAGACTCGATACCTAGAGGTGCATAAGCTGCTCTATGCAGTTCTTATTGCCTCCAGAAAGCTTCGTCATTACTTCCAAGCTCACAAAGTCTCGGTGGTGACCTCCTACCCACTACGAGCAATCTTGCATAATCCCAATTCAACTGGGAATATTGCAAAGTGGGCAGTGGAATTGGCTGAATTTGATCTTGAATTTATTTTAAGACAAGCAGTTAAGAGTCAAGCATTGGCAGATTTTGTGGCAGAATGGACTCCCTCTCCATCAAACCCTGGGGGCCACAGTGAGCAGAAGACGAAGCATCAAGCTCCAACCTTCACCGAGCCTCACTGGACCCTCTACTTCGATGGCTCCATGCAGAAGCAGGGGGCCGGAGCTGGAATCCTTCTCCTTGCACCGACTGGGGAGAAGGTGAAATACATGGTACATCTTGACTTCAAGGCAACCAACAACATGGCAGAGTATGAAACACTCATCTACGGACTAAAGGTGGCACTGTCATATGGTGTCAAGCAGTTGCTGGTCAAGGGAGATTCACAGCTCATCATTAAGCAGGTGAAGGGTGAATGCTCCTGCAATAATCTCCAGTTAGCTGCTTACCTCCTTGAAGTCCAGAGGCTTCAGAAGGATTTCAAAGTCCCAGATCTCCACCATGTTCAGCGTGCCCATAACACTGAAGCTGACGAACTCTCGACCAAAGCGTCAACCGGAGCTCCGGCTCCTGACGGAATCTTTGTCTGGAGGTTGTCAAAGCCAACAGCTCAGCCTGCCGAACTGAGCGAAGGGGGCGAGATCAGCATCCCGAAGCTGACGGTCCCGATGGCCCTGTTACCATGGCAGCCATCAAGGGTCGTAGTTGCTGCCGGGAGCTTCGAGCAACCCAACACGCAAGACTCAAAAGCTCAAGCTAGTTCCGATGCATGGATCTCGGAGATCCGGAGCTACTTGAAAGACAACATCCTTCCTGACGATGATATATCCGCTGATCGGGTAGTCAGATTGGCTAAAAGATACACGCTGGTAGAAGGGGATCTCTACCGGCGCGGTGCCAACGACATCCTAATGCGGTGTATCACAAGGGAAGAAGGCTGCAAACTTCTCGCAGAAATCCATGGAGGCGAGTGTGAAACCACGCGTCTTCCCGCACGCTGGTCGGTAAAGCCTTTCGGCATGGCTTCTACTGGCCTACAGCGCTCCAGGATGCAACTGAGCTGGTGAAGAAATGTGAAGCATGCCAATTTCATGCAAAGCAAATTCACACACTAGCTCAGCCCTTACAAATGATACCTCCTACATGGCCCTTCGCTGTGTGGGGGATGGACATCTTGGGACCTTTCCCAAGAGCCGTCGGAGGTTACAAGTTCCTGTACGTCGCCATTGACAAGTTCACCAAGTGGCCGGAAGCAACTCCAGTTGTAACAATCAACAAGCAATCTGCTATCAACTTTTTGCAGTCCATTGTATGCAGATTTGGAGTCCCAAACAAAATCATCACTGATAATGGGACCCAATTTACAAGCTCAACATTCCAAGGATATTGCGAAGACCTCGGCATACAAGTTTGCTACGCCTCCGTAGCTCACACAGCCAGCAATGGCCAAGCTGAGAGAGCAAATGCTGAAATCCTTAAAGGACTCAAAACGCGCACCTATGAGCGCTTGAAAAAACATGGAGCCAACTGGATCGAAGAGCTTCCGCCCACTTTATGGGCCAACAGGACATCTCAAAACCGGTCAACTGGAGAGACACCCTTCTTTCTGGTGTACGGAGCTAAAGCAATCCTTCCTCCGGAAATCACCTTGGGTACACTCCGGGTCCGGACCTTCGACGAAGTCACGCAGGACCAGCTCCGGCGTGAAGACCTAGACCTCCTTGAGGAGGGAAGGTGCCAAGCAGCTGTTCGGAATGCCCGATATCGCGAAGCCCTATGGCGTTATCACCAGCGGCATGTACACAACCGACAGCTCGAGGAAGGCGATCTGGTGCTACGGAGAATACAATCCAAAGAAGGGTTAAACAAACTCTCCCCCGGCTGGGAGGGGCCCTTCCGAGTGATTAAAGTATCCCGTCCCGGAAGCGTTCGCTTGGCTACCGAGGATGGGACACCTCTCCCAAATCCTTGGAACATCGAGCACCTCCGTAAGTTCTACACTTAATACCACGAAGGTGAGTCTTGAGTAACTTGAGGTGTATGTTATAGAGTCATTGTACAGAGTCGGGTAGTTCCTCCGGGAGAGCAGCCGGACCTTTCCCGAAAGGTCCGCAAAGCTCATGCAACGCTTGTCACAGTCTCAGGACTAAAAGTGTCGCTAACTACCCTGGGTCAAACGAGAAATGAAACACGCTTAGCCTGGTTCCGTACCCTAAGAGTGTACTTATTTCCCCTGTACCCCGGACCTATAATGAAAGACATCTTCATGTGAAATAGACTCCACGTGCATTTATTTTGTACAGGCTCAACATTTTTATTTTTCTCTTTCTTGTCTATAACAAAGACGTGCAATTCTTAAGAAATTTTAGTTCGACCGGTTTATATACGATTCGAGTTGTATCGTCAATTCTTTTGGATTCAAATATCGTTCATGGCCAACTCGCCTGAAAGCCGCCAAGCCAATCTAGGGCTGGAGTGTGCTATCGACTTAGCCTGGTCAAGCACCCTAAGTACGCCACTCTACCTACACCCCGGCAGGCCGAAGTAAGACGGTTCCATGGACAGTTGAATCTAGAAGAAAAGACAATGCATTTGGTTGTATTTAAAATCGCGTTTGACTTAAAGTCTTCTTGAGAATCGTAAGCCGCGACGAAATTATAGACAAGGAACGAATTTTACTATTTTTCTTGGCTTAAGTGTGTAGGAAAAATAAAGTCTACGTTGATGGAGAAAATCCAGAGCTAACTAAGCTCCGACTCCCCTAAAGGGGGCCAGCCGTCGACGCTAAATAAAAGATGGTGAGAAGACCCCGTAAATGGAGTCTGCTGCCAACAAACTGAGTGTTGGCAAAGGTCACTGCCGGAGCTACTAAGCTTCGACACCCCGGAGGACTAACTATCGATGCTCTACGCGTTGATAGAGACTATTGCCGGAGCTATCAAGCTCCAGCGATGGTCAATGCCGGAGCTTCTAAGCTCCGACAACCTCAGGGGGCCTTCACTATCGAAGACTTCGGACCTAAATTCAACAAGTTCGAAGCAAATGAGTCTTCAACAAAACACAATATTCTCTTGGTACATGTTCACAATCAAATTTTGTACATCTACCAGGGGGCCAAGTGAAGATAAAAGTGTTGAAGACAAAAAGTGAAATTCACAAAAATTTGGGGATTTCATTTATCTGGAGACAAGGGATTACATCTGGAGACAAGAGATTACAAAATTGAGGAAGAAGAAGAGAAAATACAAGTGAGAACTATAGAGATGGTCCTAGACCCTATGAAAGAATTGGGCGACCTTCTGGGCAACCTCCGATACGCTGGCTCGGGTAGCTTCGCCTTCTCCTTCGACGGGGCCTTCAAGCACCTGGTCCAGAGGAAATTGGGAGTTCCGGCTGGTGTAGCACGTCAGCACATACTCTGTGATGTTCTTCGCTAGGGATTGCCTCTCAACCTCCAGTTGGTCCGCGATGACATCGCCCACCTTGGAGAGCTTGCTACCTGCTGCGCTCAACGCCTGCAGCGCTAGGTCCGGCTCCGGCTCCGGATCATCCGGGCGCACGGGGCTGAAACCCATCGGTGTCAGCGCGTCGTTGGCCTTGCCCAGGAACTCCCAAATATGTAGGGAGTCCGTAGTCCTCAAGCCCTTCATTTCTTCCAGGGATCTCCTGGCCGCCATCAGTTCGGAATTCTCACGGGCGAGGCGCTCAACTTCTTTGGCGTTCTGCTGAATCTTCTCAGCAACCCGCTTTTCGAGTTTTCCGAGCTCCTACTCCCGGAGGTGGATCTTGTTCCGGCGGTCGACCATATCCTTCTCTCTACCCCTCACTTTCTTCTCCCTGGCAGTAAGGGCACACTCTTGTTCGTAGAGTTCCTTCCCTCGCACCCAGGCTTTCTCCTCTTCCTCATGGCATCGCTCTTCCAATTTCTTGGCGCACTCCTCGAGGCCCTTGTCAGCCAGAGCCACCTTCTCGACGAGCTCCTCCTCCCTCCTCAGGACATCATCCCGCAGCTCTAGGAGTTTCTGATCTTCATCTTCGAGCCGTTTCTCCCTCTCTTCAAGTGCCTCTCGGCGCTTGATGAGCGTAGTGTTAATGGCCTCAAGCCTTACGTGGCGTTCCTCGGCCGCACTATTGGCTGCTTTGGCCTGATTGTAGATCTCCTGGGATTGAGCGTCGAGGGCGCGAGTCATGCTCTCCCTGTCATCCAACAACTTGCCCCAGTACTCCAGGCGGATCTTCTCCCGTTTGATCCACACTTTGTCATCCGCTAGCCTCGACTGCGCCAGCTTGGTCTCGAAGTAGAGCCGGTTACGCCACTGCCTAAGGGTTTGGCGCTCCTCTTCAAGAGCCTTGCTGTCGTGGAAGAAGACCAGTTGGACTTGACGCAGACTGGAACATGCGTTGTCAATAGACATTGACAACGGGATGGGTTCTGGACCAGCTGGGGTCTCCTCCGCTAGTTCCAGCAGGTCTTCAGATACAAAAATTGGGTCCCACTCCACAAGAGTGGACCCCTGAGTCTCCATGGCACTAGGGCCGTCCTCCGGGATGGCCTCAGTCGCCATCGAGGAAGGCCCTGCCGCCAAGTCTTCGTTCACCCCCTCAGGCAGGGGGCCAGCGACTTCGCCTAGGCACTCCGGCTCGGCCGCAGGTACCTCCGGCGTCATCGTTTCCAGAGTAGGAGCCATTGCTGGCTCCGGTCTGGGCACCTCTTCCGATGGAGGCTCGAGCTCCGTCACCTCTTCAACCACCGGCTCAGGAGCCGGAAGATCTTCAACATCGACCGGCCCTGTGACCGGAGCTCCAACAATGACCGGCTCAGCGGCCGGTGCTTCGGAGATAGCCGGCCCAACTGCCGGAACTACCTCAGTTTCTGGCTCGCACGCCGGGGCTTCAGTCACCTCCGGCTCAACCGCCCGGGCTTCAACAAATTCCGGCTCAGAGGCCGGGATTACTACTTCCTACGGCTCAACAGCCGGAGCTTCTATCATCGCAGCACCAGAACCGGAGCTTCAACCTCCAGGATAGGTGCCGCTGGCGCATCTTCACTACCGTGGTCCGGCGCTACCACGGGAACTTCTGGGGATGAGTCGAGGTCCATGACCACGACAGCCGGCGCCGGAGCTGCCGCGGCTTCAGCCACCACTGGGGGCGGCACCGGAACAGGAGCAGAAGCCCCCACCCTCACGACTTCAGCCACTGTGGCTGAGGGTGGAGCTTCACCCCCCTTCTTGGGGACGTTGCAGATGATGAACGAAGAAAATTAACTAACAGTTGCTACAATTAAAATAATTGTCCAAGGTAGAGATTAGAAATTACCTTGGGAGGCTTCCGCACTAGCTTGCGCGGAACCTTTTTCCCGGGTGTTCTGGGCTGGTCATAGCCGGCGTGGAAGATCCGAAAGGGCCCCCGGAACTTGTCGCGGCCACGGGTGTTTCCTGGGTCGAGGCTCTCCTCGATCGGGAAGAGCCCCCGGACCTGGAGGCCTCCACCGGCCCAGGTGCCGGAGTCGCGCGCCCGGAGCTAACACCCCAGGAGGATCCCACTGCGGGAACAGACGCGCTCCGGGAGGACCCCACTGCGGGAACAGTCTCGTTCCAGGAGGACCCCATTACGGAAACAGTCGCCACGGTTGTAGAAGACCTTCCCCTCCGGGGAGAAGGAGCCGAGGCGGAAGTAGCGGGCCTGACGGACCTTCCGTCGGCATGCTGCAGCTTCCTCTTCCGGCTCTCGGGTTCGTCCGCCAGCTCCTTGCCCTTGCTGACGACCTCGACCCTTGGCTTTGGGGTAGGGACGGAGCCATCTTCGGGCATTCCGGGGATCGCCACCTGGGTGGTTGATCTTCTCTCGACGACACCAAGGTCATCAAGTACGGGCATCTTTCGCCGGAGCTCCCTGCTGAACTCCACTTCCACGTTCAGAGGGAGAAAGGCCGACGGGGGAGTCAAGTCATCACCGTCGACGTCGATGCTGTGCTGGAATTTCTTGAGGTGGAACTCCAAGGTTTTCCCCACCATGTTGGACTTCAACCCGATCTCAACCCGGTCGTCGTCCATTACGCTGTTGAGGGCCCAAGTGAGTTTCTCCCTCCTCTTCAGCGGCGCCCACCTGTTGACCAGGAAATTGCAAAATACCGCCTGAGGAGTCAATCCTCCCTCCACGCATTGGCGGATCCTGGTCAAAGCAGGGTTGAAAGCTTCCGCCAGCACCGAAGCTTCACTCCAGATCGTCGTGTCGATGTCGGGCAGACCATCGGGCAGCTCCAGCCTCTCGTGCTCCTCCACCCTGACGACTATCCAGTCTTTCTTCCAGTCATCCCACTTCCCAGAGGGAAACGACCGGAGGTACTTGAATGGGCACTTCTTGCACTTCACGAAGTAGTAGAAGCCAAGGTACTCATTGCTCCGGCCGGTGGTGTGGACGGTGAAGAAGGTCCGGAAGAGTTCAATGCAGGGGGGGATGCCCACCCACATCTCACAGAAGTGGACGAAGATAAACACGAGGAGAATGGAGTGAGGGCCAAGGTGGTATAACCGCAAACCATAGAAGTCTAGCAGCATCAAGAAAAAGGAAGAAAAAGGTGGGATCAACCCCACCATGGCGTACGAGGAGAAGTACACCATTTCGCCGGCGTGCTCCTTCTCGAATGGGAGCTCTCCGCCAGCACGGACCGAGCGGTTGAAGAAGTCCGAGGACCACCCCATGAGGGCCCGGACCTTCTTCAAATCGCCGTCGGTCTTCAAGCGACTCTCGTGGAGACCCAACTCCATCGCGGCACAGCTAGGCAAGAGAAGAAGAGCGAAGCACGAGTTGGGAGTTTGAGCGCAAGATCAGATGAGAGGCGTAAAGAACTCCCGACGGTGCGCGCTTTCCTTCTTAAGTAAGCCCTCGCAACGCTTGGATGGAAAACGCAAGGAAGTCGAAGATACCATTCAAAAATTCCACCCAGCCGATGACAAGAGGGCCCGGGACCACCCCGACGATCAAGTCGAGGTTCTTACCCAGGCGAACGGTTGTCATCATGAGGCGGGAAACCCAAAGGCGGCGGCCTGACAAGGCACGCGGAACCAATACGGTTTTCGTATCGGGAACCAGCGACCTTCAATTGCGTGAGATCCACACGCCAAAGATCTCATCTGCCGCACGCGGGATGCGCCACGTGGCGTGGGTCCAACTCTAAATCCTCGCCAACGGCACCCTCAAAGACCCTTGAAGACTCAATTCAAGAGCCGTGAGATGGACCCACCTCCGGCGCAATGACTTCACCCCAGTGGTCTTCCCCGGAGGTAGGTCCAGGGGCCAGTCGGTACCCTAAAAACCGTACACCCCTTGAGGTTACAAAGATCTCAAAGGAAAGTCATCTACTTGGTTTGAAGATCCTCGGAGGCCCACATGTCAGACATAACCGGACCCGCTCCTCCAACATGGTTAATCCCTGGGTCGCCACGTGTACTACCAAACCGGAGCTACCGCCCATAAGGGGGAAGCTCCGGGCCATGTACCGAAATGGCACCTCCGGACTTAACCCCAGACCGAGAGAAGCTCCGAACCTGACACGTGTCGGGTAGCCCCGGAGCTACCTGTTTCCCACAGCAACCTCCGGAGCTGCCACGCGTACAATCGTCGGATCTTCAGCCTCTAACCTCCGGAAGACCCCGCAACGGCTCCGGATCTTCAAAGAGGAATCAAGGACTTCAAGACCCGATTAAGTGTCCTTAATACCATATTAATGACACTTAAACAGACGATCTTAACACCAGTAATGGTGCTGTCAAAGCCCGTTACAGGGTCATTAAGAGCAATTAAACGGGTATCAATACTAGTAACCGCCGGGGCCACATGTCGGGCCAGGCTAACCTGTAACGGCCTGCCCTTGTACTATAAAAGGACAGGCCGACGACACGTTCAAGGGGCTAGACAGACACACGCGCCACAGACGCTCGTCACAAGCTCATACTGCTAATACAACACCAACACACCCGTGGAGTAGGGTATTACGCTCAGGCGGCCCGAACCATGTAAATTCTTGTGTCTCCTGTGTCAATTCCTACTCACCTTCTTGAATCTCCGCGCGCCCACACCGAACATCAAACTCTCCTATCACTTTAGTAGTGTAGGTAGATCTGTCGGTTCAAACTGCCGACAGATTCAGACGGTCAATGGTCAAACTCCATAGTGTTCATGACCAAGGGCCTTCCCAGCTCCCAAATAGGAAATTCTACATTGATTTCCAGCCTGGAAGGAAATCTCCTCAGCATCCTTTGCAACTTCAATCCCAAGATTCCCTGATGACCAACTCCAATCCTTCCAAGCATATTGCATCTGAAGCCTGGGTTCCCCGCAAGCAAAGCATTGAAGACCCATCTGAGCAATGGATTTGGGTAATCTCGAAGACTGGCAAAAGATCTGGCGTGAAAAATGGAGTCTTTACTTCACCATTGAAGGGACTATCCCAAACACTTCAATGCTCAAACGCTCTTGCAAGCTCTTCTCAAACTGAGCTCAAACCTACCCCGTATGCTGCCACACTTGGAAAGAAAGGCTATCGCCATCCCCCTTCAGTACACACAACATTCAATCGACCCCTGAGCCGGGGCAACTGTAAGCAGAACATTGTGTTCAATAGAAGCATCTTCAAGGGTAGATGCTTTAGATGTCTTGCTTCGGATCATCGCCGTAAGGATTGCCGTGATCCCAAGCGTTGCATCTCTTGTGGGAACTCTGGTCACTTTGCTAGGTCTTGCCCGTCGGCCTATAACACCCCCTCCAACCACAACCAAGCATCCACTCCAGACTTTGCTTCCCACCCCTCCCCTCTCGTGCCCACAAGCCACCATCCTCCTACGCTGAAGCTTTCGCCTCCCCTTCTGCTACGATGGCGGACTCCATGGCTCAACTCCCAGGTTCCACCAAGCCCCACCCATCGCCGTCTATGCGGTGGTGGTACTGGGGGAGGGCATGATGATGGACTGCAGGAACTTGAAGGGTTCGGCGATCCTGCTCTCACCGCTGAACAGGGTGGCCCAGGTTACCACCATGGAGGTAACCACTGCAACCAGCCTGCAGTTGGGCATCCCACGTAGCAACATCATGGTTTCCCTTCACTTCCCGGAGGAGTTACTCATCCGTTTCGACCACCCTGAGCACCAAGCAGTGGCAATCTTGAGGGGACACATCTTCCTCAATGGGGTCTGTTACTCGGTTTGACCGTGGAGGGTTTGGTCCACCTCGACCCGCTGGCATTTTTAGGTCACGGTCATCGTGGAGGACCACCCCCTCCACGCCTGGTCTGAAGAAGGCATCAAGCAAATCCTCAACGAACACTGCTTACTGGACCGGATGGAAGACATCTCCTACACGAGGGAATCCACCGAGTTATGCGCCTTTTGGGTGTGGATGGTGGACCCCAGCCGCCTCCCCTGCACCAAACAGGTGACATTTTTCCTGCCCAGACCCTCTCACCAACTTGACGTCCCTACAACTCGTTATCCCTTAGACGGCTTAGCGGTCGAGCTGGTGATCCACATTGCCGAGATCTTCGATTGGTCTGGTGCTGGCAAGATGAGGCAGCAACCAGGCCCTTTAGCCCCACTTACCAGCACTTCGAGTGGGTGAAAGGTGTGCTGGATGATATGGTCTCCCCCCTGCATCCAACTCCAAGGGAGTCCTGCCACCACTCTCGGGAGGACTTGTCCGTTTTGCTGCGGACTGGTCTGTTTTTCCCCCTGGACATTTTCGGACCTGTTCGGCCCGTAGCGGACTAGTCCGGTATTCCAATTTCTTGGAAATTTTGCTAAGTCCGTGGACTTGTCCGGTATTCTAGCGGACTTGTCCGTTTTTCCTCTGACTAAAGTCGACTTGTCCGATTTGGGCCAGACTTGTCTGTTTTTCCCCTCTGGATAAGTTTGGATTTGTCTGATGTTCAGTACGGACTTGTCTGATATCTCTGTGTCCAACTTTGGACTAGTCCGACCCTTTTGCGGACTTGTCCCATAAATCGCGACTCCGAGTTGATCCTTTGTTTCACGACTTGTTTCTTGGGTTTAACATTAAGTGGGCCTAGGGACATCGTGCCTAACTCTTTTGGAGCCAATGAAGGACTCTAAACCGACCCCTACTCATCTGAAACTCGAAATCCATCTAACCCTAGCCTCCACCTCTATATAAACAACCCCACCCCTTGGCTTGACATCTATTTGCCACTTTTTCACCACACCCAAACCCTAGCTGGTGGATAGCCGCCACCAAGGAGGGAGAAGGAGATCTAGAGCAAGAATAAGAAGAGGGGGGGAAGGAAAGAGGACCAAGATCTCCATCAACTTTGTGTTCTTCGTCAACAATTCACCATCAAGTTCTTCATCAACCCTAGATCGTCAAGATCCAAGTATTGCGTCTAAAACCCTTGATTCATTGGAGTTCTAAACACCTGGTATACCTTCTACTTCCTTTTCCTTAGGTGAATTCGACCCTGTTTCTCCAAATTCACATCGATCTAGAAAACCCTAGTTTGCTAGTTCTAGCGGACTAGTCCGATTTTCTTGGTTAATTTCTGTTGAATTAATTCTAAATTGACTCGAATCAATTCCAAACTTGTCCAAACTTGTAAATAACTATCAAAACTAGTTAGTAAACATTAATGGTGACCCATTAACTAGTTTTACTTCACAATTATATTAATCATGCATGTCATGTCATATTGAGTAATATATGTGCATATATTGATTGCGATTCTTTTCTTGTATGTATATTGTGCGGATTAGACGGATTTGCGCTAGGGAGTGCCGCGGAGGATCTACAACACCAAGAGTTTGAAGGCTTTGACCCGAACCAATCCCAAGAGCAAGGCAAGTGTCCTTGAAGCATATTGATCCTATTTCTAAAGTAAATGTTTTGTTTGCAAAACTGCATGCCCATGTAAATTTGATGGGAATCCTATGGTAGGAAGTTTACTAGCTTTGTTTAACCACCCTTGTTACCTGGAATTCATGGTAGAGAGTCGGGATGGGCTTTTTATCCTTTTTGCTTCATTTAATTAATTGGGATGGGAAAACAACTATACCACTGAACTTAATTATGCATTTTTGAGATTTGATTAACATGAACTGGTTAATATGATGTGGTAAAGGGTGATCTAAGCAAGCCTACTACGTGGATGGGTTGGATGTTATGGTGGTTGCTTGCTTTAGATCTAAGGACCGGTTCATGGAGCGACCATCTAGGATTTACAGTGCCACCATGAGGCCAAGTATGGGTGCGGCGTAGCTGATTAATTAGGGCTTCGCCAGTGATATTTGTACCATTAAGGATGCTAGAGGAAGGGGTAGTCGGATTGGTTTTGTTGATGATAGGTGGGACTACCCTAGGATCCGAATGTCTCAACAGGGGGTCCTTGGTTGAAGATGTGCTCAGTTGGAGGCATCGCTACCAGTGAAACCTCGGTGGGGTCTAAATAGGCTAGTAATCCCTTTGTAAAAGCTATTTTGTGATCTCTTGACCACACACCTAAGGAAGTGTGAGACAGCATACTTGAGATTCTATAGTCATCAAAAGGTGATGAAATCACAAACACGTGGGTAAAGTGGTACAACCTCTGCAGAGTGTGTCTTAAAACTATCATGATAGTCGTGCTCCTGGTTATGAGCAACCTGGACCCTCACATGATTAGGGGAAAACTTGGTATTTGGGATGGTTTGGTATTGGTTATGATTATGGTTAATAACATGGTTATGTTTATGGATGGTATTATGAATTATGGCAATGGACATGGTTAATGGCAATGGTGAAATCTGGAATAATGATGATGGATATGGAATATGGACTTGTACTATGTTAATAATTATAGTTTATGATGGGTTTACTTCATATACATATATTATGTTGCTTTTCAAATGTTTTAACGTACTTTTCAGCACTTAGCCGTTATTATATTCATCATTTGAATCAGCTATATGTCATACTTTGCACACTTGCTGGGTACGACATGTACTCACCCTTGCAATTCCCCCACCAACAGTTGCAGGTCAGGATTGGCAGTTTAACGATGATAATTCGGAGTTCTAGGTCGTGTCTGCCGTCAGCTTGACTGTGGTGTTATTGGAGCTGCACTATACCCTATTTACTTATGCTGCTTAGTTGCTTAATTGCTTAATTAGTTATTTCCGCTGCATTAGTTGAATCTTGTCATTAATGTTCATTAGAGCTTGTATTCGAGGATATTATGAATGGTGTAATAAAAGTTGTTAATTAATCTTGTCTTGTGGTAATTTTCTGTATATCCTTTTGTGATTGCACTCGTGTATGTGTGTTGAACGCCCTGGACACACATATGCGTTCACTTGGTTCATCTTCGGAACTGGGTGTCACAAGAACTGAGGACAAGTCCACTTTTGGATGGACTTGTCCGATTTTAGTCAGAGAGTTTTCGGACTAGTTCGGTGGATATAACACTTGTCCGGTGTTGTGAAAAATTGTAGGGCTAAGGACAAGTCCGCACTTGGAGGACTTGTCCGATTTTAGTTAGAGGATTATTAGACTAGTCCGGTTGATATTGGACTTGTCCGGTGTTGTGCAAATGAAAAGTGTTGCGGACTAGTCTGCACTGGGGGGTGGACTTGTTCGTTTTTAGTCACGGAGATATCGGACTAGTCCGGTTGATATCGGACTAGTCCGCACATGCTGATTTTTGTGCAGTGAGTGTAATCTTTTTCACTTGACCTCTTGGGTTGTGTTTCTCCAACACACTCCATACAAAATAATTCTGATCTTTTTAGCTCTTGAGCTCTTTTCCATTTGGATCCTCATTCTCCTTTCTTTTTGTGCTTTCTTCCTAATTGCTTTAAAACATGTGCTCATCTCAGCAATTTTGTTAGTATCTCATTTTTTCGTCATTAATTAACCAAAACCCACAAGGGATGCCGAGATGCACTTTCAATCCGGACTAGTCCGAAGTAGATCAGAAAGGTTTAGTCCGGTTTAAAACAAACTAAACTGTGTAGGCCCGAACTAATCTGGCCACTAGGGTGGACAAGTCCGGCCTCCTAGGGTTTTGCTAGGTTTTCTCACTAAGTCTAAAACAGACTAGTTTGTGTCCCAACAGACCAGTTCGAACTCATCCAAAATGTTTTGGTCCATCCCAAAATGAACAACTCTGGGTGGGGGGGGGGGGGCGGACTAGTCCGACCACTGTGGTGGACAAGTCCGGCCTCCCAGGACTTAGCTCCAAGTGCACTCACCAAGAGAAGAACGGACTAGTCCGTACCCATATGGACAAGTACAAACTCATCAAGAGACATTTAGTCCGATCCAAAACGGACTAAACTGGATACCCCGAACTAGTCCGACCATGGGCCCGAACAAGTCCGACCTATGTGTGTTTTCTCTCATTTTGACTTCTCACTTAGGTGATTCTCTCAACCACCACCTTAAGCCCTCTCTTATGATCTCATTGCATATTATACAACCACCCTCACACATGATACAACTAGTCTAAACTCAACACAATAGAAACCCTAATTTCTATGCTTGAGTCTTCGACACCTGTTTCAACCTTTTCCTTTTTGAGGGATTTTGTCCCATTTAAATCATCACACTTGTGCTTAAGTGTGATACCTATGTGTGTTGAATACATTGCCTTTGTCGATAAAAGTTTTGAATACTACCAAAACACCTTTTTAACAAGGTCTGATTCTAGGTCCGAGCTCCTACAAGGTCCAACGATAGGTCCTACTTGTTTTGGGTAGCTCCTGCAAGGTCCGACGCGAGGTCCATCTTATGTTGGCTAGGTCTGAATTCTTTGTCTAGGTCCAACTTATTTTGGATAGGGCTGACTTGTTGTGGCTAGGATCGACATGTTTTTGCTAGGCCCAATGCAAGGTTCGTCTAGCTTTTGTTAGCTCCAGCGCTAGCTAGGTCCGACTAAGCTTTAGTATGCTCTGGTGCTAGGTCCTAATAGCTTTGGTAAGCTCCAGTGCTAGGTCCTGCTAGCTTTGTTAAGCTCTGACTCAAGGTCTGGTTAGTTTTGGCAACGTTCGGAGCTAGATTGCAATGGTTATGCTTTTATTTTGAAATGATTCGAATTTGTTTTACATCTATGGAAAGTTTGCTTAGTATTTTTTACTAAGTTTTTGGTGTGTTTTGGTGGTCATGGTTGATATCTTTTTGCTATGGTTTGCAACATGCTTATGTGAGGTGCTCACGTAAGGTGTTGTGGTTATCGGAACTAACGAGAGTCAAGTCGTGGACTTGTGCTCGGAAGTATTGGTTGTTTGTTCATGTGCAGGTGTTGCTTGAGTTCAAGATATGGCTGGTGATGGGATGAATTGAACTAGTCTTAGGGAGAAGATGAGGTTCAACAACCAAGTTCGAGAGGAATAGTGGTTGAGTTGATCGGGAGGTCGTGCAACATGTTTGGATAAAAAACAAAGCATATGAAGGTATCATGGACATTGTTGTAAGATGTTTGCATGTGTGCAAGTAGTGCATGGACGTGGCTACATGGTTCCGAGGCATGATGAAGAGATGTGGACGTAAAAATTTGTCGGAAAGGTCCAACCGACTAGGTTATGGACTTAGGCTATGACTGAGTCGGGTTTGACTCAAATATGGAAAGATTTGAGTTGGTTATGATAGGATTTCGTGTGGGTCACGAAGTTGGGCTGTTATAGGAATGTGGGATATGTTCCTAAGGTGTTTGTAAGTCTTAACATTACATCTATCTGCGTATGGAAGGGTCTTGAGCAATTATGAAAAGTTTCGGTTGAATCTGAGTAGGATTTGAGTCCTAGTTAGGATTGGGTTGGCCTTAGAGCTTGTGATATAAGCAAGGGGGGCCAGAGCTCGTGGTGCATGACTTTGGAGCTGTTCTTTTTGAGTTTTGATCAATAAAATTCGTAGTCTAAAGGAGCTTTTGTGCCTTGTTCGTCCGACTTGGTTTCAGCAAGTCTTTCTCGTCGAGTTTCTACACAACACTATCTTGCTTTGGTGGTTTTATTATAACTCGAGTTTTACAGATCCAATTGACGTGATTCTTTTTTGGTTGTCTTAAAAACTTGATTATATATCATATGTGAAATTTTCACGGTCATTGGATTTGTGGTTTTGGATGTACACGAGTTTCATTGCAGTGTTGCAGATCTGATTTTTCTTGGGTAGAACAGATTAACCTTCGTTCAATCTTTCGATTGTAACTTGAGTTTTTCTCGACGTATTTCAGTGATATTTGTTGTCATTTCTTCGTGCTTCGTGACTTGATCTTCTATAATATCTACCACTTTTGTCATAGTTGAACATGTTTAGATTAGTCGCACACACGATCTCTTTAACAGATTGATTTTTTGCCGAGGGATTTTTGTTACTTCCGCTAAAAAAGTTTAAATCTATCATTCACCCCCCTTTTGGTAACTTTTTACGTGCTCTTTGATCCTACAATTGGTATTAGAGCCACAGTGCTCTAATCTTTGTGATTTGCACGTGTTTATTACTAATCATCATAGAGAAATACTCCGCAAAACCTTGTGTGTTTAGTGGTATTGATTTTCAGGTTTGGAAGGCACGTATGGAAGCCTTCATCCAGGAGCAGGGCTTTGCAATATGGGAAAAGGTGTACAAACCTTACGAAGTGCCGCCAAATGATCAAGTTACAGCTACAAACATGAGAGATGTTGACAACAACAATAAGGCTCGCAACTTGATCATACAAGGATTAACTCAAAATGACTTTGACCGTGTTGCTCACCCTCCGATCTGCATATGATGTGTTGAAAGCACTCTGCGACTACCACGAAGGATCCAAGACGATCAAGGAGGTAAGGCAAGACATGTTCAAAAAGGAGTACATGTGCTTTGAGATGCAACCAGGCGAGTCCATGGATGATCTCTTTCCTCGCTTTAATAAAATTCTCAGCAACTTGCATAGCGTCAATGCTAATTTTTCAGATGCTAAGAATGCTAGGCAATTACTAAGTGCATTAGACCTATCAATTTGGAAGATGAAAGTCACATCTATTCGTGAATCTACTATCATGAGTACACTTACTTTAGATGTTCTATATTCTAAATTGAAAACTCATGAAATTGACATAATCTCACGTAAGAACCCCAACAAGTCTCATGCATTTGTTTCTGAACGTGACATGCCTAGCTCTGACCAATCTTCATCTTGTGGAACACTTGCTTTGTTGTCCTCTCTAACCCTTGAACAGATTGAGGAGTTTCCAGAGGAGGAGCTAGTACTTCTCTCTACTACGTTCTCCAAAGCATTGCAAAATATGAGAACTAGAAGGAGAGGAAGCTCCGGACCTCTAACCTTTCAGGTCCTACTTCCAGGAAGAAAAACAAAAAAAGGACAAGGCACTCCTCTGCAAATGATAAAAAGAAGAAGAAGCGTTTTACAGGTCGCCAACTGGTGAACAGTTTTATCTCCGCACTCCAGGAACTTGCTCAAGCGACGTGGACATCGGAAGTGACGAAGATGAAGATGATTTGGCAAACTTGTGCTTCATGGCGGGCAAATCAAGATCAAGTATGGAGGATGCAGAACACAACAACGACAATGAAGAGGTATGTCCTACTTGCGAAGAAATGTTGATGCTATTTCTCGTGCCACTGTTATAGTTAAGAAAAAAGGATAAAAAGCTTAGGGACAATGCTGTTAAAATTGAGTCACTAGAATATGAAATTAATCATTTGAAATCTTTGACTCCAAGTGATGATTCTTGTTCCTCATGTGATTTAATATATGAACTATTGTCTTCTCTAAGAAGTGCACACACCTCCACACTTGATAAACTTGAACTTAAAATTGAAAAGAACAAAAAGCTTGCTGCACTTAATGATAAAAACTTGAAAGATGCTTGTTGTTCTACAATTGATTTGCATTGTTCTACTTGTGATGATCTTGATAAGAAACTACAAGATGCTATGAATGAAATTTCTATATTGAACAATGCTTTACGTTCTCATGAAGTTAAATATTGTTCTAGTTGCAAACTAAAAGGGTAAACTTCATGTGAAAACTGACTAGACTTGTCTAAGAAACTTGATGACATGAATAGGACACTAGAGCGGTTTTGTAAGAGGAATAAGAATGTAAACTTGCTGCTGAATTCTTCCAAGTCTTGCAATGATAAAATTGGTTTAGGATTTGATTCTCATGCTCATGCTAAGGCACATCCACCTAAAATTGTAGTCGTTAGGCAGTGGTTTGATTCAAACAATTCCTAAACAAAAAGAAGTGGTTTTCAAATCTGTAGGAGTGTTGTCTCATTTGGTTTCAAATAAAATGTTGCTTGCTCATCTAGACATGAACACAAAGTTAAATTTCATTGTACCTACTGTGGTAGATGATGAGGACATCACAACAGCGGAGACGCACATTGAACTGCAAGGACCAATCACAAGAACACGGGCACGGTTATTAAATCAGAAGGTGAATTCGTTCTTAACTTCTTTTGCATGTGAGTTTGAGAATAGATTGCTATGTGATGATTTAATTGTTATTAGGAATAATGGAGAATATAAACAAGTGAAGGAAGGAGGCCTTGGGAGCATGGAGAACCACCTGGGACGTCCACAAGTTGATGGAAACAGTTTACAACTCGGACTCGAGTTCAACTCGGAGTCCAGGAGCAGTCAACCTTAAAACAGACGTCCAGGAGGCATACGGACTCCGTTTTAGACGTTCTACATATGCACGTAAAGAGGAGAAGATAAAATTTCCAGTGGTTCTGGTCCCACCTAAAAATTCCTTCGGAGTCATAGGGAATCGTCGAAACAAGTCGAGTCCATATTTCCGTCCGGTGCTGCGCCACCAAATCGGGCCTTTGGGCCTTGTATCCCGTAAGAGTCCATTACGGACGCGTCTAATCATGTTTTGGTCGAACCCTAGCCTATAAATACTGCAGCCGCCGGTTATATTTGGTGGGTTTTGCTTAGATCAATAATATCGCCGTTCTTCGGTTTGTGAGACCCCAACTTCGCGATTTCCGATCGTGTCTTCTACGTTCTTGCTCGTGTTCTCGGTTGTACTTGTAGGGATTAGCCTTCTTGGCGAGGTCAAGCGTGTGCAGCACGGTTGATAACCAACGGAGCTGTGGTGTAGTGATTGCAGGGGTACTCGAACCGCTCGAGTGCCACGGATCATCAACGTCGAGTTCTCCACCCCAATCGACATACCTTTCGGAAGATCGGGCCTAAACCTACTCATCAATTGGTATCAGATTTCCAGGTTGCCCGTGAGGTATCTTTGTTTTCCTTCATTCCATTAGATCGATTTTGTTTCGTACCTAGAGTCCACAGAAATGCCACAAAAAAAATTAGATCGTTTTTACCGCTTCCCAGACTATAGTGCCTGCAGTTTCATTTTTCAGTTTGCATTGTTGAGTTTGCATTCGTGTGGTTGAGTCTTGTTGCTGGTTTAGCTTTGTGTTTTTGGGTCCTAGTTATCATGTTTCGTCCTTGTTTTCTTGCTATTCGACACCTATTCCACAATCTCTAAATAACAAACCGATCCGCCATGTTCATCGGTTTGCCCTAGCAAGCCGCCTTGCGTGAACTCCCGCATCGCCAGCCCTAGATTAGGTGACAAATCTTTGTGCCATTCATCCTTGAATCATCACACACCAACCCATTAGTTGCTGTGCAAATTCCCGATCGTTTTCGTATCCGATTGCGAGTTCTGTTCTCAAACCGAGTTGGAATCAACATCCAAAAAAATCGTAACTCGGATAGCCTACCTTAAAACGGCCATAACTTTCGCATACGAACTCGAAATCAGGCGAATTTTTTTTTTCAAATTCATCTGCGCAAAATTTCGCATCTGATTTTCCGCGGTGTAGCCGCGTTCGGCGAAATTAGATTGCCCAAATTCCCCTCGGAAGATAGGCTATCCGACCTCCGAAGTTTCAGCACGAATTTTAACGAATCTTCTTGATTTTCTATAGGCCGCATATTACATCCAATTGAGCTGCAAATTTGTGTGCTTCCTATATTTGTTCTCCCGAGTAAAGAAAAAATATCAAAAAAATATTACAAAAAAGAAAAAAAATAGTGAAGAGCACGCATATTAAAGCAATTGGCCTATACCACTTGGTGCTGTTTTGTTGGTTATATCATTTTGTCTTTTCTTTTGCCTTAATACTTCCTTGTGTTGTGCTAGGCTCTAGGGCACTCGGTTGACCAGCAACAGTTTCCTACATTGAATACTTATTCAACTTTGTTTAGTTGTTAACGATTTTCTGCTTATTAGCCACCATATTGTGCCATCCAAGCTCCACCTTTATCTTGAGCATAACAGGTACCTTTGCAATCACCCCACGCTTCATTGGTTTGTCTCACCGTCCACACCACCTGCTGTGTCGGTAAGAACACTTGTAAGAGCGTGGTAAGACGCTTGAGCGAGAGAGATTGTTTTCTTCCACCTTCCACATTGTCACTGTAGTTGATAGGGATAACATTTTTTTGTTGTCTTTTGTTCCTACTAACAATGGCAGGAGAAGACAACAATGACGAATGTGTTCAACATGCTGAGTTACGTGATATGATGAAGACCATGACGGATATGTTCGCCAAATACAACGCAGCAACGGAAGAGTCCTTGGCGAACTTGACTCGCCAACTGGATGACCTTGCTCTTCGGATGAATACTTTTGAGGCCCGGTTGCCTCTCACTGGAAGACAAGAAGACAATGCTTATGATGAACTGGAAGATCACAATAATCAGCCAAGACTGCCACTTTATCGTCGAGGTATGGGAGGTAATAATCATAACAATTATAATCGCCCTCCTGATGATCCTTTTGCTAAAGTGAAATTTACTATACCCTCTTTTTCTGGTGCTTATGATGTTGAGGCTTATCTTGATTGGGAGATGACAGTAGAGCAAAAATTTAATTCTCATCTTGTTCCCGAACAACATAGAGTTCGTCAAGCCACTAGTGAGTTTAAGGACTTTGCTATCATATGGTGGAATGAACTTGTTAAAACTAGAACTGATCCTCCAACATGGGATAGATTAAAGGAAGCTATGCGTGTTCGATTTGTTCCTCCATCTTTTCAGCGGGACCTTCGCAAAAAATTGCAGCGTTTAGACCAAGGTAACATGTCCGTAGAGGAGTATTATCAAGAGTTACAAAAGGGTATGCTGCGTTGTGGGGTAGTAGAGGACATGGATGATAAAATAGCTCGTTTTTATGGGGGGTTGAGGCGTGAAATTCAGGACATTGTTGATTACAAGGAATATGATATCGTTAACAGATTGTTTCAGCTTGCTATGTTGGCAGAAAAAGAATTGCAGGACCGACAACAACAGCAACAACGCACGAAGAGCAACTTCACGCCGTGTGCAGCGACTACACCATCAAAAACAGCACCATCTTCGACCCCCCGTGCAGCGACTACACCACCCAATGGCGGCCAACGAACTATACCTGCTGCTCCACCTTCTCGCGTGCCGGAAGGCAGCAAGGCGACATCATTCAAGCCTTCATCGTCCACTCCTTCTACGGGTCATACTTCCAACATTAAGTGTCACCGCTACCAGGGACTTGGTCGTATGATGAGAGATTGCCCGAGCAAACGAGCATACATAGCACGCGACGATGGCGGGTATGATAGTACTTCCGATGTTGAAGATGAATATTCTCTTGCTACTGACTTTACAGATCCAAATGACGAACACACCGAAGAAGAGGTACTTGGTACAGCGGCGACGGAGAACTATAGGAGCATCATTGTCCAGCGTGCCTTGAGCTCCAAAGTGGAGACCGACGACAAGCTACAACGACACAACCTCTTCCACATGTTTCTCGTCGTCAAGGACTGTCGTGTACACACTATAATTGATGGAGGTAGCTGCAATAACTTGGTAAACATGGGCGTCGTCAAGAAACTCGGTTTGACAACAAGAGCACACCCTCATCCGTACCACATTCAATGGTTCAACAACAGCGGTAAGGTTCGGGTAACACAAACAGCGAGAATACATTTTTCAATTGGTTCATACCATGATTTTGCTGATTTTGATGTTGTTCCTATGGATGCTTGTTCTCTTTTATTGGGTCGTCCTTGGGAATTTGATACAGATGCTATTCATCATGGTAGAACCAATAAATATACTCTCATGCATAAGGGAAAGAAAATCACTTTGCTCCCCATGACTCCTGCTGAAATTGTGCATTTTGAGAAGAGTAAAATTCGTGAGGGCAAAGCAATAAAATTAGAATCTGAAAAACAGCAAGTTATTAAGTTAAAATCACCATCGTTGCTCGCAACTAAATCTGAACTTGCTGATTTATTCGATGCTAAGGGGATGTGCTATGCTTTAGTTTGCAAAGAAGCCATGTTTTCACTTCATGAATTGTCTATTGCATTGCCCCCTGCTGTTGCTAACCTTTTGCAGGAGTTTGAGGATGTGTTTCCCTCTGAGATACCCCCTGGTTTACCACCGATGAGAGGCATTGAACACAAGATCGATTTGATTCCAGGAGCAAGTTTGCCAAATCGTGCAGCATACAGGGCGAATCCACAAGAAACTAAGGAAATTCAGCGACAAGTCCAAGATCTTTTGGACCGCGGGTACATTCGTGAAAGCCTTAGCCCTTGTTCTGTTCCTGTTCTTTTGGTTCCTAAGAAAGATGGTAGTTGGCGCATGTGTGTTGATTGTCGAGCGATTAATAACATCACCATTCGATATCGTTATCCTATTCCTCGATTAGATGACATGCTTGATGAATTGAGTGGTGCTATCATCTTCACAAAAATTGACTTGCGTAGTGGTTACCACCAAATTAGAATGGCACTAGGAGATGAATGGAAAACTGCATTTAAAACCAAGTTTGGACTTTATGAGTGGTTAGTCATGCCTTTTGGTTTAACTAATGCACCCATCACCTTTATGCGATTAATGAACGAGGTTTTACGTGCTTTCATTGGACAATTTGTGGTGGTTTACTTCGATGATATCCTCATTTACAGCAAGTCATATGATGAACATCTTGATCATTTACGTGCTGTTTTTACTGTTTTGAGAGATGCACGTTTGTTTGGTAACCTCGAAAAGTGCATCTTTTGCACCAATCGAGTCTCGTTTCTTGGCTATGTCGTTTCCTCGCAGGGAATTGAGATGGATGAGGCAAAAATTGAAGCAATCACCAGCTGGCCAGCCCCAACAACCGTCACACAGGTTCGTAGTTTTCTTGGTCTTGCAGGTTTTTATCGGTGCTTTGTGCGGGATTTCAGCACCATTGCAGCACCTCTACATGAGCTAACGAAGAAGGGAGTTCCATTTTGATGGGGCGAACAGCAGCAACAAGCTTTTGATGCTCTCAAATCGAAGCTTACACAAGCACCATTACTACAACTTCCTGATTTTGACAAGACCTTTGAGCTAGAGTGCGATGCAAGCGGCATTGGTATTGGAGGCGTTCTCATACAAGGAGGTAAACCCGTTGCTTTCTTTAGTGAAAAACTTCATGGTCCTTCTCTGAATTATTCCACTTATGATAAGGAATTGTATGCCTTAGTACGTGTATTACAAACTTGGCAACATTATTTTTGGTCTAAGGAGTTTGTCATACATTTCGATCATGAATCATTGAAGTATCTTAAGTGTCAAACCAATCTGAATAAATGACATGCTAAATGTATTGAGTTCGTAGAGTCGTTTCCATACATCATTAAGCATAAGAAAGGGAAGGAAAATATCATTGCTGATGCATTATCTAGGCGTTATACCATGCTGTCCCAACTTGATCATAAAATTTTTGGTTTCGAAACAATTAAAGCATTATATCCTACTGATTTGGACTTCAAAGATGCTTTTGAAAATTGTAGAGAAGGAAGAACTTGGAATAAATATGTGCTGCGAGAGGGTCTCATCTATCGTGCTAACAAGCTATGCGTTCCAGCTAGCTCCGTTCATCTATTGCTTTTGTAGGAAGCACATGGAGGAGGTTTGATGGGACATTTTGGAGTGAAGAAAACTGAAGACGTGCTGTCCACACACTTCTTTTGGCCAAAGATGAGGCGTGATGTCGAGCGCTACGTGTCACGATGCACTACTTGCAACAAAGCTAAGTCTCGCCTTAACCCACATGGTCTTTATATGCCTCTTCCTGTTCCTAGTGTACCATGGGAGGATATTTCTATGGACTTTGTTTTGGGATTGCCTAGGACGAAGAGGGGGAGGGATAGTATTTTTGTAGTTGTTGATTGTTTTTCCAAAATGGCACACTTTATACCTTGTCATAAGAATGATAATGCCTCACACATTGCTGATTTATTTATGACAGAAATTGTTCGTTTACATGGTGTGCCAAATACCATTGTTTCTGATCGTGATGCAAAAATTTTAAGTCATTTTTGGAGAACTTTGTGGTATAAATTGGGAACCAAGTTGCTGTTTTCAACTACATGTCACCCACAAGCGGATGGATAGACCGAGGTAGTTAATCGTACTTTATCCACTATGTTGCGGGCTGTCTTGAAAACAAATTTGAATTTGTGGGAGGAGTGTTTACCACATATAGAATTTGCTTACAACAGATCCGTTCACTCCACGACAAAGGTAAGTCCATTCCAGGTAGTGTATGGTTTCAATCCATGTGCTCCTATTGATTTACTACCTTTGCCTCCTTCTGAAACTATAAATATAGATGCTACACAACGATCTGAATTCATTCTTAAGATGCATGAAACTACAAAGAAAAATATTGAAATGATGAATGAGAAGTATAGGATTGCAGGTAGTAAAGGTAGAAAAGAAGTAAAACTTGAACCGGGTGATTTGGTGTGGTTACATTTGAGAAAGAGCGATTTCCCGACTTGAGAAAATCTAAACTTATGCCACGAGCTGCTGGTCCTTTTAAGATCGTTGAAAAGATTAATGATAATTCATATAAGCTTGAATTGCCTCCCGATTTTGGGGTTAGTCCTACATTTAACATTTCAGATTTGCGACCGTACTTGGGAGAAGAAGATGAACTTGAGTCGAGGACGACTCCAATTCAAGAGGGGGAGGATGATGAGGACATCACAACAGCGGAGACGCACATTGAACTGCAAGTACCAATCACAAGAACACGGGCACGGTTATTAAATCAGCAGGTGAATTCGTTCTTAACTTCTTTTGCATGTGAGTTTGAGAATAGATTGCTATGTGATGATTTAATTGTTATTAGGAATAATGGAGAATATAAACAAGTGAAGGAAGGAGGCCTTGGGAGCGTGGAGAACCACCTGGGATGTCCACAAGTTGATGGAAATAGTTTACAACTCGGACTCGAGTTCAACTCGGAGTCCAGGAGCAGTCCACCTTAAAACAGATGCCCAGGAGGCATACAGACTTCATTTTCGACGTTCTACATATGCACGGAAAGAGGAGAAGATAAAATTTCCAATGGTTCTGGTCCCACCTCAAAATTCCTTCTGAGTCATTGGGAATCGTCGAAACAGGTCGAGTCCATATTTCCGTCCGGTGCTGCGCCACCGAATCGGGCCTTTGGGCCTTGTATCCCGTAAGAGTCCATTACGGACGCGTCTAATCGTGTTTTGGTCGAACCCTAGCCTATAAATACTGCAGCCTCCGGTCATATTCGGTGGGTTTTGCTTAGATCAATAATATCGCCGTTCTTCGGTTTGTGAGACCCCAACTTCGCGATTTCCGATCGTGTCTTCTACGTTCTTGCTCGTGTTCTCGGTTGCACTTGCAGGGATTAGCCTTCTTGGCGAGGTCAAGCGTGTGCAGCACGGTTGATAACCAACGGAGCCATGGTGTAGTGATTGCAGGGGTACTCGAACCGCTCGAGTGCCGCGGATCATCAACGTCGAGTTCTCCACCCCAATTGACATACCTTTCGGAAGATCGGGGCTAAACCTACTCATCAGTAGAGATGGTCATGTCATAGATTTTTGTTATAGACTAGTTAAACAACAGAAAAAAGGAAAGAATGGTTGCTAGATCTCATAACTTTCAAGCAAAATTTGCTGCACATGCTAAACTGAATGATAGGAACATGCAACTTGTTGTAATGAGTCGAAAACATGAAAAGTTTGCTCCCAAACCTACTGTTTTTCTTGCTACACATGTAACGCCTAGTAGGTCAGTAGTTGGGTACAAAAATGCTCAAACTTTGGCTCATAAACCTGCTGTAACTTTCGCATGTTGTTCCTGATGGAAGTCGTGTGACTCAGTACTGGATTTCTAAATGCCTTTTGACTAACCCCAGTATTGAGTCATCGACGTATTGTGCTTCTATGTAGCTTACACGCTTGAGGAAGGAGAACATTTTGATTGTCGATTCAGGTTGCTCACGCCACATGACCGGTAACAAAGAATGGTTCCTCCCTCTTTTGTGTCGAGTGTAGAGAATGTTATTTTTGCCGATAATTCTTCAACTCCTATAATTGCTAAAGGTTCGGTTAGAGTAAATGATCACTACACTTTGAAGGATGTGGCACTTGTCAAAATTTTGAAATATAACTTTCTTTCTGTTTCACAATTGCTAGATGAAAATCTAGAAATTATTTTCAATAAAAATTGCTGCAAAGTTGTAGGTTCAAATAGTGAGCTTATTTTTAACATGTCTCGGTTTGGAAGAGTTTTTAAAGCTGATTTTTATATGTCTTCTTCTGAGCATAGGTGTCTAGTTGCTAATGATTCAGAAGACTTATATTTTTGGCACCGTAGACTTGGTCACGTAGGCTTTGATATCTCACGTGTGTTAGTGTTCTTGATCACATATGTGGGCTGCCTAAGTTTAAAAGGGACAAAGAAATTGTATGCTCTTCTTGTAGACATGCTAAGATGGTTGCAGGTTCACATGCTCCTCTCACAATGACCATGACAACTGAACCAGGTCAACTTTTGCATCTTGACACCGTAGTACCTTCACGTGTTCAATCCTTCAGAGGTAAATGGTATGTTCTAGTGATTGTTGATGACTACTCTAGATACTCTTGGGCTTATTGTATGGCATATAAGAATGAAGCTTTTAGTCACTTTAGAACTTTATTTCTTAGATTATCAATTTATCACCCAAGATCTTTATGAGCAATTAGAAGTGATAATGGAACTGGATTTCAAAATCAATCATTTGATCATTTTTGTGCTAAAAAAGGAATAGATCATCAATTTTCTTTACCATATGTACCTCAACAAAACGGTGTTGTATAGAGAAAGAACAAAACCTTAGTTGAGATGGCTAGGACTATAATTGATGAATATCAAACTCCAAGAAAGTTTTGGGCAGATGCAATTGCAATCGCTTGTTATGTTTCAAATCGTGTTTTCTTGCGTGCTAGGCTAGGAAAAACACCATATGAGCTTCGGTTTGGACATAGGCCTAGTGTCACACACTTTAGGGTCTTTGGTTGCAAATGCTTTGTTAAGAAACTTGGTAATCTTGATAAATTTGAAGCTAGATATGTTGATGGCATGCTTCTTAGTTATCCATCTCATACTAGAGGCAATCGTGTGCTTTTACATGATACTAACTAAATTATGGAGACTTGTGAGGTTTATTTTGATGAAGCTAGCTCAGGTACTAGATCAAATATTGCAGTTCTGGATTCATATCCGTAGGGGGAGAGTATTTTCATTGAAGATGGGGAAGAAGTGGTGCTGCTGCCTGGAAATTCGGCAGCTAATGGCATTGTTCCAGCTCATAATTTTGATTCTCAACTAGCACTGACGACCACCATTTCTAGTCCATATCATCCTCCAGTAAAAAGCTCATTGATTTCTAATGAACATGAAGAAGAAGAAGCTTGTGAAGTGTCTATTCTCCTCCAGATTCTCAAAAGTCATCCTCCACAACGAATCATTAGAAGCTTGCATGAACGAGTCACACGGTCCAGGCTTTGCAATCCAAACTCTCACGCTCATTCTGCTTTTGTTGCTTATTTTGAACCCAAAGATATATCACACACACTCATTAATGAATCTTGGATCATTGCCATGCAAGAAGAGTTAGAAATTTTTTGAAAGGAATAAAGTTTGGAAACTTGTACCTCCACCTCAAGGTCACACTTTAATTGGAACTAAATGGGTGTTTAAAAATAAACAAAGTGAGGATGGGGTTGTGGTTAGGAATAAGGCTAGGTTGGTTGCTCAAGATTTCACACAAATTGAAGGTCTATATTTTGATGAAACTTTTGCTCCTGTTGCTAGATTAGAAGCCATAAGAATTTTGTTAGCTTTTGCTGCATCTAAAGGTTTTAAGTTATATCAAATGGATGTTAAAAATTCTTTTCTTAATGGCTACATATATGAGGAGGTTTATGTCAAGCAACCATCGGGTTTTGTAAATCCAGATTTTCCTAATCATGCTTACAAACTGTCCAAAGCCTTGTACGATCTCAAACAAGCCCCTAGAGCATGGTATGGTAGGTTAAAAACATTCTTACTTGAAAAGGTGTTTACCATGACTCATTATTCGTTCAAGCGTATGTGGATGATATTATCTTGGGTTGTGCTTCTCATGATCTTGTGTCCAAGTTTTCAGCTATGATGAGTTCAGAACTTGAAATGAGTATGATGGCAGAACTCACATACTTTTTGGGGTTGCAAATCAAGCAAACCAAGGAGGGGACCTTTGTGCATCAAACAAAGTATACAAAATACCTCCTAAAGCGCTTCAACATGGACAAAAGCAAGCCTCTTCATACACCAATGGGAACAACGAAAACACTTGAACTTGACAAAAATGGTGACCCAATCGATCAAAAAGAATATAGAAGCATGATTGGATCACTTTTGTACCTCACGGCATCAAGACCGAACATACAATTCAGTGTATGTCTTTGTGCACGATTTCAAGCTTCCCCATGTGCTTTTCAACTTCAAGCCATCAAAAGGATACTTAGGTACTTACATGGAACTCAAGAATTTGACATTTTTCTTCCTTCTTCGTCAACCGTTACTTTGAAAGCTTTTTCAGATGCTGATTTTGGGGGTTGTAGGATTGATAAGAAAAGTACTTCAGGCGGTTGTCATTTTCTTGGTAATTCACTTGTTGCTTGGTCCTCTAGAAAACAAAGTTTTGTTGCACAATCCACCGTCGAATCTGAATATGTAGCTGCTAGCGCTTGCTCACAAACTCTTTGGATTTGTTCGAACACTTAAGGACTATGGAGTGATCTAGATAGTGTTCCACTATTTTTGATAACACTAGTGCCATATGCATTGCTAAAAAACTCGTGCAACATTCGAGAACAAAGTACATTGACATTAGGTATCACTTTCTCCGTGATAATGTTGAAAAAGGAAACATTGTGCTTCACCATGTAGATATCAGACAACAATTGGCTGATATTTTCATAAAACCTTTGGATTTCACTCGTTTTTGTTTCATTCGTAGTGAAATAGGGGTCATGCATCCTCATGACTTAAATTGAGGGAGAGTTTTTTAACTTGGGAAGTCTATGTGTGAATATGAAATTAAAATAATATGAGCATAGTATTTCATACATATATGACTTTGTGATTCCTTTTACATGCTGAAAGTTCTTACTACATTACTCATGTTATACATTTTGTATTTTTTGCCATGTCTAGTAATTGGAATAATTACTTACACTAAATCTGGTCATGGTTGAACTTTCTTGCTGTTTTGAACTTGTTGCATGCTCACAAGTTCTTTTAATAATGAAAAATTAATCAAGTAGTCAACTCACATGTTGAGCTTTTATGGTCAAATATAAATTGAGAAAAGATCAAGAGAATATATATGCATCGCACTTCTTATTTTGAGATGGCTTATCATTGCACTTAGATATGAACTTGGAAGAAGTTGTGTATTACTAAAACCATGTCCTTAAACTTCTGATTGTCAAATGACATAGGCTTGGCTTGGTTGGTTAGAATAAGGCAGATGCACATATAATCTCTTGCAAATATCATGTGATCTAAATTTGTGCTTTGAAAAATAATAAAATGCAACAACAAGTGTCATGCTTTCAAGTTTTAAAATAGTTAAGTTTGTGAGATCATGACTTGCTTAAATTGCGATCCTTTAGTAGTCTTCTTTGTTGGAAAAATGCGCAGTGGAAAGGGATTCTCTAGCATGACTTACACTACTTTATGTATTTTATTGATGTGATAGTGTAAGTTACTTGATATTATGACTTGGATGAGCTTTGTTTTATATGTATGTGTTACAATATTCTCATAACGATTGAAATTTCTCTTTTGAACCTTGTTGAATACATTGTCAAAGGGGGAGAAATTGATCACACATTGCACACATCCACGAGTGTTTTGGCACGATTCTTCTCATGGGGAGAATTTTTTTTTTGTTTTTCTTCTCATTATTTCTGATTTACAAAGGGGGGGGAATATTTCGGGGAGACAATTGTTTTCAAAAAAATTTCATGTGAATAAGCCAATGTTCGGATTTTAAGTGGTGTTGCCAATGCATTCATCAAGGGGGAGATTATGAGACCTATGTGTGTTGAATACATTGGCTTTGTCGATAAAAGTTTTGAATACTACCAAAACACCTTTTTAACAAGGTCTGATTCTAGGTACGAGCTCCTGCAAGGTCCAACGATAGGTCCGGATTGTTTTGGGTAGCTCCTGCAAGGTCCGATGCAAGGTCCGACTTATGTTGGCTAGGTCCGACTTCTTTGTCTAGGTCCGACTTATTTTGGATAGGTCTGACTTGCTGTGGCCAGGATCGACATGTTTTTGCTAGGTCCGATGCAAGGTTCGTCTAGCTTTAGTTAGCTCCAGCGCTAGATAGGTTTGACTAACCTTCAATATGCTCCGACGCTAGGTCCGAAGAGCTTTGGTAAGCTCTGGTGCTAGGTCGTGCTAGCATTGTTAAGCTCCGACTCAAGGTCCGGTTAGTTTTGGCAACGTCCGGAGCTAGATTGCAATGGTTCTGATTTTACTTTGAAATGATTCAAATTTGCTTCACATCTATAGAAAATTGGCTTACTACTCTTTTACTAAGTTTTTGGTGTGTTTTGGTGGTTATGGTTGATATATTTTTTCTATGTTTTGCAACATGCTTATGTGAGGTGCTCACGTAAGGTGTTGTGGTTATCGGAACGAATGAGAGTCAAGTCGTGGACTTGTGCTCAGAAGTATTTGTTGTTTGTTCATGTGCAGGTGTTGCTTGAGTTCAAGACATGACTGGTGACGGTATTTATTAAACTAGTCTTAGGGAGAAGATGAGGTTCAACAACCAAGTTCGGGAAGAATTGTGGTTGAGTTGACCGGGAGGTCGTGCAACACGTTTGGATCAAGAACAAAGCATATGAAGGTATCGTGGACATTGTTAGAAGATGTTTGCACGTGTGCAAGGAGTGCATGGACGTGGCTACATGGTTCCGAGGCGTGATGAAGAGATGTGGACGTAAAAATTTGTCGGAAAGGTCCAACCGACTAGGTTATGGACTCAGGCTGCAGCTGAGTTGGGTTTGACTCAAATATGGAAATATTTAAGTTGGTTATGATAGGATTTCGTGTAGGTCACGAAGTTGGGTTATTATAGGAATGTGGGATATATTCCTAAGGTGTTTGGAAGTCTTAATATTGCTTCTATCTTCGTATGGAAGAGTCTTGAGCAGTTATGGAAAGTTCTGGTTGAATCTGAGTAGGATTTGAGTCCTAGTTAGGATTGGGTTGGCCTAAGGGCTGGTAATATAAGCAAGGGAGGCCAGAGCTCGTGGTGCATGACTTCGGGGCTCTTCCTTTTGAGTTTTGATCAATAAAATTTGTAGTCTAAAGGAGCTTTTGTGCCTTGTTCGCCCGACTTGGTTTCAGCAAGTCTTTCTCGTCGAGTTTCTGCATAGCACTACCTTGCAAAACCCACGGGGTGCGTAGATGCACTTTCAATCTTCCCCTTTTTGGTGATTGTTGACAACAAATTAAGCTTCAACAAAAAGATAATAATTTGTTTTCATAATATATATTTGTATAAGTAACTCCCCCTCAATGTATGCATCATGAGTAAGAAAAATTGAGAGAGTTATCATACATATACATGTTATGGTAGGGTGCCTAAGTGATGTGCTCATAAATTGTAATAATACAATAGCTATGCAAGATAAACATGTCAAGTCAAGCATAACATCACAATTAAGCATAGTAAATGTGAAACATAGATTTAGTCTTACACAAATTGAAATGCGGGAGTTTTAAAACCATAATGCATGTCCAATTAAGGATCAAAAGAGACAACAACATAAAAGCTCTCTAAGTACCCCCTTCCAATCTCTCCCCCTTTGGCATCAAGACACCAAAAAGGAACAGAAGGAAGGAGAGACCTAAGATCTACTCTTCATCATCGTCGTTGTCGTCGTCATCTCTATCTTAGTGCCACTCACTATCACTCTCCATAGCCTCCGGATCATTTGCATCTTCATCATCGCCCTCTTCCTCGGATGGGGCCACTGTGGAGGTGCTAACATCACCAAATTGAGCTAGTTCTTCGGCGGTGAACTCCGGGAATGGAGTCATCTCTCCATCACCCTCCGTGGCGAGAGACATGGGGACTTCAAGCTTGTCGCACATCGCCTTGAGATACTTCTCTTGGCGATGCTCCATGCAATGTTGCCGAACTTCTGCCTTCAGGCAAGAGGCGAAGATTGCCTTGAAGCACTTGAAGAAGCCGCTTCCGGAATGTAATGGAGGAGGAGGTGGAGGTGGCGAAGGCATGAAGTGAGAGGATGAGGCGGGAGGATCCACATTATTCCTTCTAGGTGCAGGTTGCTCTGGAGGAGGTATCTGAGGATGGAGAATTCTATGAATAATGTCCTTCTTGAAGGTTAGCCTCAACACCTTCTCGATCATGAACATGATATAAGGAGCATAACCACATGATCAGTTGGGTGTGTGTGAGATGTTGAAGATGTTATCAAAGATGTAGTCCACCACATTGAATCAGACATCTCCATCAATGAGCGCCATCAAATGTCTCAAATTTCCTTGAACAATGCCCGCATCTCCATCTTTGGGGGGCTATCGTCTTCCAGAGCGCACGGTTTAGGACACTATAGAAGGGATTGATGTTGCGAATGTGCCCGGCCTCATAGACTACATGACTTGGATACATGTAATCCAAGGTATCTTGATCAACTGCCTTGAGATTGGAAATGATAATATCATTCTCAAGTTGATCTTCCAAGTCAAAATTTGAGCAAACTCCCAATAAGTAGTGGAGTATTGCTCTCCATGAGTCATCCACGTGATCCTCGATCTTCGTCGGTGTGAAAATAGACAGTGGAATAGAATTGTGCGATGACTTCGACATTCCGGTTATATTGAAAAGCCAGGAGCTTCTTTAAACCATGGCACTCAATGGCTTCAATCACGGCATTGAAGGCCAAGTGATCCTTCTGTGCCATATAGTCTAAAGCCTTGTATAGTTTGAAACAAGCCCCTAGAGCATGGTATGATAAGTTAAAATCATTCTTACTTGAAAAGGGGTTTACCATGGGCAAGGTTGATAAAACTCTTTTTGTGCTTAAGCATGGCAATGACTCATTACTCGTTCAAGTGTATGTGTATGATATTATATTTGGTTGTGCTTCTCATGATCTTGTGTCCAAGTTTTCAGCTATGATGAGTTCAGAATTTGAGATGAGTATGATGGGAGAACTCACGCATTTTTGGGGCTGCAAATTAAGCAAACCAAGGAGGAAATCTTTGTGCATCAAATGAAGTATACAAAAGACCTCCTAAGGCGCTTCAACATGGACAAAAGCAAGCTTCTTCGGACACCAATGGGAACAACAACAACACTTGAACTTGATGAAGATGGTGAATTTGTGGATCAAAAAGAATATCGAAGCACAGTGGGGTCACTTTTATACCTCACAACATCGAGACCTCATATACAATTCAATGTATGTCTTTGTGCATGGTTTCAAGCTTCCCCACGTGCTTCACATTGGCAAGCCGTCAAAAGAATTCTCAGGTACTTATATGGAACTCAAGAATTTGGCATTTTTCTTCCTTCTTCCTCAACCGTTACTTTGAAAGCTTTTTCGGATGCTGATTTTGGGGTTGTAGGATTGATAGGAAAAGTACTTCGGATGCTTGTCATTTTCTTGGTAATTCACTTGTTTCTTGGTGCTCTAGAAAACAAAATTCAGTTGCACAATCCACGACCGAATTTGAATATGTAGTTGCTGCTAGCGCTTGCTCACAAATTCTTTAGATTGTTCAAACGCTTAAGGACTATGGGGTTGATCTAGATAGTGTTCCACTGTTTTGTGATAACACTAGTACCATTTGCATTGCTAGAAACCCCGTGCAACATTCTAGAACAAAGCACATTGACATTAGGTATCACTTTCTCTGTGATAATGTTGAAAAAGGAAACATTGTGCTTCACCATGTAGATATCGAACAACAGTTAGCTGACATTTTTAAAAACCTTTGGATTTCACTCATTTTTGTTTCATTCACAGTGAAATAGGGATTATGCATCCTCATGGCTTAAATTGAGGGAGAGTTTTCGAAACTTGAGAAGTCTATGTGTGAATCTGAATTTAAAATAATATGAGCATAGTATTTCATACATATATGACTTTGTGATTCCTTTTACATGCTGAAAGTTCTTACTACATTACTCGTGTTATACATTTTGTAGTTTTTGCCATGACTAGTAATTGGAATAATTACTTACACTAAATCCGATCATGGTCGAACTTACTTGCTGTTTTGAACTTGTTGCATGCTCACAAGTGCTTTTCATAATGAAAAATTAATCAATCAACTATCCACATGTTGGGCTTTTATGATCAAATAAAAAATGAGAAAATATCAAGAGAATATGCATGCGTCGCACTTCTTCTTTTGAAATGGCTTATCATTGCACTTAGATATGAACTTGGAAAAAGTTGCGTATGACTAAAACCATGTCCTTTAGCTTCTAATTGTCAAATGACATAGGCTTGACTTGGTTGGTTAGCATAAGGCTGGTGCGACATATAATCTCTTGCAAATTTCATAAGATGAATGTTGTTCCCTAAAAGAAAATAAAAATATAGCAACAATTGTCATGCTTTCAGGTCTTGAAATAGTTAAGTTTGTGAGATCATGACTTGCTTAAATTGAAAATTCACTTGATCTCTAGCATGGCTTACAGTACTTTATGTATCTCATTGATGTGATAGTGTAAGTTACTTGATAGTATGACTTGGATGAGCTTTGTTTTATATGTATATGTTATAATATCCTCATAACTATTGAAATTTCTCTTTTGAACCTTCTTGAATACATTGTCAAAGGGGGATAAATATGTATAGGGAGAGAAATATTTGTTTTTTAAATTTCTTTCTCATTTGATTTTAAAATGGGGGGATAAAACTGTTTTCAAAACTTTTTATGTGAATAAGCAATGTTCGGATTTTAAGTGGTGTTGTCAATGCATTCATCAAGGGGGAGATTGTGAGGCCTATGTGTTGATTACATTAACAATTATGTTAAACGTGTAGGTTTACATGCAAAGTTTTGAATATACTTGAGAAACACACTTTGCACTGTCTGAAATTTTGTTGCACGTGAGCTTCACGTGTTTGGTGTTCTAAAATGTCCGAACTTTTCTTCTATAATGCATAGCGGCTGTATTGGACTGCCAAACTTTTGATGTGCTGAAATAATCGTGTGGATGCTATGTTTTTTATTTGCAATGTTTCAAACTTGCTTTACACTTATGGAAAGATTTGCTTAGTATTCTCTTACTAAGTTTTTGATTTGTTTTGGCTGATATCATTTTGCTATGTTTGCAACATGCTTATGTGAGGTGCTCACATAAGGTGTTGTGGTTATCGGACTAATGCGAGTCAATTTGAGGACTTGTGCTCGAAAGAATTGGTTGTTTTTTCATATGCAGGTGTTGCTTTAGGTCAAGACATGGCTCGTGGTGGGATCCATTGAACTAGTCTTAGGGAGAAAATGTGGTTCAACAATCAAGTTCGGGAAAATTTGTGGTTGAGTTGATCGGGAGGTCATGCAGCATGTTTGAGTCAAGAACAATGCATATAAAGGTATCGCAGATGTTGTTAGAAAGTTTTAGCACGTGTGCAATGAGTGCATGGACGTGGAAACATGGTTACAAGGCGTGATTAAGAGAAGTCGACATAATGAATTGGTCAAAAATGTCCAACCGGCTGGATTATGCTTCAGGCTGCGGCTGAGGTGGTTATGGTTCGTTTATGGAAAGTTTCGAGTTTGTTTTGGTTAGATTTCATGTGGGTCACGAAGTTGAATTGTTTTATGAATGTTTAGGATGTTCCTAAGGTGTTTGTAAGTCTTAAGATTACTTCTATCTATGTATAGAAAAGTCTTGAGCAGTTATAGAAAGCTTTGGTTGAAACTGAGTAGGATTAGAGTCCTGATTTGGATTGGGTTGGCCTTAGGGCTGATTATAAAAGCAAGGGAGGCCAGAGCTTGTGGTGAGACAACTTTGGTCTATTCCTCTTGTGTTTTGATCAATAAAATTTATAGTTTATAGGAGCTTTTGTGCCTTGTTCGTCTAACTTATTTCAGAATAGTTTTTCTCGTCATGTTTCTACACAACACTAAGTTGCTTTAGTGTTTTTATCATAACTCGAGTTTTGCAGATCCGATTGCCGTGAATTCTTTTGGATTGTCTTCACAACTTTATTATCTATTATATGTGAAAATTTCACGGTCATTGGATTTGTGGTTTATGATCTACATGAGTTTCTTTGCAATGTTGCAGATCTGTTTTTACTTGGGTAAAACTGATTGACCTTTGTTCGATCTTTCGATCATAACTTGAGTTTTTCTCAAAGGTTTCTGTGATTCTTTTTGTTGTTTCTTCGTGACTTGAATCTTTATAATATCTACCACTTTTTTCACGGTTGAACACGTTTAGATCAGTTGTACACACAGTTTCTTAACAGATTGATTTACTGTCGAGGGGTTTTTGTTGCTTCCGCTGAAAAAGTTTTAATTTACCATTCACCCCCCTCTAGTAGATTTCCACGTGCTCTTTGATCCTACATGTTGAAAGTCTAATCTCAACTCATGATGTTGAGGAAAAAGCAAGATCCAAAGATGTGCCTCGTTCTATTTCGTGGGAAGGGACTCCCTCTAATGCTAATGTAGTTGAAGGTAAATCTGGTGGTGGCAATAAGAACAACAAGAACTGGAAAGGAAAAGACAAACAAAATACTATCTTTAAGAACAATAAGAAAGAAGACTTTACTTGCTTTGTGTGCGGTGAGCTTGGCTATAGAGCTAGGAAATGCTGCAATAGAAAAGGAAAGAAAGGTGGTGGTCAGAACTCTGTGAATGTCACAATTAGCGAGGCTAGAGGAACGTCTGGATCAGGGTATGTTCCATAAGTTTTTCTAGCATGTCATTCCACCGATTGGTGGTTAGACACGGGAGCTAATGTGCATGTTTGTTCTGACTACAATTTATTTTCTTCTTATCAGGCTACTAACAGTTGCTCCGTCTTGATGGGCAATGGGTTTAGGACTGTTGTACATGGAATTGGAAGAGTCGATCTAAAGTTGACATCCGAAAAGACTCTCACTTTGAAGAATGTGCAACACGTCCCTAGGATAAATAGGAACTAGATTAGTGGTTCTCTATTGTGTCGTGATGGCTATAAGTTGGTGTTTGAGTTGAACAAATTTATTGTTTCGAAGTTTGGTTTATTTATTGGAAAAAGGTATTGTCGATGTTTGGATCCGGCAGATCTCCTGACACTACCTTTGGTAGATCTAGGAGTTGTAGTTCGGTAATGGGCGCGCAAGATTCAAGAAGGTGAAAGACACGTGTACACAGAGATTTACGTGGTTCGAGCTGCCTGAGCATTATACCCTACTCCACGGGGTGTGTTGGTGATGTATTAAGATTGTGAGTCTAGAAGAAGCTCGTCTAGCTCAGGGTGTTCAGTAATGGTCTTGAACCGTCCCTTGTGTATCATCGACCAGTCCTTTTATAGTACAAGGACTGGTCGTTACAACGTTAGCCTGACCCGACAGGTGGCCCCGGCAGTTACACATGCTTGATACACAATAAATGGAGTTAATTACCCTTAATAGCCTGGTAACAGGCCTTAACAGTGCCGTTACCAGTATTAAGGACCATCCGATCATGTGTCATTAATATGGCATTAATGACACTTAATCGGGTCTTGAAGTTTTTGATTGATCCTTGAAGGTCTGGAGCCGTTGGGGGTCCACCGGCCTGATAGTTGAAGTTGAAGGTTCGGCGGTTGCCACGTGGAAGCTCTGGAGCTCACCGTCGTGGACGTGTCGGTCCGGTGCTGTTGGACACGTGTCAGTACTGGAGCTTCCCTCTGTCTGGGGTTAGGTCCGGGGGTGCCATATTGGTATTCTGACCGGAGCTTCCCATGTGTGGGTGATAGCTTCGGTCTTGTGATACACGTGGCAGCCACGGGACTAACCATGTCGGGGAAGCAGGTCTGGCTACGCCTGACATGTGGGGCCTTCAGAGGTCTTCAAATATGGTAGATGGAGTTTCCTTGTGATCTTTGTGATCCCAAGGGGTATTCGGTACAGATGGTACTGACAGTGGCCCCCTGGACTCACCTCTGGGAGAGACCTTTTGTATGAAGTCATTTCGCCGGAGGTGGGTCCATTCTTCGGTTTCTGAACCGTGTCTTCAAGGGTCTTTGGTTGTTCCATTGGCGGTAGTTCACAGTTAAACTTCCGCCGCGTGGCGTATCTTGGAGGTGGCAGGTGAGATCTCAGCATGCGGATCTCACGCAATTGAAGGTCGCCGATTCCCGGTACGAAAATAGTATCGGTTCCGCGCGCCCTGTCAGGCCGCCGACTTCGGGTTTCCTGCCTTTCATGATGACAACCGTTCGCCTGGGGTAAGAACCTTAGCTTGATCGTCGGGGTGGCCCCGGGCCCCCTTGTCATTGGCGGGGTGAAAATTTTGACTGGTATCGTCGGCTCCCCTGTGGTTTCCATCCAAGCGTTGCGGGGGCTTACTTAAGAAGGAAAGCATGCACCGTTTGGGGTTCTTTACGACTTTCAATCGATCTTGCACTCAAACCTTCCAAACTTTTGTTTGCCTTTCCTCTCTTGCCTCGCTGTGCCGCAATGGAGTTGGGTCTCCGCCAGAGCCGACTAAAGACTGATGATGATTTGAAGAAGGTTCGGGCCCTCATGGGATGGTCCCCTGACTTCTTCAACCACCTAGTCCGCGCCGGCAAGCTTCCATTCGAGAAGGAGCACACCGGAGACATGGTGTACTTTTCCGCGTAGGCCATGGTGGGACTGATCCCACCTTTCTCCTCTTTCTTGTTGATGCTTCTAGACTTCTACGGTCTGCAGCTGTATCACCTTGGCCCCCACTCCATTCTGCTGGTGTCCATCTTTGTCCACTTCTGCGAAATGTGGGTCGGCATTCCCCCCCCCCCCCTGCATTGAGCTTTTCTGCACCTTCTTCACTATCCAAACCACAGGCCAGAGCGACGAGTACATTGGCTTCTACTATTTTATGAAGCGCAAGAAGTGCCCGTACAAATACTTGCAGTTGTTCCCTTCTGGGAAGTGCGAAGATTGGAAGAAGGATTGGATTGTGATCAGGGTGGAGGAACACGAGAAGCTGGAGCTGCCAGAAGGCCTCTCCAACATTGACACTGCAGTTTGGAGTGAAGCTCCGGTGTTGTCGGATGCCTTCAACCCTGCTCTGACTAGGATCCGCCTGTGTGTGGAAGGAGGGGTGACTCCACAGGTGGTGTTTTGCAACTTCCTAACCAACAGGTTGGCTCCATTGAAGAGGAGGGAGAAGGTTGTTTGGGCTCTCAACAGTGTGCTGGACGACGATCGGATCGAGACCGGTTTGAAGTCCAACATGGAGGGTGCAACTTTGGAGTTCCACCTGAAGAAATTCCAGCACGGCATCGACGTCGAGGGCGATGACTTGGCTCCGCCGCCAACTTTCCTCCCACTGAACATGGAGGCAGAATTCAGTAGGGAGCTCCGGCGGACGATGTCGGTGCTTGACGACCTTGGTGTTGTTGAGAGGCGCTCGACCATCGGGTTGGTGATCTTTGAAGCTCCGAAAGGTGGCTCTGTTCCTGCCCCTAAACCGAGAACCGAAGTCGTCGGCAAGGGCAAGGAACTGGCCGAGCCCTCAAGCCGTAAGAGGAAGCATGCCAACAGAAGGGCCAGGCATACTTCTTTCGCGGCGTCTCCTTCTCCCCGGAGGGGAAGTTCTACAACGGCAGCGTCTACTCCAGTTGTGGCATCTTCCCGGGGTGCTAACTCTGGCCAAGTGACTCCGGTACCAGGGCTAGCTGAGGGCTCCGGGTCCGGAGGTCCTTCCCGGTCGAGGGGGGCCTCGACCAGAGCAACATCGACAGTAGCAGCAAGCTCCGGGGGGCCCTCCGGGACTACCACGCCAGTGGCGGCTGTGGCTAGTCCAGAGCGTCCGGAGAAGAGGTTCCGCGGGAACTGGTGCGGAATCCTTCTGAGGTAATTTTTGATCCTTTACCTCAATCGGTTGTTTTATTGTTAACTATATTTTGAGTCTCTTCGTCCTTCATCCACAGCGTGACCAAGAAAAGGGTTGAAGCTCCAGTCCCTGCAGCAGCGGTTGAGGCTGTGCAGGCTGAAGCTCAGGCTCTGATTCCAACACCGCCCCAAGAGGTGGCTAAGGCTGCGGCAGCCCCGGCGTCGGCTGTTGTGGTTTTGGACGAGTCATCCCCAGAAGCTCCCGTGGTAGCGCCGGACCATGGGACTAAAGATGTACCAGCAGCGCCAGCCTCGGAGGTTGAAGCACCGGGCTTGGATGTTGTGATGTTGGACGCTCCGGGTGCAGAGCCGGAGGAAGCTGCGATTCCGGCCCTAGAGTCGGATGTTGTTGAAGCCCCGGCAGTCGAGTCGGTGGCTGATGAAGTCCCGGCAGTGGAGTCGGGTGTTGATGAAGCTCCGGCACTTGTGCCGGTTGTCGAGGAAGCTCCGGTGATAGAGCTGGTTGCTGCAGAAGTTCCGGCTGTGGAGCCAGCCGTTGAAGAGGTTCCGGCGTCCGAGCTAGCTGCTGCGGAGGTGTCGGCGCCTGAGCCTTTAGTGGTCGAAGCATTAGCACTCGAGCCCATGTCGATCGAAGCGCCAGCACATGAGCCAACGGCAGAGGAGGCACCTGCGCCGGAGCCAGAAGTAGCTTCTGCTCCGATCGGACCTTCAACACCCGCTCCGGAAGCAGTGATCCCAGAGGTGCCCGCTGCTGAGCCAGAGTGCTGTGATGAAGCTGCTGGCCCCCCGCCGGAGGGGCCAGTTGTTGATGACCTGGCGACTGGGCCTTCGAAACCAATTCTGGAGGTTGGAACTTCGGCTGCAGGTAATTCCTTGACGGCAGTCGAGGCTATCCCAGATGATGGCCCTAGTGTCGTGGAAGCTCAGGGGACCACTCTCGTAGAGTGGGACCCCATTTTTGTTGTTGAAGATCCGCTGGAGCCAGCGGAGATGACCCCAGCAGGTTCGGACCTGATCCCCCTATCGTTGTCTATCGACAACGCCTGCTCCAATCTTCGCCAAGTGCAGTTGGCCTTCTACCACGACAGCAAGGCCCTCGAGGAGGAGCACCAAACCCTTAGGAGGTGGTGCAACCGACTCCATTTCGAGACCAAGCTAGCAAAGTCGAGGTTGGCTGACAACAAGGAGTGGGTGAAAAGGGAGAAAGTCCGCCTGGAGTACTGGGGTAAGTTGCTAGATGAGAGGGAAAGCATGATGCGGACCCTCGACAACCAGTCCCGGGCCATATATGATCAGGCCAAGGCTGCAAATAGCGCAGCTGATGAACGCCAGGAAAGGCTCTCCACCACCCACGATAGTCTCGTCAAGCGCCGGGAGGCTCTTGAAGCTCGGGAGAGACGGCTCGAAGATGAAGAGCAGAAATTCCTGGAGCTGCGAGACGACCTCATGAAGAGGGAGGAAGAGCTTGTCCAAAAGACAGCTCTGACTGACAAGAGCCTCGAAGAACGCACCAATAAGTTGGAGGAGCATTGCAAGGAGGAGGAGAAGAAGGCCTGGGAGCGAGGGCAAGAACTCTACAAGCAAGAGAATGCCATCGCCGCCCGGGAGAAGAAAGTGCGGGGCCGGGAGAAAGATTTGGTCAACCGCAGGAATGAGATCCACCTCCGGGAGGAAGAGCTCAGCAAGCTCAAAAGGCAGGTTGCTGAAACGATTCAGCAGAATGCCAAAGAGGTGGAGCGTCTTGCTCGGGAGAGCTCGGAGCTGGCGGCGGCTAAAAGATCCTTTGCGGAGATGCGTGGTGCAAGGGCTGCGGAGTCCCAACAAGTTTGGGACTTCCTGGGCAAGGCCAACGACGTGCTGACGCCAATGGGCTTCAGTCCCATGCGTCCGGATGATCCGGAGCCGGAGCTGGACTAGGCGCTGGGTTCAGTAGGCAAAAAACTCTCCAAGGTGGGCGATGTCATTGCGGACCAATTGGAAACGGAGGGTCAGTCCCTGGCGAAGAACATTGCAGAGTTTGTGCTGACGTGCTACACCATTCGGGACCCTCAATTCCCTCTGGACCCGGTGCTTGAAGGTCCCATCGAAGGAGAGGGTGAAGCCGCTCGAGCCAATGTGTAGGAGGTGGCCCAGAAGGTCGCCCAGTTCTTCCATATGGTCTAGGACCATCTCCCTGTAGCTCCCGCTTGTATTCTCTCTTATTCTTCTCCAATTTTGTAATCTCTTGTCTATAGATGAATGAAATCCAAATTGTTGAGAATTCGAATTTCATTTTTTGTCTTCAACACCTTTGTCTCGCTTGGCCCCCTGGTAGATGTATACAATTTGATTGTGAACATGTACCAAGAGGATGTACCAGTTGTTGAAGACTTGTGTGCTTCGAACTTGTAGAATGTAGGTCCGAAGTATTCAGTAGTGTAAGCCCCCTAAGGCTGTCGGAGCTTAGTGGCTCCGGCATTGACCATCGCCGAAGCTTAGTAGCTCCGGCAGTAGTCTCCATCAATGCGTAAAGCATCGACAGTTAACCCTCTGGGGTGTCAAAGCTTGGTAGCTCCGGCAGTGACCTCCGTCAACACGTGTTGTGTCAACGTCAGACTCTACTTTAGAGTCTTTACACCATCTTCACGTTGACAACATGCCTCTTAGCTTTACTGGAACTGAGTAGCTCCAGAGATGCTCATTGTTAATGTTTGAACATTGACCACAAGCCGCCTAGAGGATGTTGGAGCTTATTTATTTTTCCTGCACACTGAAGTCAAGAAAAAACAGTAAAATCTATTTCCTATCTATAACTTCATTGCGGCTTACTGTTCTCGAGAAAGTTTTAGGTCGAACACAATTCTAAATACAATCAAGAGCACCGTCTAGCTTCCTTCAGGTCCGATCATTTCCGGACTTGCCTTACTTCGGCCTGCCGGGGTGTAGGTAGAGTGGCGTACTTAGGGTGCAGGACCAGGCTAAGCCGATAGCACACTCCGGCCCTAGATTGGCTTGGCGGCATTCAGACAAGTATGCCATCAAAAATGCTTGAACCAGGAAGTATAGACAATGCAATTTGAATCATACATGAACTGGTCGAGCTAAAGTTTCTTAAGAACTGCACAACTTTGTTATAGACAAGAAAGAGAAGAATAAAAAATATTGAGCCTGTACAAAGTAAATGCACGTGGAGTCTGTTTTTGCACAATGATGTCTTTCATTATAGGTCCGGGGTACAGGGGAAACAAGTACACTCTTAGGATACGGAACCAGGCTAAGTGTGTTTCGTTTCTCGTTTGACCCAAGGTAGCTAGCTACACTTTTAGTTCTAAGACTATGACAAGTGTTGCATGGACGTTGCGGACCTAACAGGGTAGGTCTGGCTGCCCTCCCGGAGGAGCTACCCGACTCTGTACAATGACTCTATAACATACACCACGTGTAATTACAGACTCACCTCCATGATATTAAGCGTAGAACTTACAGAGGTGCTCAATGTTCCAAGGATTTGGGAGAGGTGTCCCATCCTCGGTTGCCAAGCGAACGCATTCGGGACGGGATACTTTGATCACTCGGAAGGGTCCCTCCCAGCTGGGGGAGAATCTGTTTAACCCTTCTCTGGATTGTATTCTTCGTAGCACCAGATCGCCTTCCTCGAGCTGTCGGTTGTGAACATGCCGTTGGTGATAGCGCCGGAGAGCTTGGCGGTATCGGGCATTTCGAACAGCTGTTCGGCACCTTCCCTCTTCAAGTAGGTCAAGGTCTTCACGCCAGAGCTGGTCCTGCATGGCTTCGTCGGAGGTCTGGACCCAGAGCGAGCCCAAGGTGATTTCTGGAGGAAGGACTGCTTCAGCTCCGTACACCAGGAAGAAGGGTGTCTCTCCGGTTGACCGGTTTGGAGTTGTCCTGTTGGCCCATAGAGTGGGCAGAAGTTCTTCAATCCAGTTGGCTCCATGTTTTTTTAGACGCTCATATGTGCGCGTCTTGAGTCCTTTCAGGATTTCTGCATTTGCGCTCTCGGCTTGGCCATTGCTTGCCGGGTAAGCTACGGAGGCGTAGCTGACTTGGATGCCGAGGTCTTCGCAATATCCTTGAAAAGCAGAGCTTGTGAATTGGGTCCCATTATCTGTTATGATCTTGCTCGGGACTCCAAATCTGCATACAATGGACTGCAAGAAGTTGATAGTTGATTGCTTGTTTATTGTCACAACTGGAGTTGCTTTCGGCCATTTGGTGAACTTGTCGATGGCAACATACAGGAACTTGTAACCTCCGACGGCTCTTGGGAAAGGTCCCAAGATGTCCATCGCCCACACAGCGAAAGACCATATAGGAGGTATCATTTGTAGAGGCTGAGCCGGTGTGTGAATTTTCTTTGCATGGAATTGGCATGCTTTGCATTTCTTCACCAGCTCAGTTGCATCCTGGAGCGCTGTAGACCAGTAGAAGCCATGTCGGAAGGCTTTACCGACCAGCGTGCGGGAAGACGCGTGATTCCCACACTCGCCTCCATGGATTTCTGCGAGGAGCTCGCAGCCTTCTTCCCTTGTGATGCACCACATTAGGATGCTGTTGGCACCGCGCCGCTAGAGATCCCCTTCTACCAATGTGTATCTTTTAGCCAATCTGACTATCCGGTCAGCGGATACATCATCATCAGGAAGGATGTTGTCTTTCAAGTAGCTCCGGATCTCCGAGATCCATGCATCGGAGCTTGCTTGCGCATTTGAGTCTTGCGTGCTGGGTTGCTCGGAGCTTTCGGGAGCACCTACGACCCTTGATGGCTACCATGGTAACAGGGCCATCGAGACCGCCAGCTTTGGGATGCTGGTCTCGCCCCCTTCGTTCAGTTCGGCAGGCTGAGCTGTGGGTTTTGACAACCTCCGGACGAAGGTTCTGTCAGGAGCCAGAGCTCCGGTTGACGCTTTCGTCGAGAGTTCATCAGCTTCAGCGTTATGGACACGTTGGACATGGTGGAGATCCAGGACTTCGAAGTCCTTCTGAAGCCTATAGACTTCAAGGAGATAAGCAACTAGTTGAGGGTTGTTACAGAAGCATTCACCCTTCACCTGTTTAATGATGAGCTACGAATCTCCCTTGACCAACAGCTGCTTGACACCGTAAGATAGTGCCACCTTTAGTCCATAAATGAGTGCTTCATACTCCGCCATGTTGTTGGTCACCTTGAAGTCAAGGTGGACCATGTATTTTACCTTCTCCCCGATTGGAGCAAGGAGAAGGACTCCAGCTCCGGCCCCATGCTTTTGCATGGAGCCGTCAAAGTAGAGGGTCCAGTGAGGCTCGGTGAAGACTGGAGCCTTGAGTTTCGACTTCTGCTCACTAGGGCCCCCAGGGTTTGATGGAGAGGGGGTCCATTCCGCCACGAAATCTGCTAATGCTTGACTCTTGATCGCTTGTCTTGGGACGAATTCAAGATTGAATTCGGCCAACTCCGCTGCCCATTTTGCAATGTTCCCAGTAGAGTTGGGATTATGCAAGATCGCACGCAATGGGTAAGAGGTCACCATTGAGATTTTGTGAGCTTGGAAGTAATGGCGAAGCTTCCTGGAGGCGATGAGAACTGCATAGAGCAGCTTGTGCACCTCTAGGTATCGAGTCTTGGCATCATATAGTACTTTGCTGATGAAGTACACTAGGCGTTGGACTGTCCGGACACTCCCGGAGGGGCCTGGAGTTTCCTCCACATCGACCTGGACCCTCCCGGAGGGGTCCGGACCTGCTTCGGGGACCTCCGGGTCCCTGCTAGAGGAACCCGGAGCTTCTGCTGGAGTGACCCGGACCCTCCCGGAGGGGTCCAAGTCTTCTGAGATAACTCCCTGTTGATACAAGTCTGGGGGCTGGGACCCAGACTCACCTTCAGGAACCTCCGGACCCTCCCGGAGGGGTCTGGATTCCTGATCTTGTGATGGTTCTGGTCTCTCCGCGACCAGGACCATGCTGACAACCTCGTCGGTTGCTGAAATGTAAAGCAGTAAGGGCTCACCAGGGTTCGGAGCTACCAAGGTTGGTAGAGTGATGAGGAGCTTCTTTAGCTCTTGGAACGCCTTTTCTGCTTCTTCAGACCATTGAAATGGTCCGTACTTCCTCAATAGCTTGAAGAAGGGTAGCGCCCGTTCTGCCAGTCTTGAGATGAACCGGCTGAGGGCAACTAGACATCCAGTCAGTTTCTGGACATCTTTGATGCGAGCTGGTGGCCGCATCTCCTCAATAGCCTTCATCTTCGCCAGATTTGCCTCTATGCCCTGGTGGTTTACCAGGAAACCGAGAAGCTTTCTGGAGCTAACCCCGAAGACGCACTTGTCTGGGTTCAGCTTCGTGCGGGTGACCTGCAGCTTGTTGAAGACAGCATGCAAGGTGTCAAGGAGTGACTCCTTGTCCTTGATCTTAACGACGATGTCATCAACATACACTTTCACTATGTCTCTGATGAGCTCTCCAAAGGTTTTGTACATAGCTCGTACCAATGTTGAAGCTGCATTCTTGAGACCAAATGGCATGGAAGTATAACAGTACAATCCATCTACTGTGATAAAAGAAGTATCTTCTTTATCTTCCCTAGACATTCTAATTTGATGGTACCCAAAATATGCGTCTAGGAAACACAGTAATTCACACCTGGAGGTGGAATCCACTATCTGATCTATTCTAGGTAGTGGGAATGGATCTTTTGGGCATGCCTTATTTAGTGTGGTGTAGTCGATACACATCCGAAGCTTCCCGCCATCCTTGGGTACAACGACTGGGTTTGCTAGCCATTTTCGATGGAAGACTTCTCGGATGAATCCAGCTTTGAGAAACTTCTTCACTTCTTGTCGAATGAAGTTCTGTCGCTCTACGGATTGCTTCCGAGGCTTCTGATGTATGGGCCGAGCATCGGGATAGATATTCAGATTATGCTCGATCACTTTCCTAGGGACCCCAGGCATTTGTGACGGTTGCCAGGCAAACACGTCGACGTTAGCCCGGAGGAAAGTGATGAGCGCGAGTTCATATTTGTCATTTAGACCTCCCGATATACAGGTGGTCTGAGCGGCATCGAAACTGATTTGGACAACCTTGACGGGGATGTCGGTGTCGCCGCTTGGTTGCACGCGAGGTGCGGAGGTTGAGCCTCGTCGGAGCTTTCTCCTACCTGGATTCTTCCTCCTGCACTGTAGCAAGCGCATGCAGTTCCTTCAGAGCAGTCACTCCGGCAAAACGGTCTCCGCGGATCTGGAGAACGCCAGCTGGTGTTGGCATCTTCAACTAGGGGTGGGCATTCGGTTAACCGACAAAATTCGGTTCGGTTTTTCAATTTTTTTCATAATTCGGTTTTTGAATAATGGAAACCAAAATTTAACATGCAAAAAAGAAAACTGGTCGACCGGTTAACCGACAAATTCGATTCGGTTTCCGGTTAACTGAAAAAACCGTACTTGACCCTAACCCTGCATCTCTGTCAATGGCCGCAAGCAAACGGATGAGTCTCAAGCACTGCACGGTTGCAGTCGAACTCAGCGGCGCGCAGCGACCAGGCTCTAGCGCGCGGATCGGGGATGGGCGCGCGGAGGCCGGGAGGAGAGCAGAGGGCCGCACGGTGGCGGGTAGGGGCTGGGACGGGTGCGTTGCGATCTGGACGGGAGGGGACCGGCGCGCAGCAGCCAGAAGGGGAGGAGACGGGCGCGCGACGGCCGGGAGGGGAGGAGACGGGCGCGCGACGGCCGAGAGGGGAGGAGACGGGCATGCAGCTGCCGAGCGTGGAGTCATCGCCGGATTGGGGATGGGGCGGCGACGGGAGGCAAAGGCTACTGGCATGTGGGATGGGCGCGGTCGGTGGTAGGGTTACGGGGGTTCACATCTGGATGGGCCATGGGCCATGGTGGAGCTAGGTTATTAGGCCGACTGGGCTGGACTGGATGAAGATATTGTGACAATTCGGTTCACCCGGTTAACCGGGAAAAAAACCCGAAACTGGAAAAAATATTCGGTTTTCCGACTTTGGGAACCGAAATTCATTCGATTTGAATCGGTTTCTGTTAAATCGGTTTCGGTTTCGGTTATTTCGGTTTCGGTATTCGGTTTTCGGTTTTCGGTTTTTTTGCCCACCCCTATCTTCAACACCAGGTAGCCATAATGAGCAGCAGTCATGAATTTGTACAAGGCGGGCCTGCCTAGAATGGCGTTGAAAGGCAAGTTGATCTAAGCGACGTCAAAGATCAACTTCTCAGTGTGATAATTCTCCCGAGTCCCGAAGGTCATGGGGAGAGTAATGGCACCAAGCGGTGTTATGGCCCCCGGACCTACTCCGGAGAAAGGTCGGGAGGGGCGAAGATCTGAAGGTCAGAGCTGAAGCTTGACGACAGCTTTGAAGCTTATGAGGTTCAGCCCCGAACCTCTGTCCACCATTACATGGTGGAGTTTAATGTTGTTGATGGTAGGTGATACCATCAAAGGTAGCTGGCTAGCTCCGATCATGTTCCAAGGGCAGTCCAAAGCATCAAAAGTGATGGTAGTGTCCATCCACTTCCGATGAGGCTCTGCCCTGGCTGTAGGAGCTACTGAGGCCATGTCCCGCCGCATGGTCTTGAGGACACGGCGGGAGGTGATGTCCCACGAATCACCAAAGATGATGTTCATGGTCTTCCGATGCTCGTTGTTGGAGACGTCGGAGTCGTCATCGATGGAGGTGTAAAAATCCTTCATGACATTTTTAGGGTTCTGGAAGCCTAACTCCTCTTCAGCCGGAGCTTCGTCGACCTTCTATTTTCCTTCCCTCTGATGGAAAGGAACTTCTTCCCGGTGCTTTTTGTAGCGCTCGGCAAGGTTTTGTACCTCCCGGCAGTCCTCCAAGTTGTGGCCGTTCGTCTTGTGGATAGGACACCACATTTTGGAGTTGCCACCATCTTCAAAGGATGGCCGAGGTCGTTTCTCGGGGCATGGCCCCCTGCCACTCGAAGCTGCAGTAGCTGCAGCAGTGGATGTGCCGGCCGATGGCTTCTTCTTGCCGTTGGACTTTTTCTTCTTTTTTCCACTCCTAAAGGTAGTGGATTCGCCTTTGGAGGATTTTTTGCTATCCTCCGGAGCTGGTTTGGAGTGCATTTCATGGTCCTCCGCAGCTTTGGCACACTTGTCTGCCAAGCTGAAGAGCTCCGTGACGCTGGTGATCTCCTTGACCGCCAGCTTCTCCAGCATCTTCTTATCCCGTACGCCCTGTCTAAATGCCACGATAACAGAAGCGCTAGAGATAGAAGGAATGGTGTTTCGTACCTGGGAGAACCTCTGGATGAATGAGTGTAGGGATTCTCCCCCCTTCTGCACAACTGCAAAAAGGTCCAGTTCGGTGCCTGGTCGGGTGTATGAACTCCTGAAATTGGCGGTGAACTGTTGGCACAATTCCTCCCAACTATTGATAGAGTTGTGAGGAAGGCTCATGAACCAGGACCTGGCGGTCCCAGTCAAAGCCACTAGGAAGTAGTTGTCCATTACGGCCTCATTACCTCCGGCCGCAAGGATTGCGGTGATGTAAATTTGGAGAAACTCGGCAGGATTGACTGTCCCGTCAAATTTCTCCAGCAGGTGAGGCCGGAATTTTCGTGGCCATCTAACCATGCGCAAATGCATGGCCAGTGCAGAACAGCCTCCTCCTACTCCCTCGGGAGCAGGACTGTCTCGAGCCTCTCGCCTTTTGCGAGCACGCTCGATATGGACACGGTCGTCCTGTTGACGGTAACGACGATCAAGCTCCGCCCAGAGGTCATGAGTTGAAAGCCTGGTCACCGTATGAGTACATCGCGCCCCAGACGGTAGCGACGTAACTTGTTGTGACGCAGCACGCCTCCTATTCTGGGAAGCATGCGGACCAAGTCTGCCTGAAATGGTCCGGCACTGTGATGGGGGCCGCCCCGAAGGAGGAGGACCTTGGTTGCTGATGCGGTCGGCTACTGCTGCAACCAGATGTTCCACATCAGCCCTCCACTGCTCCATTGCACCCTGGGATGCACCTGGAGGTGGTGGTCGTTGGAGGAGAGCACGCGCTGCATGAGGAGCGTGTTCAGGGTTGTTGTTGTTCGCCGATGCGGTGACCGATGCCGATGCACCGTCACGCTGCTCAGCATGACATACTGGTGTGGGCGGTGGCGATGGAGGCATGACTCCTGCTGGAGCCACGACACTTGCTGGTTGTTGCATGTTGGAGGGATTGCCTCCAGCGGGTTGAACAATAGGGTCGCCATTGGACCATCCAGCAGCTGGGTTCACCATACTCGAAATCTCGGGCGCCCCTACCTGGTGTGCCAACTGGCGGTGTTTGGATCCGACAGATCTCCTGACACTACCTTTGGTAGATCGAGGAGTTGTAATTTGATAATGGGCGCGCAGAGATTCAACAAGGTGAAAGACACGTGTACACAAAGATTTACGTGGTTCGGGCCGCCTGAGCGTAATACCCTACTCCACGGGGTGTGTTGGTGATGTATTAAGCTTGTGAGAAGAAGCTCCAGAAGAAGAAGCTCGTCTAGCTCAGGGTGTTCAGTAATGGTCTTGAACCGTCCCTTGTGTATCGTCGACCAGTCCTTTTATAGTACAAGGACTGGTCGTTACAACGTTAGCCTGGCCCGACAGGTGGCCCCGGCAGTTACACATGCTTGATACACAATAAATGGAGTTAATTACCCTTAATAGCCTGGTAACAGGCCTTAACAGTGTTGTTACCAGTATTAAGGACCATCCGATCGTGTGTCATTAATATGGCATTAATGACACTTAATCGGGTCTTGAAGTTTTTGATTGATCCTTGAAGGTCCGGAGCCATTGGGGGGTCCACCGGCCTGATAGTTGAAGTTGAAGGTCCGGTGGTTGCCACGTGGCAGCTCTGGAGCTCACCGTCGTGGACGGGTAGGTTCGGTGCTGTTGGACACGTGTCAGTACCGGAGCTTCCCTCTATCTAGGGTTAGGTCCAGGGGTGCCATATTAGTATTCTGACTGGAGCTTCCCATGTGTGGGTGATAGCTCCAGTCTTGTGATACACGTGGCGGCCCCGGGACTAACCATGTCGTGGAAGCAGGTCCGGCTACGCCTGACATGTGGGCCCTTCGGAGGTCTTCAAATCTAGTAGATGGAGTTTCCTTGTGATCTTTGCGATCCCAAGGGGTATCCGGTACGAAGGGTACTGACGGGTATGATAGTGGAGACCTATTTCGTCTTTCAGTTGTTGAAGATTGTAATAATCTTGTAAACTTAGTTGCTTGTTCTAGTTCTGAATGCAATGGAGGACAAGGATACTATTTGGCACTCTCGACTTTGTCACATTAACTATAATCGCATCACTAAATTGTCCAAACTTAATTTGATTCTAAAAATTCCTGTTGAAAGAAGATCTAAGTGCCATGTGTGTGTGCAAGCTAAACAGCCACGTAAACCTTTTAAAAGCGTGGAAGAGAAGAGTTTGTCACCACTAGATCTTATTCACTCAGATTTGTGTGAAATGAATGGAATTTTGACTAGAGCAGGGAAGAAATATTTTATATTTTTTATTGATGATGCTACAATATATTGTCAACTCTACCTTATTAAAAAAAGATGAGGCACTAGATTGTTTTAAAATCTATAAGGCCAAGGTAGAAAACCAACAAGAAAGAAAAATCAAATGTGTTAGGTCTGATAAAGTAAGAGAGTATCTTTCTAATGATTTCGGCAAATATTGTGTGGAGCATGGAATTATCCGTGAGACAAAGGCTCCCTACTCACCCCAATCTAATGGGTTGGCTGAGCGGGAAAACCGAACACTTACAGACTTGGTTAATGCCATGTCGTACAATTCGGGTTTATTCAACTCATGGTGGGAGGAAGCCATTTTGACCACGTGTTTTGTGTTGAATCGAGTTCCATCATCAAAGGTTGAAATAACCCATATGAAGGATGAAAAGGAAGAAAGTCTACTCTTGGTTTCTTACGTGCATGGGGCTGTTTGGCCAAAGTTAATGTAATTGCATGTAAGAAACAAAAATTGGGGCCAAAAACCATTGATTGTGTCTTTCTAGGATACGCACAACATAGTGAAGCCTATAGGTTTTAGTGATTAAACTGAGATTCCTGATATGCTCGTTAACACTGTGATTGAATCTCGTAATGCCACATTTTTTGAGGATATTTTCTAATGAAGGATAGAGTTGAAGGTCGTAGCGAGGCATCTACTAGTTTTACTTCTGATCCTTCTCTAATATTCGTACCTTGTTCTTAGACTAAGACACATATGGAAGATGACAATACAAATATTGCTCCTCGAAGGAGCAAGAGACAAATGATCAAAAAATCCTTTGGTGATGATTTTACTGTCTACCTTATTGATGATACACCCAAAACACTTTCAGAGGCATATGCATCGCTAGATGCAGAGCGCTGGAAGGAGGCATTACATAGTGAAATGGAGTCCATTTTAACTAATGGAACTTGGGAAATATGTGGGTGTAATCCTGTTGGGTGTAAGTGGATATTTAAAAAGAAGTTCAAACCAGATGGTACAGTCGATAAATATAAGGCTAGACTTGTATCCAAGGGATTTACCCAAAAGGAATGCGAGGATTTTTTCGATACTTATTCACCTGTTGCTAGGCTCACCACAATTTGTGTGCTTGTTGCACTTGCTCCGTGTCATGATCTCCTCATCCATCAAATGGATCTGAAGGTGGCTTTCCTAAATAGCAAGCTCGATGAGGAGATCTATATGAAGCAGTCTGATGGTTTTGTGGTGCCTGGGCAAGAGAACAAAGTGTGTTAGTTACAAAAATCCTTGTATTGCCTCAAGCAGGCAAGCAGTGGCATGAGAAGTTTGATGGAACTATGACCTCAGCAGGCTTTGTGGTAAATGACACTGACACATGTGTGTACTATCGGTTTGGTGGGAGTAAGAGAGTAATGTTGAGCTTATATGTTGATTACATATTGATTTTTGGTACTAGTATCGATGTGATAAATTATGTAAAATCATTTTTTCCCAAAATTTTGATATGAAAGATTTGGGAGTGGCTGATGTTATTGTAAACATCAAACTAATTAAGGGTGAGAATGAGATTACTTTAAAACAATCTTATTATGTGGAGGAATATTCTGAGTCGATTTGGGTACTCAGATTCTAAAGCTTCTCCAACACCATATGATCCCAGTCTAAATCTTCGCAAGAACAGAGGACAAGGGATTAATCAGTTGAGATATTCCTAGATTATTGGCTCTCTCATGTATCTTGCTGGTGCAACTAGACCTGACATCTCATTTGCAGTAAGCAAACTGAGCAGATTTACTTCGAATCCTAGAAGAGATCACTGGTGTGCACTAGAATGTGTCATGAGCTACTTGAGAGGTACATCAACATATGGGCTTCACTATACGGGGGTACCCAGCTGTACCAGTAGCTCAAATTGGATCTCAGATGCTGATGAGATCAAAGCCACTAGTGGATACATATTCACAATTGGTGATGCTGCAGTTTCATGGAGGTCTCGCAAGCAGGCTATATTGACAAAGTCTACTATGAAGATAGAACTTGTAGCACTTGAGACAGCCACAACTGAGGCAGAGCGGCTGAAACAGCTCTTGATGGATCTGTCATTGGTCGATAAACCTGTGCCGACCATTCTTTTGCATTGTGATAATCAAAGTGTGATCACAACTACTGGTAATGCAAAAGAAAATTTGAAGTCCTCAAGACATGTAAATGGCGAATCAAATCCATGAGACATTTGAGAAATATGGGAGAGATTGTCGTTGAGTATATTAATACTAAAAGAAATCTTGCAGACCCTTTTACTAAGGTATTAGCACGTGCTGTAATTGAAGAAGCATCAAGGGAAATGGGTTTGAAACCCACGTGATGTTATCATACAATGGTAACTCAAACTATTTGATCGGAGATCCCGTGAAGTAGATCTTAGGAAAACAAGTTGTATGGATAACTGGAGAGTACTTGTTTATCACTCATTTTGCTAGCAGATGCGTACTCTCAGTACTATATGGAAGGTTGACTTTAATGTCTTAATGTGTTTTGAGGCCTTTTTGGCAAGGTACCGTTCTATGGGGTATACTTGTAAGAACACACCTATGTTTGACTGTGAGGTCGCAGTCTATGAGATGTGGGTGATCTCAAATAAACTCATGAAAAAACACGGGAGAAGACCGTAATGCTCCAACCATAGGCATGGATTTAGGGGGCCTTGTATCAGCGATGCTTTCATGCGAAACTTGCTCGCACAAAACTAGCAATTCAAGGCTATGTTCATTGCAAAGTTGTGAGTATTTGAATCATGGAATGCTAGGTGTAGCTCAACCCCGTAATGGGTCTGCACTGCAAAGATGGTATATTAAAGCGCAAAATTGTTACTTGTAGACCTTGGCTATTGATGGGGATTGTTGGGCTTTGGTCCTTACGTACAACCCACTTGTGGGCTCATTTGTTTGAGTCAACTCCCCTGGTGGAAAGCCAAGGTGGTGTGGAGAGGAGACTGGGATGTTTAGTCCCACATTGCCCACCTAGATGAGTGTTCCCCAATATATATAGTGGCTCCTGTAGTGGTTCTCAACATGGGAATAATGAGGGAAATGAAGGTTGCTGCTATGGACACAAACACCCATGCACGCAAGAGCGCGTGTTTCGCGATTTTACGTGTGTTTATCGCGTGACTTGTGACTTGCGATGTTGCACGTTCGCGTCGTGTTGAGTTGTGTTCCACTAAGCCTTTATTTCTCTGCCACATATATAATTTGGAATATTTCATCAATACATAGACTGTCAGGTCAACATGAGGAGTAATTTGAGGTATAACTGCAGACACACATTTAATGTGTGTAATGCCCATAACTCCTCCTATTAGTTGCACATTGAGGGATTCCAGGGGCAGTTTCCTGGAATTATGGCAGATCGAATCTGAGGCGGTTGTTGATCCTCTAGTATAAGGAGACGTCCTGTATACCAGAGGAAAAACACAAAACACAAAAACTCGCCTCTCACAAACTTCTTTGTGTTGCTATTTTTTTGTCTTGTCGTCCCTTTGTCCGTCGTGCAGTAGATTGAAGGAGAGCGGTGTCTCCGAGTCGAAGCCGATGATCTGAAGACATGCACGGGTGCCGGCGATCAGGTTTATGGGAGGTGCGGTCGCACGACCGCTCGTAGCACTTCTGCATTCTCTACATCTTCACCAAGTTCATCAATTTTGTCCTCTACTTCACAGCAGGACTATATGTAAGTGGATCACTCAATCTATGGCTAATTCGATTTATTTAATGAGATATTTGTTCGCATATGTTTCAATTCTTGTTTGTATAATATTAGCATTGTTCATGTTGACTGCTAGTAGATTTGTTCTAATTGTTTTGATGTTTCAGATTATCAAATTAATTGCATGCCATATGTATTTTTCAACAAAATCAAGAACAAACAAAAAACTCGAAAACGGGTTATGTTAGCTCAAAAGCATGTTGTATCCTTTGTCAAATTATTTTGCCCAACTTGAAACAACTTGAAAATGCAAAGAATATTAAGAGAAATATTTTTGGTTTGAACTAGAAAGATGAATTCAAGTGGTTACGCCCAAGGTTCATATCCAAATAAATTTATTTCCTAATTGAAAATTTTAGTTTTAGGATGGTTGGAATTTTACTCTCCAACATGCGAATGTAAAACATGCTAAATGCAAATGTAAAGATTGATGGGAAATTCGAATATACAATTGAGAAATCAAATATGAGATAACTACCAATTAACCTATTGGCAAGGACTCACCAAATTTTTGAAGTCCGATGAGTGGGATTTACATCCGTCCTGTTTAGTGCGATGATTTATTGTCCAATTCCGGAGTTGAAGATGTAGACAACTTCTCTTGATTGACATGTCAGTTGGACATGTGGAGCACATGATGGCCCTAGTTTCTCCGTCATCTTGATGGAGACTTGTTGATGTAATGACAGCTTCTCCCTTTTGAAGATATTCTTTTGTGAGTATGGTGAGGCTTGTCCTTCTTTTGGGGTGCCACTTTGACTAAGAAACGCTTGGTCCACAATGTCATTTGCTGTAGGTTGCACGGTCTTAGATCTTGAATGCTCCTTTAAGTTTCTTGTCCTTGGCCAAGAGCTTTATGTAAATGTTGTCTTGAGTTTTTGCTTGGTCATGGAAAAGCTACTTCAAGGTAGGCAAGTTGAACATAAATCCATTGGAATCCCCATAGCCTCCTTGATTACAAGGGTGATGTTGATTCCACCCTTGACCTCCTTGTTGGTGATAGTCATTGGAGTTGTGTTTGAAAGGAAGAATCCTCATGGGTCTTAGGGAAATAATTCACCAAGTGGCCCATGTTGTCATGGATTTTCACAAATCATGTGAATATCCATGGCTTGGATCATCCAAACACTTCTCCATTGGCTTGATCTTCATTTTACTCAATAGGAGGTGTAGTTCCATAACTAGCATGTCCACCTTGTTAAGTGGTGTGCATGTCAAGCTAAAGGAACTAGAGAACTTTTCAATCCACCCCTTGAGTAGAGACCATATTCTCATCCACGATGAATGAGAATAGGACTCCTTCAGCTCCAGCATGAATGTGGTCATGGATTGGTGGAGCCAACCCATGATATGAGTGTTGGACGAAAAGCCAACTATCCACCCTATGATGAAGGCAAACTGAAAAAAACTCTTGGAGCCTCCTCCAAGTTTGGAGATGGATGACTTTGTCTTCTACTAGAAGCTGAAATTCTTACACGAAAGGCAATGGTGTTGCCTAGCGGACATTTGTTGAGGTACGCCTTGAATCATCTTGCAATTGAGCACTTGCATCCTCATTGGATATCCCATGAAATGGGTTAGCCAACACTACCTTGTTTTCACACAAAAGGAGAAAACAAACAAGGGTAATCCTGTCTAATAACTATTAGCACCTATAGCTTAATCACAAGTGATAGCTATCTTTCACTTCCTTTGCCTTCCCCAGCAACGGCGCCAGAAATGCTTGTTGATGGTTGTTAACACCACATATCATCTCCGGTAAGAGATGAGATCCGCAAGCGCACAGAAGATATCGTTGTAGCATTTCATCCAAGAGTATTACCAAGGGTATCGTATTATCCCAAAGGAAGGTGGTGAAGTAAAGTAAACACTATTCTTATAATCAAGGTAAAAGGTACTAAGTGTTTATCATAACAGGGGTAGGATTATAATATGGGTAGTATGACACACACCTAAGCAATCTAGTCTAGGGGTAAGGTTGTCCTAGCAAGGGTTAGACTACGAGATGGAGCTACTCCTACTATGCTCTAGTTACTCATATAAATAGCCTAATAAAGTACACATGAATATGCTAATGGTGAATACTAGGGCTTAGTAGTCCAACATGTCAGGCACGGGCTTACCCTGGTCTGCCAGGCGACTCCTGCCAAGAGCCTACATTGTAGCCGAATGTGGAGGATTACAATGGATAGATAGGACTGTTACCACCTACCTCTACAACACGTGGACTACGATGCATCCAATGCTACTTAACTATCAAAGCACGACGCTTGCATGCTAAGTAAATACCTTAAGAGTTGCAACATAATATTCATCCTAAGGCAATGACTAACCTAAATATCATTGAACCAATATTGGATCCAAGCACTAACATATTCATATTAACATAATCATATTATTACCTAATTAGACTATAGTGGTGGTGTATGATGTTCATGATAATATGATAATTGCATTATGTCTAAATCATAACAACGTCTACACCTAGCACATACATGGACTCCACAATCAAACAAGAAATGTTTTGCCCAAGTAATATGAATAAAGAGAGACTAATAATAATATTATTATAATGCATAAAGTCACAGATACAAGAAAAGATACATGAGTCTTACCTTTCCCAATTTCGACTTGGGACTAGAGGCTCCTCTCTGCAGCCTAACCTCCACTAAGGACTTGGAGAACTAATGTATACAAGAGAGTGAATGCTCAAGTGGTGTGTGTTGAAGCGAGGGGTGAGGGGTCCTATTTATACTAGTGTTGAGGTCGGTTCCCGCCATCTTTTGCGTGCGACTCAGGCACCATTCTTATCACCAAGCCACACGAGGGTGCCACGTCGAAGTTGACCAAAAAAGGCGTGAAGAATAGGTCGGTTGAACCACATGTTCGACCGACCTTGTAAACCTGCCAAATGGGTTGTGCTTTCTCCAGGTGGCTGGCGGGTGGGTCCCATGACTGTTTCTGGGCGCTACGCCGTTGGATCTCCTCAGATACTCCTCTAAGTGAGCCATTTGATCCATGTGCTGCCACATGTTGGCGTCTGATTGGCTGGGAAGATATTCTTCAGGATCCATCCCCTTGTTTCACCTCAATTCCGTATAAAATACCTGTATGCACCATTTTCTCCAAGTACAAGTGGAACTAGGTTATTTCTAACTATGAAGTGTGTAAGTGTGACACCCGGTTCTGAAAATGAACCAAGTGCAATATATGTGTGCCCAGGATGCTTAACACACATACACGAGTGCATTCACAAAAGGATAACCAGATAATTACCACAAGACAAGATTAATTAACCACTTTTATTACACAATTCATAATATCCTCGAATACAAGCTCTAATGAATATTAATGACAAGTTTTTTAACTAGCGCAGCGGAAATAAACTAAATAAGCAACTGTACAGCTAAGCAAAAGGGATATGGCGCACCTTCAATCAGACCACAGGCAAGCTGACGGCAGCACACAGCCTAAAACTTCTCAGTAACGTCGTGATACTCCTAATCCTGACCTGCAAGTGTTGGTGGGGAATTGCAAGGGTGAGTACATGTTGTACTCAGCAAGTGTGGGGAAAGTATGAGATGTAGCTGATACAAATGACGAACATAATAAAGGTTAAGTGCTGAAAAGTACATTAAAACATTTGAATACATCATATTGTACGTATGTGAAGTAAACACATCATAAACCATGTAGTTATCATAATATCAGTCCATATTTCATTACCATCATCCATATACCAGATTTCTCATTACAATTAACCACATCCATTGCCATAATCCATAATACCATCCCATAACCAGTACCAAACCATCTCAATCCAAAACCCCTCTAATCATGTAGGTCATCCAGGTGCTCTTAACCTGGAGCACGACTATCATGATGGTTTTAATACTCTACAAAGATTGTATCGCTTTACCCACGTGTTTGTGATTTCATCACCCGTCGGCAACTAAAGAACCTCCCTTATGCCAATTACACTTCTTTTGATACCCTGTGTACCGGGTACCCCGCGATACCGCAGGAAGTGCAAGATAGTTCCACCCGGCAAAGTCGAAGGCCCTTGCAGGTCCCACATGTCATGCTGCACCGGACCCGCTCCCCTCACATGGTTGGCTCCCTGGTTAACACGTGTAAAATAAGACCGGGACTAAACTCCCAACCAAGGGAAACTCCGGCGACTACACATATACAACAGCCCCGAACCTAGCCCCCGTCAGAGAGGAGCTCCGGTGTCGACACGTATACAGTGACCCCAAACCTACCCTTCCGCAAGGGAAAGCTCCGGATTTGCCACGTGTGGAGCCTCCGGACCTTCATCGCCAACAGAAATACAAGCATATCACGTCCATTATAAACATTCAAGGACGGTTAAAGCAGTAGTTACAAGGTCTGATAATGTGTCATTAATGTCGTATTAATGACACACGATCAGTGCATTGTTAATAGGGGTAATGCAGCCATTAAGGCACGTTATCACACTATTAATCATATTTAATACTCTTTAGATAGTGTATTAGGTCAATAAATACGCCAGGGCCACATGTCGGGCCAGGCAAGCTTTGTAACTGTCAGTCCTTAGAACTATAAAAGGACTGTACCGCACGAACATCAGGGACATTATGATCCGACCTGATCCCAGTTGACTATCTCGTAATACGGCAACACAAACCCCGTGGAGTAGGGTGTTACGCTCAGGCGGCCCAAACCACGTAAATCTCTAAGGTCACCATCTTGATCTTGATCTCTGTGTGTCCCAACTACAAAAGAACCTCCGCGGGCTGTTTCCCAGCGGGTCCGGGGGAAGTGTCATATCTAACACTTCGACATTTGGCGCGCCAGGAAGGGGGAGGGCAATATCGAGATTACAAGATGGTGAATTCAGCTGCTAGATCCTCCAATGGCAACCACACTGGGCAACCTGCCGGAGGCAATCCCTCCAACGTCCCACAACCAGTAGGTGCCATTGTTCCAGCAGGCGTTGTGGCACCACAGCCACCATTTGTTCTAGCAAACAATGTTGGTAAACAAGATGGAGCATCTGAGTCGATCACTGCATCGACAAATAACAATCCCGAGCACGCGCTTATTACTGCGCGAGCCCTTCTACAACGCTCACCGCCTCCAGGTGCACCCCAGGAGAACTATAGGTCGAACCATTACTCCTCTTGGTTTCATTACCCTCCAAGTGACCTTCGGGACCCGGGAGAACTATAGAACCTAGAAACTGGTCTTCGACGTCGCGTGCATCAGTATGCCTTTCAATGCCATTTTGGGCAGGCCAGCTTTATACAAGTTTATAGTTGCTGCCCATTATGGCTATTTGGTATTGAAAATGTCAACACCTACGGGCGTTCTCCGAATCCGCGGAGATCGTATCGCAGGAGTTACTGCACTGGAAGAACTCTATGCGCTTACCACATCACAAGAGGAAGCATCTGGTAAGGAGCCAATTCTGAATCCTCCGAGCATCCATCATAAAGGCTCTACCTCCGCACCTCGCGTGCAACCAAGCGGTGACGCTGACATCCCCATCAAAGTCGTACAAATTGGTTCTGATGCTGCTCAAACCACCCGTATATCGGGGGGTCTAAACAACAAATAGGAACTCGCGCTCATCACTTTCCTCCGGGCTAATGTTGATGTGTTTGCCTGGCAACCATCACAAATGTTCGGGATCCCTAAGGAGGTGATTGAGCACAATCTGAAGATTTACCAAGACGCACGGCCTGTACACCAGAAGCCCCGGAAGCAATCAACCGAGCGACAAAACTTCATCCGAAAGGAAATCAAGAAGTTGCTTGAAGCTGCATTCATCCGGGAAGTCTTCCATTCAAAATGGCTGGCAAACCCAGTTGTTGTACACAAGGCCGGTGGGAAGCTTTGAATGTGTATCGACTACACCACCTTAAATAAGGCATGTCCAAAGGATCCATTTCCACTACCTAGAATAGATCAGATAGTGGACTCCACCTCCGGGTGTGAGCTACTGTGTTTCTTAGATGCATATTCTGAATATCATCAAATCCAAATGTCTAAAGAAGATGAAGAGCACATTGCCTTCATAACAGTAGATGGATTGTATTGTTATACTGCCATGCCATTCGGTATTAAAAATGTTGCTTCAACATTTGTGCGAGCTATATACAAAATATCTGGAGAGCTAATTAGAGACTTGGTGGAGGTGTATGTTGATGACATTGTCATGAAAATCAAAAACAAGGAGTCACTCCTTGACAACCTACAAGCCGTCTTCGACAAGCTACGCACTACGTTTGGACCCGGACAAGTGTGTCTTCGGGGTTAGCTCCTGAAAGCTTCTGGGGTTCTTGGCGACTCACCGAGGAATTGAAGCAAATCCGGCGAAGATCAAGTCTATAGAAGAAATGCGTCCACCAGCTCGCATTAAAGATGTCCAGAAGCTAACTGGATGCCTAGCTGTGCTCAACCAGTTTATCTCAAGACTGGCAGAACGGGCACTACCCTTCTTCAAACTCTTGAGGAAGTCTGGATCATTTCATTGGTCTGAAGAAGCAGAAAAGGCCTTCCAAGAGTTGAAACAACTCCTCACCACACGACCAATCTTGGTAGCTCCGAATCCTGGTGAGCCTTTACTGCTTTACATTTCGGCAACCATCGAAGTTGTCAGTATGGTCCTGGTTGCGGAAAGACCATAGCCACATCCGATTCAAGCGTCCAGACCCCTCTGGGAGGGTCCGGACTCACCTGAAGACATGATTGGGTCTTAGCTCCCAAACACGGAAACTCAAAACTAAGTACTAGGACATCAACCTCATTCGCCTGAGAAGGATCACCTATATAACAAAGATGATCTGGATCCTCCTAGTGAGATCTGGGTCGATGGAGAGGAAGCTTCGGGACCTTCTGAAAGGTTCCTAACCATCCAACGCCCTATGTACTTTGTCAGTGAAGTACTCCACGACGCCAAGACAAGATACATTGAGGTGCATAAACTGCTTTATGAAGTTCTTATTGCCTCTAGGAAGCTTCGTCATTACTTCCAGTCCCACAAAATCTCAGTGGTAACCTCCTTTCCACTACGTGCAATTTTGCATAACCCAAATTCTACTGGGAACATTGCAAAGTGGGCAGCGGAACTGGCTGAATTCAATTTAGAATTTGTGTCAAGACAAGCAATAAAAAGTCAAGCTTTGGCTGACTTTGTGGCGGAATGGACCCCCTCTCCGTCAAACCCTGGTGGCCACAGTGAGCAGAAACCAGAACTCAAAGTTCTGGTATTCACCGAGCCTCACTGGACCCTCTACTTTGACGGCTCCGTGCAGAAGCAGGGGGCCGGAGCTGGAATCCTTCTCTTGGCTCCGACCGAGGAGAAGGTCAAGTACATGGTACACCTTGATTTCAAGGCAACCAATAATATGGAGGAGTATGAAGCCCTCATCTATGGACCTAAGGTGGCACTATCTTATGGTGTCAAACAGCTGTTGGTGAAGGGAGATTCACAACTCATCATCAAACAAGTGAAAGGTGAATGTTCCTGCAACAATTCTCAATTAGCTACTTACCTCCTTGAAGTACAGGGGCTTCAGAACGACTTTGAAGTACTGGATCTCCATCATATTCAGCGTCTTCATAACGCTAAAGCCGACGAAATCTCGACGAAAGCCTCAACCGGAGCTCCAGTTCCTGACAAAATCTTCGTTCGGAGGTTATCAAAACCAACAGTTCAGCCTGCCGAACTAAGCGAAGGGGGCGAGACCAGCACCTCGAAGCTGGCAGTCCTGGTGGCCCTGCTACCATGGCAACCACCAAGGGTCCTAGGTGCTTTCGGAAGATCCGAGCAACCCAACACGCAAGACTCAGAAGATCAAGTTAGTTCCGATGCATGGATCTCGGAGATCCGGAGCTACTTGAAAGACAACTCCTTCCTGAAGACAGTGTATCTGCTGACCGGATTGTCAGATTGGCTAAAAGATACACGTTGGTAGAAGGGGATCTCTACCGACGCGATGCCAATGGCATCCTAATGCGGTGCATTGCAAGGGAAGAAGGCCGCGAGCTCCTCGTGTAAATCCATGGAGGCGAGTGTGGGAACCACGCATCTTCTCGCACACTGGTCCGTAAAGCCTTCCGGCATGGCTTTTACTGGCCTACAACACTTCAGGATGCGGTTGAGCTAGTGAAGAAATGTGAAGCATGTCAGTTACATGCAAAACAGATTCACACATCGGCTCGATCACTACAAATGATACCTCCTACATGGCCATTCGCTGTGTGGGGCATGGACATCTTGGGACCTTTCCCAAAAGCCGTCGGAGGTTATTGGTTCCTGTATGTCGCTATCGACAAGTTCACCAAGTGGCCAGAAGTAACTCCACAATCAGCAATCAAGTTCTTGAAGTCCATTATATGCAGATTTAGAGTTCCAAACAAAGTCATACTTGACAACGGAACTCAATTTACAAGTGATGCATTCCAAGAATATTGTGAAGACCTCGTCATTCAACTTATCTATGCCTGAGTAGCTCATCCAACAAGCAATGGCCAAGCCGAGAGAGCAAATGCAGAAATCTTAAAAGGACTCAAGACGCGCACATATGAACGCTTAAAAAAGCATGGAGCTAATTGGATTGAAGAGCTTCCATCCGCATTATGGGCGAATAGGACAACACCCAACCGGTCAACTGGGGAGACTCCATTCTTTTTGGTGTACGGAGCTGAAGCAGTCCTTCCTACGGAGATCACCTTGGGGTCCTTACGGGTCCGAACCTTCGACGAAGCCACGCAGGACCATCTCCAACGTGAAGACCTTGACCTCGTCGACGAGGGAAGGTGCCAAGCAGCTGTTCGAAATGCACGTTATCGTCAAGCGCTTCGGCACTATCATCAAAGGCATGTGCGCGATCGACAGCTTGAAGAAGGCGACCTGGTGCTTCAGAAGATTCTAAGTCGTGAAGGGATGAACAAACTTTCCCCCAGCTGGGAGGGTCCCTTTCGAGTAATTAAAGTATCCCGACCAGGATGCGTTCGCTTGGCAACTGAGGATGGGATCCCGCTTCCCAATCCTTGGAACATCGATCACCTCTGTAAGTTTTATGCTTAGAATCACGGAGGTGAGTTTGTAATTGCACACAATGCATGTTGTAGAGTCATTATATAGAGACGGGCAAGTCCTTCGGGAGAACACCTGGACCCCTCCAGGAGGGTCCAGGAAGTTCAAGTAACACTTTACACAATCACAGCACTAAAAGTGTCACTACTTGCTCTGAGCTAGTACAAGATGTATAGCACATTTAGCATGGTCCAGCACCCTAAGTGTGTCCTTGTCTCCCCTATAATCCGGACCTATAATGAAAGGCATTGCCGTGTAAAAGCAGACTCCACGTGCATTTACCTTTTGTGCAAGGCTCAATATATCAAATTATTTTTACCCCACTTGTCTATAATGAAGTTGTGCAAGTCTTTTTGAGCTTTGTTCTAAGTAATTCACATGCATTACAAGCCTTGTTGATAGTCTTTTTGGATCTTAACATTGCTACATAGTCTACTTGCATGAACGCCAAGCCAACATAGGTCCGGAGTGTGCTATCGACTTAGCCTGGTCCTGCACCCTAGGTACGTCGATCTACCTACACCCCGGCAGGCCTCAGTAGGGTGAGTACTAAAAAGGCATGCAGATCTAAAAATATGGTATCAAAACGCTCATTATCATGTTGAGTTTCTTCGGACTCAAAGTTCAAATAAGAACAATAAGTCACAACCAATTTATAGACAAGAGGACGAATTTTACTTTTTCTCTTGCCTTTATTGTGCAGGAAAAGCAAAAATTCATAGCGATGGTGGACGACACCGGAGCTACTAAGCTCTGACATCTTCCAAGATGGGTCCACTGTCAACGTCTAATATGTTGACGCCGAAGCTACTAAGTTCCGACCATCGTAGGGAGCCTGTCTTCAATGCTTCAAAATTGAAGACTTCGGACCTAAAACCTATGAGTCTGAAGCATTCGAGTCGACAACATATTGTCATAACATGTGGTACATGTACACACTCCAAATGTACACGTGTACCAGGGGGCCAACAAGATATGACACGATATATTGAAGAAAAAAGTGAAATTGAAGGCAGAAAGGAGGATTTCATTAATTTGAGATACTAGATTACAAAATGGAGAGAGTACAGCAGAAGGCAAGAGAAAGAAAGTCCTAAGCTATTGGAGAGCCTAAGACATGTGGACGAATGAAGCTACTTTTTGGGCAACTTCTTGGACGTTTGCTTTGGCGGCGTCTTCCTCTTCAGCGATGGGACCTTTGAGCACCGGGTCCAGTGGGAATTGGGCATCTCGGCTTACATAGCACGACAGCACGTATTCTGCGATGTTTGTAGCTAGAGTTTTCCCCTCGGTCCAAGTCCAGTTCCGGATTGTCCAGACATACAGGACTAAAGCCTAGTGGTGTCAGCGCGTCATTCGCCCGCCCTAGGAAGTCCCATACTTGTATTGCTTCAGTCTCCTTCAGGATCCGCAGCTCCTCTAGTGACTTCCGGTCAGCCGCAAGTTATGAACCTTCACGGGCAAGGCGCTCAGCCAACTTAGCATGCTGTTGCATGCTCTCAGCAACTTGCTTTTCTTGGTCGGCCAGCTCCATCTCCCAGAGGTGGATGCGGTTCCGCCTTTCAGCAAGGTCTTTTTCCCTGCCTTTAACTCTCTTCTCCCTAGCGGCAACATCAGACTCTCTTTTTGAGAGCCTTGCCCCACCTTCCAGTTCTTCTTCCTCTATTCCTCCTTCAATAGATCCAACTTTTTGCTACGATCTGCCAAATTTTTCTCACCCAGTCAACTTTTGGGTGACCTCCGCCTCTCTCCTCACCACATCCTCCTGCTGCTCTAGGAGTTTTTTCCTCCCTCGCCTCCAGGTCCGCTCGACGCTTCAGGAGAATTTCATTCAATTCAGTGAGCTTTTCGTGACGCTCATCAACAGCGTCACATCTCTCCTTGGCTGGCTCCAGGATTTCCCTGGAGTTAGCATCAAGCGCCCGGATGGCGGCTTCCTTCTCTTCCATCAACTTATCCCAGTATTCTATCCGGGCTTTCTCCCTCTTAATCCATTCCTTCTGGTCAGCCAGCCTCGTCTGGGCAAGCCTGGTCTCAAAATGGAGTCTGTTGCGCCACAGTCTCAAGGTGTGGCGCTCCTCCTTCAAGGCTTTGCTCTCATGATCGAAGGCAAGTTGAACCTGTCGGAGACTTGAGCAGGCATTGTCTATGGAAAACGACAGAGAGATAGGTTCTAGGCCTGCTGGGACCATCTCTGCAGGATCAAAAGGGTTTTCCATCACAAAATTTGGGTCCCACTCTACAATAGTGGTCCCATGTACTCCTGCAGCGCTAGGGCCGCTCTCCTGGAACCCTTCAGCAGCAGCAGAAGAACCCACTTGGGGAACATCCACCTCCGGAGCAGGTGAAGGCGTCACTTCAGGGTCTTCAGTCGACGGCTCTGAAGTCGGAGGACCTGTCACCAGTCCCTCAGGTCGCTCTGGCTCCGGCCTAGGTACCTCCGGGACCACCACCTCTGGATCATCAGTCGGGGCTTCGACTGGCCTCAACCATCATTGGCTCAGGCTCCAGCACAGTCACTACTTCCGAGTTAACCACCGGACCTTCAACAACCTCCGGCTCAACCGCCAGACCTTCTACCACTTCTGGCTCAGCCGCCGGATCTTCAACCGCTTCCGGCTGAATGGCCTTGACTTCAACTTCTTCTGGCTCAGCGGCCAGGGCTTCGGCAACTTCAGGCTCGAAAGACGGAACTTCTGGCATCGCCGGTGCTGGAGCATCAGCCTCCGCCGCCAGGGGTACATCTTGAACTTCTCTCATGTGGTCCAGATCTACCACAGGAGCTTCGGGTGAGGACTTTGAGTCCAAGCTCACGACAACTGGCGCTGGAGCTGTCGCGACTTCCGCCTCCGCTTGACGAGGAGGCTCAACGCTTGAAGCCGGAGCTTCGGCAGGCGCAGCCTTGGCTGCTGCAACAGGCGCTGAAGCTCCTGGCCCCTTCTTTGACACCCTAGAAATAAAGGGAAGAAAAGATTAAAAACATGTCAAGAACAAGATTGGCATGTTAGGGCGAGCAAACAATGCTTACCTAGGGATGCTGCCACCCCAGTCACCTCGGAACTTCTTCTTCTGAGGCCCGGAGCTAGAGCCCACCAAATCTGGTGAGACAACTGTTTCAGATCTCAGTTGAGGAACACTTGCAGCCGTCGGAGTCCTTTTGGCAGGAGCTTCTCTTCGCCGGGAAGGACCCCCGGACCTGGAACTTCTAGCCGGCACTGAGGTCGGGCTCGCCTGCCCGGAGCTTACGCCTCTTGAAGATTCTTGCACCGGAGCAGGGGTAGCTACAGAAGACCTCCCCCGCCGGGGAGAAGCAGCCGTCGTGGAAGGGGCAGGTCTGACGAACCTCCCGTCAGTGTGCTTCAACTTCCTCTTCCGTCTGGAGGGCTCAGCTGGCTCTTTGCCCTTGCCCTTGCTGGTGTCTTCAGTCTCTTGGCTCGGGGCAGAGGCAGGACCAACCTCGGAAGCTCTGGGGATCACCAATCTGGTGGTTGAACGTCTCTCTACCTCACCAAGGTCGTCAAGCATCGGCATGCTCCTTCGGAGCTCCCTATTGAGCTGCGCCTCCATGTTCAGGGGGAGGAAGGTTGTTGGCGAAACCAAGTCATCGTCATTGACGTTAATCCCATGCTTGAATTTCTTCAAATGAAACTCTAAGGATCCATCATCCAAGTTGGATTTCAGACTGGTTTCAATCCGGTCGTCATCCATCACGCTGTTGAGGGCCCACACAAGCTTCTCCCTCTTCTTCAGTGGAGCCCACCTATTGACTAGGAAGTTGCAGAAAACCATTTGGGGGGTCACTCCACCTTCATCGCACTCGTGGATCCTGGTCAAAACGGGGTTGAAGGCATCTGACAGCACTGGAACCACACTCCAAGCGTCAGTGTCAACATTGGGGAGACCTTTGGGTAGCTCCAATTTCTCGTGCTCCTCCGCCGTGACGATGATCCAATCCTTCTTCCAGTCGTCCCACTTGTCGGAAGGAAACGACTTCAAGTATTTGTAGGGGCAGTTCTTGCGCTTCACAAAATAGTAGAAGCCAAGAAACTCAGACCCCTTGCCGGTGGTGTGGATGGTGAAGAAGATTCGGAAAAGCTCGATGCAGGGGGAATACCCACCCACATCTCGCAAAAGTGGACAAATGTCTCCACGAGAAGAAGAGAATGGGGGCCAAGGTGATACAGCTACAGACCATAAAAGTCTAGCAGCATCAAAAGGAAAGAAGAGAAAGGTAGAATGAATCCCACCATGGCATACGCTGTGAAGTACACCATATCGCCATTGTGCTCCTTCTTGAACGGGGGCTTGTCGGTGCAGACCAAATGGTTGAAGGAGTCACTGGACCACCCATGTAGGTCCGAACCTTCTTCAAATCATCATCGCTCTTGAGGCGGCTCTTGGGGAGACCCAACTCCATCGCAGCAAAGTGGAGCAAAGGAAGGGAAGTTAGGCAGAGTTTGGGAGGCTCTAAGCGCAAAGATGATCGAAGGCGTAAAGAGTCCTCAAACCGTGTGCACTTTCCTTCTTAAGTAAGCCTCTGCGATGCTTGGATGGAAACAACAGTGAGATTGAAGGCACTCTTCAAAAATCTACCCCGTCAATGACGAGTGGGCCTGGGGCCACCTCTACGAAGAGATTGAGGTTCTTACCCAAGGCGAACCTGATGAACGGCGAGAAATCCAAAGTCGGCGCTCTGACAGGGTGCGTGGAACCGATACGGTTTTTGTATTGGGAACTGACGACCTTCAATTGCGTGAGATCCACACTCAAAGATCTCATCTGTCGTATCCATAACAAGCCACGCGTCGAAGGTTCACTCCCGGACTGTCAATCTATCGACGCATCAGAGGACTTTTGAAAATCAAAGCGCGGGAATCGAGAATGACCCCACCTCCGGCAGAATAACTTAACCCAAAGGGTTTCTCCCAGAGGTGGGCCCGAGGGCCACTGTCGGAACCCTGTGTACCGGGTACCCCGCGATACCGCAAGAAGTGCAAGAAAGTTCCACCCGGCAAAGTTGAAGGCCCTTGCAGGTCCCACATGTCACGCTGCACCGGACCCACTCCCCTCACATGGCTGGCTCCCTGGTTAACACGTGTAAAATAAGACCAGAACTAAACTCCCAACCAAGGGAAGCTCTGGTGACTACACGTATACAATAGCTCTGGACCTAGCCCCCGTCACAGAGGAGCTCCGGTGCCGACACGTATACAACAACCCCGGACCTACCCTTCCGCAAGGAACAGCTCCAGAATTGCCACGTGTGGAGCCTCCGGACCTTCATCGCCAACTGAAATACAAGCAGATCACGTCTATTACAAACATTCAAGGACAGCTAAAGCGAAAGTCACAAGGCCTGATAATGTGTCATTAATGCTGTATTAATGACACACGATCAGTGCATTGTTAATAGGGGTAACACAGCCATTAAGGCACGTTATCACACTATTAATCATACTTAATACTCTTTAGACAGTGTATTAGGTCACTAAATACGCCAGGGCCACATGTCGGGCCAGGCAAGCTTTGCAACTATCAATCCTTAGAACTATAAAGGACTGTACCACACGAACATCAGGGACATTTTGATCTGACCTGATCCTAGTTGACTAGCTCGTAATACAGCAACACAAACCCCATGGAGTAGGGTGTTACGCTCAGGCAGACCAAACTACGTAAATCTCTGAGGTCACCATCTTGATCTTGATCTATGTGTGTCCCAACTACAAAAGAACCTCCGCGGGCTGCTTCTCAGCGGGTCCGGCGGAAGTGTCGTATCATACACTTTGACAACTTCCTTTGGTGTATGGCCAAGAGATCACAAAATAGCCTTTACAGATAGACTACTAGAATGTACGGACCCACTGGGGTTTCACCGGTGGCGATGTCTCCAACTGAGCACATCCTAAACCAAGGGCCCCCTCTTGTGCCATTCGGATCCCAGTGAGTCCCATCACAAATCCGAACCCAATCCGACTCCCCTTCCCCGGTGCGCCAAATGATCCGCACAGTACTAGCAATACCCTAATTAATCAGCTACGTTGCACCCATACTTGGTCTCGTGGTGGCACTGTTGTCCTGGCATATTCTTGCATGAACTGGTCCTTAGATCTAAAGCAAGCAACCACCATGTCTTCCAACCCATCCACGTATCAAGCTTTCTTAGATCATCCATTACCATATCATATTAACCAGTTCATATTAACCATAATCTTAGTAATGCCTAGTTAAATGGTATAGTTTTTTCTCATCCCAATTAATTAAGCAAAGCAAAGGTAAAAATCCCTTCCGACTCTCTACCATGTATTCCAGGTGACAAGGGTGGTTAAACAAAGCTAGTAAACTTCCTATCATAAGAATCCCATCAAATTGACACAAGCATGCAGTTTTGAAAACAAAACATTTATTGTAAAAATAGGATCAATATGTTTAAGGGAACTTGCCTTGCTCCTGAGCTTGGTTAGGGTCAAAGACTTCAAAGTTCTGGTATTGGAGGTCCTCGACAGCACTCTCTAGCGCAACACCTTCTATTTCGAGCGACAAGCATGCAAAAACACACAATTCAATCAAATAATACTCATATAGTACTCAATATGACATGACATGCATGATTAATGCAATTATGTGGTAAAACTTGTTAATGAGTTGCTATTAATGTTTACTAACTAGTTATATTGGTTTTTAACAAGTTAGGACAGGTTTGGAATTGATTCGAGTCAATTTGGAATTAATTCAACACAATTAAGATTCGGAGGCCGGACTAGTCCGTATGCAGGGGTCGGACTAGTCTGCCCTGGACAGACTGCAAATTAGGGTTTTTCTGATCTGAGAGAATTGGGGTTGAATTGACGTGGAAAAAGAGAATGTAGAAGGTGTACCACGTGTCTAGAACTCCAAGGATCAAGAATTGAAGATGAAACTTGAATCTTGACGATCTAGGGTTGATAATGGAGAATTGGCGATGAAGAACGAAAACTTGATGGAGATCTTGATCACTTAATCCTCTTTCATTTCCTTCTCTTCTTCTTCTTGCTCTGGATCTCCTTCTCCTCCTTGGTGGCGGCTCCCGCGAACTAGGGTTTGGGGGGGGGGGGGGGGGGGGTCATTCAATTGTGGCAAAGAGAGGTGAAAATAGGGTGTGGGGTTGTTTATATAGGGGTGGAGGGATAGGGTTGGGTGGATTTTGTGTTCAAGGCGGTGGAGGCTGTGCAGGGGGTCTCACATGGGCTCCAAAAAGGTTTGACACGACGTCCTTGGGCCCACTTAAGGTAAAAACCCAAAAACAAGTCATGGGAGAAAAGATTGAATCGGAGTCGTGAACACCGGACAAGTCTGCTAGGGGGTCGGACTAGTCCGAAGTTAGACAGGGACGAAAACGGACAAATCCGGTAAGAGGTCTGGACAAGTACGGTCTTGTCCAGGGAGGAAAACGGGCAAGTCCGGCATAGATCGGACAAGTTCAAGGATTTGACAACTTATTCGAAAATCGGATCAAATATCGGACTAGTCCGCACTCAACCACAGACAAGTACGGAATGGAACAGAGACTCAATCGGACTAGTCCATAGCAAAAATGGACAAGTCTGGAGGGCATCAGAGGGAGAAACCAGACTAGTCCGGGGTACCAACCGGACAAGTCCGTACTTCTACAGACTTTTAAGTGTTGATTTGCTTCTAATTTATTTTAACATGTTCCTTTTTGTGTTACTTAATTCAAACATGTTTAAGAATGTATGCAATGCATAATGGATGAAATATTCATTCCTTCTATTAATTGAGTTATATTGATAGTCAAAATTGGTATATAACGACCGTCAACATCCCACTAAGCAGCATCCGCCTCCTCAGCTGCCACAACTATCGCGGCCGCCGTGAAGGATAGGTTCCCAAGCTGTAGAGCACCTCGAATGGGCACAATCACCGCTACCGGAAGGGGTTTCTTGAATGTATCTTCATACTTTGCCACTGGCGCATCCCCAGTAGGCTCTGACAAGGTGCCCATGCTGCGCATTAGGCGCTGTTGAGCCCTCTTGGACACAGGAACAACAGATGGGCATGCAGCCTGTAGGGCGCTCTGGCGCGTCGGCACCATTGGGACATCTTTCTTGCGACGACAGGGAGCTTTGGCAGAGGGAGGAGGTGGTGTGGCAATCACAAGAGGTGGCACAACTTGGAAGAGCTCGCAAAGGATCGTCTCATTTGACTCTTCGACCTGCGCAGAATAAGGCACCATCACATTAGAAGCAGGAGGGTCTGCTAGGTCAGCAAGCACCTCCAGAGAGGCATGCATCTGAGGCCCACACTCCAGCCTAGGGCCACTGTCCAGCTCGGACACAGGGGGACAGACCAGCCCAGCAGCTCCATAAGCATTGGGTCACTTGCAGCTGGGAGAAGAGATGGTTCCCCCGCCTTTCGATGTTGCACAACAACAAAGAGGGATTAGGACCCTCATACAGCCCAGCCATGCATGCCAATGGCAGCGAGGTTGGCCCACCCAGAGTTGTCCACACGGAACCCTGCCCCTCGCAGGTTCACGGAGCCAATGTGAAGGCACCACGCACGGGCTCTGAGGCTCGTGCCTGACCGGGACTAGTGCAGGGACCTATCCATCCCTTAGACTGGCCTTGCCTTTTCTCAGAGGTGGTACCCTTGCGAAGCCAAAGACTATCCTGGGTGCCCCGACCAGACTGAGGTGGGGCCTGCTGATGCCGCCCAGTGGGGAGTTGGGAGCTGGGCTGCTGGCCCCTACCCAACGGAGCGCGCCTGAAGTCTTCGATCCCCGATGGTGGGTCCACGCCATCACCATTGTCTTGTTGTGGACGGCAAGCTCCGGCAACCGGCGGCCAATAACTAGCACGACGGAGGCACCGCCCAACACCGCTAGCATCATCAGGAACCCCGGGAATCCAGTCGCATCTTTGGTAGCGTAGAGCTCCTTCCTCCGCCAAGTTGGAAGAGACCGAAAAGAGGCGGCCATTGTCATCCACAGAAGATGAATCCGGATGCACTGGGGTGAAATCATAAAAATGGTCCATATGAATGAGCAATTAAGGGTGTGTTGGTTCAGTTGTGGATTCCTGGAAATCTGATTCTAGTTGTGAGCTGTGGGAAAGCTACTGTGAGCTGTCAACTGTGGGGAAGCTGAAATCTGTTTGGCTGAAAACGACTGTCAATTGTGGATTTTGTACAAAATTCTTGCTATACCTCTATGGCTTTGTAATTATGTGTATATAAATAATATAAATATAAAATTGATGTAATATGAAAATACAAGTCATGAATTATGACAAGACTAGTAACTCAAATATACAAAGTTTTTCATTATTAAAATATTACTTATCTCATTCTAACTAACCAAAACATTAGCTATATTACCACGAATGTTGTTCATGGTTATCTCACTCTCCTCCTCAGGAACATCATCTTCTTGTATTTGTGTCACTGTTTGCACCACATCAGGCATATAATCCTCGTCTTCATCACATCTCTCAAACTCCATATCCCTTAATGCACTATCTTGAATGAAATTGTGTAGTACTGTAACACCCTCATTTTCATGCATCATGTCCTACATCCATCATTAAATATGTTTAACTTTGAGCAACATAAAAAGGAACAAGTTTAAAATGAAGTAGAAACAAAACCGCACTTATGAATTCTGGGAAGTGTGGACTGGTCCGTTTTGGTGCGGACTAGTCCGATTTCTCTCTGACTTCAAACGGACTTGTCCGTTTTGCTGCGAACTAGTCTGTTTTTTCCTTTGGACACTTTTGGACTTGTCCGGTCCTGTGTAGACTAGTCCGGTGTTCCAATTCCTTAAAAATTTGCTACGTCCCTGGACTTGTCCGGACTTGTCTGGTATTCCAGCGGACTTGTCCGTTTTCCCCTCTGACTAAAATCGGACTTGTACGGTTTTGGCCAGACTTGTCTGATTTTCCTCTGACCAAGTTCGGACTTGTCCGATATAGTCTGGACTTGTCTGATATCTCTCTGACTAACTTCGGACTAGTCTGGCCCTTTTTGGGCTTGTCCGATAAATTGCGACTCCGAGTTGATCTCTTGTTTTACGACGTGTTCCTTGGGTTTTACGTTAAGTGGGCCTAGGGATGTCATGCCTAACTCTTTTAGAGCCCATGTGGGACTCTAAACCGAACCCTACTCATATCAAACTCGAACTCATTGAAACCCTAGCCTCCACCTCTATATAAAAAACCCCACCCCTTGGCTTGACATCTATTTGTCACTTTTCAACCACACCCAAACCCTAGCTCGTGAATAGCCGCCACCAAGGAGGGAGAAGGAGATCTAGAGCAAGGAGAAGAAGAGGGGGAAACGAAAGAGGGTCAAGATCTACATCAAGTTTCGTTCTCCATCACCAATTCACCATCAAGTTCTTCATCAACCCTAGATCGTCAAGATCCAAGTATTACCTCCAAGACCCTTGATTCATTGGAGTCCTAAACACCTGGTGTGCCTTCTATTCTCTTTTTATCACATGAATTCAACCCCAAATTTCTAAATTCACATAAATTTAGAAAATCCTAGTTCGCCAGTTCTGCGAAGTGCGGACTTGTCCGGTCCCTAGCGGACTAGTCCAATTTTCCTGGTTAAATTGTGTTGAAATAATCCTAAAATTAATTCAAATAAACTCCAAACTTGTGTAGACTTCTTAATTACCATTGTAATTGATTAATAAACATCATTAACAACTTATTAAATAGTTTTGCTTCGCATTTGCATTAATCTTGCATGTCACGTCATATTGAGTAATGTTTGTGCACTCTTTGATGGTGCTTCTTGTCTTGTATGTTTGTTGCGCGGTTTAGACGGATTTGCGCTAGAGAGCGTTGCAGAGAACCTCCAGCACCAAGAGTTTGGTGGCTTTGACTCGAACCAATTCCAAGATCAAGGCAAGTGTCATTGAAGCATATTGATCCTGTTTTTAAAATAAATGTTTTGTTTGCAAATTTGCATGCTTGTGTCAATTTGATGGGAATCCTATAATAGAAAGTTTACTAGCATTGTATGACCACCCTTATCACCTGGAATTCATGCTAGAGAGTCGGGATGGGTTTTTTATCCTTTTTGCTTCGCTTAATTAATTGTGATAGGAAAACAACTATACTACTTAACTTAACTATGCATTTATGAGATTATGATTAACATGAACTGGTTAATATGATGTGGTAATGGGTGATCTAAGCAAGCATGGTATGTGGATGGGTTGGACGTTATAGTTGTTCGCGTGCTTTAGATCTAAGGACCGGTTCATGCGAGAATAAGTCAGGACTACCATGTCACCACGAGGCCTAGTATGGGTGCGGCGTAGCAGATTAATTAGGGCTTTGACAGTGCTATTTGGACCATTAAGGATGCTCGAGGAAGGGGTAGTCAGATTTGGGTTTGTTGATGATTGGTGGGACTAACCTGGGATCCGAATGGCTCAAGAGGGGGCCCTTGGTTGAAGATGTGCTCAGTTGGAGGCATCGCCACCGGTGAAACCTTAGTGGGGTCTAAATAGGCTAGTAATACCTTTGTAAAGGCTATTTTGTGATCTCTTGGCCACACACCAAAGGAAGTGTAATTGTCATAAGGGAGGTTTCCTTTAGTTGTCGACAGGTTATGAAATCATAAACATGTGGGTAAAATGGTACAAACTCTGCAGAGTCTAATAAACTATCATGATAGTCGCGCTCCTAGTTATGAGCACCTGGATGACCTACATGATTAGAGGGAAATTGGAATTTGGGATGGTTTGGTAATGGTTATGGTTAATAATATGATTATGACTGGTTATTAACTGAATTATGGTATTGGACATGGTTAATAGTAATGAGAAGTCTGGTATAATGGTGATGGATATGGAATATGCACTGGTACTATGTTATTGATTATGGTTTATGATGGGATTGTTTCACATAAATATAATATATTGCTTTTCAAATGTTTTAATGTACTCACTTAGCCATTATTACATTCGTCATTTGAATCAGCTACATGTCATACTTTCCACACTTGCTGAGTACGACATGTACGGACCCTTGCGATTCCCCCACCAACAGTTGCAGGTCAGGATTGGGAGTATAACGATGATAATGCGGAGTTCTAGATCGTGTCTGCCGTCAGTTTTGCCTGTGGTGTTGATTGGAGCTTCGCTATACCATATTTGCTTATGCTACTTAGTTGCTTAGTGGCTTATTTAGTTTATTTCCGCTGCATTAGTTCAAACTTGTCATTAATATTCATTAGATCTTGTATTCGATGATATTATGAATTGTGTAACAAAAAATGGTTAATTAATCTTGTCTTGTGGTAATTTTATGTATATCCTTTTGTGATGCACTCGTGTATGTGTGTTGAACGTCCTGGACACACATATGTGTTCACTTGGTTCATTTTTGAAATCGGGTGTCACAAATTGGTATCAGAGCCAAGGTTGACCGTAGGATGTGACCTATATAGAATGAACACTTTAGAGTACATAGGAGCACTCAGGAATCGATGTGTTTTTGCTTGGTGTGTTGTTTGCTATATATTGTTTGCTTGTGTGCTTAATAGAGGATTTTAGGATGCTTTAGCATTGCTATGTCCACATAGGCTAGTATAGTTAGTTGCTTAGTTTCATACTCCTTGATGCATATAGTTGGGGATTCGTTCTATCTATCTTTTCTATCTCGCTCAACCTCTACTTCAATGGAAGAAGGACACAACCAGAAGATTCACTGTCTTAGACAAAGCTATATGGAAGATGAGAACAAAGATAGTGTTGCCAAAAGTAAGCCTTAGAATAAGGAGGGTAGAATTCCTCGCCAACCTTATTGATTTAGATACTCAAGGATTGGACACGAGGGGATGTTTCTGGCTTGAAGGTTGACCGGCGAGGACGTCGGTATTCTAAGGGGAGGAGGATTGGATACAAAAGCATGATGGAGTAATTTAGTATGCCACCAAGACCGTGCAATTGACAATGATGGAGTCAATCCTAAAATTTATGTGTCACAGTAACCGTCGGAGAAACAAGGCTACATATTCGGCAACAAATCAGCAACGTGTTCAAGAACCTAGCCTTGTGTGATGTGTGCCAACGAGTGAAGGCGGAACATCAAAGACCCGCTGGATTATTGTAGCCATTAAAAATTCCGGAGTGGAAGTGGGAAGAGATTGATAAGGACTTTATAGTTGGATTGCCACGTACCTAGTCCAGTTATGACTCAATTTGGGTAATTGTGGATCGGTTGACCAAATCAGCTCATTTCATCCCTGTAAAGACCAAGTATACAGCTGCACAATTAGTCAAATTATACATGGAGCATATTATATGTCGACATGGAGTCCCAAAGAAGATAGTATCGGATAGAGGTTCTCAATTTACCTCCAGGTTTTGGCAAAAGTTGCATGAAGCTTTGGGAACAAGGTTAAATTTCAGCTCAGTATATCACCCTCAAACGGATGGACAAACTGAGAGAACCAATCAGATTTTAGAGGGTGTGTTAAGAACTTGTGCTTTGAAGCATGGGAAAAGTTGGTACAAGAGCTTGCCATATGTAGATTTTTCATACAACAATAGTTACCAAGCAAGTTTGAAGATGTCACCATATGAATCGCTATACGGGGGGAGGTGTAGGACGCCCTCGTTCTGGAGTGAGATAGGGGAGAATCAAGTATTTGGTCTGGATGTGTTGCAATAAGCTGAGAAACAAGTTCATGTTATCCGCGAGAACTTGAGGGCCGCTCAATCAAGGCAAAAAGGCTATGCGGACAATAGGCGAAGAAACCTAGCCTTTGAAGTGGGAGACTTTGTTTACCTCAAGGTTTCACCAATGAGAGGTCATAAGAGGTTTAACATAAGAGGAAAGCTAGCATCTCGCTATATTGGACCATTCAAGATTTTGGACAAAAGAGGAGAAGTAGCATATAAGCTAGAGATGTCATCTCACTTATCGGATGTTCATGATGTATTCCATGTTTCCCAGCTCAAGAAGTGTTTAAGAGTACCAGAAGAACAAGTGTCAATAGAAGAATTGGAATTAGAGGCCGATTTGACTTATGTCAAACAACCAGTCAAAGTCTTGGAAACCAAGGAGAGAGTCCCAAGGAACAAGGTTATTAGATAGTGTAAAGTTCAATGGAAGCATCACACAGAATTGGAAGGAACATGGGAGTTGGAGGATGATCTCAAGAAGGAATTTTCCTATCTCTTCTCTTCCGCGTCGAATCTCGAGGGCGAGATTCATTTTAAGGGGGGTAGGTTTGTAACACCCTCATTTTCATGCATCATGCCCTGCATCCATCATTAAGTATGTTTAACTTTGATCAACATAAAAAGGAACTAGTTTAAAATGAATTAGAAACAAAACCGCACTTAAGAATTCTAGGAAGTGCGGACTGGACCATTTTGGTGTGTACTAGTCCGATTTCTCTCTGACTTCAAACGGACTTTTGGACTTGTCCGGTCCTGTGCGGACTAGTCCGGTGTTCCAATTCCTTGAAAATTTGCTAAGTCCATGGAGTTGTCCGGTATTCCAGCGGACTTGTCCGTTTTCCCCTCTGACTAAAATCGGATTTGTCTGATTTTGGCCAGAATTGTCTGATTTTCGTCTAACCAAGTTCGGACTTGTCCGATATGGTTCGTACTTGTCCGATATCTCTCTGACTAACTTCAGACTAGTCTGGCCCTTTTCGAACTTGTCCGATAAATCGTGACTCCGAGTTGATCTCTTATTTCACGACTTGTTTCTTGGGTTTTACGTTAAGTGGGCCTAGGGACGTTGTGCCTAACTCTTTTAGAGCCCATGTGGGACTCTAAACCGACCCCTACTCATCTCAAACTCGAATTCATTGAAACCCTAGCCTCCACCTCTATATAAACAACCCCACCCCTTGGCTTGACATCTATTTGCCACTTTTAAACCACACCCAAACCCTAGCTCGTGAATAGTTGCCACCAAGGAGGGAGAAGGAGATCTAGAGCAAGGAGAAGAAGAGGAGGAAACGAAAGAGGGTCAAGATCTCCATCAAGTTTCGTTCTCCATCGCCAATTCAACATCATGTTCTTCATCAACTCTAGGTCGTCAAGATTCAAGTGTTACCTCCAAGACCCTTGATTCATTGAGTCCTAAATACCTGGTGTGCCTTCTATTCTCTTTTTCTCACGTGAATTCAACCCCAAATATCTAAATTACATCGATCTAGAAAATCCTAGTTCGCCAGTTCTACGAAGTGCGGACTTGTCCAGTCCCTAGCAGACTAGTCCAATTTTCCTGGTTAAATTGTGTTGAAATAATCCTAAAATTGATTCGAATCAACTCCAAACCTGTGTAGACTTCTTAATGACCATTGTAATTGATTAATAAACATCATTAACAACTTATTAACTAGTCTTGCTTCGCATTTGCATTAATCTTGCATGTCACATCATATTGAGTAATGTTTGTGCACTCTTTGATGGTGTTTCTTGTCTTGTATGTTTGTTGTGCGGTTTAGACAGATTTGCGCTTGAGAGAGTTGCGGAGGACCTCCAGCACCAAGAGATTGAAGGCTTTGACTCAAACCAATCCCAAGAGCAAGGCAAGTGTCCTTGAAGCATATTGATTCTGTTTTTAAAATAAATGTTTTGTTTGCAAAACTGCATGCTTGTGTCAATTTGATAGGAATCCTATAATAGGTGGTTTACTAGCGTTGTATGACCACCCTTGTCACCAGAAATTCATGGTAGAGAGTCGGGGTGGGCTTTTTACCCTTTTTGCTTCACTTAATTAATTGTGATGGGAAAACAACTATACCACCTAACTTAATTATGCATTTATGAGATTATGATTAACATGAACTGGTTAAGATGATGTGGTAATGGGTGATCTAAGCAATCATGGTATGTGGATGGGTTGTATGTTATGGTGGTTCGCTTGCTTTAGATCTAAGGACTGGTTCATGCGAGAATAAGCCAGGACTACAGTGTCACCACGAGGCCAAGTATGGGTGCAGTGTAGCTGATTAGAGCTTTGCCAGTGCTATTTGGACCATTAAGGATGCTCGGAGAAGGTGTAGTCGGATTTTGGTTTGTTGATGATTGGTGGGACTACCCTAGGATCCAAATGGCTCAAGAGGGGGCTCTTGGTTGAAGATGTGCTCAGTTGGAGGCATCGCCACCGGTGAAACCTTAGTGGGGTCTAAATATGCTTGTAATCTTTTTGTAAAGGCTATTTTGTGATCTTTTGGCCACACACCAAAGGAAGTGTAATTGGCATAAGGGAGGTTTCCTTTAGTCGCCGACGGGTGATCAAATCACAAACAGGGTAAAGTGGCACAAACTCTGCGGCGTCTAATAAACTATCATGATAGTCGTGCTCCCGATTATGAGCACCTAGATGACCTACATGATTAGAGGGAAATTGGAATTTGGGGTGGTTTGGTAATGGTTATGATTAATAATATGATTATGACCGGTTATTAACTGAATTATGGTATTGGACATAATTAATGGTAATGAGAAGTCTGGCATAATGGTGATGGATATGGAATATGGACTGATACTATGTTATTGATATGGTTTATAATTGGATTGTTTCACATAAATATAATATATTGCTTTTCAAATGTTTTAATGTACTTTTCAGCACTTAGCCATTATTACATTCGTCATTTGAATCAGCTACATGTCATACTTTCCACACTTGCTGAGTACGACATGTACTCACCCTTGCAATTCCCCCACCAACAGTTGCATGTCAGGATTGGGAGTATAACAATGATAATGCGGAGTTCTAGGTCGTGTCTGCTATCAGCTTTGCCCGTGGTGTTGATTGGAGCTATGTTATACCCTATTTGCTTATGCTGCTTAGTTGCTTAGTGGCTTATTTAGTTTATTTTCGCTGCATTAGTTCAAACTTGTTATTAATATTTATTAGAGCTTGTATTCGACTATATTATGAATTGTGTAACAAAAAATGGTTAATTAATCTTGTCTTGTGGTATTTTTTTGTATATCCTTTTGTGAGTGCACTCGTGTATGTGTGTTAAACGTCCTGAGCACACATATGCGTTCACTTGGTTCATTTTTGGAACCGGGTGTCACAAATTGGTATTAGAGCCACAAGTTGACCGTAGGACGTAGCGTAGATAGAATGGACACTTTAGAGCACATAGGAGCACTCAGGAATCGATGTGTTTTTGCTTGATGTGTTGTTTGTTATATATTGTTTGCTCGTGTGCTTAATAGAAGATTTGGGGATGCTTTAGCATTGTCATGTCCACATAGGATAGTATAGTTAGTTGCTTAGTTTCATACTCCTTAATGCATATAGTTAGGGATTCTTTCTATCTCTCTTTTCTATCTCGCTCAACCTCTACTTCAATAGAAGAAGGACACAACCAATGAAGAGACACCGCCGGTGGAGGTGGCAGCGGAAGAGGCACTGTCGAGCCTTCTCGTGGTCGATGGTCTCAGAACTAATGTGTCGGGTAGGAGGAAACAGAAGAATAACTTTTCGTTTTTTGAACCAGTGGCATGGTGGGTAATTTTTAGGGAAACGTAGGAAGTGGAATCTGAGAAATCTGGGGTCCAAGGAGATTTTCGTTTGCAATAGTTAAATCTTTAGATTTTCATGAACCCGATTATGAGAGGACCCCCTTTGGTTTAACTTTTAGCTTTTTGGTAGAGAGTCTTGATGGTGCAGCTGAACTAAATGGACCCTAAGGGCGTGTTTGGCATGGCTCCACTCTGCAGTGGAGCAAATCTACTCTGAAATACTGAGGTGGAGCAACTCTGTTGTGGTGGAGGAGCTGACACTAAAGGTGTTTGGCTGGAATATGGTTCTCAGCTCTGAAAAGAAGAGATATTAGGATGAAATGTCAGTTATACCCCTCTTTTTGTTGGGTTTGTACCGGGCTGCTTCTTCGCTCACTTTGCTGGACCGGACAACGTTTCAACACTACTAACGTGCTGGGCCTCATCTTCCTCTTGTTGTTGGTAGTGATGTTTTTCAGTTTGCTTTTTTTGTTTCTGCAGTACACCATGTGGTTGTTTGCTTTTTTTGTTTCATTTCAAAACTACTACTGTACGTATGGAACAAACTGGAATTTTTTTTTTGCTTCTTTCGGTTGGAACGGTACACGATTTGCCTGGACTGGAAGTGACTTGCCCCTAAAGAAGGCGTCGAGATGCACATGGTCCTGTCGATGTCGAACAGGACGGCTTCCAGCGGCGCCACCCTGCCAATCGCCATGGATTGATTGATTATTCCTCTCCTTTCCCTTCTCCCGTGTCCCTGGATTGATTGATGAATTGGAAGAATCAAATAAGAACGACAACCCTACTGGCGCAGATCCAAAACCAAGGAACCAGACAAATAGATCAAATGATATTGGCTAACCTGTAAGTAGCAACGAAGATCAAATAACAAAATCACTGGCCGACCCACGGCAGTACAGAGATGGACGTTCCTTCCATATCTCGAGGAACAGGGCGGTGGACTCCTCCTCTCCACAGGCGCAGACCTGTGGCAGGGACTTCCTCCAGCGTTGCGGGCACAACGTCGCACGATCTCGATGGGCAGGGCGTAGCGTCACCGGATCTCCTCGTCTGGAGCAGCGCCCACTGAACTGCTCGTCTCCTCCGTCGCCCAGCGGCTGCGTGCCGCCCCTCTGTTTCGCGCCCGCTCGTATGTCGGATAGAAAAGAAAAAACGATTCGAGGTTTGTGTAACGAGTGGCATTGCGGGTAATTACCCCACAACTCCACGTCTACATCCATATGGGTTGGTTCTGGAGTAGGAAAAGAGGTACTCTAAAAACTCCGTAGAGTTGGACCCCCTTATGGAGTTTTGGAGTTAGGGTGTTTGGCTACGTTTTTTCTGCTCTTTCTCGGAGTTTGGCTCTAGAGCCATGCCAAACACGCCCTAAGTATTAACTGGAGGGAGTAGTAAGGATGGTCGACCTTATGATTTCGGTTCCATTAGCTTCTGCTGTCGGAAGATTAATTGATGTATGCTCGAGTAAGTGTTTACCTTGACTTAAGATAATGACCGGGATACTTGACAGACATTAGGCCATGCTAGTGGTTCATCACTAGAAGGCATTTGAGAACTTATTTAAAAATTTGCAATGCACATAAGGCCTCATGTTAAGATATAATAAGTCAAAACTCACTTGACGAAGTGAGCTTGTCAGTCTTAGTTTTGCGAATTGTGTGGATTCTAAGAATTCCACGTTAGTTATGTATCCACTTTCGCGAATGGAGTTATCTCGTGGAAACACTCCAAACAAATAGTCACTGCATCGTCCACAATGCATGATGAACTTTGTTATTCATGATGAGGCCAACAAGCAGGCGATACAAAGCTTTGCCCGGTTTTAAGAGTAGTCGACAGCACGAACCACTTGAGTAATACTACAATAATAAGTTTGTAGTATCATAATTTCACAACAATAAGTCGAGTGAAACTGTCAAGCACATCGACGTTAACTTTTGTTGTGAAAGATAATATTCAGGATCACAACTAGTAACGAGCATAAAAAATCAAGCGAAAGCTTGCGGTACCGTTTAACAAAAGGTTTTCCGCCCAAGTGTTCAGAGAACACAAAGCATGCATGGGTCTTAAGTGGAAACCTGTGATCTATCCTGGACACTAAGAGGTCAAACTAAGTATAATGTTATTTTTAAACGTGGGACATATCATGGTCCTCGAGTCAAGCAGTGTGTAAATGGCTATTTTGATGCGTTGTGCCTTTTATGTCGAAGTGTGAGAGAATACAAACTAAGTAAATAAGTAAGTAAGCTAATAAGTTAGTAAGCTTTTAGCTCCGTGATCAAGGGGGAGAAATGTTAGAAGTGATCACATACGTATGGGTCCCACCCCACACTGAGTCCAACTCTCCCACCACCCTGATTGGGGGTGATTAACCAACTCCTAGTTGGTGGGCCCCCTCTCACACCCGTATATACATAAGAGAGGCATCGTTGCCTAAAACCAGAGAGAATCTGATCTATTGAATACGGGTCAGTGAGGGGAAGGTCCTCCCGACAACCACCAACACTGCTGCTCATCCACCACCACGCCATGGCTGCGGCTTCTGACATTGGACAAGGTATGTATGTATGCCTAATTCCCCCTTTAATCATCATGTTGATGCTATTAGAACTTGTGAGGATTATGCATTGTTTCTTTTTATAATGATTAGTCCTAAGTTAATTAGATTAGCAACCCGATTAGGGTTATGCCTAGTTGATTAGAGCCCTCTAATCCTAACGATGGTATCAAGAGCCGGGTCTAGGTCATCCCTAACTCGGGTTTTAATTTTGGATTAAGCCTAATTCCACAGAAATTTGGAAGGAGGGGAATTCAACTAAGCTTTCGGTTTTGGTTTTGATTGAGAATCAAGAACAAAGGAATCAAAACCGATTAAGAATCAATTAAGAAATAAGGAAGAATTAGTGGAGAGTACATAACTTAGTAAGAGCGTCGTCCTACGGTAGCGCACACCGGTGAACTGGCAACGGCGACCCGGGAAGGGCGGACTTGCGGCTCGCTGTATTCTCCATTCATGGCGTCTCATCCCCAACCCTAGCCGATGGGATCCTCGATGGCAGTCGTACAGCATACCACCCATGGCGGCAGGCTGCCATGCGGCGAGCATGCGCGTCGCCAAGGAATCTACGGCAACGCTGGTTTTTCCGCGCCTCTAGGGAGCCCCGCTCGAACCTCTCCCGTGTGCGGCGCTGGCGCGAGGAGAGAGAAGAAAGCGGTGGAAATGATTTAGGGTTCGTTGGGGGGCGGTGTCCGACGCTGATTTTTGTACCGCTAATATCGTCAGCGCATCCTTAGATCGTAATCCAATGGAAAAGCCCCGTCGGTAAGATCAGAAGGTCTGCTGGGCCTTGAACAAGCGGCGCTGGGTCATCCCAATAAGAGGTGCACGGTAAGGTAGGCCTTGGGCCGCGTGTTTTTCCTTTTCCCAGGAAAAAAGGTGCTTATCGCTTGGTCCGTTAGGCCGAGCCTTTTTAGGCCGCACAGAGGTTTTTGGGCCATCTCAGTGCAAGGTAAATGATTTCCCAATTTCTAAATTTGGACAAGTGGGTTGTGGGCCACTTCTGTTTTGGGCTGCAATCAATTTTCTTTTCTGCTGAGATTAAGTTAGAGGCTAATGGGCCATCTGGGATCTTTTCCCATTTCTGAGTATTTTTTTTGGGGGCCTAAGCCATAATTAGCACATGTTGGGATTAAGTTATTTTTTTAAGTATCTTGGATTTGGGCCAAAAATTAGAATGTGGGCATTTTTTAAGTCTTTAGATATTTTAAAGTCTTTTACTAAAAAAAATTTATGGGCTTGGACCAAAACCTAAGGGGGCTTTTATCCATTTTAGTATGGATTTTCAGGATTTTAGATTTTGTACTAAAATCATTTTGGGATTTCCTCAATTTAGAATTGAGCTTTTTAGATGTTTTAGTTTAGTGACATTTTAGTATGGTATAAAATGTCATACAAAAATAATTAAGTGGACAAAGAAATTGCTAAGTAATTTTGTGATACTTTAATAATTACTATTTACTTGTAATTTTCAATTATTTAATGTTAAAGTGATGAATTAAGTATTTTTTGTCCACTTATTTAATTCATTCTCTTATGCTGTGGAATTATGAGCCATTTAGCATGATAATTAAGAAAAATTAAGTATTAAGCTTCCACTGTTAATTAAGTTATGGTGCTTTCATTGAGTAACCAATGTGAAAAATGAATTTACCACTGTTATGATAATTTTATTGAGTAACCAACGCAAAAAATTAAAATTGTCATGATCAAGTTATTTTGAGTTACCATAATTAAGTTAATTTAAGTGGTCATGCTTAAGTTGTTATGCCTAAGTTGCTTTAAGTTTTAAGTCATGAAGTTTTAAATTATTATTAGTGATGGTAGTTTCGTTGAGTAACCAACGTGAAATATGAAATTACCACATTTTGAGTTTAAGTCTTCATTCCTCTAAAGTCTTAGTGTTTTGTTGAGTAACCAACATGAAAGACAAAACGCGTTGTTAATGATCCATTAAATTATTAAGTTTTTTCGTTGAGTAACCAATGTGAAAGACGAAATTATTATGTCTTTAGTATTGTGTTTTTGCTAAGTAACCAAAGTGAAAGGAAAAACACGTTTAGAAGTTAAGTTTTATGTTTTAAGTTATTTTAGTTGTTGTGTTTTCGTTAAGTAACCAACATGAAAGGCGAAACACATAGTTAATGATTATTTAAGTTCAGTTAGTTTTCGTTCAGTAACCAACGTGAAAGGCGAAATCATTAAGTTTTTAGTTTTTGTAAGTTGTCAAGTAACCAACGTGAAAGACAAAATAAGATGTTTTGTTCATAATCATGTTCATGCATTTACTTATGTTCTACTATGTTTCATTATGAAGGATATTCCATTCCAGATGTGATATTAAGATTTATCTCGCCAGGGAACTATCTAAGAAAAGACAATTATAATACTTGGCGATGTAAGTTGGAGACTGGTTTAGCAATCTCCAAAATAGATTTGGCACTGATGAGAGCTCGTCCTGCTGAGCCTAAGCTTCCTGTTATTCGTGACGGGGAAACTAAGGAGTCTTTCACCGAAAGGATGGAAGCTTATGAAGAGGACTACTTTCGCTTCGATTTAGATCATGCTAAGTGGTCAATCTCAAATAAGAAATGTTTACAAGTGATTAAGGGTTCAATTACTGAGAGTGTTCGAGAAGAAATTTCTGAATGCAACACTGCTTATGAGTACCTCCCTATGATAGAAAAGTATGCAACCGGCTGCAACAAGGCTACGATGCATGCACTTGTTAAGAAACTTGTCACTCAGAAGCATAATGGAGGAAGTGTGCGTGAGCACATTCTTAGTATGTGGGACACTGCTGCTAAACTTAAGCTATTAGTTTCGGGTTTGAAAGATGAGTTTCTTTTCAACCTCATTCTTGCCCTACTTCCAGATGATTTTGAGCATATTATCATCAGTTACAACTCTCAGTCTGAGCAGTGGGATCTTAAGAAACTCTTTGATTTATGCGTTCAAGAAGAAGATCGCATTAAGTCTCATAGTGCTATTAAGTCTGTCAATCATGAGAATGATAAAGGTAAGTTGAGTTGTAATTGTTAAGTCAATGTTTAAGATTATTTTCAACCTGTTTGGTTGATTAACTAAGATGCAATCCTGCATATTCTTGAGACAGGAATTAGATAAGTGGAGGACCATAAGAAGAGTGGAATGATCATTAAAGTCGTTATGGTCATGAAGCTAAAGTTGAAATCTTAGACTTATTTTTCTTCTAAGTTATAGTTTTGTACTTATGATTCATCATATACTCTCATTAATGAAATTTTAGTTTAAGCATTCATATTTGTAATTTTTTATTTAAGTACTTCATTGAGTTCTTAGTATTATGGTTAAGCACATTCATTTATGCTTAGATGATGATTTTAAATATTATTCACTCACAAACTAAGTATTAAAGTAAGCGCATCAGAATCGATCTCGAAACAATTTCGAAATTATGGCATTGTCATTAAGGCCATATTTCGAGGGGGAAAATTTAATAGTTTTCTCCATCGATTAGTTTTTCCCTCATTAAGACGTTTCAGATTCAAAATAAGGCATTGAACATGTATTGTTAGTATTAACTTAGTTGTATTCAAGTAAGAATTCAATACCCCTAAAATAACTAAGTGAAATGGTGTATGTTAATTAAGTATGTTAAGTTATTAGTCTATCGATTTACGTGTTAAGTCGAACTTAATATTAAGTGAGCTCTAAGACACCATTGTATATTGTGGACAGGATGTAAACCTCACTTAAGCATTTTCATATGAGGTAGTCCCATTAAGGCAAAAGTAACCCAAAACATTATTAAGTTTGGTTGTAAGAACAATAAATAATAAGTTATTGATTATCATCAATTTAGTTAAATAAGACATGTAATCATTAGTAACATGACATGATCAGGGAGAGTACGGTATGATGAGAGGTTGTAATGTCTCTCTCTACCTGATGTAGTTGGATTGTAACATTTTCGTTAATAATTCACTACGTGTTGTTAGTCTTTCATCGGTAACAGAAAATTATAAGAATAACTCAGTTTAAGTCTGTTGCCATCAACGGTGTGAAGCGACAATAACCCCAAATGTAAGCATAATGCACAAGCTATGTAAATTACATAAGCGAATAAGATCAAGTGTTGGGTTGATCCTCACTTGACATAAGTTTTGATCCATAGGGGGTCATAAGATCATTTAGAAATTGAATTGAGTAAAGTTGATTAAATCAGGGGAGTTTTGACTTCATAAAGACATTGATCTTGAAAGGAATGGTACATGTTGCCACTCTTATCTGAGAATCACTCTTTATGGTGTCTTACTGATGTTGTGTTAGTAATGCAAGACATTGTTGTCATAATACCTGCTATTGATTCTTCGTCATTAGTGGTCAATAATGATGAAGAGTGATAGCACCCCAATCACAATAAGTTAAATAACAAAGATGGTCATACCACATAAGAAAATACTATCAGACGATCTTAATCATCTATGCTGTAAAAACCATGACGGGTGAGATGATATCTAAGTACGCCACAAGAGTCTGAGTGTCGGTACCCTAAAAACCATACACCCCTTGAGGTTACAGAAATCTCAAAGGAAAGCCATCTACTTGGTTTGAAGACCCTCGGAGGCCCACTTGTCAGACATGACCGGACCCGCTTCTCCAACATGGTTAATCCCTGGGTCGCCACGTGTACGACTAACCCGGAGCTACCTCCCACAAGGGGGAAGCTCCGGACCACGTACCAAAACAGCACCTCCGGACTTAACCCCAGACCGAGAGAAGCTCCGGACCTGACACGTGTCTGGTAGGCCCGGAGCTACCTGCTTCCCACAGCAAGCTCCGGAGCTGCCACGTGTCAAGTCGTCAGACCTTCCAGCTTCTAATCTCCGGAAGACCTTGTAACGACTCCAGATCTTCAAAGGAAAGTCAAGGACTTAACCCAGTTAAGTGCCATTAATACCATATTAATGACACTCAATCGGACGATCTTAACACCAGTAATGGTGCTGTCAAAGCTCGTTACAGGATCATTAAGAGCAATTAATCGTGTTTCAATACCAGTAACCGTCGGGGCCACATGTTGGGCCAGGCTAGCTTGTAATGGCCTATCCTTGTACTATAAAAGGACAGGCCGACAATACACTCAGGGACGTTCACGGACGATCATACGCACCCCACGCGTTCGTGACAAGCTCTTACCACTAATACAACACCAACACACCCGTGGAGTAGGGTATTACGCTTAGGCGGCCCGAACCACGTAAATCCTCGTGTCTCCTACATTACTTTGATTTTCACCTTCTTGAATCTCCGCGCACCCACACCGAACCACAAACTCCTTCAACACTTTAGCAGTGTCGGGAGATCTGCCGGATCAAAACCACCGACAGTTGGCGCACCGGGTAGGGGCACTTGAGATTTCAAGAATGGTGAACTCCGCTGCTGGATCATCCAATGGTCAACCCGCTGTTCAGGCTGTTGGAGGCAATCCCTCCAATATGCCCCCACCAGCAAGAGCCTCAGCGCCAGCAGGAGTCACACAGCCACCACCGCCGGCTCCTCCAGCAAACCAAGCTGGACAACGCGATGGTGCACCGGCATCCATCACGGCGTCGGCGAATCATGACAATCCGGAACATGCGCTTCATGCAGCGCGTGCTCTTCTTCAACGTCCACCACCTCCTGATGCATCCCGGGATGCATTGGAGCAGTGGAGAGCTGACGTGGAACATTTGGTTGCAGCTGCAGCCGACCGCATCAGCAACCAGGGTCCTCCTCCTTCAGGACGGGCCCCGTCGCAGCGGCGGACTTTGTCTGGTAGACTTGGTCCGCACGTCTCCAACAACAGGAGACGAGCTGCGTCACAACAAGTGACGTCGTTGCCCTCTGGGGCACGACGCACCCATACGGTATCCAGGCTTTAAACTCATGACCTCCGGTTGGAGCTTGATCGCCGATATCGTCAGCGAGACGGCCGAGTCCATATTGAGCGTGCTCGTGAGAGACAAGAGGCTCAAAGCACTCCTGCTCCCGAGGGAGTAGGAGGAGGCTGTTCAGCCCTGGCCATGCATCTGCGCATGGTCAATTGGCCACAGAAGTTCCGGCCTCATCTGCCGGAGAAATTCGACGGGACTGTCAACCCCGCCGAATTTCTTCAGATTTACTCCACTGCTATTTTGGAAGCTGGAGGAAATGAGGCTGTAATGGCCAATTATTTCCCTGTGGCTTTAACCGGAACCGCGAGGTCCTAGTTTATGAGCCTTCCACCCAACTCTATCAACAGTTGGGAGGAGTTGTGCCGACAGTTCACCGCCAACTTTGGGAGTTCATACACCCGACCAGGCACCGAACTGGATCTTTTTGCCGTCGTGCAAAAAGAGAGAGAATCCTTACGATCCTTCATACAGAGATTCTCTCAGGTACGCAACACTATTCCTTCTATCTCTAGCGCCTCTGTCATTGTGGCATTCAGACAGGGAGTACGGGATAAGAAGATGTTGGAGAAACTGGTAATCAAAGAGATTACCAGTGTCACAGAGCTCTTCAGCTTGGCTGACAAGTGCGCCAGAGCTGCGGAGGGCCGTGAAATGCACTCCAAATCAACTCCGGAGGGTAACAAGAAATCCTCCAAAGAAGAAGCTGCTACCTCCGGGAACGGCAAGAAGAAGAAAAAGACCAACGGCAAGAAGAAGCCGTCGGCCGGTACATCCAATGCCGCAGCTGCTGCAGCTCCGGGTGGCCGGGGGCCACGCCCCGAAAAGCGACCTCGACCGTCTTCAGAAGACGGAGGCAAATCCAAGGTGTGGTGTCCAATTCACAAAACGGGCAGCCACAGTTTGGAAGATTGCCGGGAGGTCCAAAACCTCGCCGAGCGCTACAACAAGCGCCAGGAAGAGTCTCCTTTCCGTCAAAGGGAAGGAAAACAGAAAGTCGACGAAGCTCCGGCTGAAGAGGAGTTAGGGTTTCAGGATCCCAAAAAGGTCCTGAAAGCCGTCTACACCTCCGTCGACGACGATTCCGACGTCTCCGACAACGAGCGTCGGAAAACCATGAACACTATTTTTGGTGGATCATGGGACATCACCTCCCGCCGCGTCATCAAGACTATGTGTCGGGATATGGCCGCTGTAGCTCCTACAGCTAGACCGGAGCCACATCGAAAGTGGATGGACACAGCCATCACTTTTGATGCTTCGGACTGTCCCCGAAGCATGGTCGGAGCTGGACAGTTACCTTTGATGGTATCTCCCACCATCAATAACATCCAGCTCCATCATGTAATGGTGGACGGAGGTTCGGGGCTGAACCTCATAAGCTTTGAAGCTTTTACCAAGCTTCAGCTCCGACCTTCGGATCTCCATCCCTCCCGACCTTTCTCCAGAGTAGGTCCGGGGGCCATTACCCCACTCGGAGCTATTACTCTTCCTGTTACCTTCGGGACACGGGAGAAGTATCGCACTGAGAAGTTGGTCTTTGACGTTGCTCAGATCAACTTACCATTCAACGCCATCTTGGGTAGGCCTGCCCTGTACAAATTCATGGCAGCCGCTCATTATGGTTATCTGGTGTTGAAAATGCCAACACTAGTAGGTGTTCTCCGGATCCGCGGAGATTGTACTGTAGGAGTAACTGCTTTGGAGGAACTTCATGCGCTCACTACGGCGCAAGAGGAAGACTCCAGGCAGGAGCAAGCTCCAAGACCTTCGAGCATTCGTCAGCGAGGCTCGACGTCAGCACCTCATGTGCAGCCAAGCGGCGACACCGACATTCCCGTCAAAGTCGTCCAAATTGGTTCCAATGCCGCTCAGACCACCCGTATATCGGGAGGGCTGAACGACAAATAGGAACTCGCGCTCATCACTTTCCTCCGGGCAAATGTCGATGTGTTTGCTTGGCAACCCACAAATGCCTGGGATCCCCAGGGAAGTGATTGAGCAAAATCTGAAGATCTACCCAGATGCACGGCCAGTACAACAGAAGCCTCGGAAGCAATCCATAGAACGGCAGAACTTCATCTGACAAGAAGTGAAGAAGTTGCTCGAAGCTGGATTCATCCGAGAGGTCTTCCATCCAAAATGGCTGGCAAACCCAGTCATTGTACCCAAGGCCGGTAGGAAGCTTCGGATGTGTATCGACTACACGACACTAAATAAGGCATGTCCAAAAGATCCATTCCCATTACCTAGAATAGATCAGATAGTGGATTCCACCTCCGGGTGTGAATTACTGTGTTTCCTAGACGCATATTCTGGGTATCATCAAATCAGAATGTCTAGGGAAGATGAGGAACATACTTCTTTCATCACAGTAGATGGATTATATTGTTACACAGCCATGCCATTTGGTCTCAAGAATGCAGCTTCAACTTTTGTACGAGCTATGTACAAAACTTTTGAAGAACTCATTAGAGACATAGTGGAAGTGTACGTCGATGACATCATGGTCAAGGTCAAGAACAAGGAGTCTCTCCTTGACACCTTGCAGGCTGTCTTCGATAAGTTGCGGGTCACCCGCACGAAGCTAAACCTAGACAAGTGTGTCTTCGGGGTTAGCTCCGGAAAACTTCTTGGTTTCCTGGTGAGTCACCGGGGCATAGAAGCTAATCCGGCGAAGATCAAAGCCATTGAAGACATGCGGCCACCAACCCGCATCAAGGATGTCCAGAAGCTAACTGGATGTCTAGCAGCCCTTAGCCGGTTCATTTCAAGACTGGCGGAACGGGCACTTCCCTTCTTCAAGTTATTGAGGAAGTCCGGACCATTTCAATGGTCTAAAGAAGCAGAGAAGGCGTTCCAGGAGCTGAAACAGTTCCTCACCACCCTACCAATCCTGGTAGCTCCGAACCCTAGTGAGCCTTTATTGCTTTATATTTCAGCAACTGACGAAGTTGTTAGTATGGTTCTAGTTGCAGAGAGACCAGAGCCGCCCCATACTCAGGACTCCAGATCCCTTCGGGAGGGTCCGGATGTCCCTGAAAGCGAGTCGGGGTCTCAGCTCCCAGACTCGAACCAACAAGGAGGTACTTCAGAAGACCCAGACCCCTCCGGGAAGGTCCAGGTCGTTGCTGAAGTAGCTCCGGGTCCCTCCAGCCAGGATCCGGAGATCCCTGAAGAAGTGCCGGATCCATCAGCAAGGATCCGGTTGATAGAGAGGAAGCTCCGGGCCCCTCCGGGAGGGTCCGGACCATCCAGCGCCCAGTGTACTTCATCAGTGAAGTACTTTATGATGCCAAGACTCGATACCTAGAGGTGCATAAGCTGCTCTATGCAGTTCTTATTGCCTCCAGGAAGCTTCGCCATTACTTCCAAGCTCACAAGATTTCGGTGGTGACCTCTTATCCACTCCGAGCAATTTTGCATAATCCCAATTCAACTGGGAATATTGCAAAGTGGGCAGCGGAATTGGCTGAATTTGATGTTGAATTTATTTCAAGACAAGCAATCAAGAGTCAAGCTTTGGCAGATTTTGTGGCAGAATGGACTCCCACTCCATCAAACCCTGGGGGGCCCAGTGAACAGAAGACGGAGCATCAAGCTCCAACCTTCACCGAGCCTCACTGGACTCTTTACTTCGACGGCTCCATGCAGAAGCAGGGGGCCGAAGCTGGAATCCTTCTCCTCGCACCGACTGGGGAGAAGGTGAAATACATGGTACACCTTGTCTTCAAGGCAACCAACAACATGGCGGAATATGAAGCACTCATCTACGGACTAAAGGTGGCACTGTCATACGGTGTCAGGCAACTGCTGGTCAAAGGAGATTCACAGCTCATCATCAAGCAGGTGAAGGGTGAATGCTCTTGCAACAATCTCCAGCTAGCTGCTTACCTCCTAGAAGTCCAGAGGCTTCAGAAGGACTTTGAAGTCCTAGACCTTCATCATGTTCAGCGTGCCCACAACGCTGAAGCCGACGAACTCTCGACGAAAGCATCAACCGGAGCTCCGGCTCCTGACGGAACTTTTGTCCGGAGATTGTCAAAACCCACAGCTCAGCCTGCCGAACTGAACGAAGGGGGCGAGATCAGCATCCCGAAGCTGACGGTCCCGATGGCCCTGTTACCATGGCAGCCATCAAGGGTCGTAGGTGCTGCCGGAAGCTCCGAGCAACCCAGCACGCAAGACTCAAATGCTCAAGTCAGTTCCGATGCATGGATCTCAGAGATCCGGAACTACTTGAAAGACAACATCCTTCCTGACGATGATGTATCTGCTGACCGGGTAGTCAGATTGGCTAAAAGATACACGCTGGTAGAAGGGGATCTCTACCGGCGCGGTGCCAACGGCATCCTAATGCGGTGCATCACAAGGGAAGAAGGCTGCGAGCTCCTCGCAGAAATCCATGGAGGCGAGTGTGGGAACCACGCGTCTTCCCGCACGCTGGTTGGTAAAGCCTTTCGGCACGGCTTCTACTAGCCTACAGCGCTCCAGGATGCCACTGGGCTAGTGAAGAAATGTGAAGCATGCCAATTTCATGCAAAGCAAATTCATACACCGGCTCAGCCCTTACAAATGATACCTCCTACATGGCCCTTCGCCGTGTGGGGGATGGACATCTTGGGACCTTTCCCAAGAGCCATCGGAGGTTACAAGTTCCTGTATGTCGCCATTGACAAGTTCACCATATGGCCGGAAGCAACTCCAGTTGTGACGATCAACAAGCAATCTGCTATCAACTTTCTGCAATCCATTGTGAGCAGATTTTGAGTCCCAAACAAAATCATCACTGATAATGGGACTCAATTCACAAGCTCCGCATTCCAAGGATATTGCAAAGACCTTGGCATACAAGTCTGCTATGCCTTCGTAGCTCACCCAGCCAGCAATGGCCAAGCCGAGAGAGCAAATTCAGAAATCCTTAAGGGACTCAAAACGCGCACCTATGAGCGTTTGAAGAAACATGGAGCCAACTGGATCGAAGAGCTTCCGCCCACTCTATGGGCCAACAGGACTTCTCCAAACCGGTCAACCGGAGAAACACCCTTCTTTCTGGTGTACGGAGCTGAAGCAATCCTTCCTCCGGAAATCACCTTGGGTTCGCTCCGGGTCCGGACCTTCGACGAAGCCACGCAGGACCAGCTCCGGCGTGAAGACCTAGACCTCCTCGAGGAGGGAAGGTGCCAAGCAGCTGTTCGGAATGCCCGATATCGCCAAGCTCTACAGCGTTATCACCAGCGGCATGTACACAACCGACGGCTCGAGGAAGGCGATCTGGTGCTACGTAGAATACTATCCAGAGAAGGGTTAAACAAACTCTCCCCCAGCTGGGAGGGGCCCTTCCGAGTGATCAAAGTATCCTGTCCCGGAAGCGTTCGCTTGGCTACCGAGGACGGGACACCTCTCCCAAATCCTTGGAACATCGAGCACCTCCGTAAGTTCTACACTTAATATCACGGAGGTGAGTCTTGAGTAACTTGAGATGTATGTTATAGAGTCATTGTACAGAGTCGGGTAGTTCCTCCGGGAGAGCAGCCGGACCTTTCCCGAAAGGTCCGCAAAGCTCATGCAGCACTTGTCACAGTCTCCGGACTAAAAGTGTGGCTAACTACCCTGGGTCAAACGAGAAACCAAACACACTTAGCCTGGTTCTGTACCCTAAGAGTGTACTTGTTTCCCCTGTACCTCGGACCTATAATGAAAGACATCTTCATGTGAAATAGACTCCACGTGCATTTATTTTGTACAGGCTCAACATTTTTATTTTTCTCTTTCTTGTCTATAACAAAGACGTGCAATTCTTAAGAAATTTTAGTTTGACCGGTTTATATACAATTCGAGTTGTATTGTCAGTTATTTTGGATTCAAATATCGCTCATGGCCAACTCGCCCGAAAGCCGCCAAGCCAATCTAGGGCCGGAGTGTGCTATCGACTTAGCCTGGTCAAGCACCCTAAGTACGCCACTCTACCTACACCCCGGCAGGCCGAAGTAAGGCGAGTCCATGAACAGTTGAATCTAAGAGAAAAGGCAACACATCCGGTTGTATTTAAAATCGCGTTCAACTTAAAGTTTTCTTAAAATCGTAAGCCGCGATGAAATTATAGACAAGGAACGAATTTTACTATTTTTCTTGGCTTAAGTGTGCAGGAAAAATAAACTCTACGTTGATGGAGAGAAGCCGGAGCTAACTAAGCTCCGACTCCCCTAAGGGGGCCAGCCGTCGACGCTGAATATAAGATGGTGAGAAGACTCCGTAAATGGAGTATGCTGCCAACAAACCAAGTGTTGGCAAAGGTCACTGCCGGAGCTACCCAGCTCCGACACCCCGGAGGACTAACTATCGACGCTCTAGGTGTTGATAGAGGATATTGCCGGAGCTACCAAGCTCCAGCGATAGGAAATGCCGGAGCTTCTAAGCTCCGACAACCTCAGGGGACCTTCACTATCGAAGACTTCGGACCTAAATGCTACAAGTTCGGAGCAAATGAGTCTTCAACAAAACTCAATATCCTTTTGATACATGTTCACAATCAAATTGTGTACATCTACCAGGGGGCCAAGTGAAGATAAAGATGTTGAAGACAAAAAGTGAAATTCGCAAAAATTTGGGGATTTCATTCATCTGGAGACAGGAGATTACATCTGGAGACAAGGGATTACAAAATTGAGGAAAAAGAAGAGAAAATACAAGTGAGAGCTAAAGAGATGGTCCTAGACCCCATGGAAGAACTCGGCGACTTTCTGGGCGACCTCCGATACGCTGGCTCGGGTAGCTTCGCCTTCTCCTTCGACGGGGCCTTCAAGCACCGGGTCCATAGGAAATTGGGGGTTTCGGCTGGTGTAGCACGTCAGCACATACTCTGCGACGTTCTTCGCCAGGGATTGCCCCTCAACCTCCAGTTGGTCCGTGACGACATCGCCCACCTTGGAGAGCTTGCTACCTGCTGCGCTCAACGCCTGCAGCACAAGGTCCGGCTCCGGATCATCCGGGCGCACGGGGCTGAAACCCATCGGCGTCAGCGCATCATTGGCCTTGCCCAAGAACTCCCAAATCTGTAGGGAGTCCGCCGTCCTCAGCTCTTCATCTCTTCTAGGGATCTCTTGGCCACCGTCAGTTCAGAATTCTCACGGGCGGGGCGCTCAACTTCTTTGGCGTTGCTGAATCTTTGCAGCAACCCGCCTCTCAAGTCTTCCGAGCTCCTCCTCCCGGAGGTGGATCTTGTTCCAACGATCGACCAGGTCCTTCTCCCTAGCCTCCACTTTTTTCTCCCGAGCAACAAGGGCACACTCGTATTTGTAGAGTTCCTGCCCCCGCACCCAGGTCTTCTCCTCTTCCTCTTGGCAGCGCTCTTCCAACTTCTTGGTGCGCTCCTCGAGGCCCTTGTCAGCCAGAGCTACTTTCTCGGCGAGCTCCTCTTCCCTCCTCAGGACGTCATTCCGCAGCTCCAGGAGTTTCTGCTCTTCGTCCTCGAGCCGTCTCTCCCTCTCTTCAAGTGCCTCTCGGCGCTTGATGAGTGCGGTGTTGATGGCCTCAAGCTGTTCGTGCCGAGCATTGGCCGCGTCGTTGGCAGCTTTGGCCTGATCGTGGATCTCCCGGGATTGAGCGTCGAGGGCATGAGTCATGCTCTCCCTGTCATCCAGCAGCTTGCCCCAGTACTCCAGGCGGATCTTCTCCCGCTTGATCCACTCCTTGTCATCCGCTAGCCTCGACTGCGCCAGCTTGGTCTCAAAGTGGAGTCGGCTACACCAACGCCTAAGGGTTTGGCGCTCCTCTTCAAGAGCCTTGCTGTCGTGGAAGAAGGCCAATTGGACTTGACGCAGACTGGAGTAGGCGTTGTCGATAGACATCGACAGCGGGATGGGCTCCGGACCTGCTGGGGTCTCCTCCGCTGGTTCCAGCGGGTCTTCACATACAAAAATTGGGTCCCACTCTACGAGAGCGGAACCCTGAGCTTCCAAGGCACTAGGGCCGTCCTCCGGGATGGCCTCAGTCGCCATCGAAGAAGGCCCCGCCGCCAAGTCTTCGTTCACCTCCTCGGGCCGGGGGCCAGCGACTTCGCTTGGGCACTCCGGCTCGTCCGCAGGTACCTCCGACGTCGTCGCCTCCGGAGCAGGAGTTGCTACTGGCTCCGGCCGGGACACCTCTTCTGAGGGAGGCTCGAGCTCCATCACCTCTTCAACCACCGGCTCTATGACCGGCGCTCCTACAATAACCAGCTCAGCGGTCGGTGCTTCGGAGGTAACCGGCTCAACTGCCGGAACTACCTCGACTTCCGGCTCACATGCTGGGGCTTCAGTCACCTCCGGCTCAACCGCCGAAGCTTCGACAAGTTCCGGCTCCGAGGCCGGGACTACTACTTCCTCCGGCTCAACAGCCGGAGCTTCCACCACTGCAGCACCAGGACCCGGAGCTTCAACCTCCGAGACAAGTGCCGCTGGCGTGTCTTCACTCCCGTGGTCCGGCGCTACCACGGGAACTTCTGGGGACGAGTCGAGGTTCATGACCACGACAGCCGGCGCCGGAGCTGTCACAGCCTCAGCCACCACCTGGGGCGGCACCGGGACAGGAGCAGAAGCTCCCACGGCCTCAGACATCGTGGCTGAGGGTGGAGCTTCACTCCCCTTCTTGGGGACGCTGCAGAGGATGGACAAAGAAAATTAACAAACAATCGCTACAATTAAAAAGTTAACCAAGGTAAAGATCAAAAATTACCTTGGAAGGCTTCCGCACCAGGTTACGAGGAACCTCTTTCCTGGACGTTCTGGGCTGGCCACGGTCGGCGTAGAAGCTCCAGAAGGCCCCCCAGAACTTGTCGCAGCTACGGGCGTTTCCCGGGTCGAGGCTCTCCTCGGTCGGGAGGAACCCCTGGACCTGGAGGCTCCCACCGTCCCAGGTGCCGGAGTCGTGCGCCCGGAGCTAGCACCCCAGGAGGGTTCCACCACGGGGACAGACGCGCTCCGGGAGGATCCCACTACAGGAACGGTATCGTCCCGGAAGGACCCCACTACGGGGACAGTCGCCACGGTGGCAGAAGATCTTCCCCCCTGGGGAGAAGGGACTGAGGCGGGAGTAGCGGGCCTGACGGACCTTCCGTCGGCATATCGCAGCTTCCTCTTCCGGCTCTCCGGCTCATCTGCCAGCTCCTTACCCTTGCCGACAACCTCGACCCTCGGCTGTGGGGTAGGGGCGGAGCCGTCTTCAGGTATTCCGGGGATCGCCACCCGGGTGGTTGATCTTCTCTCAACGACACCAAGGTCGTCAAGTGCAGGCATCGTCCGTCGGAGCTCCCTGCTGAACTCCACTTCCACGTTCAGAGGGAGAAAGGCCGACGGCGGAGTCAAGTCGTCACCGTCGACGTCGATGCCGTGCTGGAATTTCTTGAGGTGGAACTCCAAGGTCTTCCCCACCATGTTGGACTTCAACCCGGTCTCAACCCGGTCCTCGTCCATCACGCTGTTGAGGGCCCAAGCGAGCTTCTCCCTCCTCTTCAGCGGCGCCCACCTGTTGGCCAGGAAGTTGCAAAATACCGCCTGAGGGGTCAATCCCCCCTCCACGCATTGGCGGATCCTGGTCAAGGCGGGGTCGAAATCTTCCGCCAGCACCGGAACCTCACTCCAAATCGTCGTGTCGATGTCGGGCAGACCATCGGGCAGCTCCAACCGCTCATGCTCCTCCACCCTGACGACTATCCAATCTTTCTTCCAGTCATCCCACTTCCCGGAAGGGAACGACCGGAGGTACTTGAATGGGAACTTCTTGCGCTTCACAAAGTAGTAGAAGCCAAGATACTCATTGCTTCGGCCGGTGGTGTGGACGGTAAAGAAGGTCCGGAAGAGTTCGATGCAGGAGGGGATGCCCACCCACATCTCACAGAAGTGGACAAAGATGGACACGAGGAGAATGGAGTGAGGGCCAAGGTGGTATAGCTGCAGACCATAAAAGTCTAGCAGCATCAAGAAGAAAGAAGAAAAAGGTGGGATCAACCCCACCATGGCGTACGAGGAAAAGTACACCATTTCACCGGCGTGCTCCTTCTCGAAGGGGAGCTCTCCGCCGGCACGGACCAAGGGGTTGAAGAAGTACGAGGACCACCCCATGAGGGCCCGGACCTTCTTCAAATCATTGTCGGTCTTCAAGCGACTCTCGCGCAGACCCAACTCCATCGCGGCACATCTTGGCAAGAGAAGAAGAGCGAAGCACGAGTTGGGAGTTTGAGCGCAAGATCATATGAAAGGCGTAAAGAACTCCCGAAGGTGCGCGCTGTCCTTCTTAAGTAAGCCCTCGCAACGCTTGGATGGAAACCGCAAGGAAGTCGAAGATACTACTCAAGAATTCAGACCAACCGATGACAAGAGGGCCCGGGACCACCCCGACGATCAAGTCGAGGCACTTACCCAGGCGAACAGTTGTCATCACGCGGCGGGAAACCCAAAGGCGGCGGCCTGACAGGGCGTGCGGAACCGATATGGTTTTCGTATCGGGAACCGGCGACCTTCAATTTCGTGAGATCCACACGTCAAAGATCTCATCTGCCGCCTGAGATATGCCATGTGGCAGGATTTAACTGTAAATCTTTGCCAACGGCACCTTCAAAGACCCTTGAAGACCCAGTTCAAGAGTCGTAAGGATGGACCCACCTCCGACGGAATGACTTCACCCCAGTGATCTTCCTCGGAGGTAAGTCCAGGGGGCCACTGTCGGTACCCTAAAAACCATACACCCCTTGAGGTTACAGAAATCTCAAAGGAAAGCCATCTACTTGGTTTGAAGACCCTCGGAGGCCCACTTGTCAGACATGACCGGACCCGCTTCTCCAACATGGTTAATCCATGGGTCGCCACGTGTACGACTAACCCGGAGCTACCTCCCACAAGGGGGAAGCTCCGGACCACGTACCAAAACGGCACCTTCGGACTTAACCCCAGACCGAGAGAAGCTCCGGACCTCACACGTGTCTGGTAGCCCCGGAGCTACCTGCTTCCCACAGCAAGCTCCGGAGCTGCCACGTGTCAAGTCGTCGGACCTTCCAGCTTCTAATCTCCGGAAGACCTTGTAACGGCTCCGGATCTTCAAAGGAAAGTCAAGGACTCAAAGACCCAGTTAAGTGCCATTAATACCATATTAATGACACTCAATCGGACGATCTTAACACCAGTAATGGTGTTGTCAAAGCCCGTTACAGGATTATTAAGAGCAATTAATCGTGTATCAATACCAGTAACCGCCGGGGCCACATGTCGGGCCAGGCTAGCTTGTAACGGCCTATCCTTGTACTATAAAAGGACAGGCCGACGATACACTCAGGGACGTTCACGGACAATCATACGCACCCCACGCGTTCGTGACAAGCTCTTACCACTAATACAACACCAACACACCCGTGGAGTAGGGTATTACGCTCAGGCGGCCTGAACCATGTAAATCCTCGTGTCTCCTACATTACTTTGATTTTCACCTTCTTGAATCTCCGCGCGCCCACACCGAACCACAAACTCCTTCAACACTTTAGCAGTGTCGGAGATCTGCCAGATCAAAACTACCGACACTGAGTATTAGTAATAGTTCCTGAAAGAATCAAAACAGTAGACTGTAATGAGCCTACAAGAGAAGAGCGATTCTGAAGGAAAATTTCCGTTTGTATTCAGACTAATGGCAATTCACTCAATTAAGAATTTCTTAAGGATAATTAAGTTATTAGTAGTGCATTATGGATGATTTTACATCAGATGGATGTAAAACAAAGTTCTATATTTGATATTTGCATAAGAATGTCAGTATGACCTGACCAAAAGGTTTGTCACAATGATCAAGAGACTCTTGAGATACTCTTCAGAGAAATCTATTCATGGATTCAATTAAGCATTAAGAAATGTATCTTAAGATCTATTAGACTATAAGTTAATTTGGGTTTTTCAAGATAAGTGAGAAGGACACTCACATGTATACTAATTTGAATGTATCTTGTACATTATTTGTAAGTAGAAATGCAATTCGCTCATAAGAAAATTAAGAGATTTTGTCCATAAGAAAAGGATCTAGATGAATAATGCTATGAGCTAGGGATTAGAAATTCACCATGATCATAATAAGGGGTGTTAAACTTCGTCTGTTTAGACAGTCAAGGATGATAAGTTTAAGAACTAGATAAGTTTAGAGAACCAATGATGGTCAACCTTATGATTTCGGTTCCATTAGCTTCTGCTGTCGGAATATTAATTGATGTATGCTCGAGTAAGTGTTTACCTTGACTTAAGATAATGACCGGGATACTTGACAGACATTAGGCCATGCTAGTGGTTCATCACTAGAAGGCATTTGAGAACTTATTTAAAAATGTTCAATGCACATAAGGCCTCAAGTTAAGATATAATAAGTCAAAACTCACTTGACGAAGTGAGCTTGTCAGTCTTAGTTTTGTGAATTGTGTGGATTCTAAGAATTCCACGTTAGTTATGTATCCACTTTCGCGAATGGAGTTATCTCGTGGAAACACTCCAAATTAATAGTCACTGCATCGTCCACAATGCATGATGAACTTTGTTATTCATAATGAGGCCAACAAGCAGGCGATGCAAAGCTTTGCCCGATTTTAAGAGTGGTCGACAGCACGAACCACTTGAGTAATACTACAATAATAAGTTTGTAGTATCATAATTTCACAACAATAAGTCGAATGAAACTGTCAAGCACATCGACGTTAAGTTTTGTGTTGTGAAAGATAATATCCAGGATCACAACTAGTAACGAGCATAAAAAAAATCAAGCGAAAGCTTGCGGTACCGTTTAACAAAAGGTTTTCCGCCCAAGTGTTCAGAGAACACAAAGCATGCATGGGTCTTAAGTGGAAACCTGTGATCTATCCTGGACACTAAGAGGTCAAACTAAGTATAAGGTTATTTTTAAACGTGGGACATATCATGATCCTCGAATCAAGCAGTGCGTAAATGGCTGTTTTGATGCGTTGTGCCTTTTATGTCGAAGCGTGAGAGAATACACACTAAGTAAATAAGTAAGTAAGCTAATAAGTTAGTAAGCTTTTAGCTCCGTGATCAAGGGGGAGAAATGTTAGAAGTGATCACGTACGTGTGGGTCCCACCCCACACTGAGTCCAACTCTCCCACCATCCTGATCCGGGTGATTAACCAACTCCTAGTTGGTGGGCCCCCTCTCACACCCGTATATACATAAGAGAGACACCGTTGCCTAAAAACCAGAGAAAATACGATCTATTGAATACGGGTCAGTGAGGGGAAGGTCCTCCCGAAGACCACCGACACTGCTGCTCATCCACGACCACGCCATGGCTGCGGCTTCTAACATTGGCCAAGGTATGTGTGTATGTCTAATTCCCCCTTTAATCATCATTGTTGATGCTATTAGAACTTGTGAGGATTATGCACTGTTTCTTTTGATCATGATTAGTCCTAAGTTAATTAGATTAGCAACTTGATTAGGGTTATGCCTAGTTGATTAGAGCCCTCTAATCCTAACGGTAAGTAAGACCAACCATATTAACCAGAACTGGTCATTGACAAATAGGCCCAATAGCCACAACACTTCACACATCGCAAATGTATTTTTGGGCCCATTTGCAAGCGACCAGACCTAGCAAGCCCATGGGTGCTTCGTACTTTATTGCACAAGTATGCTGACACACAAAACAATACGATTAGCTGATGTGGTTAACGTTGTACGTGGGGCGCCGGGCACAGGTCCACGTCGAGACCGCGTAGAGCGGAGTGCCCTTCCACCCGAGCCGCACCGTGCCGTGGTGGTCGTCCGCCACCGTGTAGCCCAGCCCTGCCGGGCACGCTCCGGCCACAAGCTGCGCGCGCCCCCCACCACCGGCGCGCAGGAAACCGTGCCGGCCGAGCTCCGTCTGCCAGCAGCCGAACTTCTCCCGGCCGCTCCGCGACGGCCCGCCCACAGCCAGCACATTCATGATCTCCCGGCCGAGCACCCCGTCCTCCACCAGGTGCCTGCTTGCGTCCTCGTCGGCCGGCCGCGACGCGCCCATGGCGTCGAACAGCGCCGAGTAGTGGTGCAGCGCAGAGACGAACCGGTCAAGAAAGTGGCCGTGGGCGCCGCCGCCGTCCCCTGGCGCGCCTCTCTCCTGCTCCACCAGCGTCAGCACCTTCGGCTCCAACCACCGCAGCAGCCGCATCGTGGCGCCGTCGTCTCCGGCCGCGTCGTACGACGCGTGCCGCAGCCAGTGCACGGCCACGGCCTCTCCCGGCCTCTTGCCGTGCACGTCCGCCGCCGCGTTGACGTCCCCGGGCCGCTTCGCGATGCCGTAGAACTCGAACGGCATGCCCAGCTTGCTCGCCAACCCGGTGAGCTGGTTTCCGGTGTCGCGGAGAGCCGATGCTGACATGCCGAATCCTGTCACGCGGAGCACCGGCGGGCCACCCGGCCGGGCCGCCAGCGCCGGCAGGAGCGAGAGCCACTGCAGCGCGCCGCCCGGCACGACGTCGAGGTCAACAATGTGGACCACGCGCTTCCCGTGGAACGCCTCGAGGATGGCCTGGTTGCACGCCAGGTAGGCCAACCTCACGAACGGCGCGACGTTGTAGAAGGCCCTGAACGCGGCGTGGATGCCCGCCCACGGCGGCGCCAGGGGCGCGCAGATGCCGACCCACGAGCTCATCAGCCGCGCCGCCACGGCTTTGGCGAAGTAGGCCACGAGCCGCTCGCCGCACGACGGCGCGTACGGCGAGGCCATCTGTGACAGCTCCAGGAGCATCCCGTTGGCGTCCGCAAGGTTGCCCACCGACACGGCCACCGCGCACTCCATGAGCAGCGCGATCATCCGTACGCCGCGAGCCTCCTCCTCCTCCTCAACCCTCCCCGTCGCCACGCCGTTACTCCCCGCCGCCACCTCATCGCCTCCATCGGACGACACCTCCTTGCACGAACCCAAATCCGCCTGCTCGCTCGCCTCCCCCGCGGGGTCGGCGAATTCCGGCACATGGTCCTTGCCGGCGAAGCGTTCTCCGGCATGGACGAGACCTTGCTGCTGGTGGTGCAAAAACTGGTGTTGCAGTGGTAGGTTGGCTCCGCCAGCGCTGCCACCGTAGAGGTACTGCTCGTGAAACTGCATGAGGCCCAGAGAATCTTGCATGTCTGAGCGTCTCCCTGCACTCATAAGGTGTTTAATCACTGATCAGCAATTGACTACAAAACTTGATAGTGGAAGATCAGGGGAGCAAGGAGAGCAATGACTATATGTAATGGCATATTACTTACTAGGTCAAACCTGGAAGCTAGTGTGACAGTTCAGGAGAAGCTGCTTGGCAGGAATCTGAGGAACACCAGTCTGCTGATTCTGTTTTCAGATTGGTCTGTAGACTTGGTCGGCACTTACAGCTGCTTGGTTAAGTGCTTATCTGGGGTTAGTGAGCTCTGGTACCATTAGCTCTCCTAATCTCACTACAGATTTAAACAGCTAGCGCCCATTGAAGCGTAGAGTAATCCTGATCGAACGTTCCAGAAAATTTTATAAGTGTATTTTTCTTGTTATGGTTCTTAGAGAGGTATAAAACTACATTTCCATGCTAATGATGTTCATTACTATGTTACGCACACAGAGAAAACCGAAACCGCACAATGGAACTATACTGAAACCGCCTAGAATGAATCCTACAAGGAGACACTGCCATTAAATATCAGTTAAATGATAAGTACGTAGTGTGCTGCTTGTACAGGGCCTCTGGCACTAGAATTTCTAATCAACTGCATGCATGCTGCTATCTTTTCAAAATGCACAGTTTTAACTTCATGCGTCGTTTCATTTTCACGGTCCAATCTCGTGGTTGATGACAAGGCACAGATAACATATGATCAAACCAAAGTTATTACTGCTTACAATGCTGTGCTTGTTAACGAAACGAAACCACGGTTTACTTCTATTATACAATGTTGCGTCGGGTAACTCTTACAATCCCCGGTCACTTTCAGAACCAACTGAACTGGACGATACTGCCTCCGAGTGTATCATATGACAAAATCGATGGAAGGGGCTCGAGCGGGGGCTCGTGTGGCTAGAACAGCGGGGTTGGTGCTAGCCCGCCGCTCCAGCGCGTATGCCCACCTTCTACTTAATAGCTCATGGCATCTGGATCATGATAATTTCTTTTTTTTTAAAAAAAAAGTCGATGGAAGCTAAGACACACCATGTAGTCTAGCAGCGTATTTGGCAAACTGCACTTGCTAATAGCCTGATTGAATTCAACCATAATTTCTGCTCCGTACATACAGCCATGCATCTCTGTAGTAATTTAAAAACTGAACAAAGCAGATCAATTCTTGAGATATATTAGCAGGAAAGAAGCAACTTTTCCATCCAGAGAGCAAGCCTCATGTTCAAAGTGCAGTAAAAACATCAACAACTTGGGAGGCAAACGCTTAGCGACGATGACTACTAGCGCAAGGGGCATTTCGGTGAGACACAAGTATATCCTCTCGACCTGTTACGGTGAAGGACGAAGCTTCATCAAATAGGCCGTTGGGTTGGCAGCGACGTGCTTGAATCGAAGCCGTCGCGCTCATCCCTGGCTCCAAATGTCAAACTCATCGTTCTCTATGTGCTAAGCAAGCTATATGGTTTGACCCGGTACTAACAAACACAGATAATAATATACCGACAATGCCATGCCCCTGTACCGATCATAGTATAGAATACTACATATTCTGTATGTATAACGAGATGGTGGATCAGATTGACGACACGATCATCTATGAACTACTATGAGCTGACGACGTTGACGCCTACTATTACAGCGATATGGAGGATATAATTAACCTGCCAAGCAGAGCAGCCGGTATTGAAATACGAGTGAATTGTCTATCAACTCTCATCAGCTTAAGCTTTTGAGAGTAACTGGTCAGTACATAGTAGCTTAACATGACATCAGAGCCAGCAATGCATTTCTCAATAACGTCTAGCAGTTCTACTCCAAATATCATCTCCAGTCTTCTCTCCCACAATTCTGTCACCGAGAAATTGACTCAAGACAATTTTCCTTTATGGCAAGCACAAGTGCTTCCTCCACTCATGGCACATCGGCTGGAGGGATGTCTAGATGGACCGATCAAGGCTCCATCACCTATGATTGATGTCCTGACCAGAACGACAAGGGAGAAGAATTGAAGTCTGTTATTGAGAATCCGAGCTACATGCTCTGGGTCTCACAAGATCAACAGGTCCTGGACTACCTGTTGACATCGCTGTCCAGAGAAATTCTTGCGCAGGTGACAACACTCTCTACCACAGCTGAAGTCGGAATGATGTTTCAAAGTATGTATTCATCACAGTCTTGTGCGCGTGTGATGCAAATCAGACTTCAACTTGCATCTACACAAAAGAAAGATCTATCTGTTGTTGAATACTTTGCAAAGATGAAGTTCTTGGGTGATGCTATGACAACCGCGGGTAAACCGTTGGATGATGATGATCTTGCTTCTTACATTTAAGCTAGACCGGACTCGGATTGGAATCCAGTCGTGACAGCCATAGTCACAAGATCTGATGAAGTTCCCCTCAGCGAACTTTATGCACACCTATTAAGCTTTGAGATGCATCTTGATCTTCAAAACGGGAATGATGGAACTTTTTCTTCTGTAAACTCTGCTACCCGAGGAGGTAGAGGTGGAGGCAATCGTGGCCGTGGTACAAGAGGCCGCTGTGGAAATTCTGGAGGTCGGGGAGGCTGTGATCAGGCACAAGGAGACTGACCACAATGCTAACTTTGTAAAAAGTTTGGCCATGAAGTGAACCGGTGCTACAAACGGTTCAACAAAGATTACATGCACTACAGGAAACGTGATCATTTGCGACGGCTGCATTTATTTGCGACGGCGCCGTCGCAAATAGCGTAATTTGCGACGGCTTGTCGTCCGCTGTCGCAAATAAAGAAGTCGTAGCAAATAACCTATTAATTGCGACGGCCAACCCTAGGGCCGTCGCAAATAACCTCTTATTTACGACGGCCAACCCTAGCGCCGTCGCAAATAAGAGGTTATTTGCGACGGCTCCAAAAAACGCCATCGCAAATAAACCTAGTTGCGACGGCCGTGGACTGAGGCTGTCGCAATTAAGGAAGCTGTCGCAAATAAGGGCTTCTATCTGCCGCCCCCGACCCCGACGGTTCATTCACCTCCACACCACCTGCCTCGCCCCCACCGCACTGCCGCAACCCCGCCGTCGGCCCGCCGTCGCCGCCTCGCGGCCGCCGCCGCCGCCCCCGCTCCTGCCGCCGGCCTGCCGCAGACCTGCCCCCGCGGCGCCGCCCCGACCCCGAGCCGCGCCCTCGCCCCGCGCGCCGCCCTGACCCCGAGCCGCCCCCGACACCGGCCCGCCGTAGCCGCCCCGCCGCCCCCACTCCGGACGCCGGCCTGCCGCCTCCCCGCCCCCCCTCCCCCCGCACGCTGCTCCGACCCCGAGCCGCCTCACGCCGCCGACCCGCCTTCACCGCCCCGCCGCCGCCTGCCTCGCCCCTGCAGCGCCGCCCCTCTGGCTGCCGGCCCGCCTTCACCGCCCCGTCGCCGCCTGCCCCGCCCCTGCAGCGCCGCCCCTCCGGCCGCCGACCCGCCTTCACCGCCCCGCCGCCGCTTTCCCCGCCCCTGCAGCGCCGCCCCTCCAGCCGCCGGCCCGCCGCGCCACTGGCTCCGTGCCCTAGCCTCGGACAGCAGCGCCGCCGTCCCTCTGACATCGCCGGCCGCCGACCTCCTCCAACGCCGTCTCCTCCAATGCCTCCGTCCCTCAACGCCTCCACCGACTAGGTATGGGAATGCGTTTGAATGATGGAATGTGACGATGATGCAATGTTTAGATGATGGATGTTTGATGCAATAGTTAAATTTTCAAGTTTTGTTTGGTAATGCATGATGGACGTTTGAATGATGGAATGATTAGATGATGCAATGTTTAGATGATGCAATGTTTATATGATGCAATGTGGTAATGTTTAGATGATCCTACTTTATTGCTAGTTATGTTTAGATGATGCAATGTTTTAAATTGAGCATGCTCATATACGTGCTCATATATGATCATACATTGCTAATTATGCTTAGATGATCCTGCTTCATTGCTACTTCATTGCCAATGATCATACACATGCTCATATAACATATTGTCTATTGTTTGATATTTATTTTTTTATTGGTGCTTATTGTTTATTGATATTTAATGTTTTTAAGTGACTACTTAATATATGTAAATAAAGGGGTTTTGGTCCGGCTCGGACCAACCCGGAAGGGCACGACACGCAATAAGTGTGATTGTGTCGTGTAGACCATAGTAGTCAAGGCGACATGGAAGCGAACGGGTTGGTAAGGACGTCAATGACCCGCGATTGCGTGGACGGTGGAAATGGATGTGGAATTGTCATCTAAGACCAACTTTCCTCTCACTCTTTCTCTAGTTCTTTCCTCTCTCTTAAATGACATGAAAATGAAAATGAGCAATGTAACCTATAGCAATGTATTACCCGTTTCGGATCGGCACGTCTCACATGCCATTGGCATGTGAGACGTGCAGGTTCGGAATTGTCCCTTTTTGGACAGCCTCGGAGTGACCGAGGGGGCGTGGCTTGTGACGAGACGCGGGTCCGGATTTGGACGAGATTTCGGTGGCTTAACCCGGTTGTTCTCTGCTGCACCATTTTTGGGCGTGCAGTGGAGAACAACGGGGTTATGCTGCCGAAATTTTGTTCGAATCCGGATCACGCGTCTCGTCATGAGCACGCTCTGCTCGGTCACTCTTGGGTGGGTTTAGGATCTATCTCCCTAGGTTGTAGGGTCGTGACATAACACAACAATACATTAACGACAATTTCTTTCGTGTTAAATTGCAGAGTCAAACATGGGTGAAGACCACAGTTGGATGTATACTGGTTGGAAGAGCAGAACTGGTGGTCACTCCGATGAGTGGTTTATCAAGTTAGATCAATTTTTTGATCGAGAATTTTCGTTGTCAACGGAAGATATGGTGCGGTGCCCATGTACAAAATGTCGGAACACCAAGTTTTTGAGAAGATTGGAGCTTTCGTTTCACTTATGTCGAAACAGTTTCACTCCACATTATGAAGTGTGGACCTTTCACGGCGAGACTAATTCTCGAGTCATAGCCGAAGTGGATGAGGATGATGATATAATAGAGGTTGATAGGATGGATGAGATGCTAGAAGCTCTTGAAGCGGAGGATCCTCTTACAAATGAGGCAGAGAAGTTCTTCGAGGAGCTGAAGAAATCACAAGAGTCGTTGCATGAACACACGACTGTGACCGTACTTGCTTTCTTGACCAGATTTATGGCAATTAAGTCCAAGTACTTTTTTTCCATGAACTGCTACAATGATCTCATGAAATTGATCTGCGATATCCTTCCACAACCTCACAAAGCGCCACCAGATATGTATCAGTTAAAGATCAAGATATCTGGTCTCGATATGAAGTATGAGAAAATTGATGTGTGCCCAGACAACTGCATGCTATTCTGGAAAGAGCACGCCAATGGGAAGATGTGCTTGAAATGTGGTAAATCGAGGTATGTCGAAGTTGTTAATGACGATGGCGATAATGTGATGACATATGTCGCACATAAGCAGCTTCGTTACTTGCCTGTGACACCTCGGTTGAAGTGGATGTTTCTCTCAAAAAGAACCGCAAGACACATGAGATGGCACAAAGAAGGTAAACGTGAGAACAAAGAATTCTTGACGCATCCGTCCGACGGTGATGCATGGAAGGCGCTAGACCGTTTCGATCCAGACTTCTCTTGTGATGCAAGAAATGTTCGCATCAGATTAGCGACAGACGGATTCTCACCGTTCAGTACGAACGCCACACCATACTCATGTTGGCCTGTCTTTGTCATTCCGTACAACCTGCCACCTGCTTTTTGTACGAAGAACGAGTTCATGTTTCTCAGCCTCATTGTACCTGGACCTGATCATCCCGGGTCACGTCTCAACGTGATGTTAAAACCGCTGATCGAAGAATTGAAAGTCTTGTGAACAGGAGTCGAAGCGTACGACAGTTACAAGAAGCAGAAATTCAACCTTCGAGCTGCTTATTTGTGGTCCGTCCATGATTTGCCGGCATACGGCATGTTTTCCGGATGGAGCACTCACAGTCGTCTGACGTGTCCAATATGTGCTTCAGACACAGATTGCTTTCGACTAACTCATGGAGACAAAATATCTTACTTCGATTGTCACAGACGTTGGCTGCCCTCGAATCATATATTTAGGCAGCAGAGGCATGTCTTTCGAAAGAACACTGTTGTTACTAAAGGACCACCGAAGCGTCTCAACGGGTCAGAAATTTCTGATATGTTGGACAAATTGGTGCCTGATGAAGGTCGTCCTGGATATTTTGTAGGTTATGGAGAGGAACACAATTGGACTCACATATGTGGACTTTGGGAGCTACCATATGTGAAGTCGTTGATTCTAATGCACAACATTGATGTCATGCATCAGGAGTGTAATATGGGCGAAAGTATCATAAGCACTTGCATGGATATGCCTGGCAAAACGAAAGACAATTATAAAGCTAGACTAGATTTGGCAGACATTTGTCACCGTCCAACTCTTGAAATCTCTGAAAGTGGTGGAAAGCCACGTGCTTCTTTCTGTCTTCGATCGAAAGAAAAGAAAGAAGTTATGAAATGGATGAAAACTTTGAAATTCCCATATGGTTACGCAGCTAGCCTGAAACGAGCTGTAAATGTTAACACAGGAAACCTCACTGGGTTGAAGAGTCATGATTATCACATTATAATGGAAAAACTCCTACCTGTTATGTTCCGAGACTATCTAGATGATGCGGTGTGGAAGGTTTTAGCCGAGCTCAGCTATTTCTATAGACAGCTTTGTGCTAAAGAAATCAAGATCGGGATGATGGATAAGTTAGAAAAGGAGATACCCATACTTTTATGTAAGATGAAATTTTTTTTTCTACCGGGTTTCTTCAATCCAATGCAACATCTGCTTATCCATATTCCATTTGAAGCTAAAGTTGGCGGTCCTGTGCAATATAGGTGGATGTATCATATTGAAAGAGCGCTACGATATCTGAAACCAATGGTTGGCAACAGGGCAAGGGTGGAAGGGTGCATCGCTGAAGCATATGCTCTTAAGGAAGTAGGATACTTTTCAAGTGTCTACTTTGCGGAAGAAAACAATATCAATACTTCGGCGATGCGGTACAATGTGGACGAAACACCCCCTCTAAGCGACCTTTCCATTTTTCAAACGAGAGGCGCCACCGTTGGTAGCTACACGACCTACGTGCTATCTGAACATGAAAGGATTGTTGCTTTACTCTACATGTACGCAAATATAGAAGGCATGGAAGAATACTTCGAGTAAGTGTTTCTCCTACATTTATGCTAATCGATATATTTTGCTACACATGTACTCTAAAAGATGTTTTTTCATGTTCAGCGAGTTCCACACACAATATTGGCCACATAGGCATCAACCTACGGCCAAACAAGTAGAAGTGATGCGAAAGGAAGGAATAAATGGGGGGCCGATTTTTCTATCTTGGTTTCGAGAATATGTAATATTCTCTCGTCTTCTATGTATTATAAATTACTATTATTAAAGAAGCATTATTTTAACTCACGATCATTTATGACAGTGTCAGACTCACAATATCCATGAAGATTTGCGGCAGCTATCTTATGGATTGGTGAATGTTAGAAGCTATGGTCGATATGACGTAAATGGCTTCCGATTCCGTACAACTCATTTTGAAGCTCATCGTCCTCTCACGGCAACATCAAATTCCGGTGTTGTGACGAGAGCAATGGACACTCAAGGGAATTTAACCGATTATTATGGGATCATTAACAAAATCCTTGAATTTACTTTTACCGGAAATAAGACCCTACGAGTTGTCTTCTTTGACTGTGACTAGTTTGATCGTACTCATGGAACTCGAGAAAACCAATTTGGAATGGTGGAAGTGAAACATAAGGACCGACTAAGAGGTTACGATACATTTGTTCTTGCGCATCAAGTTGAACAAGTGTATTATCTACCTTATCCATGCACGAAGCTCAGTGCTTGGTGGGTGGTATATAAGGTGAATCCTCGTGAGCGGCTATATACTCCTTGGGATGATGGTTACCATGATAGCGAAGATGTTGAAGAAGTGTACCAAGAAGAAGAGTTGCTAGACACTTTTATCGTCGAGCTTGGTGCAGGACTCGATCAATTAGTTGGAGATGTTGAAGACGTTGAAGATGTAGAGGCAGATGATACGCGAAAACGAAAATTAGAATAGACCACAGTGGAAGATCGTTGGGCTAGTTTAAGGAGTAGGGCACAGACACATGACAATGATGTTGATGAATTTTGAAAGTGACTACAAGTAATGTTTTCTTGAAGAAGTAACATGAATTTTATATATTTTATTTGCATATTTACTAATTATCTAATTACAATAGGATGACGTCAAAGAAGGGTAAGAAGGTGCCGCCGACGAGGGGGTTCTACCCCTCTAGACCTGAGGACGCTTTTGTTGGTGCCTCGTCGACTGGCAGCAGACGCTCTCAGCTGCTGGGGAACGTTCAGACCAGCTCTAGAGCTTCGTCACAGGTAAATGTCACTCTTTTTTGACAAATTCTTTAAATTCAATTTCACATTAAACTTATTTATGAATCATTTGAATGTTGTAGTCCTCACCGGCTGACTCAGAGGCTGCGGCGCCTTCGGTGAGCCAGCCCTCGGCGTGCCAGCCCTCGGCGTGCCAGCCCTCAGCCAGCCAGCCCTCGGCGAGCCAGCCCTCAGCTAGTCAGCCCCCGGCTGGCGATGAGTTTGTTCCTGAGGCCTTTGACTCGGCTGGTGAGGAGCCGTCTGGGTCACCTGACGTGGCGCCCCAGCAGACGCGGAGGACGAGGAGGACTCACTTTGTCAGTCCTCCCGCGGTCCCTTCACAGAGGATTGTGATTCGTCCAGACGGAGACAGGTAATAAAAATTATAGTGTTCAATTTTAGTTTCTTTTGATTACTTAAGTAATGAATGCATAAATATCTTGCAGGGTTTGGGATGGCATGTCATTCACCGGTGAGAGACACCACAGACCGGTGAACGGTGTCCTCGGGTCCATAGTGCGTTTGCACTATCCCGGGGTCATCGACGGGGTGCCTGCTCTTTCGTGGGAGGACTACGCACGAGTCCATCACCAGGAGCACGGCAACCTTCAGGAGGCCGTATGGGCCGATTTTATGGTAAGTATGTTAAAAAAGTTTCTAAGTTTCAACTCTTAAACTCTTTTAGTGAACATCTCTTCAATATATTCTTTATCGCAGGCAAGATATACTTTAGAGGACCCGAACGACCATCGCCAGTTTGAGGGTGTGAGGCGAGTGTTTCACTACAACGCTGCCAAGGCGCTTCGACAAGCTTTGTCGAACACCCACATTCAACTTGTTAATGAGCACTTGAAGGCGCACCAGCAGCCCGTGCTACACTTCCGACAAGCGAGCGAGATGCACCTGACGGAGGAGGAGTACGCGCAGGTGCGTGGAGTGTAGTAAGTATTTTTTTTTTGATAATTTCCTCGATGGTATTTTTAATGACTTCCAACTATGTGCAGGGCCATGTGAGATGGTTGCAGGGTCGGACCGATGCATTTCGGGCCCTTTGTCGCTACTGGGCTAGCGATGAGTTTAAAGCTAAGTCTGAGAAGGCTCGAGACTGCAGAGGGGTTGAGGGGAAGAGCAGGCACGGGCAAGATAACCACTTGCGTTTAGCTAAACGCATGGTAAGTGTGTGTAACTTATGTTCATATATTAATAATATATAGTTCGTACTAACACGTATTGACAGGAGTGCGAGACGGGGGTGCCGCCCACCCCTGCTGAGGTCTGGAAGAGAGGTCACAGGGACCCTTCTCAGCCGACGGGTTGCAATCAGGCTGCAGCCGAGCGGTTAGTAAGTTTAGAAATCATTCATATTAAATATAAATATATAGATTGTTGAACATACACGGTTTTCTTGTTTTGCAGGCTAAGTACGGGGAGGAGGCCAGGAAGATACACGGCGAGGATTTTGATTGGGAACGTCAACCGATCGATCCTCAAACCTCGTATACAACCGGTGGTGGAAAAACACACGGAAGGTGAGTTTACAAGTCATTTTATCGTTTTCAATTCAAAGTATTCAAGATATTTCAATTTCATATTACTGACTCTCTTTTTATAGGCTCGCCATATTCGACGGAGTCATCGACTCGAGGGCGGGAAGACCTGCGAGAGGCAGCTCCACGCAGGCTTCTTCGATGGGCACGACTAGTCGTCGCGCCTCGCAGATGGACATTGAGATGCAGTCCCTCTTCAGGCGTCAGGAGGAGTCGGAACGCCAAAGGATCATGATGAAGGTCACGATCCAAAGCCAGACAGCAGCATTGGCGCAGATGCGGGAAGCAATGGAGGTAACAAAATAAAAACTAAAGTTCTCATTAATTCAATGTAAATGACTTACTAATATATAACATTTAATGTTTGCAATGACAGGCCATGGCTCGGGCGCAAGGTCTGGGAATCCAGCTACCGGTACTACCACCGGTCCTTCCTGGCGATCCTTCTTCAGCGGGTCAGGTAAGTTTCTATGTAATCCTTCTTCTCCAGCGTAATTAGATTGAGATAGATGAAAGAGAGAGATAGTTAGATAGAAGAAAATGATTGAGATAGAAGAAAGAGAGAGATAGAAGGAAGAGAGACAGAAGAAAGAGTGAAAGATAGTTAGATAGAGTAAGAGGGGAATGAAGAGAGAGAGTAAGATGTAGATGGAGATAGAGAGAGGGGAAGATAGAGGGAGGGAGATGTAGATGGAGATAGAGGGAGGAAGATAGAGGGAAAAGGATAGCAATAGAGAGATAAAGTGAGAGAGAAAGATAGAGTGAGAGACAAAGAGAGAAATGAAAAGAGAGAGGAAGAGAGGGGGATCTAGATGAAGATAGAGGGAGAGGAAGGGAGGAAGAGAGATGTTGATGCATTTATATTCTAACTCTAAGTTTCATTAATTGCAAGGATCCGCGACGGCTGCACAAACGCCGCCGCCTTCGCTACCGCCGCCTGGAATGAGGCGCGACGACAACGACTTCAACTTCGGAGGTGGCTCCGGAGGTCAGATGGGCGAGTGAGCCCTTTTATTTGCTTTGTTGATGACGATGTGAGATGTATCGGAATTTTAGTTTGTGATTGTGATGATGTTTGTGTATACTGTGATTGTGTGTATATATTGTGTTTATTGTATCTGTTCTGTGATTCTGGCCATCGAGCCGGGAAGTATTTTCTGTTTTTTAAAAAAATAAAAAACTTTATTTGCGACGGCTTTTTATACAGTACCGTCGAAAATAAGGAGCGAGGCCGTCGCAATTAAGCAACTGTTATTTGTGACGGCCAGGCTGTCGCAAATAAGCTTTAATTGCGACGGTCGGGCCGTCACAAATAGCTTCGTGGGTCCCGGAGGAGGACACGTGGGCCCTGCCCACTGAACTTATTTGCGACGGCCTAGCCGTCGCAAATAGACGCACTTAATTGCGACAGCCTGGCCGTCGCAAATAAGTTTTAATTGTGACGGCCTGGCCGTCGCAAATAAGGTGGCGGGGCCCACCGGGCCCGCGGCAATAACTTGCAACGGCCTCTTCTAGCCGTCGCAATTAATCTTATTTGTGGCGGTGGCCGTCGCAAATAAGCTTAATTGCGACGACTTATTTGCGACGGCCCTGGCCGTCGCAAATCGTCGGGATTCCTGTAGTGATGGGTGAAGAGAAGACAACAATTGTGGCCATGAATACCAGATCGTATGAAGTTGACACTAGCTGGTACGTTGATTCAAGGGCAACAGACCATATTGCATGTGAGCTTGATAAACTTGATGTGAAGGAGCGCTACAATGGAAGTGATAAAGTACACACAGCCATTGGCACAAGTATGAACATCAAGCATATTGGTCATTCAGTACTAAGTACCCCTAATTCAAGATTAAATCTAAAGGACATCCTTCATATATCGCAAGCTAAGAAAAATCTTTTGTCATCCAATAAACTTGCATGTGATAACAACGTTTTTCTTGAACTTAATCCCAGTTTTTTTGTGATCAAGGATCAGGTTTCGAGGAGGTTTCTACATCAAGGTAAAACTGTAGGGGGCTTATATCATCTGGTACCACAGCTTCCACATTCGTCCTCAATAAAAGGCGCATTCTCAGTTTAATAAAACCAACCTATACCAGATGGCACCATCGTCTTGGCCACCCCTCCGCTGCCAAAGTTCAAGAAGTCTTTAATAGATTTAATCTTCCGAGTTCGTATGATGATAGTCGTGATAGTGTATGTGATGCTTGTCAAAAGGCGAAAAGTCATCAATTGTCATATGAAAAATTGTTTAGTGTTTCCACCGTGCCACTCCAACTTATCTTAACTGATGTTTGGGATCCCGCACTTGAGTCCATCAACAAAAATAAATACTACGTGAGTTTCATCGATGATTATAGTAAATTCATGTGGATTTACCTTTTAAAAGAAAATATGATGTTTTCCAGATTTTTCTTCAATTTCAAAAGTATGTGGAGCGATTGTTTAGTACCAAAATCCTCACTGTTCAATCCGACTGGGGAGGAGAATACTAGAAACTCAATTCTTTTTTTCGTAGTCATGGTATTTAGCACCATGTATCCTGTCCTCATGCCTATCAGCAGAATGGATCTGCTCAAAGGAAGCATCGCCATATTATTGAGGTTAGCATCTCTTTGCTTGCTCAAGCAGCCATGCCCCATAAATTTTGGGATGAGGCATTTGTAGCCGCCACTTACTTGATCAACATAATTCCTACCAAAGTAATTGCCAATCAAACTCCTCTAGAGTGCTTGTTTAAAGAACAACCAAATTTTCTGTTTCTTAGAACCTTTGGATGTGCATGTTGGCCAAATCTCCGAATATTTAATAAACACAAACCAGAGTTTCATTCTAAACAATGTGTATTCCTTGGTTACAGTAACATGCACAAAGGATACAAGTGTTTAGATGTCTCTAGTGGTCGTGTTTATATTTCGCGGGATGTCATATTTGATGAAAATATATTTCCTTTCTCCTTCCTCCACAAAAATGCAGGTGCTCATCTTCGCAAGGAAATCTCCCTCCTCCCAGATTATCTTCAAAAAATCTCGAATCCTCTTGAGGGGAATTTAGTACCGTCTGATCATATGCAGGATGTCTCTGTAGGTGCTACTAATTCCTCTTTTGGAAGTTGTTGTGTGCAGGATGTTATACCTGGAAACAATATCTCCGGCGCTAATAACCAGGAAGATCAAGCTGCACTGACTGTTCTGCATGACAGTCATCAAATCAGCATTGGATCCTATGGTGATTCGGCGCACAGCAGCAGTGAAAGTTCCCCTCCGGGATTTGGGCCTGCGGTGTCTGGTCCAGTAGGAAATTCAACGGGTCCGACAATCAAAGCTGTCTCACCTGCTGCTAGTGCATACAATCTGAGTGCCTCTATAGCCTTTGAGACGCATGCCATTGACTCACTAGATTCGGCAAATAATGGGGCCTCTACGTCTTCTGATGGAGGATCTTCTGTGCTAGCTAATATGCAACCTCTACATCCAGAAACAATATCATCGATTGAGATAAATTGACCTAACAGAATGTATGTATTTTTATCATAAAAAGATTTTTTACCATGTGGGATAATTCGCCCGAAGATTATCTTTCCGAACATCATTCGGTATGCCAACTTTAGTTCCACTGGTTAGCCTGACACTCTGCAGGAGGCACTCAAAGATGATAGGTGGCATACAACCATGCAAGATGAATATAATGCTTTGTGCAAGAACAAAACTTGGTGTCTAGTTGAATGTGGCCTAGAGGAGGGGTGAATAGGCCTTTAAAAATTTTCCTGAAACACTTAGCAAAACTGTTAAAAACCAGGAAGGTCGGACTAGTCCGGTGCGAGTAAGGACTAGTCCGGTGTGAGTAAGCACAACTGTCAAATTAAGATCTCTTATATGTTTCATTTGAATCTCTCGCAGCGGAATGTAGTAAACTGTCCTAACAATACTAGCAAGTGTTGAGGGTGAGTAATTTGCACGTTAAATGCGAAGTTAATTCAAATTACAAGATTAATCAACTTTAAACCCTAGATAATGATAATTGCAATAGTAAAGGAATGGAACACACGGGACACAGATTTTTACCGAGGTTCGATCTCACCAAAGAGATTTACATCCTCGTTGAGGAGACCCACACTGAGTCGGGTCTCTTCAAACTCTTTTTCCTCGTAAGGTCACCACACAAGGCCGGCCCGAGTTCCACTATCACGGGGTAATCACCAAGTTGGTGGGGAAACCTCACATGCTGAGGGCTCCCACAAGATTACAAACGAAAAATAGAGATTAACACACTCAAATAATTACACAATAATCAACAGGAGTGTGTGAGAAATCAAACCCAAGAGCTCAATGTCGATGAAATCGTAACTCTCCCTTTCCCAATTGTCAACTCCCAAAGATTTAACTCTTAGGGCCTTAGAATATGTGGAGGGGAGTGTTTTTGTGCTCTTGGATGCAGTCGCGACGCTAGGGTTCTTGGTTGTTAGTTATGAGGTCGTGGATCACCTATTTATAGACATTTAGAAAAGTTATCGTTTGGATCTTGATGCTCGGACTAGTCCGCTATGGATCAGACTAGTCTGGTGTGCTGAGTTGACATTTATAAGTGCAACACACTATAAAACCCTAACTTTTGTGAGTGAATCGGACTAGTCCGTTAGGGATCGGACTAGTCCATTTTTGTCCAGAAAGTAAATCGGACTAGTACGCTCAACCACCGGACTAATCTCTTTTGGAACTATGAGAAAACGGACTAGTCTGCAATGAAACCATACTAGTGACTGTGGCCTAGAGGGGGGTGAATAGGCCTTTTTGAAATTTAGTCGGAACCTGCAGCACTTAACAAATTGATCAAATCCCGAGATATCGGACTAGTCCGGTAGAGTGCAGACTAGTCCGGTGCGTGCTGACTAGATCGATCAAGTTTGATCGATTATCTCGATCCTAGACTCTATGCAACGGAAATATACCTGAAAATAGAGGTAATACTTCTATGAAACTGAGTGTTGCACAAGTTAATATTATACTCAATGTTTTAACGTAATGTGGACAAGATCAAGTAAAACCCTAGATATCAATGAAAATTAAGAACAAGTTTGACACAAGATTTTATCTTGTGGTTCGGTTCCCACAAAGGCAACCTACGTCCACGTTGAGGAGCCCACGAAAGGATCGGGTCTTCACTGATCCTAACCTCGTCGAATCGCCACGAAGGCCAATTCTCTTCCACTATCACAAGGGTAAATCACCAAGTTGAAGGGGCCTTCTCACAAGTTGAGGGCTCCCCAAGATTACAAAGTCAACACCAACAAGAACACACTCGTAAGATCAACAATGAAACAACAGGAGTGTGTTAGAGATCAAACCCAAGAGCTCAAACGTGTGGAATCATGTCTCTCCTTTGATCCAAAGTAAATCCTCAAGGGATTGATCTTTCTTGCATTGGATTGCGTGGAGAGATATGTTTTCTAAGCTCTTGGAGGGTGTGATGGCGCAGGGGGTCGAGAGAGTCGAAAGTTGGGCCATGCACATATATTTATATTAGGGTTTTCAAAAGTTACATTTACGGTTTCGAGGGTCCGGACTAGTCCGTGGTAGACTCCGGACTAGTACGGTGTGCGGCGTGTAGGAAACTCTAAGTGTCCAGGAATATCGGACTTGTCCGGCTAGGAGTGGACTTGTCTGATTTTAGTCAGAAAGGTTTTCAGACTTGTCTGTGGTGATACCCTTAGTGAATAGAGGACAAGTCCGCACTTGGAGGACTTGTCCAATTTTAGTCAGAGGGTTTTTCGGACTAGTCCGTGGAGAGATCGGACTTGTCTGTTTTTAGTCAGAGGCATTATCGGACTAGTCCGGACATTATCAGACTAATCCGGTGTGGACAAGTCCGCACTGGCAGGACTTGTCCGAACCTATGTAGAGAGGATATCGGACTAGTCTGGTGTATATCGGACTAGTCCATTTTGCCTGTGAAATGTGAAGTGTGCGAGGATTTTTTGTGCTTGAGCTCTTGGGATGTGTTACACCAACACACTCCATACACAATGATATATGCTATTCATCTCTTGAGCTCTTTTTTGAATTGATCCTCATTCTCCTTTCTTTTTGGCGATTTCTTCATTCTTTCATTAAAATTTGCGCTCATCTCAATAATGTGGTTAGGATCTCATTTGTTTGTCATAAATCAACCAAAACCCACAAGGAGTGCCTAGATGCACTTTCAATCTCCCTCTTTTTGGTAATTGATGACAACCAATTGAGATTTCACAAAGTATGATAGAAATTGAGATTTTCATAAAGTGTGCACATATGAGCTTGAAACACATTTAGCAATGACAACATAAGGCATATGTGCACTCTTTATGGTTGGATGCAAAAATAAGTGAGTGTGAGCAGTAATCATGATGACAGTGAAATAATTTACATCAATATATCAACAACAAGCATATATGTCCTTTCAGAGCAAAATCACGGATTTCATAAATCTGAGCATAAATAGTTCATAGCATTGCATCACAAGACCAAAAGTATCAAAAGAGCATAATATGAAGTCTTACGACCCAAAAGAGACAAAAAGATGCATAAATGAAGCTCTCATCTCTCAACCTACAGTTAAGGCTAGTGACTCCCCCTCAATCTCTCCCCTTTTGGCATCAAGACACCAAAAAGAAGGAGAGGAGGGATCTAGTGGCTCATTTCTCGCTGTCGGTTCTCTCCTCATATTCATCTTCATCTTCCGGGTGTGGAGGAGGAGGAGGAGCGGATCCACTCGAAGTGCCCCCAATGCCAAAGTAGGCAAGCTCGGAGGGAGTCAAGGTCCCGAGCTCAGTGAAATCAGAGGTTGAATCTTCATATATGACTGGGGATCCAATAGGCTCGATCTCCAGCTCCTGGCAAATGTGCTTGAAATTTTCTTTGACGTATCTCATATTTGCCTTCCTCGCCTTGTTCAGCTTGTGAGTGTTCACTTCGGCCTTCTTGCATGAGGCAAATATTGCTGCTAAGTACTTCAAGATTCCACTAGGAGACTCTTTTTGGGGAGGGGCCCTAGTGGTGGGAGCAGTCCTCTCATCTCCTCTAGCTCTCCTCGGAGCTTCTTCACTGGATGCGGGGGATGGAGCAGCTTGGGCAATAACTTGGGGAGGCTTCTGGGGCCTCAAGGGAGTGTGCTCCACGTCCTTCACGAACTCGATCCCTGTGACCTTCTTAATCATGAACATCAAATAGGGGGCATAGCCACATGATCTGTTCGGTGTGCAGGAGATGTTCACCATATCATTCCAGATATAGTCAAAGATGTCAAACTTCCTGTTCTTGTTTATTACTTTCATCAAGGTCCTCAAGTAACCTTGGACACTTCCTGCATCCACATCTTTTGGTGCTATTGTCTTTCTCAGCACCCTGTTGAGTACCATGAAGTTGAGCGGGTGTCATAAAGGAACTTCATTTTGTCCTTCTCAAGGACACCTATGTTGTGAATGATCAAGTCGTTGCTGCTGGAGCTCTCAAGATGTAGCAGCCTTTCAAACTCGTCATAGGTAATGGTGTACTTGGATCCATGAGTCATCCAAGTCACCCGCTCTTCCTCATCACTTGCAAAGTAGCATGTAGCATAGAGTTGAGCAATGACTTCGTCATTCCAATTGTTCCTAAAGGCATACAGATCCTTCAATCCATGCATCTCCACTGCCTGAACTACCTCATCAAAGGCTGAGCAGCTCTTCCTTTCAAAGTGCGCCCAATCAATCTATTGGTTGCGCACCACTAGAGTCTTCATTGTGAGGTAGACGGACTTATAGAAGTCCGCATGGAAGTTGCTCTAGAATCTTCCATCGGCTGCCTGCTTGGACCGGCTGTAGCAGTCCACATTTCTGAATTTGGAAGCCGTGTCACTTCCCTTGCCATTGAACCTCTCCTCGGAGGGATCCCGGGTCCCTTGATTTGGAGCTGTCATCTTGAGAGGGCCGATTGGGCCCGTGGCAATCCCTTTGCCCTTGCCCTTAGCTTGGCGAACAGCCGCCGAACTAGGGCCAGCACCTGCTGAAGCCTTGGAGACAGGCTTCTTGGCAAGAACCTTGCGCCGAGCCTGAGGTGGAGAAGGTGCCGGCTCGGATGGGCGCTCTTGGCACTCCTTGCCTTGGCCCGTCAAGGGCCGAAGTAAGGCTTCTTGGTCCATCTTGGCCTCAAAATCGGAGATCTCGTCATTGGAGCTCGACATTGTCCTGAGAAGTGATTACACAAGGTATGGATGAGAATTGATGGCAATGAATTGCATTGAGGAATGGGAAACTAGGGTTGAGTTCAGTCAAAAATCAGATTTATCCGGTGTACAGGTACGGACTAGTCCAGGTGACTGGACTTGTCCGCACATGGACCAGACTAGTCTGGTGTTCATCGCCTCAAACCCTAGATAGATGATCAATGGTGTTGCTCAATGCAAAAATAGCTCAACATCAATGTAATACATCAAGAAAGCATGTATTAGGTGAAAGGAACTAAGCTATTTGATCAACAACGAAGGAAATCAAGATTTCTAGGGTTTGGGAGGAAATTTTAACAAAATTCCTCGATTCTTCGAGATGGAGCGGTTGAAGGAGCGTACAAGTCTGTGGTCTTCAATCCCTATACAATGGAGATCGATTTCCACCCAAACTCAAAGAGTTTTGATGGAGGAATCGCCAAATCGCCGTGGGGAGCTCGAGTGAAGAGAAAGAGTGTGAGGAAAGTTGTGAGGGTGAAGATGATTAGTTTTGGCGGCGGCTAGGGTTATGGATTCGAAAAATCGGACTTGTTCGAAAATAATCGGACTAGTCCGAACTCTTCCAGAGCCTAAATCGGACTAGTACGTGATCTGCCGGACTAGTCCAGACTACCGGACACTCTGCGAACTAGTCTGTAGGGGCGGACTAGTCCGTGTAACCACAGACTAGTCCGTGTAACCACAGACTAGTCCATGGTCACCAGAACAGAAATGCTTAGCCAATTCGTATATATTCGAAGGTACTTGTTAAGAAAATAGGGGGGCAAACCAAATCAAATAATCTTGATGAATATGATCAGTAAGCATACAATAATCAAGCAATGACCATAATTCATCAAGATCAAGTAGTTGAAATAGTTTTTGGAGAAAAAATTGAGAAAGATGATTTTTGCAACTCAGATAATATATTTTGACGAGTCCATACAGGTATGCAAGTTTTCAAGCCACATTCCGAGCATCAAGGATATTTGGTTCATTTCGGAGCTCGCAAAAACGTTTTTCATCAAGTGGCTTGGTAAATATATCGGCTAGTTGTTTTTTGGTGTTGACATGGGAAATAGCTATGTCTCCTTTCATTGAGTGGTCTCTCAAAAAGTGATGTCGGATGTCTATGTGTTTGGTTCTAGAGTGCTCGACTGGATTATGGGCAATTTTAATGGCACTCTCATTATCACAAAGGAGTGGAATACGGCTCATATTGTAACCGTAATCCCTTAGAGTTTGTCGCATTCAAAGGAGTTGTGCACAACAACTCCCGGCTGCAACATACTCCGCTTCGGCCGTGGATAAGGCAATGGAATTTTGTTTCTTGGAGGACCAAGAAACTAGGGATCTACCTAGGAATTGGCAGGTGTCAGAGGTACTTTTTCTATCTACTTTGCATCCGGCATAATCTGCAACAGAGTATCCAATGAGATTGAACTAGGAACCTTTGGGATACCAAAGACCTAGGTTGGGTGTATGAACCAAATATCTCAATATTCTTTTACAGCTGTCAAATGACACTCCTTAGGATTGGCTTGAAATCTCGCACACAAACATACACTTAACATAATATCATACCTAGATGCACAATGGAGTGATATACCTTTTGATCCACGCTTGGTCCATCTTCATTGAGATCCAAGTGTCCATTAGTTGCCATGGGAGTCTTGATAGGTTTCACCTTGTCCATCCCAAACTTCTTGAGTATGTCTTGAGTGTACTTGGTTTGGCTTATGAATGTCCATTCCTTTTGTTGTCTCACTTGGAATCCCAAGAAGTACTTCAGTTCTCCCATCATAGACATCTCAAACCTATCTGTCATAATATTACTAAATTCTTCACAAAAGGATTTGTTAGTTGAACCAAAGATAATGTCATCAACATAGATCTGACAGATAAAAAGATCATTGTTGAAGTGTTTTGTAAGTAATGTATAATCTGCTTTACCAATCTTAAAACCATTTTCAATTAAGAAGTCTCTAAGACACTTATACCAAGCTCTAGGAGCTTGTTTGAGGCCATAAAAAGCCTTACGTAGTTTAAAGACGTGGTCGGGGAACTCTTTATCTTTAAATCCGGGAGGTTGCTCCACGTACACCTCCTCCTTGATTGGACTGTTGAGGAAGGCGCTTTTCGCATCCATTTGGTAGAGCTTGAAATCATGGTGAGTAGCATATGCAAGCAATATTCTAATTGATTCAAGTCTAGCTACGGGGGCAAAGGTTTCATCGAAATCCAAACCTTCGACTTGTGAATGCCCTTTGGGCACAAGTCGTTCCTTGTTCCTTGTCACCACCCTGTGTTCGTCTTGTTTGTTGCGGAAGACCCATTTGGTGCCAACGACATTCGCGTTGGGTCTTTCGACGAGTTCCCACACCTCGTTCCGTTTGAAGTTGTTCAGTTCTTCTTGCATTGCCACCACCCAGTCTGGATCTTTCAATGCATCCTCAATCTTGCGTGGTTCTAAAAAGGACACAAAAGAGTAATGCTCACAAAAGATAGCTATGCGGGATCTAGTTGTTACTCCCTTTTGGATGTCACCGATGATGTTGTCGATTGGGTGATCCCTTTGGACGCATTGGTGTACTCTCGGGTGTGGCACTTGCGGTCTTCTATCTTCATGATCTTCTTCTTCTCCCCCTAATGGTTGCGCTCATTTACTTGTTGATCATCTTCGTCTTCTTGGGGTTGATCTTGTGTGGAAGCTCCTCCTTGATCATTGGCCTCCACTTGTGGTTCATCTTCCTCATGCACATGTAGAGATGGCTCTTGTGGTTGAACATCGCCCAACGCCATTCTTCTCAATGCTTGAAGAGGAGCTTCTTATCTATTCGTGAGTAGCTCATAGGATGTCTTCTTGTGTAGTCAATGAAGATAGAGTCGATTTATGGCGTGGCAAGCGGTGTTAGCTGCTTCTGCCCAAAACCAATCCGAGAACTTGTATTCATCAAGCATTGTTCTCGCCATCTCTATGAGGGTTCGGTTCTTCCTTTTGTCAACTCCATTTTGTTGGGGGGAATAAGATGCTGAAAACTCATGCTTTATCCTTTCTTCGTCTAGGTACTCCTCAACTTGAGTGTTCTTGAACTCCGTGCCGTTGTCGCTTCGTATGTTCTTGACCTTCAATGAGAACTCATTTTGGGCACGCTTGAGAAACTTCTTGAGGGTTCCTTGAGTTTCTGTCTTATCATGCAAAATGAAAACCAAGTGAAGCGCGAAAAGTCATCAACAATTACTAAGCCATATTTTTTACCGCCGATGCTTATGTAAGCAATTGGACCGAAAAGGTCTATGTGAAGTAGCTCGAGCGGTCTTGTTGTAGTCATGATGTTCTTCGCGGGATGAGGTGCTCCAACTTGCTTCCCGGCTTGACACGCGCTACAAGGCTTGTCTTTCTCAAAAAAAAAACATCCTTCAAACCTCGGATGTGATCGCCCTTGAGGAGTTTTCGAAGATTCCTCATACCAACATGCACTAGCCGTCTATGCCACAGCCAACCCATGTTGGTCTTTGCAATCAAGCATGTGTCAAGTTTGGCTTTATCTTTGTTGAAGTCAACAAGGTAAAGCTTTCCCTTTAACACACCCTTGAATGCAATGGAACCATCACCCCTTCTAGAGAAGGTCACACCCTCATTAGTAAACAAGAAATTATAACCTTTGTCACATAATTGAGATATGGACAACAGGTTATAATCTAAGGAATCGACATGTAACACATGAGAAAGAGTATGTTGAGATGATATAGCAATTTTACCGGTATCGAGCACCTTTCCTTGACTATTGTCTCCAAAATAGATGTCCTTGCTTGGATCCTCATTTTCTTCATACTCAACGAACATCCTTCTTTCTCCAGTCATATGGTTGGTGCAACCACTGTCTAGCACCCATTTTGATCCACCGGAGGAATAGGCATGCAAAACAAATCATGCCTTGATTTTAGGTACCTGAGCTTGCTTGGGTCCTTTGAGGTTAGTTACAAGATATTTGGGCACCAACACATGAGACTTGGTGTTCCCATGGCATGGCCCAACATAATGAGCATTAACTTTACCAAAATTACTTCTCATTAGAACATAGGATGCATTGAAAGTCCTGAATAATAGTTGTTGTTGTTTATGAACAGAACTAGTCCGGGAAACTGAACTTGTCCGGAGGACCATACTTGTCCGTGCGTATATCGGACTAGTACGGTACTCATATGTGTTGACTTTAGGCTTTCTAGCTTGAGAGGAATTTCCCTTCACAAAGGTGATGCTCTCCTTGTTATTTTTATGGCTTCTAGCATATTGCTTTTCACCATAAGAATAACCAATGCCATATTTGACATTAGGAGGTATTGTGGCCAAGTATGCACTACGTGCATATTTAATCTTATCCTTGTCAAATATGCCACTTTGGGAAGGATGCTTGTCCTTGGTAGAGGTTGACTTGTCTTTCAAGCTAGTGTCAATTTTAGCACATGAACAAGTAACAATAGCTTCAGTTTTAAGGGGTTGAGAAGGTGAGCTTTAAGAGGATGAGGGGTCACTTTATTTAAGTGACTCAACTTGTTCCTCAAGGATCTTGTTAATCTTTGATAGGTTAGCAAGTTCGTCCTTGATGGTAGTATTTGAGTCGCTTAACTTCAAGCAAGCTTCCTTGCTTGAGGCTAACTCAAGTTCCAGTGACTTGCCTCACTCATTTTCAAGTTTGAGAAGCTTGTCAAGTTCAAGATATTCCTCCTTTTGGGAGATAATAATATATTCTTGACCGTTGATCAACATCTCCTTCTCAACAAGCTGATCAAGTAGAAATTTCATTTTTGCAGCTGTTTTCTTATCTAAGCCAATGAGCATGTCTTCATTATCACCAGCGACTTTACTATCACTAGAATAGGAATGCAAGAAAGAGGATTTGGTTGTTACCTTTCGTTTACCTTCCTTTGCCATGAGGCAAGTGTCGTTGCCCTTCCATGCGCCGAGAGTTGGGAAGAGGGTGGACTTCTTGGATGTCTTCTCGATGGCTATGCTAGCCATCTCCTCTTCCTCTTCGGATGAGGACTCATCATTTCAGTCCCACTCCTTTCCTAGATGCGCATGTCCAGCTTGCTTCTTCTTCTTAAAGAATTTCTTTGGTTGAGGCTTTGTTTCCTTGGTCTTTTTTTTGTTTTCTTCATACGGGCAAACAACTATAAAGTGGTCATATTCACCACAGTTATAGCACGCTCGCCTCAACTTTGGTCTTGACTTCTCTTTGTATTTTCCTTCACTTGATTTCCCCCCTCGTCTTTTCTTCATCATTTTCTTGAATCTCTTCATAAAGAGGATGATGTCCTCTTCGTCAATATTGCTGCTCTCGTCATCGTTGTCCTCTTCTTGTTGAGATTCTCGAGCTTCTTTAGACAGGGACTTGCAAGTGGATTTTAGATCGACCCCTTTCTTCTTGGCTGAGGTGAGGTCGGCAATCTCCTTGTCATGCTTTGATTGCTTTTCCATCATTTCGAAATTGATGATCTTCCCAAGCAGCTCATCTGGGGTCATTTTCTTGTATCCGGGGCTTTCTCTAATCATCGAGCACAAGGTGACGTTGTGAGGCATGAAAGCTCTAAGGATGAGCTTCACCACCTCGTGAGCGTTCCACTTCTTGCTTCCGTATGCTCTAACCTTGTTAATGAGCGTCTTTAACTGATTGTACATGTCTTGTGGCGACTCATCTTCTTCTATGGCGAATCTTCCCAATTCGCCTTCGATCATTTCAATCTTCGCTTCTCGCACATGACGATCGCCTTCATGTGAAGTTTGCAATGTATCCCAGATTTCTTCGCAATCTCGAGCCCATCCACCTTGGTGAACTCGTCCCGACTTAGAGAGGATGTAATGACTGTTGTAGCTTGAGCATTCCGATGAATTGCTTGCTCTTGACTTGGTGTAATCTCTTCATCGTCGTTTGGGATATCTGTTCCTGTACACACAATATGCCATAAACTGGGATTGAGTGAATAAGTGCATTTTCATGTTCTACCTCGACATTGAGTAGTCATTGCCGTCGAAGTGTGGGGCTTTTACTGGAGGAATAGATAAGTAATGGTTATTGTTAGAATTAAGATGATCGTAGTTGAAAGGATATCGGGAGTAGTCAGTGTGACTACTCCCCTTCTTCTTGTCCTCGATCTTCACTTTCCCTTTAGAGAGGGCTTTCTTTCTTAGGAGCGACTTGAGTTCAAGTGTCTCCTCATCGTCATCCTCGAAGTCCTGAATGGCGTCGAGGAGCTTGTCCAATTTTTGTGCTTTGTCATCTTCAACCTTGTCTTGGTTGTGACTCTTGTGCACATCCTTCATGTCTGACATGTTCTCTTCGAGCGATTAGTCTTTTGCGAAGAGTCCAGCTCTGATACCAATTGAATGTGGCCTAGAGGGGGGTGAATAGCCTTTTTTAAATTTAGTCGAAACCTGCAACACTTAACAAACTAATCAAATCTTGATATATTGGACTAGTCCGGTAGAGTGCGGACTAGTCTGGTGTGTGCTGACTAGATCGATCAAGTTTGATCGATTATCTCGATCCTAGACTCTATGCAGCGGAAATATACTTGAAGATAGAGGTAATACTTCTATGAAACTGAGTGTTGCACAATTTAATCTTATACTCAATGTTTTAACTTAATGTGGACAAGATCAAGTAAAACCCTAGATATCAATGAAAATTAAGAACAAGTTTGATACAAGATTTTATCCTGTGGTTCGGTTCCCACAAAGGCAACCTACGTCCACGTTGAGGAGCCCACGAAAGGACCGGGTCTTCACTGACCCTAACCTCGTCGAATCGCCATGAAGGCCAATTCTCCTCCACTATGACAAGGGTAAATCACCAAGTTCAAGGGTCCTTCTCACAAGTTGAGAGCTCCCCAAGATTACAAAGTAAACACCACCAAGAACACACTCGTAAGATCAACAATGGAACAATAGGAGTGTGTTAGAGATCAAACCCAAGAGCTCAAACGTGTGGAATCATGTCTCTCCTTTGATCCAAAGTGAATCCTCAAGGGATTGATCTTTCTTGCGTTGGATTGCGTGGAGAGATGTGTTTTCTAAGCTCTTGGAGGGTGTGACGGCTCAGGGGGTCGAGAGAGTTGAAAGTTGGGCCGTGCACATCTATTTATATTAGGGTTTTCAAAAGTTACCGTTAGGGTTTCGAGAGTCCGTACTAGTCTGTGGTGGACTCCAGACTAGTCCGGTGTGCGGCGTGTAGGAAACCCTAAGTGTCCAGGAATATCGGACTTGTCCGGCTAGGAGCGGACTTGTCCGATTTTAGTCAGAAAGGTTTTCGGACTTGTCCGTGGTGATATCAGACTAGTCCGGTGTGGTGATACCCTTAGTGAATAGAGGACAAGTACGCACTTGGAGGACTTGTCCGATTTTAGTCAGAGGGTTTTTCAGAATAGTCCGTGGAGAGATCGGACTTGTCCGTTTTTAGTCAGAGGCATTATCGGACTAGTCCGGACATTATTGGACTAGTCCGGTGCGGACAAGTCCGCACTGGCAGGACTTGTCCGAACCTATGCAGAGAGGATATCGAACTAGTCTGGTGTATATCAGACTAGTCCGTTTTGCCTGTGAAATGTGAAGTGTGCGAGGATTTTTTGTTCTTGAACTCTTGGGATGTGTTACACCAACACACTCCATACACAATGATATATGTTATTCAGCTCTTGAGCTCTTTCTCGAATTGATCCTCATTCTCCTTTGTTTTTGGCGCTTTCTTCATTCTTTCATTAAAACATGCGCTCATCTCAATAATGTGGTTAGGATCTCATTTGTTTGTCATAAATCAACCAAAACCCACAAGGGATGCCTAGATGCACTTTCAACTAGTCCTCTTGTGATATTGTGAGAGACCGGACTAGTTCTCTCTTGGACCGGACTAGTCTGCTATTCCTGCAACTTGAATTGTGTTATAGCCCTAATTCTTTCCGCAATGCCTTGAGCTCTTGGGGTGTGTCTCTCACACACACCCTATACATTTAGGACTATTTTTGCATCTTTTTTCACTTGTTTTCTTCCCCTTTTTTATTCTCATCTTTTCACATTTTTGCACCTTTTGTTCACTTTTGCTCTTCACTTTCTTGAAATTCATTTTTCACCTTTTTGTACCTTTGGTTCCATTCTCCGAAACCTACTCTCATCTCAACAAATTTTATTAGGATCTCACTTATTTGTCATCAATCATCCAAAACTCATAATGGTGTGCCTAGATGCACTTTCAATCTCCCCCTTTTTGGTGATTGATAACAACTATTTTGAGATTGCACAAATAAGAGTAAAAACTTGATTTTCATAAAGTGTGCACATATGAGTAACAAAAGTTGTGAGCATGAATTACTTCTCATATATGCACTCTTTATGGTGGGGTGCCAATCAAGTGTGTGTGAGCAATAATTGTGATGAACATAAATAATAATATGATGAGCTTAATCAACAATTATTATGGAGACATGATAATAAGCATCACACATGAACATTAAAGCATAATAGGCAAAGTCTTACACAAAGCACAATAGGTCTTACATAAAGCATAATAGGACTCAAACATAAAACATTACAAGTTTTTAAAATAGTCCTTCATGACCAAACAAATCTAAGGATAACGACTATGATGACCTACTCCCCCTAAATCTCTCCCCCTTTGGCATCAAGACACCAAAAAGGGAAAAACTGAGAAAAGCTACTCGTCGTCTTCATCTTCTTGTTCCGAATTTTCCTCGCTCTGTGTCTTCTCACTGTCTTGCTCCTCATCAATATTATCATCATTGTCACTTGCTTGAGGAGCAGTATATCAAATGAAGGGACCAATACCAAATAATGCAAGCTCATCATCTGTAAGTGTTGGCATCTCAGTGAAAACTTCATCTGAGTCTTCTGAAACTTCTGGAGGGCCAATAGGTGAGATTTCGAGCTTCTGACATATGGCAGTCACATTCCTTCAAGTATTGAGAGTGCCTCTTCCTTGCCTGCCTCTTATTATGTTTCTTAACCTCCACTTTGCGACAAGAGGTGAATATGGCACGTAGCATCTTCAAAATGCCGCTGTTAGAGCCTCTTGAGGATGAGCAAACTGCAGTAGATGAGGCACCTGCTAGAGTTGCACGAGTGGACCGCTGTCTCGTAGAGGAGGATAGTGGAGGAGGAGCTGTAGGAACCTGAGGTATGAGCTTGGTGTGAGGAATGTCCTTGACAAAATCCAATCATATGACTTTCTCAGTCATGAACATAATGTAGGGGGCATATCCATAGGACCGATTTGGAGTGTGAGCAATGTTGAATATATCATTGTAGATATAATCAAACACATTAAATTCTTCATATCCACTTATGATTTGAACCATGTTGCGGAAGAAGCCCTGAATGCTTCTTGCATCACCATCTTTGGGTGCAATAGTCTTCCTTAGCACCCGGTTCAACACAACAAAAAAAGGCTTCAAATAGTTGGTGAAGGGGGCCTTCAAAGGATAGGCAGTGTCGTAGAGGAAGTATAGCTCATTCTTGTCTAGCGCCTTGACATTGTGAACTTTGAGCCTGTTGTTAAGAGACCAACCCAATTCAAGTATCTCATCAAACTCCTCATAACCAACTGAGTACTTCTTTCCATGAGTCATCCATGTGATCTCATCAGCTCAAGACTTAGAAAAATAGCAAGTGGCATAGAATTGAGCTATGACTTCATTGTTATAATCATATCTGAAAGCTAAAAGGTCTTTCAAGCCATGTCTGTCAACTACTGCAATCATTTGATGAAATGCCTCATTCCCTTTGCCCTCCATGTACTCCCAATCAATCCATTGATTCTTAGCCACTAGAGTTTTCATGTGAAGGTACACAGTTTGGTAATAATCACACTGAATTTCTCTCCAAAACCGTGGATCTGCTGCCACCTTCTTGTGACTGTATACATCAATATCCCTCAGCATTTTGGCTTTGTCAGCTCCCTTCCTAGTGAAAGCATCATCATTGGGACGACAGTTACTATCGTGCATTGGGGTAGCCATTCTGAGTGGCCCAACCGGCTCGAGGACCTCACAGAACCTTTGCCCTTCTCCTTACTTTTTATGGCCTTGTATGTTTGAGTGACCACTTGTTTGCCTTTTTCAGTAGCTTTCTTTGTTGGTACTTTCCGTCGAGAGCTTGTTCCTGATGCTCTGGCATCCTTATCATGCTGAAACTTAGTCCTTCGTTGTTCCTCGATCTCCAATTGGCTTTTTGAGGCTAGACGTACCACCTCAAGCTCCGGCTCGCTAAACATGCTTTCATCTGAGCTTGACATGATGCTTGACACAGTAGAAGTGAATGAGAATAGAGGTACAAGTTTGATTCAAAGAACTTAATGAAATCGACATAGTAGGCTTAATGTTGTTAACAATCAGACTTGTCCGCAGGGAAACCCGGACTAGTCTGGTGTTCATCAGCATGAACCCCAGGTTTTCGAAATTCATCAAATCTTTGAGGACATAGATCAATGTGCAGGACGATGATAATGTAGGATACTTAGAGTGTATTGAAACCCTAGAGAGTGAAAGAAATGGCCTAAACCCTAGAAAAGGAATGAAGATGAGGGTTAGGTCTAGGGTTTACCAATCTATGATCAATGCTTGCAGTAGAACGGATTCTGAGTGCGGATAAGTCTGGGATGGACTTCACAAAGTGCTTCTGAGCCTCCTCCTCGAAAGAATCAATGTTTTTGGTGAATAGAGCGAAAAATTGCCTTGAGAGCTCGAGAGAGGAGAGAAAGAGAGAGAGAGAGAGAGAGTCAAGTTAGGAGTGAAGAGGAAGAAGAGAGACTCGGAGAGAATACATCAGTTAAGTCACAGGAACACTGGACTAGTCTAGTGAAACCCGGACTTGTCCGGACTAGCAGGCCTAGGACGGACTAGTCAAGATACCACACTTTTCCGGTTTGAACCATGGACTAGTCCGTAGCAAACAGAGAGTTGCGGTAAGATTAACAGGGTAAAATTGACATTTGACTTTTGGATGATGATTAGTACATGATTGTATGGAATACCATTGAAGGATATGATCAGCGAACACTTAATCATCATACTATGGCCAAAAGCTCAGGATTGACAGGACAAAGGACTAGCCCGATGATTATCCAGACTTGTCCAGTCATACAGAGAATGCAAGTAAGAATTTCAAGTGGATTTGAAAGGATACCTAGTGTTGGTCATAAATACATAGTTTTAGCAAATATTCTTGGTAAATATGGTCAGTAAGCAAACAACAATCATACTATGACTATAATTCACCAAGAATTAATATTTGAAATAGTTTTAGAGTGAAAATGAGATACAAGATAATTTTCGCAATCACGATGACATTTTGAAGTTCTATATTCCTAGCAATCAGATATGCAACGTTTCGACCCACATGCCGGAGAAGCTGGAAGCCTTGCATATAAAACATGTACCTAACATGATATTATATCTAGATGCACACTAGTACAACAAATTACCGAACAAAGGTGATATACCAGTTTAATATGACCAAGATACACTAGAGCCAAAAATAGAATGGCATACCTACTTCTTCATTTTCTTTGGCTCCCCCTTGATCATTGCCTCCATCACTATATTGATTATCTTGATCTTTTTGAGGTTGATCTTGTACATATTGAGTTTTTTCTCATGTAGAGGCTCCCCCTTGATCATTGCTCTCTTGTTATTGTATACTTTGAGCCTTGTAATGATGGTTCGAGTGGAGATGAACTTGGACTTTTCATTGTATCCTATGGATATTTTATTTCTTCCGATCATGTGGTTGATGCATATCAAGCACCTCTTTGGATCCACCAAAGGGGGTACACCGACAAAACAGGATTACGCTTTGGTTCTAGGTACCCAAGCTTGTTTGGGTCATTTGTTGTTAGTGATAAGACATTTAGGCACCCACACACAAGATTTTGGACTCTTGTGGAGTGGCCCAACATACTTGGCATAAAAATGGTTAAATTCATCCTTCATAAGAACATGTGATGCATTAAAGTCATGAAACATAATGTTTGGTTCATTCTTAGCTTTTTCATGAAAAGAAGGAACATTTTTAGTGTTCTTAACTTGATTTGAGCTTTCCTTGACAAAAGCAATTGATTCCTTTTTATTCTTGGAGTTTCTAGCATTACACTTTTCACCTCGAGAATACCCAAGGCCATCCTTGGCATTAGGAGCTCTAGTAGACGAGTATGCTCTTCGTGCATACTTGATATTCTCCTTATAAAAAATGTCACCTTTGGGTGAAGCTTTGTTTTGTGCCACTTTAAGCTCATTTTTCAAGTCAAGAACCAAGTTGGCACAATTACAAGCTTTAGGTGGAATGGACTCAATATTTGAAGAAGGTTAGCTCTTAGGAAGGAGGAGGAAGTACATTGCTTGAGTGATTCAACTTGTACTTGAAGGTCCTTGTTAAATTTTGTCAAGTTAACAAGCTCATCATTAAGTACAACATTCAAATCATTTAGATTTGAGCAAGTTTTCTTGCTCAAAGCTAGCTCATGCTCAAGTGCTTCTCTCTTTTCCTTTTCTAGCTCGAGAGCCTCTTCAACCTCAGAGTATATCTCCTTTTGTAGGATGAGCATATCTTCTTGTCAGTTGATAAGATCTTCCTTCTCAAATATTTCATCTGTCAGCATTTTCATTTTAGCTAATGCAGTTTTACATAATCCCTTAAGCATGTGTACATTTTCATCACTGCTATCAAACTCATCATCAGAGTAATTAAGCGAGGGGGGTGTAAGTCGAACCTTTTTTCTTGCCTTCCTTAACCATGAGGCAAGTATGATTATAAGTCTCCTGTCCTCCCATGTTTGGGAAGAGCGTAGACTTCTTGGTAGGCTTCTTGATCGCAATGGTAGCCATCTCCTCTTCTTCATCAGAGGAGGACTCGTCGTTTGAGTCCCACTCTTTGCCGATGTGTGATTGATGGGATTCTCTCCTTTTCTTGAAGATTTTTCACTCTTGAGGCTTCACTTCTTTCTTCTTCTTATTTTCTTCATATGGGCAATTAACCATGAAGTGTCCATATTCACTGCAGTTATAGCATGAGCGTCTAGATCTGGCCTTGTATTTTTCTTTATTCTTATCATCACTGGAATTGTTGTCTTTTCTCCTTCTCATCATCCTCTTAAATTTCTTCATAAACAGAACCATTTCTTCTTTGTCCATGTCGGTGCTCATGTCGTCGCTATCTTCATCTTCTTGCATCTTGTGGACTTTCTTGTTATTTGGTTTGGTAGCCACCTTGAGAGCCAACCCCTTATTCCTTGATGAAGTCAGCTCGAAAAGGTCCTTCATATATTTGGCTTCCTTTTCTATCATCTCGTGGTTGATTTTGCCCAATAGTTCATCCCGAGTTATTTTATGGAACCCCGGACTTTCTCGTATCATTGAGCATAAGTGACATTCCTTGGCATAAATGCTCTAATCATCCTTTTGACCACCTTATGGTCATTCCACTTCTTGCTTCTATAGGCACGAATCTTGCTGATAAGCACCTTCATTCGGTTGTACATCTCTTGAGGTTATTTGCCCTCCTCAATGGCAAACCTTCTCAATTCTCCTTCAAGCATTTCAATTTTTGCTTCACGAACTGAGCGGTTTCCTTCATGGGCGGTCTTGAGTGTATCCCATATTTCCTTAGCATTTTCCAGTCCATCAATTTTGGTGAACTCTTCTCAGCTCAAGGATGAAGTGATTACTACAACGGCTTGAGCGTTGCGGTGAATTTCTTGCTCTTGCTCCGTAGTGAGTTCATCGTCAGTATCTGGAATATATATATATATATATATATATATATATATATATATATATATATATATATATATATATATATATATACATACGTATACACTCAACATGCCAAAGACTGGGGTTTAAGGATATTAGATGCATTTTCATTTTATACTTCCACATGGTATAATCATTTCCATTGAAATGTGGAGGTCTTCCCATAGGAATTGAAAGATAATGATTATTAGAATTAAGACGATCATAATTATAAGGATATCGGGAGTAGTCTTGACGACCACCGGCTCCTCATTTTCTTCCTTGCCTTTTTGCTTAGGAGTTTTTTCCTTAGAAGTGCCTTGAGTTGATGCACTTCTTCATCATCGTGTTTGTTCTCCTTGAGTACATCGAATGCCTTTGTGTCATGTTCATATTTGGTGTTGGGCACCTTTGGGATCTCGTTGTTCTTGTCAGAGGCCATTGATCTCTCCGAGCGGTAAGTCTCATAAATGGAGAATCTAGCTCTGATACCAATTGAGTGTGGCCTAGAGAGGGGTGAATAGGCCTTTGAAAATTTTCCTGAAACACTTGGCAAAACTGTTAAAAACCAGGAAGGTCGGACTACTCCGGTGCAAGTAAGGACTAGTTTGGTGTGAGTAAGCACAACTGTCAAATTATGATCTCTTATATGTTTCCTTTGAATCTCTTGCAGCGGGATGTAGTAAATTGTCCTAACAATTCTAGCAAGTGTTGAGGGAGAGTAATTTGCATGTTAAATGTGAAGTTAATTCAAGTTACAAGATTGATCAACTTTAAACCCTAGATAATGATAATTGCAATAGTAAAGGAATGGAACACACGGGACACAGATTTTTATCGAGGTTCGATCTCACCAAAGAGATCAATGTCCTCGTTGAGGAGGCTCACATAGAGCCGGGTCTCTTCAAACCATTTTCTCTCGTCAAGTCACCACACAAGACCGACTTGAGTTCCACTATCACGGGGTAATCACCAAGTTGGTGGGGCAACCTCACACGCTGGGGGCTCCCACAAGATTACAAACGATAAATGTACATCAACACACTCAAATAATTACACAATGATCAACAGGAGTGTGTGAGAAATCAAACCCAAGAGCTCAATGTCAATGAAATCGTCACTCTCCCTTTCCCAATTGTCAACTCCCAAAGATTTGACTCTTAGGGCCTTAGAATGTGTGGAGAGGAGTGTTTTTGTGCTCTTGGATTCAGTGGTGGCGTTAGGGTTCTTCGTTGTTAGTTATGAGGTCGTGGATCACCTATTTATAGACATTTAGAAAAGTTATCGTTTGGATCCCGATGACCGGACTAGTTCGCTATGGACCGAACTAGTTTGATGTGCTGAGTCATTTTGACGTGTATAAGTGCAGCACACTAGGAAACCATAACTTTTGTGAGTGAACCAGATTAGTCCGTTGGGGACCGGAGTAGTCCATTTTTGTCTAGAAAGGAAATCAGACTAGTCCGCTCAACCATCGGACTAGTCCTCTTTTGGAACTGTGAGAAAATGGACTAGTCTGCAATGACACCGAACTAGTCCTCTTGTGATGCTGTGAGAGACCGGACTAGTACTCTCTGGGACCGGACTAATCCGCTATTCCTGCAACTTGAATTGTGTTATAGCCCTAATTCTTTCTACAACGACTTGAGCTCTTGGGGGTGTGTTTCTCACGCACACCCTATACATTTAGGACTACTTTTTCATCTTTTCTTCACTTGTTTTCTTCCCCTTTTTGATTCTCATCTTTTCACATTTTTGCACCTTTTGTTCACTTGTGCTCTTCCCTCTATTGAAATTCATTTTTAACCTTTTTATACGTTTAGTTCCATTCTCCGAAACATGCTCTCATCTCAACAAATTTTATTAGGATCTCACTTGTTTGTCATCAATTATCCAAAACCCACAAGGGTGTGCCTAGATGCACTTTCACTAGTTCCTCTACAAACGAGGGGGGGGGGTAATGTGATTGATTGTCGCTGGGTTTACAAAGTGAAGAGGAAAGCTAATAATTTTGTGGATCACTACAAATATAGACTAGTGGCTAAGGGTTTTAAGCAATGCTACGGTATTGATTCTGAAGACACATTTAGTCCGGTGGTAAAAATAGTTATTATTCGGCTTGTTCTGATAATAGCAATTTCTAGAGGCTAGAAGCTAAAACAACTAGATGTTGAAAATGCTTTCTCCATGGGATTCTTGAGGAAGAAGTTTATATAAAGCAGCCACCAGAGTTCATTTATAAGAAGAAGTCAAATTATGTGTGTAAACTTGATAAGGCAATATATGGACTTAAGCAGGCTCATATAGCGTGGTATTCACGTCTTAGTACAAGGATGCAACAACTTGGTTTTCTTCCCTCAAAACCTGATACATCATTGTTCATCTATCACAAGGTAAGCATTACTATGTTCATGTTAATTTATGTAGATGACATAATCTTGACTGGGTCATCGGATGAAGCTATTGCAATTTTGCTGAATGATTTAAGGAAGGAATTTGCTATAAAAGATTTGGGGCAGCTTCACTTTTTCCTAGGACTCGAGGTGCATTACAACTCGGATGGACTTGTGTTGTCACGGACAAGGTATTCTAAAGATATTATGAAATTGTTAGATATGATGATCTGCAAGGCAATGAAGACACCAATGCTCAGTCCAAAAAAACTTACGTTGGAGGAAGGTGAACAGCTTGCAGGACAGCTTGCTCCTGCAGACATTACAGCATATCGGAGTCTGGTAGGGAGGCTTCAATATCTCTCCATGACACAACCAGACATCTCATTTGCTGTAAATAAGGTGTGTCAATTCCTACATGCTCCAACACCAAATAACTGGTCAGTAGTTAAAAGGATTTTGCGGTACATCAAAAGAACTGTTGACTATGGACTTCGATTTACAAAATCTGGTTCTACACGTGTAAGTGGGTTTTCAGACGCAGATTGGACCAGGAATGTCGATGACAGAAGGTCTACCAGTGGCTTTGCAGTCTACTTTAGTCCTAATCTCATTTCATGGAGCGCAAGAAAGCAATCCACTGTTTCTTGATCAAGTATCGAATCTAAATATAAATCTCTAGCTAATGCTACTGCAGAGATCATTTGGCTTCAGTCAATTCTTCAAGAATTACGAGTGCTTCAACATGAGACAACTCGGCTTTGGTGTGACAACCTAGGTGCTACATATTTGTCAGCTAATCCAGTGTTTCATGCAAGGACAAAACACATTGAGGTAGATTATCACTTTGTTAGGGAACGTGTGGCAAACAAGTTACTTGAAATCAAGTTTATATCATCTGGTGACCAAGTTGCTGATGGCTTCACCAAATCACTGCCACCGAAGAACTTTGAAGAATTCAGAAACAATCTCAATCTTAGCAGGTTGAGATTGAGGGAGAGTGTTGAGAAACTAAAGGATCAGGGTGATTGTTATTAGTGATAAGGATGAAAATTATTAGCCTTTGACTAGTAACTCTTCGTTATCTCCAACTCTATCTTTCCGTTATCCTATGTTTTCAGTTAATGTAATCTCTAAATGTAATACTGTTATATAAATATAGACCTCTGGCCAGCCCCAAAGCCAGGCAATTCCATACAATTTATCGGTTCTTTCAGAGCCAGAGGTCTCGAGTTCAAACCCTGATAGACGCAATTTATTAAAAAAAATTGCAGGCGACTCATATTCTACGTTTGCGGGTCAAAGAAGCTTGCACGTGAGGGAGGTGTTGAAATAAAAGTGAATTGTGTATCATCCCTCATCAGCTTAAGCTTTTGAGAGCAACTAATCAGCACATAATAACTTAACAGCCAGTGGGCACTAGAAGCAAATCGTCCAAAGCTATCCAGCTCGACCTCAGCTCTCCACGAGCTATATATGATAATGCATATCAGCCCGCGGCCATGCACGGCAGATCAACGTAGTAGTACACGCCGCGTGCTGTCGACAGTGCCAGTACAATGTCTCTGAAAGTTTATTACTTTATAATTCAAATATAAATTACAAGGCGATAAATTTTTAAAGACGGATAGAGTACATGTTAAACATATGATGATATGTATGTATGTTACCGTTACAGTGACAAGTGCCGACGATCAAATCCATCTGACGACAAAAGCGTCGCGATCCAGTAGACGCATGCGTGCGTGGGTCGACGCCCGGCCCCTTCTCCTGCAGGTGGCCACATGGAGCTCCGAAAGAGCGAGATCGAGCTTACCATCAGCAGCGTCAGAAGCAGCTGCTCCGCTAAGCGAGCTTCGCTAACCAACAAGCAAACAGCTGGGATCAGCTGAGCTGCATCTGCATGAGCGGCGAAACGCGTCGAATTGGATGGGATGGCTGCCGATTGGCTACTGCTCCCGTAATAAACTAAAACTTCCTGCATATTTTTAGCGCCTTTTTTATCAATGCGTGCTACCGAGAGCGACGGCTTGCATCAGCGGAACGACCTGGTGCACATCACCGGCCGCATGGACACATCTATGTACTCTAGGTTTTTTTTCTTGGTTACATGAAATCAACATGCACATTCTTCTATGCATATTTCAAGGGGCGAGAGAGGAAGAGCCCATCCTAAGTCACTCTCTGTAAAATTTCTTCTATCTTTCTTGTACCGGAAGTTTCCATGTCACTGGAAACAATGCCACTCGATAGGGAAAGAGAGACCGGATACATGAACCAGACGCGTCTGAATCTGAAGAACCTTGCCCTGAAAGCTGCAGCGTCCGTTCCAGAATCCACAGTAAGCAAATGTTAAGAATAGTACATGAGAGCACTCGATGTTCCGAATATAGTAAACTCCATTACTAGGAAGATGCAACGTTACATTTGAAGAGCTCGCTCTGAGACTGAGTCGAGAGACATAAATAACATTTCCAAAGGCTACAGGATATAGTAAAACACATGACGAATGTTAACTCTAACAATCTCGATTGTGAGAATGGTTGGAGAGGGCTATTGGGAGGCAGGAATAAATTATAAATAAGAGTTCCCTCAAAATGAAGCATATCCCATAGGTTCCTAACGGGGCCACTTCATGGACCGCGCCACAAGAGGCAGCTGTTAATGCACATACAGGTCGAATACCCCACCCTGTTGTAGGGGAGAGCTGTTTGTTTGGGATCTCAATTCGACCAGACATGAACAAGGCCATGCTGGTTGCCAGTATAGATCTCATCACGGTCTTCATCATAGTACAGAGCCGTGATGTCCTCAAGCGCCTCTGAGACTGTATTCTGGAACTTCCATGCTTTCTTTTGCTTGCACGAATTTCCGGAGTTAATCTTGGCCAAGCATTTTCCAGTCAGTATGCTGCTTATGTTTATAGAGCCAGCTGCATTGCATGAGGAAAGATGAGGTTAGCGCTTCAATTAGCTTACATGAAACTAATTCCTTTATATGCCATAGGTATGGTATTATGCTCACTCATAAGTTAAAGAAGGGCAGTTGAAAGCAATATTTCAAAACTACCTAAAGTTTGATACTTGGCACTGTATTTGTAAGTTCTATGAGTTTGAATAAGTGGATCAAGTCTCGTACTGAACAAAACACTGCTTCGAAAAAAATTGCAAGCCATATGTTTGGCCAACAAGCTGCATGACATCATGTAAAAGCATGTTCACTTTAAATGGTTCAATCTAAGCACGTGTAACATGATTTGGCAATGAACAGATGTCACAAGGGAAAATCAAAGAAAGCATAACCATAGCCAATTGAATACGACAATCACTGACATGAACAATTAAGCAGTATACTAAAACAAGATGCTTACCATTTTCTTCTGATGATGAATCATTGGAATCAGCTTTGCAGTAAGAAATAATCAGATCTTGGTCACTTGTTATGTATATGTTGTTTGTGTTGCAGTCAGAGTGCCACAACTGGTGATCTTCAAATGATGTGACAAGTTCACCTCGAAAGTTCCAAACTGCTACTGATCGGTTCCGGAAAGTCAAGAACAGTTGCAGTTCATACAGAAAAATAAAGGCAGATGGAGTCATAAACTCAGTCCTGCTCACTTCTGTTAATTGGAAGTTCCTTACCTACAATAGATGCATGAGTCAGAACCCTAACAAAGAAACAATAATATATTGTGTGACTGCACTAGGTATTTGTGAGAAAGTAAAATAATGCACACATCGAGAATTTGAAGGTTCTCCCCTTCCTGCTTGACCAGAAGCTTTTCATTGAACTGTTCAATGAAATCCACTTTCTTATTCCGATGGAGAAGATGGCTGAAAGACTTCAAGACGGCACCATCCTCAATAGAAAGAATCTTCAAAGGAACAGAGCTGCTTGTTCTTGTATAAATCAAAAGCATTATCCCTGGGCTGCCACAAGTCAACAAGTAATTAGACTGGAAAATACAACCATGAACTGGCAGCTGAAAATTGAATCGAATATTTTTAAGCTAACGACGCAGAGCACCAGCGCCGCCATGGTGAGGGCATGTGACGATGACGATCTTGCTAGCACGAGGGGCAGGAAATAGCTCTCCATGGCTGGCATGCTATCTGTCTCTTGTCTCTCTGTTGAGTTCGATCGATTATTTTTAAGCTGAAAATACACTGAACTCAGCATTGATCGATTATTTTTAAGCTGAAAATACACTGAACTCAGCATTATGAGTCGACAATCATCCATTTCCAGAGCTCTTTTTCTGCTTCCTTCTCCCATGACCCGATGAACTCAACTGCAGTAGTGATTCAATCAAGCTGGCAGCAATTCCAAGCTCAAGGCAAGAGCCTAACACACCAAACAGCTACCTCAGCTGCTTCATCATAGGATATGACTCAACCAATTCATTCAATTCACCAGCTTGGATGGCTTCTCTCCTCGCAGTCGCAGCTCACAGCCTTTCTCACCGGTGGTATTACAGAGGGCAGCAGCACGCGGTGGGGCCAGTGGATGACAGCAGATGCATGCTTTTCATAGTCAACAAATGAGGTGGGTTGATCCACAGGTCTTTTGGCTCTTGACCACCGGTTCTCAATTTGCTAGAGTGGCTACCCTTCAGACTCATTTCCACAAATCGATTTGACAATCAACTGGACAGCTGGAACGACTGACCCCATGCCCATGGTGACATATAACAGAGCTGCCCTTTGCTGGTGTATTAAATACATACATAGTCTATGCAAGACTGAATGGTTGTCTTTTCAAAACATGTTTTAGTGTTTGACTTGTCATTATTACAAAAAAAGAGATATTTGAATGGCATCTAAACATTTTATTCGACATTAAAGTGGAAAGGAGCATCAAGAATATATGATAAGGTAATTGACAGAAAATAAGGAAAAGGGGATACAAAAAGAAGAAAAGATTGGGTTTTACCTTATTTTTATTTCTTGAACATTCTTATCAGATACCGAATAAAGCAGTGTGTAGTTTTTCAAATCGAACACCTTGTAAGTGCTGTTTGCAAAAATGATAAAGAATCAGAGTAGTTTAACAAATCACAAATCAGAGCAAAAATGAAAAGTGTTGGACTGTGTTTGGGCCTAGCCTATTTACCGGCCCATCTATGTATCTATAAATATGTACCTAGACCTTTGGTTAATCAAGCATTCATTCTAGTCTTCTATCATGGTATCATTAGCCAAACCCTAACCCTAATCCCCACCACCCACCCAGACGCCGCCCCCCCCCTCCCCCATGGCCGGCGCCCTGGCCGCCGCCGGCGGCGCCCCTGCTCCCACCGCCGGCCCCTCCCTGGCGCCCCCTTCTCTGACCGCCGCCGGCCCCTCCGTGGCCGCCGCCGCTGCCGGCGCCCCCCTGACCGCCGCCGGCGCCTCCCTGGCCGCCGCAGCCGCCCCCCTACCCTCCCTGGCCGCCGCCGCCGTCGGCGCCCCCTTCCTGGCCGCCGTCGGCGCCCCCCTCCATGGCCGCCGCCGCCGCCCCCCTCTGGCCGCCGCCGTCGCCCCCCCCTCTGGCCGCCGCCGCCGCCCCCCCCCCCCCCTCTGGCCGCCGCCGCCGCCCCCCCCCCCCCCTCTGGCCGCCGCCGCCGCCCCCCCTCTGGTCGCCGCCGCTGCCCCTCCTCTGGCCGCCGCCGCCCCCTCCATGGCCGCCGCCGGCGCCCCCCCTCTGGCCGCCGCCGCCCCCCCCCCCTCTGGCCGCCGCCGCCGCTGCCCCTCCTCTGGCCGCCGCCGCCCCCTCCATGGCCGCCGCCGGCGCCCCCCCTCTGGCCGCCGCCGCCCCCCCCCCCCTCTGGCCGCCGCCGCCCCCCCCCCCCCCCTCTGGCCGCCGCCGCCGCCCCCCCTATGGCCGCCGCCGCCGCCCCCTCTATGGTCGCCGCCGCCGCCCTCCCCCTGGCCGGCGGACCCCTGGCCGGCGGCACCCTAGCCGGCGCCCCCCTGGCCGGCGCCCTCCTAGCCGGCGCCCCTTGCGCCTCTCCCCTTGCGCGCCTCCTCTGCGCCACCCCGCCGCATCCCCTGCGCGCGCCGCCGCACCGGTGCCGCAGTTCTGGCCAGCGTGGACAGTACAGGGTCTCCCGCCGTCTGAACCTGACTGGGTGGTAGACTCTGGCGCCTCGTACCACACCACTCCTGACGCTGGTATCCTCTCTTCTAATCGTCCTTCCCATCCCTCTCATCCTTCATCTATCGTTGTTGGGAATGGGTCGGTTCTTCCGGTCACCTCAGTAGGTGACTTGGGTTCGTCAGGTTCTTTTCAGCTCCGTGATGTTCTTGTTGCTCCTGACATCATTCAGCACCTTCTTTCCGTTCGCCGTTTCACTACTGACAATCGGGTTTCCATCGAGTTCGATCCTTTTGGTTTATCTGTGAAGGATCTTACTACTCGGCGTGTTCTTTTTCGCTGTGAGAGTTCGGGACATCTGTACACGATGCGTCTTCCAGCTTCCGCTCCGCCTCTTGCCCTGACTACGACAGCCTCTTCGACCATCTGGCATCGTCGGCTTGGTCACCCCGGCACTGATGCTATGTCGAAGTTGTCTGGTAGTTCAGTGATTTCGTGTACTCGGGGTACTCACGAGTCTCTTTGCCATGCTTGCCAGTTGGGTCGCCACGTTCGTCTTCCTTTTTCGCACTCTGTCACTCGTGTCGAGCACATCTTTGATCTGATTCACTGTGATCTTTGGACATCTCCTATTCTCAATGTATCCGGCCTTAAGTATTACTTGGTCGTCATTGATGATTTCTCACACTATTCGTGGACTTTTCCCTTGCGGAAGAAGTCTGATACCTTTGGCACTCTCTCTCACTTCTTCGCTTGGGTGTCCACCCAGTTTGGTTGCACGATCAGGGCGGTCCAGTGCGACAACGGGCGCGAGTTTGACAACTCAGCGTTCCGTGACTTTCTTCTTTCTCACGGTGTTCAGTTGCGCATGTCTTGCCCGTACACCTCTCCCCAGAACGGCAAGGCTGAGCGCATGATTCGGACGACCAACGATGTCATGCGCTCCCTGATGTTTCAGGCTTCTACTCCTGCTCGCTATTGGGCGGAGGCGCTTCACACCGCCACCTACCTCATTAATCGCCTTCCTACTAAGGCGATTAGTGCTCCCACTCCTCATTTCGCTTTGTTCGGCACCCCTTCTCTTTACGACCACCTTCGAGTTTTCGGGTGCGCTTGCTACCCTAATCTCTCTGCCACCGCCCCCCATAAGCTCGCGCCTCGTTCGACTCGGTGTGTCTTCCTTGGGTACTCCCCTGATCATAAGGGGTACCGGTGTCTCGACCTTACCACTCGCCGCATCTTGATCTCCCGACACGTCGTGTTCGACGAGTCCTCCTTCCCTTTCGCTGGGTCCTCCTCTGATTCGGTCTCCGAGTTGGATTCCCTTTTTTCCACTGACCCTGAGGCCGCTCCTGTCCAGCGACCTTGTTTTTTACCTTCTGCAGGTCTTCCTCTAGCTGCGCCGGACACGACCACCGTGTCTCAGACACCACCTGTCGTGCCTCCCGCGGCTCCGGCGCTCTTGCCGCCACTAGCTGTTCCTCCGACAGCCCCGATGTCGACCGCTGCACCTTACGCAGCACCGGCACCTGCGGCGACTCCGGCTGTGCCTACTACAGCCACGACACGGCGGTTCACTGACCCTGCTCTCGTCTACCAGCGACGAGTGCGGGTTGGTGCCCAGGCTCCGTCGACCCTGGGGACGAGTGCTGCACCACGCGTGGCACCGACGTCTCCTGCTGCGCCAGGTGCAGCCCCGGTGTCCCCTACGGCTGCGCCACGCGCGGCCCCGGCGTCTCCGACCTCGCCTCCTGCACCACACGAGGCCCCGACGTCTCCTACGGCTGCGCTACGCGCGACCCCGGCGTCTCCGACCTCGACTCCTGCGCCACACGAGGCCTCGGCGTCTCCTACGACTGCGCCACGCGCGGCCCCAGCGTCTCCATCCTCGACTCCTGCGCCACATGAGGCCCCGGCGTCCCCTACAGCTGCGCCACGCGCGGCCTCGACGTCTCCGGCCTCGACTCTCGCGCCGTGCGGGGACCCGACGACTACTCCGGCTCCTGCGTCACGCGCTGCGCCACGCGCGGCCCCTGTTTCCACGGTTCGCCGACCCTGCTCTTGTCTACCAGCGACGAGAGCGGGTTGGTGACTCTGCGCCTGCTCGTCCCGAGCCCTCGGTGTACCACCCACCGTTGCTCCACCGGGACCCAGGACACGTTCACCCGATGGTGACTAGACGTGCCGCTGGGGTTCTCCGGCCTCTTCAGAGGTTCTCCGGAGTGGTACTCTCATCGACGACACCGACACCATCCACTTCCTCTTCGGTATCACCTATACCGACCTCCGTCCGTAGCGCCCTCGCTGACCCTCACTGGCGCCGCGCTATGGAGGAGGAGTATGCGGCCCTACTTGCCAATCGGACATGGGACCTTGTTCCCCGTCCTCCTCGTGGCAACGTTGTCACAGGCAAGTGGGTTTTCACGCATAAGAGGAAGGCGGATGGATCCCTGGAGAGATATAAGGCTCGTTGGGTACTTCGGGGCTTCACTCAGCGCCCTAGAGTGGACTACGACGAGACCTTCAGTCCGGTGATTAAGCCAGCGACAGTACGGACTGTCCTGTCGTTGGCTCTCTCGCGTTCTTGGCCTGTCCACCAGCTGGACGTCAAGAACGCCTTCCTCCACGGGACGCTGACGGAGACGGTGTACTGCAGTCAGCCGACAGGATTCGTTGATTCAGCCCGTCCAGACTTGGTCTGCCGGCTGAACAAGTCCCTATACGGGCTGAAGCAGGCGCCTCGGGCTTGGTACAGCCGGTTCGCCTCCTTCCTGGCCTCGCTCGGCTTCATCGAGGCCAAGTCGGACACCTCGCTCTTCGTTTACAGGCATGAGGGTGACACTGTCTACCTCCTCCTGTACGTGGACGATATTGTACTCACGGCGTCTAGCCCGGCTCTTCTTCAGCGCACGATCTCCGCCCTGCAGCGCGAGTTCGCGATGAAGGATCTCGGCCAGCTCCACCACTTCTTGGGCGTTGCGGTCGAGCACCGCCCGGGCGCTCTGTTCCTCCACCAGCGCCAGTACTGCCTGGATATCCTCGAGCGAGCGGGCATGGCTGACTGCAAGCCGTGCTCCACTCCCGTGGACACCCAGGCAAAGCTGCCTGCGGCCGACGGCGCCTCGGTCTCCGATCCCACCTCTTACAGGAGTCTTGCAGGTGCCCTGCAGTACCTCACCTTCACCAGGCCGGACATCTCCTACGCGGTTCAGCAGGTGTGTCTCCACATGCATGATCCGCGGGAGACGCATCTCACGGCGATGAAGCGGATTCTTCGGTACCTGCGCGGCTCTCTCGACTACAGCCTTCTACTTCGACGTGACTCGCCTTCTGAGCTGGTGGTCTACACCGACGCTGACTGGGCGGGGTGCCCTGATACCCGCCGCTCCACCTCTGGCTACGCCGTCTTCCTGGGGGGAATCTTGTCTCCTGGTCCTCGAAGCGGCAGCCCGTGGTTTCCCGCTCCAGTGCTGAGGCGGAGTACCGCGCCGTGGCTAACGGCGTAGCAGAGGCGTCTTGGCTCCAGCAGTTACTCCAGGAGCTCCACTCCCCTGTCGCCCGAAGCACGTTGGTCTACTGTGATAATGTCAGCGCCGTTTACCTCTTCACCAACCCCGTCCAGCACCAGCGCACGAAACATGTGGAGATTGATCTTCACTTTGTTCGTGAGCGGGTTGCACGCGGTGAGGTTCGAGTTCTCCATGTGCCGACGACGTCACAGTTTGCCGACATCTTCACGAAGGGACTCCCGTCGACTTTGTTTTCTGAGTTTCGGTCCAGTCTCAACATCTGTTGTGGCTAGATGTTGGGACTGCGGGGGGGGGGGGGGGGGGGGTGTTGGACTGTGTTTGGGCCTAGCCTATTTACCGGCCCATCTATATATCTATAAATATGTACCTAGACCTTTGGTTAATCAAGCATTCATTCTAGTCTTCTATCAAAAAGGTATTCTTATAAGATACCAAATGAGTATTTTGATATTTTCAGTCATTTGATGTAAGTGTACCTGTCATGAGCTGAGTAAGTTAAAACCTTTCCATTGACATCATCAAACTCCACAAATCCAGGCCATTTCAAGGACTCTGTCTCAAAAAGAGGGAAACCAGCATCTGGTTGTCCTCGTCGAATGTACCTTGAAATGGTTGAGAAAATGTTAAGAAATATGACAGGAAAAGAAGTTTATTGTACTGTTTCTAAAATGTGCAAGGGTTTTCCATGGTTGTCGAAAGCAGTAATGCATTGAACCAAAAGCTTACTCTATTCGAGTTGTCCTACATCGCAAAGCACTGAAGTTTTCAGAACCATATACTGACACTGTAATGAGTGATTCATTATTTTTGTTGTAAAACAAGCTGCGGATAACTTCATCAGGACTTCCATTCAGAAAGCATATCCTCTTGTTTGTCTCTGAAAATATAAGTAGATCTCGGTTCAGGCTAGCGCAATTACAAAAATGGACAACAAGAAAACAAGCGTACCTCTACTAAAAGCAGCACAGACTCCTGTATGTGATAAAGCAAAGATTATATCTCGTGCTGCAACTATTTCACTAATTTTTGACCTTTTCCTCAAATAAGGAAGTAGAAAACTGTTCTCCTTTGGATCATGAGTGTCAAACTCTTCCTAAGGTGGCAGCAAAGATGTCCATTCAGAAACAAAAAGTGACATTACAAAAACAGTATGGATATAAAATCATTGTTGCAAAAAAAAAAAACAGTGGGAGAAGGTCAAATAATGCAGACATCAATAGTCCTAATATAGTATAGGATGACTTTAGAACACAAAGCGGCTTTTGGTTCAGCATTGGAGTTACAAATTATAAAAATAAGACTAGGCATTGAAAGTTTGCAATCACAAAAATACTCTTTCATCTTTCTTAAGTGCAGAATAAGCAGTAGTAACTCCTTATAAAACGGCGTCTGGACGCTAAGGTGCCCACCTTGGCACTTAGGCGACCGGCCATGGTGCCCAGCAGGTCAGCGGCGGCAGCCAGAGAGGTGGCGTCCTGTGAGGCAGCGGTGGCCAAGAGCCAGCCAGACAAGTCGACCAGCCATGGCGTCTAGGCCGGAGCACCTGAACGCCTAACCTTTTAAACACTGTTATTAAGAAATGAGATGCACCATATGTTGGGCATCACTATTGATTACTGGATTAGCAGCAGATTTGTCCTGGACAGTTTCAACTTGGCAAAATATTTAGTTACTAAATAATCACAAGAAAAAAATTCTCAAAGGCCATAGGCCAGACATTTATTACTGACAATCGCTACGGCTTATATAGGGCAGTAGGGTTACAAAAATTGCAAACATCAGAATACAATCTTATAACGCTTCTGATCATGCCAAACACCAACGCAACCCTACACAGGCCAGTGCAAACGCTTCCCATCACGCAGAAACAAAAAATCATATCTACAACTAAACATGAATTCTACAGAAACCTAGATAGGCCAGTGCTAACGCACAAACAGATTTGACCCAAAACTGCAAAACTGAACAATAAATTCACCCGTTTCTTTTTTCTTTCATAGACTAAGCTGGGGAGCTAGCCGACCCCAACTTGCTTGGGACAAAGGCCTGGTCGTTGTTGTTTTGTTGTAAACTAAGCTGGGGGGCTGGATATCTTGTATTAATTAGAAAATGTTAGGTCGGTGACGCTACAACATGAAACGTAATAGGCTTTCCATGTAACCCCCAATCATTACAAAATAAACCACAACCCGACATGTGAAACAACATAAAAAGGCGCAAGGGGCCACAATCGAGCAAGTGAACTACCGTGGAGTCATGCGCCCGCCATGATCCAAAGGCTGACCTCATGGTGAATCTGGTGATCCGGCATTGTTATCTAAGCTGTACGACACAGATCATTTCACATGTAGAATACCATTAATCCAGCACACCGTTCACCACTTAACTCCGCTATCCGACAAGAACAACGATCCGACAAAACCTAAGCGGATTTTGCGCTTCCTGGTCCATAAATCTTAGCTTCCTACCACCTAAGAAAAGCAGCCGCTACCCGAAGCGGCTAAGCACGAGCTCCGTAACAACTCGCAGCCGCAATTGCTAACGTCCAGCACGGGCGGCAATCCCACCACAGGCGCACGCGGACGAGAACGGGGTAAACCTCGAAATCGAGGGTAACCGCGCGAGGCGAGGGGGGGAGGGGGGTGGCAAACCTGCAGCTGTATATTACGGAAGCGCTCCTGCGCGGCGCACATGGCGAAGGCGCGGTCGCGGCGTGAGCTGATCTCCCGGCGTAGCAGCTTCCGCACGCTGCTCACCGCCGCCTCCTGCCTCGGCCTCTTCCTCGCCACCACCCGGCGCCCGCTGCACGGGCGCGGGCTCGCCGAGATCCGTCTCGGCTCCATTCCCCCCTTCCGCTCGTCCGGCTACCCCCCGCCGCCGCCGCCGCCGACACTCCCCGCGAACGGAACAAACAGAGGACGCCGCCCGCGGCGAGGGACGAAGCGGTAGCGACGGAGCTGGCTCCCGGGTGAGGCTTTATTAGGGTTTGGGAGCTCGAGCTCTCGGCTCGGGAGATTGCGGGGGAGGGGTGAGACAGAATTCAGAAACACGGGGAAGAGGGATGACGGAATTGGACAGGTCTATTAAAGATGAGGCGCGGTGGTGAACCCTGGCACGTGGGGACGCGTCGTCGGTGAGACGTGGACGTGCGCGGGCGGGATCGAATCGGAAGCGGTGGGTACTGCTGGTTTGAATTTTTTCGGGTGGTGTCCGATGCCAAATTGCCAATGCCACAGAACCCGGGCCTCGTCTTTGGTTTCTCACTGACGTCAGGTGCCATGTCTATCTGAGGTCAGTCGAACAGCTCATGTAGACAGGCAGGCAGGCAGCATTGGTAGGGTATGGAGACACGATTTAACACATTTTGTTATTATCTAAGATTATTTAAGTTTGATCATTACATAATAGTCATGTGTTTAGTCCATAGTTGCAATTGAGATCAGAATATTTTTTTCCATTTAACTGGGTTATGCACGTCAATAACTCGGAAAAGTATGGCGAGTCTAAGTTATGATTATGAATTTGACCGTCTAAGCTTAATCAAGTTTGAAAAATTATGATAAATGGTGACAAACTTAGTATATAAACAAAACATGTTGTGAGTCTCGGTTTGAAATTCGAATGGAAAGCATGGCTTCATTGTTGTGATAAGGAAATTTGGGGAGGCGAGAAAAGGCGATACGCAAAAGCGGGATGACCATACTGGGTAGTGGGATGATATTTTTCTAAACAAGGCATGGCACTAATTTACTTCCTTTGCTCTTTTTTTACGTTGGTTGGTTCAAAGATGAACTAGCAACATCAAATAAAAAAGAGTAAAATACATTAACTGTTTCTGAACTTGTCTAGTTATGTCATCTAGGTCTACAAACTTTTAAAATACATATTTGGATGCATAAACTTGTTAAAATAGAGTTATTTGGGTCCAAAGTATTGAAAATACCCTTACAACTATTGACATAACTGTTATTTTGACTTTATTTTATAAAACTTTCACTTCCTAAATCAATATTTGAGAAATAATTCATATTTGAGGCTAACAACGCTGATTTGGGAAGAGGATAAATATAAAAAATAAAACAAAAGTAACAAATACATTAATAATCTCATAGGAGTATTTTCGGTTTTTTTAACTCAGATGACACACATTTAACAAGTTTATGAATTTAAATGTACATTTTAAAAGTTCGTATACTTAAATGACACACTTCGACAAGTTCATAGATTGTTGATGCATTTTATTCGAAAGACCGAAGAGAGCATTAACACTGTGGCCTGCTTGTTGAAACAAACGAAAAGTTTGAAGAATGCCAAAGCACGGCTAAGAATATTGTGTCACTTTGCCGTATGAAGTCGTGGCAAGTGAAAAATCTACTTTCTTTATTTTTAAAAGTTTGTCGTTTTATAGTTAAAAAAATAAATTTCAAAATGACAAATTTTTAAAGATTAAGGAGTAGTTTACATTGTAGGAGAAAAATAACAATTGGCAAAAAAATTGAGAAAAAATAACACTTAAACTTTTTTTTGGAATGGGTAGTACAGAAGAAATATTCATACATTATTACATGTACAACTACAGGTACAGTACAACACGTGTGACGTGTGCAGCACCATAAGCATGATTCTTGAGATCAGCAACGCTCACAGCTTGGCTTCATTGTGGCACTCCTGACGCCGGACTTTCATGTCGGCCAGGCCGATGACGACGCGGCAAGCCGATCTGGCCTCTACTCTCCGCTTCACGAACCCGAGGAGGACGACCTTGCCCCGCACGTTGGTACTCGCCTCGAACTCCATCTCGCCGTCGAGCGCGTCCGCGACCAGGCCCCCGATCCCTCCGGCTGCCTCCAGCAATCGGTCCGCCTGCACCGTCATGTTCAGCCGCAGGGTGGCCGCGCCGCGGCTCGGCACGGTTCCCGCGGGCACCTGGCCCTCGCCCACGGCCGCGCCGCGGTAGAGGAGCGTCGTGACGGCGGCGCCGTGGCGGAACGCGGCGCGGTTCGGGTTGCGCACGCGCGCGACGAGGAGGAACGTGACGTTGAGCCGGACGGAGGAGACGGCGAGCCCCGGGACGGCCCCCGTGGCGTTGACGGAGAGGAGCTCCGTGACGGGGTCACGCGGACGGAGCACCACGAGCGCGGCGATGGCGGCCGCGGCGGCGATGAGGAGCACGGCGAGGACGGCGAACGCGAGGCAGACCAGGATCCGGCGTCGGCGTCGGTGGCGTTGGTGGCCCTGGGGTGGATTGTCGCCGGACTCTGACATGGCTGGTCTGGTCTGGCCGCCACGCTCTTTCGCGCGCGCGCGGAGTTGCTGAGCTCAGGCGCTCCAACGAGAGCGTTTTCACGCTATATGTATTCCATACACGACCACCTGCTCCCCGGACATGTTGAGCCAGTCGCCGCCGCTACAGAGAACTTCTTTTTGGAACGAACCAACCGAGACAATGCCACCAATTTCATTAAATGAAGTAAGAATAAATACAAGTAATTAGCCCTTGGAGCCTAAACTATTCATACAAGAATAAACCGACGAGGTTAATCAACGCTGCACTAACTGTTCAGTTTCAAAGCAATGCAACTGAAGCTGCAACGCGAGCCTAATCGGAACCCACGAGACTGCGGTTGAACATAAGGAAATCTTCTTCAATTCTGCCAGGATTGAACGACGTGCAACGTGCTTGCTCTACGACGAGCTCGTCGTGATCCACTGCGCTTTCTTGATTTAAACCGGCCAACCGGCGGTGTGTTTATTAGTGTCGCGAAGTAGAAAACGGAGGACACCGGTCATCTCGGCGTCTCAGTCGTGCGTTCGTTCACTCAACCAAAAGCCTATGAAATTAGAGAAGGTTCAACTCCATGGTTTCGTAACTGACGTGCAATCTGCTCATGTGCGACGAAAGAAACTCTATATATAAGAAAACCGTCCCTTTATGCTATGGTTTGGTGTTCAGTGACACGGTGATGTAGTCAATCCAAGTCATCTTATGCCCTTTTGGAAAGGAGCCAGAGTAATACTCCTTCCAAATCTTTTTATTTATCACCGACTAATTTATTTTTGAACTAACCGATGACAAATAAAAAGATCCAGAAGGAGTATATCTTTTTGGTAAAACACTTACTCTCTCTTTTTCTTTTGAATTATTATTGTCAAGTTAAGAATTTTAGTTTAACAAAATTGAAGTTATTTTAGCGATGATAATTTAAGAATGGAGCGAGTTACAGATGGATACCAAATTTTGAGTTTTGGCCTGCCGTCATCGCCGCCTCAGCAAACCCATCAACAAATGTCTTGATCTTTTTTCGAAAATGTCAGACGGCGTTCATTTATAAGCGAGAGAAGTCATGCACCAGAAGTACATGCAGAGGAGTCCGAACATAGAAAATAGAAAAGTACAAAACAAAAACTAAAAAACGAAACAGAGGAAAACTAGTGTTGAGTGATGGGAATCAAGCGCTGAATTGTATTGATCATGTGTGAGAGTATTTATACATGAGCCAGACAGAGCCGGGAAACTCATGATCCTATATTCTAGGCACACCGTGCACATCGTGCACACACACCCACATTACCTTACATGCACACGATCCACTTCTTAGGTACGATAGGATAGACGTGCGAGACCGAGGATGAAGCACGTCTGTTGACGAGGCACGCGAGAGTCCGTTGCTGAAGACGTTCAGTTGAGGTCGAGCATCACGAGTCTTCAGTTAACACCCCTCGCAGCCTCAGCAGGTCCAACGTAGAGGATGGATCTATAGTCATTGAAGAGACTAGTCGGGAGGCTCTTTGTCATAATATCTGCGAATTGTGTACTGCTGGGAATGTGGTGTATACAAACAGCTCCCAAAACAACTTTCTCTCTTACAAAATGGATGTCGATTTCTATGTGTTTGGTGCGACGATGGGGTTCCGAGTCATATAAACTGTGGAGATGTTATCACAGTAAACAACAATAGCTTTATCTGAGTGTAGCTCTCGTAGTAGCTGTTGAATCCATGAACATTCAGATACCGCATTAGCAACGCCTCTGTACCCGGCTTCAGCACTAGACCGTGATACAGTAGGCTGGCGTTTGTTGGACCATGAAATAAGTGATGATCCAAGAAAAACGCAGTATCAGAAGTGGACAGCCGAGTGTCTGGACACCTAGCTCAGTCGGCGTCCGTGTAGGCCGTGATGGTGTTACCAGAGGCACTCGAAAGATGCAGACCCAAGATGAGTTGTACCACGTATGTATGTCAAAATTATCTTGAGAAGTGTGAGATGATGCTCATGAGGATCGTGCATTGAATGTAGGCCTAGAGGGGGGTGAATAGGCCTTTTTGATTTTTCTCGGTTCCTGTGATACTCAACAACAGAGTCAATACCAGAGATATCGGACTAGTCCGGTAAAGTGCGGACTAGTCCGGTTTTCACGGGCTAAGTTGATCAAGTTTAAACAGTTTGATCGATTCGTTAGTGTTTGCAGCGGAAATATAAACTTGAATGACAGGATAATAGTTGTATATCAAATTCTATTACAATTAAGGTTCTTGATCAACACTTTAACTCAAATTGACCGAAGTGAATCAAACCCTAGATTAAGATGATCAATTAAGATGAAGAACACAAAAGAACAAGACACACGATTTATCCCGTGGTTCGGCTACCACGAAGGCAACCTACGTCCACGTTGAGGAGCCCACAAAAGGATCGGGTCTTCTCCAACCCTTTCCTCGTCGGATCGCTACGAAGGCCAATCCTCTTCCACTAATCACAAGGGGTAAATAACCAAGTTGAAGGGGTGTTCTCACACGTTGAGAGCTCCCTTGATTACAACTTACAAAGCCACCAATAACACACTCGAAAATTACAAATTGAGATGCAAGAGCGTGTTAGAGAATCAAACCAAGAGCTCAATGATGTGTGCCAAGTGTTTCTCCAATGATCTAGAAGTGATCTTCAATAGATTGATCGATTTTTTCACTCAACTTCGTGGAGAGAGGTGGTTTTTGAGTCTCTTGGGAGGTGTGACGGCGCTAGGGTTCGAGAGCATGTAAAAGTGGGCCGTGCACCTCTATTTATATGGGGTTTCCAAAAGTGACCGTTAGGGTTCAGAAATATCTGACTAGTCCATGGTGGTCACCGGACTAGTCCGGTGTGCTGTGTGTAGCAAACCCTAAGTGTCCAGGAATATCGGACTAGTCCGGTACAAAATGGACTTGTCCGATTTCACTACTGGAAATCTTCGGACTAGTCCGATTGCCATCGGACTTGTCCGGACAAATGAAACCCTAAGTGTTTAGGATGAAAAGTCCGCACTTGGAGGACTTGTCCGATTTAGATCACTGTGTATATCGGACTAGTTTGTGTAGACACCGGACTTGTCGAAGAGGATCAGAAAGAATTTCAGACTAGTCCGGATCACAACGGACTTGTCCGATTTTGTGTGACTTGTGCATTGTGTTGAGGACTAGTCCGCATAGGGGAGGACTAGTCCGAAGTGGATCAGAAAGATATCGGACTAGTCCGGTGGATACCAGACTTGTCCGATCTAGTGCAGAGAGTGATATCGGACTAGTCCGGCTGATATCGGACTAGTCCGGTCCTGTATAACTTTTTGCATTGTGTGTGTGTGCTTGAAAGTGATTGAGCTCTTGGGTGTGTTTCCTTAACACACTCCACACATAATAGTCTACTATTTTGTTCTCCTTGAGCTCAAATCCACTTTGCTTTCCATTTCCCTTCTTTTTGGCATTTTGCTCATTTTCCACTATTTGCCTGCATTCATCTCAACAAAAGGATTAGGATCCCAATTGCTTGTCATAAATCATCCAAAGCCCACAAGGGAGTCCTAGATGCACTTTCAATCTCCCCCTTTTTGGTGATTGATGACAACCAATTGAGATTTCACAAAATAAGGCAAAAAAATGAGATTTTCATAAAGTATGCACATATGACTCAAAAATACATCAAGCAACAAGAGAATTATCCATATGTGCATTCTTTATGGTGGGATGCATACTAAGTGCATGAAAACATTGAGAATGACATAATTCACATTAATCAACCAATACCAAGTGCATATGACATTCAAGGAGCAAAAAATGCAGTTTTCATCACATTGAGAATAGATAGAGCAATTCATCACAAGACCAAGCTAAATATGAAAACAGAGTTAAACTATTACAACCACAAATAAAAGATAAAGAGAAGTCTCTCCTCGCACCCTACTACAGCTAAAGCTAAGACTCCCCCTCAATCTCTCCCCCTTTGGCATCAAGACACCAAAAAGAAGGAGAGGAGGGTCCTAGGGTCTTCACTCTTCACTGTCGGTCCTCTCTTCATCGTCTTCATCTCCTTCGCTTTCAGCTTGACGAGGAGGAGAGGGAGGAGGAGCGGAGCTGCTCGACCCCCCAATGCCAAAGTAGGCAAGCTCGGAGGGATTCAGAGGCCCGAGCTCGGTGATGTCAAGATCATAATCTTCAGAAATTACTGGAGATCCAATGGGGTTGATCTCCAGCTTTTCACTCAGTTGCTTCACATTGGTTTTGATGTATCTCATATCCTCCTTCCTCTTCTGATTGAGTTTATGAAGCTTTACTTCAGTCTTCTTGCAGGAGGAGAATATGGCGGTCAGGTACTTGAGGATCCCACTAGCTGATCCTCTCTGAGGGGCTTCCCTAGAGGGAGGAAGAGCCCTAGCCTCTCTTGCTCTTGCCGGTCCCTCAGGACTTGATGCCGGCGAGGGAGCAGCCTGGACACTCACTGGTTGAGGCTTCTGAGGCCTCAAAGGAGTGTGCTCCACATCCTTCACGAACTCAATACCAGTGACCTTCTCAATCATATACATGAGGTAGGGAGCATAGCCACATGACCTGTTAGGCGTGCAGGATATGTTGACCATATCATTCCAAATGTATTCCGCCACATCAAATGGGCGGTCCTTGCTTATGACTCTCATTAGGGTTCGAAGGTAACCCTGCACGCTCCCAGCATCTCCATCTTTGGGAGCAATAGTCTTCCTCAACACTCTGTTGAGGACCACAAAGAATGGTTTCATGTTCTTTGTAGAGGGAGGGACATACTTTGAATTTGGCTCATATAGGAATTTCATCCTATCCTTCTCCATGACACCTATATTGTGGATGATGAGCCTGTCATGTCCAGAGGTGTCCAGATGGAGCAGATTGTTGAAGTCTTCTTAAGTGATACTATACTTAGATCCGTGTGTCATCCAAGTAACACTCTCTTCATCCTCACTCGAGAAGTAGCAAGTTGCAAAGAACTGTGCTATCACCTCATCATTCCAGTTATGCCTGAAGGCAAAGAGATCCTTCAGGCCATGCCTCTCAGCTGCTGCAATGACTTCATCAAAGGCTGAGCACTTCTTCTTCTCAAGGTGTGCCCAGTCAATCCACTGACTGCGCACCACCGGTGTCTTCATTGGGAGATACACCGATTTGTAGAAGTCTGCATGGAAGTTGCACCAAAACCTTCCATCGACAGCTTGCTTTGGCCTGCCATACCAGTCGATGCTCCTAAACTTGGCCGCTGAATCATTGCCCTTGCCATTGAACTTCTCCTCAGCAGGGTCCCGGACCCCTTCCCTGGGAGCATGGAGCTTCAAGGGTCCGACTGGCCCCGTAGCTATCCCCTTGCCCTTGCCCTTGGCTTGGCTAGAGGATGCTCCTGCCTTGGACACTGACTTCTTTGCCAGCACTTTTCTCCGAATCTGGGGAGGAGAAGGAGCTGGCTCTGAGGGTCTTTCTTGGCGTTTCTTGCCAAGACCTGCCGAGGACCGAGGTGCCACCTCGTGGTCCAACTCGGCCTCAAAGTCAGAGACTTCGTTGTCGGAGTGCGACATGATCTGAGAATGATTAAACAAGAATAATGACAAGTTATACAAGGCATAGGTAAGACAAGATAGCAATGGATCGCATTAAGGAATTAGGGAATTAGGTTTCAGGTTCAGAAACATCGGACTTGTCCGGTGCTCAGGCACGGACTAGTACGGGGTACCGGACTTGTCCGTGCATGGACCGGACTAGTCCGGTGTTCATCCTCAAAAACCTAACAGATTGGTCAAGGAGTGATTCCTAATGCAAATCTAGTCTAGCATACACGTAGTACATCAAATAAGCATGTATCTAGTGAAGGATGCTAGGCTATACGATCAACAATGGAGAAAAACATGATTTCTAGGATTTTGAAGAGTTTTTACCGAAGAAATCGATGCAGGCTTGAAGTTTTGGGGTTGGAGGCCGGACTAGTCCGCTAGCTTCAACCCCCAAGTCTTCAAGCTTGATCTCCGCCCAAAAGAATCGCTTTTCGATGGAGGAGGCAAAAGATTGCCTTGGGAGCTCGAGCGCAAGAGAGAGGAAGGCTTGAGCAATTGTGGGGATGAGAGGATTAGGGTTTGGTGGCGGCTAGGGTTATGGACACGAAAAATCGGACAAGTCCGGACATGACCGGACTAGTCCGAAGTCGTCCAGAGACCTATATAGGACTAGTCCGTGATCTATCGGACTAGTCCGGCCTAACCGGCACTCTGCGTTCTAGTCTGCATGGGCGGACTAGTCCGGGCAACCACGGACTAGTCCGTGGTCACCAGGAAAGAATTGCATAGCCCATTCATATATATTTGAAGGTTCAATAATAGAAAATAAAGAGGCAAAACAATTCAAGTAATCTTGATGAATTTGACCAGTACGCATACAACAATCATACAATGATCAAAGTTCATCAAGATCTAATAATTAACATAGTTTTTCGAGAAAAATGGAGAGGGATGATTTTCACAATTCAATCAACATTTTGAAGAAATCATACAGGTATGCAACTTTTCAAGCCACACTTCGAGAATCAAGAATATTTAGCTCATTTCGGAGTTTGCAAAAACGCTTCTCATCAAGTGGCTTGGTGAATATGTCGGCCAATTGTTTTTGGGTGTTGACATGTGAGATGGTTATGTCTCCTTTCATGGAATGGTCTCTCAAGAAATGATGTCTTATGTCTATGTGTTTAGTCCTAGAGTGCTGAATTGGATTGTGGGCTATTTTAATGGCACTCTCATTATCACAAAGGAGAGGAATACGGTTCATATTGTAACCGTAATCCCTTAGAGTTTGTCGCATCCAAAGGAGTTGTGCACAACAACTCCTGGCTGCAACATACTCCGCTTCGGCTATGGATAATGCAATGGAATTTTGTTTCTTAGATGACCAAGAAACCAAAGATCTTCCTAGGAATTGGCATGTGCCAGAGGTGCTTTTTCTATCAACTTTGCACCCGGCATAATCTGCATCAGAGTAACCAATGAGATTGAATTTGGAGCCTTTTGGGTACCAAAGACCAAGGTTGGGTGTATGAACTAAATATCTCAAGATTCTTTTTACGGCTGTCAAATGACATTCCTTAGGGTTGGCTTGAAATCTTGCACACAAATATACACTCAACATAATATCTGGCCTAGATGCACATAAGTAGAGTAAAGATCCAATCATGGAGCGATATACCTTTTGGTCGACGCTAGGTCCATCTTCATTGAGATCCAAGTGGCCATTCGTAGCCATGGGGGTCTTTATGGGCTTTGCCTTGTCCATACCAAACTTCTTGAGTATGTCCTACGTGTACTTGGTTTGGCTTATGAATGTTCCTTCCCGTTGTTGCCGCACTTGGAATCCCAAGAAGTACTTCAATTCTCCCATCATTGACATTTCAAACCCGTCTGTCATAATTCTACTAAATTCTTCACAGAAAGATTGGTTAGTTGACCCAAAAATTATATCATCAACATAGATTTGGCAAATAAAAAGATCATTATCTAGGTTCTTTGTGAATAATGTATAATCTACTTTGCCAATTTGAAAACCATTATCAATTAAGAAATCTCTAAGACACTCATACCAAGCTCTAGGTGCTTGTTTGAGGCCATAGAGAGCCTTACGCAGTTTATATACGTGGTCGGGGAACTCTTCGTCTTCAAACCCGGGTGGTTGCTCCACGTACACCTCTTCCTTGATCGGTCCGTGTGACGCCCGGTTCCGAAAACTGAACCAAGCTAACGCATATGTGTGCCCAGGATGTTCATCACACATACACGAGTGCAATCACAAAAGAGTATACAGAAAATTACCACAGAACAAGATTAATTAACCAAATTTTATTACGCAAACCAGATTATCCTCGAATACAAGCTCTAATGAATACTAATAACAAGTTTAACTAATGCAGCGGAAATAAACTAATTAAGCAAACTAAACAGCTATGCAGCATAAGCAATAGGGTATAACGCAGCTCCAATAACACCACAGGCAAAGCTGACGGTAGACACGGCCTAGAACTCCGCATTATCACCATTAAACTCCCAATCCTGACCTGCAACTGTTGGGGGGGGGGGGGAATTGCAAGAGTGAGTACATGTCGTACTCAGCAAGTGTGGAAAGTATGACATGTGGCTGATTCAAATGACGAATGTAATAATGGCTAAGTGCTGAAAAGTACAATAAAACCATTTGGAAAAGCAATGTATCATATTTATGTAAAGTAAACCCATCATAAACCATGTAACCATAATAATACCAGTCCATAATTTACCATTCTCATCCATAATTTCAGATTTCACCATTTGCCTATAACCATATTCAATACCAGAAATTAATCCATAACCATCCATAACCATTACCAAACCATAACCATCCCAAATTTCCAATTTCCCTGTAATCATGGAAGTTGTCCAGGTGCTCATATCCGGGAGCACGGCTATCATGATAGTTTTAATACTCTGCAGAGTTTGTACCACTTTACCCACGTGTTTGTGATTTCATCACCCGTCGGCGACTAAAGAACCTCCCTTATGCCAATTACACTTCCTTTGGTGTATGGCCAAGAGATCACAAAATAGCCTTTACAAAGGGATTACTAGCCTATTTAGACCCCACTGAGGTTTCACCGGTGGCGATGCCTCCAACTGAGCACATCTTCAACCAAGGGCCCCCTCTTGAGCCATTCGGATCCCAGGGTAGTCCCGCCAATCATCAACAAACCCAATCCGACTACCCCTTCCCCGAGCATCCACAATGGTCCAAACAGCACTAGCAAAGCCCTAATTAATCAGCTACGCCGCACCCATACTTGGCCTCGTGGTGGCACTGTAGTCCTGGCTTATTCTCGCATGAACCGGTCCTTAGATCTAAAGCAAGCAAACCACCATAACATCCAACCCATCCACATACCAGGCTTGCTTAGATCACCCATCATATTGACCAGTTCATATTAACCATAATCTCATCCGTACATAATTAAATTGAGTGGTATAGTTGTTTTCCCATCCCAGTTGATTAAGCGAAGCAAAAGGCAAAAACCCTTCCCGACTCTCTCTACCATAAATTCCAGGTGACAAGGGTGGTCAACAATTCTAGTAAACTTCCTACCATAGGTTTCCCATCAAATTGACACAAGCATGCAATTTTGTAAACAAAACATTTATTTTAAAAACAGGATCAATATGCTTCAAGGACACTTGTCTTGCTCTTGCTGCTGATTAGGGTCAAAGCCTTCAAACTCTTGATGCTGTAGATCCTCCGCGGCACTCTCTAGCGCAAATCCGTCTAATCCACACAATAAACATACAAGACAAGAAACACAATCAAAGAGTGCACAAATATTACTCAACATGATATGACATGCATGATTGATGCAAACGCAAGGTAGAACTTGTTAATTGATTGATTTTAATGATAACTAACTAGTTCTAATAGCTTTTAACAAGTTTATACAGGTTTGGATTCGATTAGATCAAATTTTAGAACCAATTCAACACAATTTAACCAGAAAGATCGGACTAGTCCTCTATGGACCGGACAAGTCCGCCCTCTGCGAGATCAGCAGATTAGGATTTTCTATATCGACGTGAATTTGGAGATTAGGGGTTGAATTCACGTAAGGACAAGAGAATAGAAGGTATACCAGGTGGTTAGAACTCCAATGAATCAAGAAACTTGGAGGTAACACTTGGATCTTGATGATCTAGGGTTGGTGATGAACTTGGGGATGAATTGGTGATGAAGAACGAAAACTTGGCGGAGATGTTGATCCTCTTTCGTTTCCTCCTCTTCTTCCCCTTGCTTGGGATCTTCTCCTCCCTCCTTGGTGGTGGCTCTCCACGAACTAGGGTTTGGGTGGGTGGAAAAGTGGCAAATAGATATCAATCCAAAGGGTGGGGCTGTTTATATAGAGGTGGAGGCTAGGGTTAGATGGATTTCGAGTTTGAGAGGAGTAGAGGCCGGTTTAGAGTCCCACATGGGCTCTAAAAGAGTTAGGCACGACATCCCTAGGCCCACTTAACGTGAAACCCAAGGAACAAGTCGTAAAGCAAAAGATCAACTCGAAGTCACGAAATATCGGACAAGTCCGGAAAGCACTGGACTAGTCCGATGTTGTCCAGAGAGAAAATCGGACAAGTCTGCTGGAACACCGGACTAGTCCGGAGAAGTCCAAGGACTTAGCAATTTTTCAAGGATTCTTGGAATATCGGACTAGTCCGCACAAAATCGGACAAGTCCGAAAGTTTCCAGAGCCAAATCGGACTAGTCCGCAGCAAAAACGGACAAGTCCATTTTTAGCCAGAGAGAAATCGGACTAGTCCTCACTAAAATCGGACTAGTCCGCACTTTCCTGCGTTTTAAGTGCGGTTTTGTTCCAAATCAATTTTAAATGCTCCGAATCAATTTTAAACTTGTTCCTCTTTATGTGGATCAATGTTAAACATGTATATGAATGTATGCAAGGCATGATGTATGAAAATGAGGGTGTTACAAACCTACCCCCCTTAAAATGAATCTCGCCCTCGAGATTCGACGCGGAAGAGAAGAGATAGGGAAATTCCTTCTTGATATCATCCTCTAGCTCCCAAGTTGCTTCTTTTTCTGTGTGGTGCTTCCATTGAACCTTACACCATCTAATAACCTTGTTCCTTGTGACCCTCTCCTTAGTTTCCAAGATTTTGACCGGTTGTTCAGCATAAGTCAAATCTTCCTCTAGTTCCAATTCTTCCATTGGCACTTGTTCTTCCGGTACTCTCAAGCACTTCTTGAGCTGGGAAACATGAAAGACATCATGCACGTCTGAAAGATGAGCTGGCATCCCCAACTTATACGCTACTTCTCCCCTTTTGTCCAAAATCTTGAATGGTCCAATATAACGAGGTGCTAGCTTTCCTCTTATGTTAAACCTCTTATGACCCCTCATTGGTGACACCTTGAGGTAAACAAAATCTCCCACTTCAAAGGCTAGTTTCCTTCTCCTATTGTCCGCATAGCCTTTTTGCCTTGATTGGGCAGCCCTCAAGTTTTCACGAATTATTTGGACTTGCTTTTCGGCTTCTTGCAACACATCTGGACCAAATACTTGAGTTTCTCCTGCCTCATTCCAGAATAAAGGTGTCCTACACTTCCTCCCATAAAGCGCTTCATATGGTGACATCTTCAAACTTGCTTGGTAACTATTATTGTATGAAAATTCTGCGTATGGCAAGCTTTTGTCCCAACTTTTCCCATGCTTTAAAGCACAAGCTCTTAGCATGTCTTCTAAAATCTGATTGGTCCTCTCGGTTTGCCCATCCGTTTGAGGATGATATGCTGAACTAAAATTCAATCTCGTTCCCAAGGCTTCATGCAATTTTTGCCAAAATCTGGAGGTAAATTGAGAACCTCTATCCAAAACTATCTTCTTAGGGACTCCATGTCGACACACAATACGCTCCATGTATATTTCGGCCAATTGTGCAGCTGTATATTTGGTCTTCACAGGGACAAAATGAGCTGACTTGGTTAAGCGATCCACAATTACCCAAATTGAGTCATACCCGGACTGAGTACGTGGTAACCCAACGATGAAGTCCATTCCAATTTCTTCCCACTTCCATTCCGGAATCTTCAACGGTTGCAATAATCCGGCTGGCCTTTGATATCCCGCCTTGACTCGTTGGCACACATCACACAATGCTACGTATTCAGCTATGTCCTTTTTCATACTATCCCACCAATAACAAGTCTTCAAGTCTTTGTACATCTTCGTACAACTGGGATGAATCGAGTAAGGCGAGTCATGTGCCTCCTTTAATATTGTCTCTCGAATATGCTTTACGTTAGGCACAACGATCCTCTTTCCAATCCATAAGGTACCATGTTCATCCTCGTCAAATCTGAATTCTCTCCCTTCTTCGGTTCTTTCCTTGATTTCCTTGATCTCCTCATCTGTGGTTTGTGCCTCTCGAATTTCTTGCCCCAAGGTTGGATTTAACTCCATCATCTCCATCTCGTTTACAAACCCAAGGTTCAACCGTTCAAACTCCTTGCATAGCTCGGATGGTAACTCTCGAACTGTGAGTTGGTGACTTACTCCCTTTCTACTCAAAGCATCGGCCACTACATTGGCCTTCCCCGGATGATAGTTGATCCCCAAATCATAATCTTTGATGAGCTCCAACCATCTTCGTTGCCTCAAGTTCAGATCTGTTTGTGTGAAAATATACTTCAAACTCTTATGATCCGTATAAATTTCACACCTATGTCCAAGAATATAGTGTCTCCAAATCTTCAATGCATGTACCACGGCCGCGAGTTCCAAATCGTGCGTCGCGTAATTCTGCTCATGTTTCTTCAATTGCCTTGATGCATAGGCGACCACTTGACCTTCTTGCATCAATACACATCCAAGCCCTTGTCTTGATGCATCGCAATAAATGTCAAAACTCTTGCTTACATCCGGCAATACCAAAACTGGGGCTGTTGTCAACCGCTTCTTCAACTCCTCAAAACTCTCTTGACAAGCTTGAGTCCATTGGAATGCCTTTCCCTTCATTAGCAACTCTGTCATAGGCTTGGCTATCTTGGAAAAATCCTTGATGAATCTACGGTAATACCCAACCATTCCAAGAAAACTCCTTATTTCCTTGACATTTTGCGGCGGTTCCCACTTCAACACATCCCTCACTTTACCAGGGTCAACCGATACTCCTCCTCCTGAGATGATATGACCCAAAAATGGCACCTCTTTCAACCAAAACTGACACTTGTTGAACTTGGCATACAATTGATGCTCCCTCAATTTCTGCAACGTAAGCCTCAAGTGTTCCTCATGTTCCTTCTCATCCTTCGAGTAGATCATAATATCATCAATAAACACCACAATGAACTTATCTAAGTACTCCATGAAAACCTTATTCATGAGGTACATAAAGTAGGCAGGCGCATTTGTCAATCCAAATGACATCACAGTGTACTCATAAGATCCATACCGTGTTCTAAAAGCTGTCTTGGGTATGTCCGATGGTCTAATCTTCATTTGAAAGTATCCCGACCTCAAATCAATTTGGAAAACACACAGGCGCCTTTCATCTGATCAAACAAATCCTCTATACGGGGCAAGGTGTACTTGTTCTTGATTGTTACCTCGTTGAGAGCTCGGTAATCCATGCACATCCTTTGGGATCCATCCTTCTTGTCCACAAATAGAACGGGCGCTCCCCAAGGTGAAGAGCTAGGGCGAATAAAACCTTTCTCTAATTGCTCTTGAATCTGCTTCTTGAGCTCCGCTAATTCCATAGGAGGCATCCTATACGGCCTCTTAGCTATAGGTGCAGTTCCAGGTGTTAAATCAATAACAAACTCAATGTCTCGATCGGGTGGCATACCTGGCAACTCGCCCGGAAAAACATCCAAAAATTCACACACCACCGGAATCTCCTCAATTGCAGCACCGTCCATATGATTCAGCTCCAATTGCTTCGGTGCGGTTTGACATGCTTCAAATTCTACGGTGATCCCTTCCTCATTGGTCAACTTCACCGTCTTCGTGGCACACTCGATAATTCCATTGTGTTTTCTCAACCAGTCCATACCAAGTATAATGTCCAACGCTTGAGAATCCAAAACAATGAGGTTGGCGGAGAAGTCTACCCCCCTTATTCTAAGGCCTACTTTTGGACATACTATATTTGTCCTCATCTCTCCTCCAGGAGACTTAACCAATAGAGTAAACTTCATATGAGAGATAGGCAAACTATACTTGGCAACATACTTTGATGCAATGAATGAATGCGATGCTCCGGAATCAAATAACATAGTCGCGGGGTTGGAGTTTGCGATAAACATACCAATGACCACATCATCAGCTTGTTGAGCATCCTCCGTTGAGACATGGTTCACGTTGCCATGAGCAAAATTCTGCTGTCCACGGTTCCCTTGTGGTTGTCGTCCATTGGGTCTTGGGTTTTGCCTCGGTGCATTGCTTCCTTGGCCAAGACCTGACTTAGGACATTGATGCGCAAAGTGTCCAGCTTCTCCACAAGTGTAGCACTTCTTAACCTCACCAGAATTATTGGGACGAGCTTGGTTTTGAACATTAGCACCAGGAAAATTAGCACGAGGCGCATAAGGCATTTGAGGCCTAGGTGCTTGCGTGACAGGGCGCTGCTGCACAAACTGAGTTGGGTGTGGTGCATAAACAGGGCGCTGAGCAGGAATAGAGGAGCTGTAATAGGGTGCATTGGGTGGTGCAAGGCGAGGGCGCACATTACTTCCTTGTTGCTGTCCTTGATATGGCGTCTTCCTCTTGATTTCTTGCTCCATCTCACGGATCTTGTTCTCAACCACAATTGCTTTGTCCACAAGCTTCTGGAAATTTGCATAGTCACAATTGAGCAATTGTACTTGGATCTCATTGTTCAAGCCCCTCATGAACAAGTATTGCTTCCGGCTGTCCCGACTAACATCCTCAGGCGCGTACCTTGAGAGTTGAGTGAATTTATTGAGATATTCACTCACACTTGATCTTCCTTGCCTTAAATTCTCAAATTCTTGCCTCTTCAATATCATAACACCCTCGGGCACGTAATGATAACGAAAATTTTCCTTGAATTCAGCCCAAGTAATTCTCTCTTGGTTCTCATGAGCATTGCAATAAGAATCCCACCAATCCGCAGCTGCTCCAACTAGTTGATGAGAAGCAAACAAGACCTTCTCCCAGTCACTGCATTGGACAATAGCCAGCTTCTTCTCCACGGACTTGAGCCAATCGTCCGCATCCATAGGGTCAGCAGCTTGAGCAAAGGTCGGCGGCCTAGTCCTCATAAACTCTCCCAATCGGTTATGAGGAGGCGGGGGTGGCGGTGGGGGGCATGTTGGGCTGGTTGTTGATATTTCCAGCCTGCAGCTGTCCCATTGTTTGTATCATGGTCTGCATGAGCTGGTTTTGCATAGCCAATAGCTGCTCAATGTTGATAGCTACCTGAGTAGATCCTTGTCCGATGTTGTTCTGAGGCACTCCATTGTTCTCCTCCTCACCATTGCCATCCCTCTGGTTGCGTGTCCTCACCATCTGAAGAAAAGCAATAGATAAGAATTAGAAACGTCCCCAACTATATGCATCAAGGGATATGAACTAAACAGCTAGCTACACTAGCCTAGGTGGACATGGCAATGCTAAGGCATCCCAAAATCCTCTATTAAGCACACAAGCAAGCAATATATATAGCAAACAGCACTCCAAGCAAAAACACATCGATTCCTGAGTGCTCCTATGTGCTCTAAAGTGTCCATTCTATCTAGGCTGCATCCTACGGTCAACCTGTGGCTCTGATACCAATCTGTGATGCCCGGTTCCGAAAACTGAATCAAGCTAACGCATATGTGTGCCCAGGATGTTCATCACACATACACGAGTGCAATCACAAAAGAGTATACAGAAAATTACCACAGAACAAGATTAATTAACCAAATTTTATTACGCAAACCAGATTATCCTCGAATACAAGCTCTAATGAATACTAATAACAAGTTTAACTAATGCAGCGGAAATAAACTAATTAAGCAAACTAAACAGCTATGCAGCATAAGCAATAGGGTATAACGCAGCTCCAATAACACCACAGGCAAAGCTGACGGTAGACACGGCCTAGAACTCCGCATTATCACCATTAAACTCCCAATCCTGACCTGCAACTGTTGGGGGGGGGGGGGGGGAATTGCAAGAGTGAGTACATGTCGTACTCAGCAAGTGTGGAAAGTATGACATGTGGCTGATTCAAATGACGAATGTAATAATGGCTAAGTGCTGAAAAGTACAATAAAACCATTTGGAAAAGCAATGTATCATATTTATGTAAAGTAAAACCATCATAAACCATGTAACCATAATAATACCAGTCCATAATTTACCATTCTCATCCATAATTTCAGATTTCACCATTTGCCTATAACCATATTCAATACCAGAAATTAATCCATAACCATCCATAACCATTACCAAACCATAACCATCCCAAATTTCCAATTTCCCTGTAATCATGGAAGTTGTCCAGGTGCTCATATCCGGGAGCACGGCTATCATGATAGTTTTAATACTCTACAGAGTTTGTACCACTTTACCCACGTGTTTGTGATTTCATCACCCGTCGGCGACTAAAGAACCTCCCTTATGCCAATTAACTTCCTTTGGTGTATGGCCAAGAGATCACAAAATAGCCTTTACAAAGGGATTACTAGCCTATTTAGACCCCACTGAGGTTTCACCGGTGGCGATGCCTCCAACTGATCACATCTTCAACCAAGGGCCCCCTCTTGAGCCATTCGGATCCCAGGGTAGTCCCGCCAATCATCAACAAACCCAATCCGACTACCCCTTCCTCGAGCATCCACAATGGTCCAAACAGCACTAGCAAAGCCCTCATTAATCAGCTATGTCGCACCCATACTTGGCCTCGTGGTGGCACTGTAGTCCTGGCTTATTCTCGCATGAACCGGTCCTTAGATCTAAAGCAAGCAAACCACCATAACATCCAACCCATCCACATACCAGGCTTGCTTAGATCACCCATCGTATTGACCAGTTCATATTAACCATAATCTCATCCGTACATAATTAAATTGAGTGGTATAGTTGTTTTCCCATCCCAGTTGATTAAGCGAAGCAAAAGGTAAAAACCCTTCCCGACTCTCTCTACCATAAATTCCAGGTGACAAGGGTGGTCAACAATTCTAGTAAACTTCCTACCTTAGGTTTCCCATCAAATTGACACAAGCATGCAATTTTGTAAACAAAACATTTATTTTAAAAACAAGATCAATATGCTTCAAGGACACTTGCCTTGCTCTTGCTGCTGATTAGGGTCAAAGCCTTCAAACTCTTGATGTTGTAGATCCTCCGCGGCACTCTCTAGCGCAAATCCGTCTAATCCACACAATAAACATACAAGACAAGAAACACAATCAAAGAGTGCACAAATATTACTCAACATGATATGACATGCATGATTGATGCAAACGCAAGGTAGAACTTGTTAATTGATTGCTTTTAATGATAACTAACTAGTTCTAATAGCTTTTAACAAGTTTATACAGGTTTGGATTCGATTAGATCAAAATTTAGAACCAATTCAACACAATTTAACCAGAAAGATCGGACTAGTCCGCTAGGGACTGGACAAGTCCGCCCTCTGCGAGATCAGCAGATTAGGGTTTTCTATATCGACGTGAATTTGGAGATTAGGGGTTGAATTCACGTAAGGACAAGAGAATAGAAGGTATACCAGGTGGTTAGAACTCCAATGAATCAAGAAACTTGGAGGTAACACTTGGATCTTGATGATCTAGGGTTGGTGATGAACTTGGGGATGAATTGGTGATGAAGAACGAAAACTTGGTGGAGATCTTGATCCTCTTTCATTTCCTCCTCTTCTTCCCCTTGCTTGGGATCTTCTCCTCCCTCCTTGGTGGTGGCTCTCCACGAACTAGGGTTTGGGTGGGTGGAAAAGTGGCAAATAGATTTCAATCCAAAGGGTGGGGCTGTTTATATAGAGGTGGAGGCTAGGGTTAGATGGATTTCGAGTTTGAGAGGAGTAGAGGCCGGTTTAGAGTCCCACATGGGCTCTAAAAGAGTTAGGCACGACATCCCTAGGCCCACTTAACGTGAAACCCAAGGAACAAGTCATAAAGCAAAAGATCAACTCGAAGTCACGAAATATCGGACAAGTCCGGAAAGCACCGGACTAGTCCGAAGTTGTCCAGAGAGAAAATCGGACAAGTCCGCTGGAACACCGGACTAGTCCGGAGAAGTCCAAGGACTTAGCAATTTTTCAAGAATTCTTGGAATATCGGACTAGTCCGCACAAAATCGGACAAGTCCGAAAGTTTCCAGAGCCAAATCGGACTAGTCCGCAGCAAAAACGGACAAGTCCGTTTTTAGCCAGAGAGAAATCAGACTAGTCCTCACTAAAATCGGACTAGTCCGCACTTTCCTGCGTTTTAAGTGCGGTTTTATTCCAAATCAATTTTAAATGCTCCGAATCAATTTTAAACTTGTTCCTCTTTATGTGGATCAATGTTAAACATGTATATGAATGTATGCAAGGCATGATGTATGAAAATGAGGGTGTTACAGTCCGTTGAGGAAGGCGCTTTTTACGTCCATTTGATACAGCTTGAAATCATGGTGAGTAGCATATGCAAGTAATATTCTAATTGATTCAAGCCTAGCTACTGGAGCAAAAGTCTCATCGAAATCCAAACCTTCGACTTGTGAGTAACCTTTGGCCACAAGTCGTGCCTTGTTTCTTGTCACCACCCCGTGTTCGTCTTGCTTGTTGCGGAAGACCCACTTGGTGCCCACTATATTTGCATTGGGTCTTGCCACAAGTTCCCAAACCTCGTTTCTCTTGAAGTTGTTCAACTCTTCTTGCATTGCCACCACCCAGTCCGGATCCTTCAATGCATCCTCAGTCCTACGTGGTTCCAAAAAGGAGACAAACGAGTAATGCTCACAAATATTAGCTATACGAGATCTAGTGGTTACTCCCTTTTGGATGTCACCGATGATGTTGTCAATTGGGTGATCCCTTTGAATGCATTGGTGTACTCTTGGGTGTGGCACTTGAAGAGTTGTGTGTTAGTGATCATTTTCTTCTCCCCTTGAGTGGTTGCCCTCGTTGATTTGTTGATCATCTTCATATTCTTGTGATTGATCTTGTATCAAAGCTCCCCCTTGATTGTTGATCTCATCTTGTGGTTCACTTTCCTCTTGTGTTTGTGACGATGACTCTTGTGGTCGAACTTCGCCTAGAGCCATTCTCTTCAATGCTTGATAAGGAGTTTCTTCTTTACCTAATTCACATTGATCAACTTGCTCCTTTTGGGAGACATTAGTTTCATCGAACACTACGTCACGTGCCACTTCAACAAGTCCGAAAGCCTTGTTGAAAACACGATAGGCGTAAGTGTTCGAATCATAACCAAGCAAGAAACCTTCATCGGACTTCGAAGCGAACTTTGAAGTCCTGGGCTTCTTGTTCAAGATATAACATGGAGAGCCAAAAACACGAAAATATGAAATGTTTGGTTTGTTACCGGTGAGTAGCTCATAAGGAGTCTTCTTGAGTAGTCGATGAAGGTAGAGTCGATTTGCGGCGTGGCAAGCGGTGTTAATTGCTTCCGTCCAAAATCGATCCGAAGTCTTGTATTCATCGAGCATTGTTCTTGCCATCTCTATAAGCGTTCGGTTCTTCCTTTCGGCAACTCCGTTTTGTTGTGGAGAGTATGGTGCCGAAAATTCGTGCTTGATCCCCTCCTCATCAAGGTATTCCTCCACTTGTATGTTCTTGAACTCCATGCCGTTATCGCTCCAAATACTCTTGATCGATAGCGAGAACTCGTTTTGCGCTCGTTTGAAGAATTTCTTGAGTGTCCCTTGTGTTTCTGACTTGTCATGCAAAAAGAACACCCAAGTGAAGCGGGAAAAATCATCAATAATGACTAAACCATATTTATTACCGCCGATGCTTATGTAAGCAATTGGACCAAACAAGTCCATATGCAGTAGTTCGAGTGGTCTTGTCGTAGTCATGATGTTCTTTGCGGGATGATGTGCTCCAACTTGCTTCCCGGCTTGGCACGCGCTACAAGGCCCGTCTTTCTCAAAAACAACATCTTTCAAACCTCGGATGTGATCGCCCTTGAGGAGTTTTTGAAGATTCCGCATACCAACATGTGCTAGCCGTCTATGCCACAGCCAACCCATGTTGGTTTTTGCAATCAAGCATGTGTCGAGTTTGGCTTTATCCTTGTTGAGGTCAACAAGGTAAAGCTTTCCCTTCAACATACCCTTGAATGCAACGGAACCATCACTCCTCCTTGAGACGGTCACACCCTCGTTAGTGAACAGGCAATTATAACCTTTGTCACATAATTGAGATATGGACAGCAGGTTATAATCTAAAGATTCAACATGTAAAACTTGAGAAAGAGTGTGTTCAGAAGATATTGCTATTTTACCGGTACTGAGCACCCTTCCTTGACTATTATCTCCGAAGTAGATGCCTTCGTTTGGGTCCTCGTTTTCTTCATATTCCACGAACATCCTCCTTTCTCCGGTCATGTGGTTGGTGCATCCACTGTCTAGCACCCATTTGGTTCCACCGGAGGAATAGGCCTGCAGAAACAAATTATGCCTTGGTTTTAGGTACCCAAGCTTGCTTGGGTCCTTGGAGGTTAGTTACAATACATTTGGGCACCCACACATGGGATTTTGTGTTCCCATGGCGTGGCCCAGCATAAAAAGCATAAACTTTACCAAGATTGTTTCTCATTAATACATAAGAGGCATCAAAGGTTTTGAACAAGAGTTGCTGTTGTTTATGGATCGGACTAGTCTGTGTGATCGAACTTGTCCGGATGACCGGACTTGTCTGGACCACAACCGGACTAGTCCGGTGTTCATGAGAGTTCAAGTTCTTAATTTTCAGGTTGCCAGGTTGTGAGGGTCCTCCTTTCACAAAGGTAATCCTTCCCTTGTTATTCTTATGATTTCCAGCATTTTGCTTTCCATCATAAGAGTAACCAATGCCATACTTGACATTTGGAGGTCTTTGGACCAAGTATGCACTACGTGCATAGTTGATCCTCCCCTTGTCAAATATTCCACATTGAGTGGGATCTTTATCCTTTGTGGAGGTAGACTTTTCATTCAAACTGGTGTTTATTTTACCACAATTGCACATATGAACAAGATTAGTTGAAGTGGGTTGAGAAGGTAGACTTGAAGAGGAGGAAGATTCACTTAGCTTGAGTGAATCAACTTGCACTTCAAGGATCTTGTTGACCTTGATCAGGTCATCAAGTTGTTCCTTGATTGCAACGTTTGAGTTGGTTAACTCCAAGCAGGTTTTCTTGCTTGAGGCTAGCTCAAGCTCTAGTGAGCTGTTTTTCTCCTTTTCAAGAACTAGAAGACTGTCAAGTTCGACATGCTTCTCCTTTTGGGAGATGATCATGTCCTCTTGACGATCAATCAGCTGCTCCTTCTCAACAAGTTGGTCAAGTAGAAATTTTATTTTAGCAGCAGTTTTTCTATCTAATCCAATTAACATATCTTCATCATCACTATCTAGTTCATCATTACTTGAGTAGGAATGCATGGAAGGAGTTTTGATGTTTACCTTGCGTTTACCTTCCTTTGCCATGAGGCAAGTGTCATGTCCCTTCTTTGTACCGAGCGTGGGGAAGAGTGTGGGTCTCTTGGACGTGCTTTCAATGGCTATACTAGCCATCTCTTCTTCATCGGATGATGAGGACTCATCGTTTGAGTCCCACTCCTTTCCAATGTGTGCTTGTTCAGCTTGTTTCTTCTTCTTGAAGAATTTCTTTGGTTGAGGCTTGGCTTCTTTATTCTTCTTCTTGTTGTCCTCATACGGGCAATCGACTATAAAGTGGTTGTACTCACCACAATTATAGCACGCCCGCCTCATCTTCGGCTTTATTCTCTCCTTGTACTTGCCTTCACTTGATTTTGTTCCTTGTCTTTTCTTCATTATTCTTTTGAACTTTTTCATGAACAAAATCATGTCCTCTTCGTCCAGCTCACTGCTTTCATCATCGCTGTCCTCCTCAAGTTGTGCTTCTCTTGCTTCTTTGGATAGAGGCTTGAGTGTGGACTTTAAGGCAACTCCCTTCTTCTTGGCCGATGTGAGGTCGGCTATTTCTTTAACGTGCTTGGCTTGTTTCTCCATCATTTCAAAGTTGATGATTTTGCCAAGCAACTCATCTGGAGTCATCCTCTTGTACCCGGGACTCTCTCTAATCATAGAGCATAGTGTGACATTGCGAGGCATAAAGGCTCTAAGGATGAGCTTTACAACCTCGTGGTCATTCCACTTCATGCTCCCATATGATCGAACCTTGTTTACAAGTGTTTTCAGTCGGTTGTACATGTCCTGGGGAGACTCGTCTTCCTCAATTGCGAACCTTCCTAGTTCGCCTTCGATCATTTCAATTTTCGCCTCCCGCACATGCCGATCACCTTCATGGGCTGTTTGCAGTGTGTCCCATATTTCCTTGGCAATCTCCAGTCCGTCCACCTTTGTGAATTCATCTCGACTTAGAGAGGAGGTGATTACGACTGCGGCTTGAGTGTTTCTGTGGATGGCTTGCTCTTGACTTGGGGTGAGCTCTTTATCGTCATTTGGGATGTCTATTCCTGTGCACACAATATGCCATAAACTTGGGTTAAGGGAAATCAAGTGCATCTTCATATTTTGCCTCCACATGGAGTAATCACTCCCATCGAAGTGTGGGGCTTTTCCAAGAGGAATAGATAGGTAATGGCTGTTGTTTGATTTTAAACGATCATAGTTAAAAGGATATCGGGAGTAGTCGGTGTGACTACTCCCCTTCTTCTTCTCTTCAACTTTAGCTTTCCCTTTGGAAATTGCTTTCTTTCTGAGGAGTGCTTTCAACTCCAGCGTCTCCTCATCATCATCATCGAAGTCTTGAATTGCTTCGAGATACTTTTCAAGCTTTTGGTTCTTGTTGTTGTTCACTTCTTCCTGGTTGTTGATTTTCTGAACCTCCTTCATGTCCGACATGATCTCTTCGAGTGGTTGCACTCTTTCTTGAAGAACCTTGCTCAGATACCAATTGAATGTAGGCCTAGAGGGGGGGGGGTGAATAGGCCTTTTTGATTTTTCTCGGTTCCTGTGATACTCAACAACAGAGTCAATACCAGAGATATCGGACTAGTCCGGTAAAGTGCGTACTAGTCCGGTTTTCACGGGCTAAGTTGATCAAGTTTAAACAGTTTGATTGATTCGTTAGTGTTTGCAGCGGAAATATAAACTTGAATGACAGGATAATAGTTGTATATCAAATTCTATTACAATTAAGGTTCTTGATCAACACTTTATCTCAAATTGACCGAAGTGAATCAAACCCTAGATTAAGATGATCAATTAAGATGAAGAACACAAAAGAACAAGACACACGATTTATCCCGTGGTTCGGCTACCACGAAGGCAACCTACGTCCACGTTGAGGAGCCCACAAAAGGACCGGGTCTTCTCCAACCCTTTCCTCGTCGGATCGCCACGAAGGCCAATCCTCTTCCACTAATCACAAGGGGTAAATAACCAAGTTGAAGGGGCGTTCTCACACGTTGAGAGCTCCCTTGATTACAACTTACAAAGCCACCAATAACACACTCGAAAATTACAAATTGAGACGCAAGAGCGTGTTAGAGAATCAAACCAAGAGCTCAATGATGTGTGCCAAGTGTCTCTCCAATGATCTAGAAGTGATCTTCAATAGATTGATCGATTTTTTCACTCAACTTCGTGGAGAGAGGTGGTTTTTGAGTCTCTTGGGAGGTGTGATGGCGCTAGGGTTCGAGAGCATGTAAAAGTGGGCCGTGCACCTCTATTTATATGGGGTTTCCAAAAGTGACCGTTAGGGTTCAGAAATATCGGACTAGTCCGGTGTGCTGTGTGTAGCAAACCCTAAGTGTCCAGGAATATCGGACTAGTCCGGTACAAAACGGACTTGTCCGATTTCACTACTGGAAATCTTCGGACTAGTCCGATTGCCATCGGACTTGTCCGGACAAATGAAACCCTAAGTGTTTAGGATGACAAGTCCGCACTTGGAGGACTTGTCCGATTTAGATCAGTGTGTATATCGGACTAGTCCGTGTAGACACCGGACTTGTCCGAAGAGGATCAGAAAGAATTTTGAACTAGTCCGGATCACAACGGACTTGTCCGATTTTGTGTGACTTGTGCATTGTGTTGAGGACTAGTCCGCATAGGGGAGGACTAGTCCGAAGTGGATCAGAAAGATATCGGACTAGTCCGGTGGATACCAGACTTGTCCGATCTAGTGCAGAGAGTGATATCGGACTAGTTCGGCTGATATCGGACTAGTCCGGTCCTGTATAACTTTGTGCATTATGTGTGTGTGCTTGAAAGTGATTGAGCTCTTGGGTGTGTTTCCTTAACACACTCCACACATAATAGTCTACTATTTTCTTCTCATTGAGCTCAAATCCACTTTGCTTTCCATTTCCCTTCTTTTTGGCATTTTGCTCATTTTCCACTATTTGCCTGCATTCATCTCAACAAAAGGATTAGGATCCCAATTGCTTGTCATAAATCATCCAAAACCCACAAGGGAGTCCTAGATGCACTTTCATGCATATGCAAACATACCTATTGAACGACATATGCAATTTCTGGTCATGTATCTGTGAGATATTGCAATGCTCCAGCTAATTGTCGGTACTTGGATGCATTAGAGACTCATTTGCCACTGGAATATGATAACTTGCCGTGAGTATCTACCAGTGTGAACACCGGTTTGCATTGTATCATGCCTGCCCTGTCCAGTAGATCTTCAGCATAAGCGGATTGAGAGAGAAAGAAACCATGTGATGACCTTTTAATATTGACTCCGTCGGTACCCCGCAGATCGGGTACCACCGCGCACAAGGAGAAAACGGCTAAGGACTCGACCTCTACTAAAGAGGCCGAATCCGAGGCTACCACGTCGTGGAGGGAAGGACCAGATCCTACCTCTCCGCCGGGGCAGGCTCCGGGTTGCCGCGTGGCCAGCTGAACTGGACCCTCGCCTCCCCGCTGAGGTGGGCTCCGGGGCTGCCACGTGGTTAATCGGAACCTCGGGGCCATGCTTGCTTCCTTGCAGGGAAAGGCACCGGAACTACCATGTGGCCAGCAGGGCTGAGCCTCCACCCCTCCACAGGGGTGGGCTCCAGATGCGCCACGTGGCCTTTACCATCGAGTGCTCGACTCCCCACAGAGGCAGGCTCCGGTGCAACCACGTGGCAGACGACCAACTCAGTGCGGTAGGAGACCACAGTAAAGGAAGGCGTGCGCCGCTCGAACATGCATTAAAGTACGCGCGCCTTCCCCAGGCGAAGCGGAGTCGCGCATGCGTAAGTCAAGGCTCCAGTGTCCTGTCTTGTCCAAGTAGCCGGTATAGACCCACGCCGCAAGACGGACGAATGGGCCGCAAGGACAAGACGGGCGGGACGTGCACCGCCATTATGACCAACTATGTGTAGCTCTGGCGCACGACGCGGCGGGACGGCGCATTGACGCCCCTAACAAAGGGAAGTAGATAGCATTTAATCCTAGATCTTGTATAGGATTTGGCTCTCCCCGGGACCACCTGTCGGGCCCTGGGGCCCACCTTGTGACTGCAGAGTCCTTGAACTATAAAAGGACTCAGCAGACGACCTTGGAAGAGGATCGAAAAATCAGACTAAGACTCATCCACGCTCAAGCAAGGCAATACACAAACACTCCCGTGGACGTAGGGTGTTATGCTCCGGCGGCTCGAACCACGTAAAACCCTCTGTGTTCACCATCCTGCTGCGCTCAATCTCTTGGGACTAGCCCTCGTGAATCCAAAGAACCTCCGCGGGCTGCTCTCTAAGCAGGTTCGGGGGAAGTGTCGTTTAAGACCTTCGACATTTGGCGCGCCAGGAAGGGGGCTTTTTTCCCGAGAAGATTTCCACTAGCAGTAATGGTGAACGACCATTCCAATGCCGGTACATCTAGGCCGCAGTCGTGGCGACAGGAAGCAGTTGAGGACCAGGCATCATCTCGCTCTAAAGCGGGATCCCACTGTAGAGCAGCGAGGCCGGGACCTTCACGTTGGCCCACTGTCACCTCGCTGGCTGCAGGTCGGCACGCCACACCATGGCGTACTCCAGATGTGACAACAGCTACAGTGCCACCGGAAGCAAGCCCGGAGAGTGCGCTCGCAGCAGCGCGCGCGCTACTCCACAATCCACCTGCTGGAGATGCTCCCCGGGGAGCAGCTCAGCAGTGGATCAACGACGTCGACCACCTCATCACCGTTGCACTCAACGCACCTCCACCAAGGGAGACACATGCCCAGTTGATGCATGTGTCGTTGTCACGGACTCCAACCATCGACCGATGGACGGCGGACTCGCGATCGACTAGGATCTTGGCAACAGACCTGAGAACCGGGCTGCAGCGCCGCAGGTCGGGAGAAGACTGCCGAGTTACCATCAAGCGACAGAGGGAACGGCGGCGCAACCTTGAGGTGGACTACAGTGCGCCGGACCCTGTTCCCCAGGCTCACGCCATGCCACCGCCAAACCCGGCGTATGTTACGCCACCTCCATACCATGCGTACATCGCGCCTCCACCTCCACAGGCGTACGCTGCACCGCCCCAGCATCAGGTGTATGCAGGCCCACCTGCTCACCCGAGGTATGCAATGCCACCACCGGCACCAGTCAGCCCCACCCAAGGGTGTGCGGCTCTGGCACCTCACCTCCGTTTCGTGGTCTGGCCACGAAAGTTCCGGCCACACATGCCGGAGAAGTACGACAGGAGTGTCAACCCGAGTGAGTTCCTACAGATCTACTCCACTGCGATACTAGCTGCAGGAGGCAACGCGGCCGTCATGGCCAACTACTTCCCCGTCGTCCTGACCGTCCCAACCCGGTCATGGCTCATGAACCTGCCCCAGGGGTCCATAAACTCCTAGGATGAACCGTGTCGGCAGTTCGTGGCGAACTTCGGCAGTTCCTACAAGCGCCCCGGCATAGAGCTTGACCTCCACGCCGTCAGACAGCGCGCTGGAGAGTCGCTGCAATCATTCATCCAGCGGTTCTCTCAGGTACGGGACACAATCCCTCATATCGCTAGCGCATCAGTTATTGTTGCGTTCAGGCAGGGTGTGAGGGACAAGAAAATGCTTGAGAAGCTAGCCACGCATGAAGTGCGTGATGTCTCTGAGCTGTTTGTCCTGGCAGACAGATGTGCTAGGGCAGCTGAGGGACGCAACTGGCACTCCCAACCTTCCTCAGAGGCAAGGGAAGCCACGCCAACTGAGGAAGGAGCCTCTGCAAAAAGTAGCGGCAAGAAGAAGAAGAAGGGAGATTGCAAGAACAAGCCAAAGACTGGAGCCCATGCAGTGGCAGCCGCGGCTCCCGGCGGAGCCCGACCGTCGCGCCGAGACAAGCGCCCTCGGCAGTCACCTGAACCTGAGGAGCCTGACTTCAAGTGCCCGGTGCACCGCACAAATAGCCATAGCGCTAGCGAGTGCCGGGAAGTGAAGAAGTTCGCGGAGCGGTTCCGTGAACAAAAGGAGAAGAAGCAGCTCCAGGAGGGCGCACCTTCCCGCCAGAGGGAGGGAAAACAGAAGGTCGATCCCGAAAAGGAGGATGACAACGAGATGGGGTTCCAGGAACCCCAGAGGGCGGTGAAGGCCGTCTTCGAGGGTGGCGACTCTGACTCCAGCAGCGATAAGGAGTGTTGCAAGACTCTCCACGTCATCTACGGGGGAGCCACAGATCCCACGTCCTGGAACGCAGTGAAGACTCTACGACGGGCAGTGGCCGCGGTGGCCCCCGCTCCCATCCTGGCTCCCCACCACAAGTGGAGAGCACGACAATCAGCTTCAACGCCTCTGACTGCCCGAAGAACATGGCGGGGGTAGGCGTACTCCTGCTGCTGGTGTCCCCGACCATCGCCAACATGAAGGTCTTTCACGTGCTGATTGATGGTGGGGTAGGCCTCAACCTCATCTCCACGGCAGCCTTCCGGAAGCTACAACTGCTGATGTCCCGGCTCACACCTTCGAGCCCGTTCTCAGGTGTTGGACCGGGACAGATTCTCCCGTGCGATAACATTCACCTCCCGGTGACCTTTGGGACCCCGAAGAATTACCGTACAGAGAGCGTTTTGTTCGACGTGGCAGACGTCGACCTCCCCTTCAATGCAATCATTGGGAGGCTGGTGCTCTACAGGTTCATGGCCGTAGCCCACTACGGCTACCTCGTCCTAAATATGCTGACGCCTTCCGGTGTCCTCAGGATCAGAGGGGACCGCTCAGCTGCAGTATCCGCCTTAGAGCAGCTTCAGGCGCTCACAGCCGGGAGGGCTCCGGCTTCAGGGGGCACGAAGGAGAGTCAACCAGAATAGGGTCTGACGCAGCAGGCCTCCACTTCTGCACCCCGTGTGCAACCAGCCGACGACGACGTCCTAGTAAAGGTCGTCAGGATTGGTTCTGAGGCCGCCCAGACAACCCGTATCGCGGGGAACCTGGACAGCAAATAGGAACTCGCGCTCGTCACCTTCCTCCAGGACAATGTCGATGTGTTTGCATGGAAACCATCACAAATGCCCGGGATCCCTAGGGAGGTGATTGAGCACCATCTGAAGATATACCTTGACGCCCGACCGGTGCAACAGAAGCCCAAGAAACAGTCCATCGAGAGGCAGAACTTCATCCGTGAAGAAATCAAGAAGCTGCTCGATGCTGGTTTCATCCGGGAGGTCCACCACCCACGGTGGTTGGCCAACCCTGTTGTCGTCCCCAAGGTTGGTGGGAAGCTCCGAATGTGCATCGACTACACCAACCTCAATAAGGCATGCCCAAAGGATCCATTCCCTCTTCCTAGGATAGATCAAATAGTAGACTCAACATCAGGCTGTGATCTTCTGTGTTTCCTAGATGCGTATTCTGGTTTTCACCAAGTACCAATGTCTAGGGAAGATGAGGAACACACTGCTTTCATAACAGTAGGTGGCCTGTATTGTTATGTCTCCATGCCTTATGGACTCAAGAATGCTCTCCCCACCTTTGTGCGTGCAATGCATAAGACATTTGGGGACCTCATTAGAGACCTGGTAGAGGTGTATGTTGATGACATCGTGGTAAAAATTAGAGCCCACACATCCTTATTAGACAACCTGTCCCAGGTCTTCAGCAAGCTTCGCACGACGCACACAATGCTGAACCCTGACAAGTGTGTCTTTGGGGTTTCTGTAGGGAAGCTCCTTGGTTTCTTGGTATTACACCGAGGAATTGAAGCTAACCCAGAGAAGATCAAGGCAATAGAGCTGATGCGGCCGCCGGCTCGTATCAAGGATGTGCAGAAGCTTGCAGGGTGTTTGGCGGCCCTCAGCCGGTTCATCTCAAGACTGGTTGAGCGAGCCCTGCCCTTCTTCAAGATTCTGCAGAAGTCGGGTCCCTTTGAGTGGACCGAGGAAGCGGAAGCGGCATTCCAGGAGCTCAAGAAGCATCTGACGACGCTACCCATTATGGTGGCACCAGAACCTGAAGAAGCGCTCCTGCTATACATCACCACAACAACGGAGGTGGTCAGCATAGTCTTGGTTGTAGAGCGGCCGGAGCTACTGCCGCAACAAGCACCAGAAGGAGCCCCAGAGGGGGAGGCTGAGCCTCAGGGGCCGGACCCAGAAGAGAACCCCCCCCCCCCCCCCCCCCCCGCCGTGTGCTCCAGGAACCAAGTGCCCTCTGGGTCCCAGCCCCCGGAGGTCCGACTAGACCCTGGGAGCCACATTTCCCAGGATGCAGACGCATTGCAAGGAGGCCCGTCCCCAGGGAGGGTTCAGACCTCCCAACAGCCAGTCTACTACATCAGTGAGGTCCTCCATGAAGCAAAAACAAGATACTTGGAGGTACACAAACTGCTATATGTAGTACTCATAACGTCGATGAAGCTCCGGCATTACTTCCAGGCTCACCGGGTTTCAGTGGTGACCTCCTTCCCACTAAAAACCGTGCTCCACAGCCCCAACTCGACTGGCAACATTGCCAAGTGGGCAGCAGAGCTGGCGGAGTTCGAGCTGGAGTTCCTACCTCGACATGCAGTCAAGAGCCAAGCACTGGCGGACTTCCTAGCAGAATGGACTCCATCGCCAAGCAACCCAGGGGACCCAGACAACGGAGAAACGGTGCCCAAGGCTCCAGTTTTCACTGAACCTCCCTGGACGCTCTACTTCGATGGCTCCTCGCGGAAGCAGGGGGCCAGGGTCCTGCTCCTCACCCCGACTGGGGAGCAGTTCAAGTACATGGTGCGCCTCGACTTCAAGGTGACTAACAACATGTCAGAATACGAAGCCCTAATCTTTGGTCTAAAGACTGCCCTGACTCTTAATGTCCGTCAACTTCTGGCTAAAGGTGATTCCCAGTTGATCATCAAGCAAGCCAAAGGGGAGTGTAGCTGCAATGACCCTTAGATAGCAACATACTTGCTGCACGTCTGGAAGCTCGAAAAGGACTTCGAAGTCTTGGACTTGTGCCATGTACCCCGAGCCGACAACTCAGTCGCAGACGACCTGTCAACGAAGGCCTCCACAGGGGCCCCAGTGCCTGAAGGAGTCTTTGCAAGGACGTTACCGCAACCAACCGCCCGAGCAGCTGAACCGGGTGAAGGGGGCGAGCCCAGCACCTCGAAGATGGCAGTCCCGATGGCCCTGCTACCATGGAGCCCGCCAAGGATCGTATGTGCTACCGGGAGCTCCGAGCTACCGGGCGCCCAAGATCTGGAGGCTCAAGTAAGTCCTGATGCATGGATCTCGGAGGTACGGGGCTACTTTAAAGACAACATCTTTCCCGAAGAACATGCCCTGGCAGAAAGGATAGTCCGCATGGCTAAGAGGTACACGCTGGTGGAAGGGGATCTCTACCGGCGTGGCACCAACGTCATCCTGTTGCGTTGCATTACCTGGGAGGAGGGCTGCGACTCGCTCACAGAGATCCATGGAGGCGAGTGTGGGAACCACGCATCATCTCGCACGCTGGTCGGTAAAGCCTTTTGGCACGACTTTTACTGGCCGACAACACTCCAGGATGCCGCCAAGATGGTCAGGAGATGCAAGGCGTGCCAGTTCCATGCCAAGCAGATCCACACACCAGCTCAGGCGTTGCAGATGATCCCTCCCTCATGGCCATTCGTTGTATGGGGTTTGGATATCCTGGGACCCTTTCCCAGAGCCGTCGGAGGATTCCGGCACCTCTACTTCGCCGTAGACAAGTTCACCAAGTGGCTGGAAGTCACTCCAGTCGTCACCATCAAAAAGCAGTCAGCAATCAAATTCATCAAGTCGATCGTCTGCCGGTTCGGGGTCCTGAACAGAATCATCACTGATAACGGGACCCAGTTCACAAGTGCAGCGTTCCATGAATATTGCGAGGACCTTGGGATCCAAGTCTGTTATGCATCTATCGCTCATCCAGAGAGCAATGGACAGGTCGAGAGGGCCAATGCAGAGATCCTCAAGGGCCTCAAGACTCGCACATTCTCACGCCTTGAGAAGCATGGTGCAAACTGTGTAGACGAGCTTCCGTGTGCACTGTGGGCTAGCCGGACATCAACCAGCCGGGCCACGGGAGAAACCCCTTTCGTCCTGGTGTACGGGGCAGAGGCCGTCCTCCCCCCAGAAATTACCATGGGCTCCCCCGTGTCCGGGTGTACGATGAAGTCGTGCAGGACCAGCTCCGACGTGAAGACGTGGATCTCGTCGATGAGGGACGAGTGAGAGCGGCTCTCCAAAATGCACGGTACAGGCAGACGCTCCGACGCTACCACTAGAGGACCGTGCGGAGTAGGGAGCTAAAGGTAGATGACCTGGTGCTGCGTCGCATACTCTCCCAGGAAGGGGCTAACAAACTCTCCCTCAGATGGGAGGGCCCCTTTCGGGTTACGGAGGTATGCCGCCCTGGGTGCGTCCGCCTAGCCACAGAGGATGGAGAGTGACTGCCCAATCCCTGGAACATCGAGCACCTCCGTAAGTTCTACCCCTAGACCAGCGTTAGGACAATTTTCTTTCATTGTAAAAGGTACATGGTGCCTAGGAACGGTCCTTAGGGCAACTAAGGCTCCGCGGACGAGGCTCTGAGTGCACATTTCTCTTAGCCTGGTCCAGAACCCTAAGTAGGTGCACTCGATTTCCTTTGTCGCCCGAGCCGGGTCATTCCCCTTGTAAAACCTGTCCCATCTTATGGGAGACTGCAATGAAAGATTGTTGTCCTACCCTGTATAGGGTTCCTCATTCAAAAATTATCTTTAATTTTTTATGATATTGCTATACGTTCGCTGTAGCTCGTGATCTATCATGAGCGCTGTCATTTTTCTCTACTCTAGCAATAGTGGGAGCCTTGCTGTCTGGTTGCAGGTGGGGTAGCTTGAGGTACATGCAATGTGCCTGGGTCCTCGGATGTTCCCATACTCGGGGGTAAGTGTCTCCAGATGGTCTCCCCCGGGAAAAGCTTACGCCGAGAGGGAGGTCCAGGGCCACAGCCTGCTTAGCCTGGTCCTGTACCCTAAGCCCCGTGCGCCCTGCCTCCCTAGCACTACAGCTGAGTACTGGGGGCCAGATGGACCACCCTTAAGTAGTATGGATAGCGAGCCCTAGGTGCAGACGCACTGAATTACCCAAGCCCCATGAGTCAGCCCAAGATCGTAAGTCAAGCGACACTAAAAAGGAGCAGGGAAACAATGACCAGCGGACAGAATTACTTCTCCTGTTTTTTGATCTATACGCAGGTCTTCAAGGAGTTATCCTGGTGATAACCGTCAGATTACCCACGAAGATGGTGGGCACCGCTGGACCAAGGCTCCGATGGCACCCCCAGCGGGCCCGCCGTCGACCTTTCACCAGAGATGGTGGGCACCGCCAGACCGAAGCTCCGGTGGTACCCCCAGGGGGCCCGTCGTCGATGTTTAACATAAGATGGCGGGCACCGCCGGACCAAGGCTCCGGTGGCACCCCCCAGGGGGCCCACCGTCGACCTCTCACCAGAGATGGTGGGCACCGCCGGACCGAAGCTCCGGTGGTACCCCCAGGGGGCCCGCCGTCAATGTTTCAAAGAAGATGGTGGGCACCACCGGACCGAAGCTCCGACGGCACCCCCAGGGGGCCCGCCGTCGACGTCCCTGCATACTCAGTTACAGCAATGCAACCTACGCATCCTAAGCTCCCCTGCAACCGTTTGCCCTAACTTCTAGGTATGTGACAGGTGTGCCCATAACAACTGGCCACACCTGTCAAGGGGCCACACTCCGGGGGGCGGCAGGTCCTGGAAGCTAAGGAGTAACAAGCAACTAGAAGATATTGCTAGAAATAAAAGCATGCTAAGTATAGGACATGTTGAGTATAAGAGGCACCATAGGCAGATTTTTTGTTCCAAAATAAAATGTTTGCCACCACAAGCAACCACAGACAAAAGCTGAAAGAAACACAAAACGTAAACAACGCATGGGGAGCCCTCAGCCGCTCTGCTGGAACCTTTAGGTGATAAGCGCCACTGCATCCGAGACTTCAAACTTGGTGGCCTCTTCCCTCTAGGCGATGGGCCCCTCGAGGACTGGCTGTAGAGAGACATTAGGGTACCAGCTCCGGTAGCAGGCCAGGATGTGCGTCGCCACCTCCTGCACCAGCATCCTCCCTTCTGCCTCCAGCTGGTTGTCGATGATGGCCCCCAGCGAACGCATCCTCGAGCTGGTGGAGTCAAGTGGCGGGAACACCTGGCTCACCTCCTGCGCTAGTTCCCCCACGCGCGCCGGGCTGAAGCCGAGCGGCACCAGAGCCGAGTCGGTGCCGCCATGGAACTCCCAGACCTTCCAGGCCTCAGTAGAGCGCGACGCCAGGAGCTCCTGCACCTCCTGCTTGGCCACCGCCAAAGCCCGGGGGCCGCCGTCTAGGAACCGCTTCTCCTTGGCCGCTAGGGCCCTCTCGCGCCCACTGACCTCCCGCTCGCGGCGGCTCAAGTCACCCTCATTGAGGGCGACGTTGAACTCGCGATCCAGGAGGGCCTGGTGCTCGGCGAGTTGGGCTTGCTCCACTTCAGCCAAGGCGGCATCCCGGCGGCGCGGACCCTCGCCCCTTCCTGCTGGAGGACGAGACAGCGGGAGGTCGCCTCCACCTCATCCTGCTTCGCCGCCAGCTCCTGCTCCCGTTCGGCAAGAGCAGCTTCCCGGCGAGACAATATTTGCTTAAGGTCCTCGCAGGACTGGAGGCAGGAGCTGGCCTCAACGTGGATAACCGCGGCGTCTTCCTTCAGCTTCTGGGTGACAGCGTCCAGTTGAGCGATGAGCTCGCGCTCCTGCTCGAGGATCTTCATCTCCTCCCGAACAACCACCTCCCGCTGAGCCGTTCGGCTCTTCGCCAGCTGGGTTCGGGCCTCCAGGGTCCTCGCCCATTCCCGGAGCCGGTCATCCTCGTCTTCAAGACGCCCTTTCTCCCGGGCGAGGGCCGCCTGAGCCTGCCGGAAGCCGGAGTAGGCCACGGCCATGGCCTCAGACAGGGGGAGGGGCTCCACCGCAGCAGCGGGTCCCTACCCCCCCCCCCCCCACTTCTTCAATATCATCCTCCATTTGGAGGACCACTGGGGCAACGGGGACCAGAGCTCCCCCAATCGGAGAAGGCGGTGGGGGGGGGGGGGGGGGACCATCGCCAGAAGTAGGCGCGTCGCCCCCAAGGGCCTCCTCCCCGGTGACGGCACCCGGGGCGGCGGCGCCAGCCAACGTAGCAGTGTCGGACGGCGCGGTGGCATCGGCCAGCACGGAGTAGCCAGTGGATGCGGAGTCGTTGGCGGGCGCGGCAGCAGTCGCTGGTGCGTGCAGCTGTGCTTCAGCAGCCGTTGTGGGGGTCTTGGGCACGGAGGCCCAGGGCACCCCGGCGGCAGCAGCCCGGTGTGTCGGAGCGGGCCCCGAGGCTGCAGAAGAGCACCGCGAGCCGGCTGGAGCGGCATACCGCCCAGCAGAAGGGCCAGCGGGCGGAGGAGTAGCTGTAGTGGTGTTGAAATAGAGCAAACCCGATCATAAGGAAATGACAGGGTAAGCACACAGCAAAGAGCACCCAAGATAAAATCTATGCAGGCTTACTGGGGGACATTGAAGTTCCACTGCTTCCCAAAAGGGTTGGGGGGGGGGGGGGGGTTCGGACCCCCCGAACCCGCGGCGGGGCCACTGAGTGTGCTGGGGGCCCCTGTGGTGGAGGAGTCGGTGGCACCCCCAAAGTCTGGCGCTCCTCCGAACGACGAGGGAATGCTGGGATCCCGTCGGCGTTAAGGAGCCTCCCCCTCTTGCGCGTCGAGGACTCGGGCGGCAAAGTGGCGCCATTGGCGCCCCCTGACGATAAATGCGATAGGGCTCCGACATCCTGACGAGGAGCGGAGGGGGGCGACGGCGGCGACCGGGCACGCTTCTTGGGGGTCGGGTCCAACACCGGAACTGGTGCTTTCCCTTTCCCCTTGTCAACAGAGGCGTTGTCGCCTCCCCATTGACGGTGCTGGGGCCCGCTTGAGGCGTTGTCGCTTGAAGGATCTTCGCCGCTTGGGGGAGCCCCGCCTCCCTCAGCGTCGTCGACGATGTTGACCCCCTAAAACGGGTCCCCGATCTGGCGTTGCGCCATCCCGGACTCGTCGAGTGTCGACATCGTCTTCAGCAGCTGCCTCCTCAGCTTGGAGTCTGAGCACAAGGGGCGGCAGGCCATCGGAAGAGCCAGCTCCTCGGGGGAAATGTCATCAGGACAGACCCGGGTCAACATGTCGTGCAGCTGCTGCTCATCCAGGTTGGAGTCGGGGCCGATCTCGAGCCGGGTGCAGTCTGATAGGCCGGTGAACATCCACGCCGGGCGAGTGCGGCGCTGGAGCGGAGCTATGCGGTAGGACATGAAGTCCCTCAACACCATGGCAGACGACAGCCCGCGGTCCACCAGCATTTGGATCCTCTCCAACACCGGGTTGAATGCCTCCTCCAGCTCTGGGCGCTCCTCCCAGAATGACCGCTCGGAGTAGGGGATCCTGGTTGGGAGGCACATCCGGTCGTGGGCTTCGACCTTGGCGATCATCCAATCTTCACGCCACTGCTCCCATCGTGCAGAGTTGAAGGAAGCAATGTATCTCGTGGGGACCTTGGTGCGGCGCTGGAAGTAGTAGGCGCCGAGGTGCTCCTTCGAGCTTCTCCCGGTGGCCCTCAGTACAAAAAAGTACCTGAAGAGCTCGACGACATCACCCCCACGAACATCTCGCAGAGGTGAGCAAAGACCACTAGCATGGCGATCGAGTTCGGTGCGAGGTGGTGGAGTTGGAGGCCGAAGGTCTCCAGGAGCATGACCAGGAAGGCGGATGCAGGCGGGACAAAGCCGGCCAGCATGTACAACGAAAAAAGCACCATCTCCCCAGCAGAGAGGCTCAGCGGCAGCCTCCTGGGACGGAGCCACTTCTCCTGCTCAGGAGCGTGCCAGCCGAGAAGCTGGCACATGGGGGCCAGATCAGGAGACCTTTACAGTCGGGACTTGGGCAGGATGCTCGCCATGAGGATCGAAGGAGGAGGCTCTGGAAGGGGAGATCGGGGGCTAGAGTGCAAGAACTGGGCTTGGGGCAAGAAGGAACGAGCGCAAGGATGCAGAAGCGGAAGAAAGGACTCTTAGGGGGAATGGTCTCTTTTTATCCACCTCTGCAAGCCAACAGACGCGGCGCGTGAATCGCCACAGCCTCGGTAGAAGAGCAACAGACCCGCACAGGCAATGACATGAGGGCCCAGATCAGTCGACAAAGAAGGCGAGCCGGGTGCCTAACTATGCGGGAGGTAACTCGACAGTTTCTGAAAAGGCAAAAGCAGCGGAAGTGCAGGAGCCACCTTGGGAACCACCGCAGTCAAAACACGGTTGAAGGCAGAAGTCATGTCGCGCGGCGCCCTTCCAGTGCCTCCGCTTACCAGGAGGAGACGCGTCGCCACAACGGCAGGGACGTGTCACCCGGGGAACTGCCCAGAATTAGAATAGAAAGAGTTGCGCGGGAAGATAAGGAAGAAGACCCCACCTGCGCTATCGACGACTTTACCGAGGTGGGCTCGGGGGCCACTATCGGTACCCCGGAGACCGGGTACCCCCGCGCACAAGGAGAAAACGGCTAAGGACTCAGCCTCTACTAAAGAGGCCGAATCTGAGGCTGCCACGTCGTGGAGGGAAGGACCAGATCCTACCTCTCCGCCGGGGCAGGCTCCCGGGTTGCCGCGTGGCCGGCTGAACTGGACCCTCGCCTCCCCGCTGAGGCGGGCTCCGGGGCTGCCACATGGCCAATCGGAACCTCGGCGCCAGGCCTGCTTCCTTGCAGGGAAAGGCACCGGAACTACCACGTGGCCAGCAGGGCTGAGCCTCCACCCCTCCACAGGGGTGGGCTCCGGATGCGCCATGTGGCCTTTACCATCGAGTGCTCGACTCCCCACAGAGGTAGGCTCCGGTGCAACCACGTGGCAGACGGCCAACTCAGTGCGATAGGAGACCGCAATAAAGGAAGGCTTGTGCCGCTCGAACATGCATTAAAGTACGCGCGCCTTCCACAGGCGAAGCGGAGTCGCGCATGTGTAAGTCAAGGCTCCAGTGTCCTGTCTTGTCCAAGTAGCGGGTATAGACCCACGCCGCAAGACAGACGAATGGGCCGCAAGGACAAGACGGGCGGGATGTGCACCGCCATCATGACCAACTATGTGTAGCCCTGGCGCACGACGCGGCGGGACAGCGCATTGACACCCCTAACAAAGGGAAGTAGATATCATTTAATCCTAGATCTTGTATAGGATTTGGCTCTCCCCGGGACCACCTGTCAGGCCTTGGGGCCCACCTTGTGATTGCAGAGTCCTTGAACTATAAAAGGACTCGGCAGACGACCTTGGAAGAGGATCGAAAAATCGGACTAAGACTCATACACGCTCAAGCAAGGCAATACACAAACACTCCCGTGGACGTAGGATGTTACGCTCCGGCGGCCCGAACCACGTAAAACCCTCTGTGTTCACCATCCTACTGCGCTCAATCTCCTGGGACTAACCCTCGTGAATCCAAAGAACCTCCGCGGGCTGCTCTCTAAGCAGGTCCGGGGGAAGTGTCGTTTAAGACCTTCGACAGACTCTCAAGAAAAATTTTAGGTCACCCATGTCTTTAATAGCGAATTCAGACTGCGAACATATGATAGTTTGCTGAAGATGAGCCTCGGATGAAGAGGTCAAAATCATGTCATCGACATATAAGAGTAGATAAGCCACTGTATTGTTGCTTCATAGACAAATAATGATAATCTGACTTGGTTGGAAAGAACCCGATTGAACGAGCAAAATTTGCAAACCTGTGAAACCATGTATGTGGTGCTTGCTTTAAACCATACAATGATTTGGACAGAAGACAGACATCATGAGGCCGATCCTTTTCGAGAATTCCAGTGGGCTGATTGCAATAAACCATTTCTTGAAGTTGACCGTGAAGAAACACATTGGATACGTCTAGTTGAATGACCTTCCAATGTTTTGTAGCAGAAATTGTAAGGACAATCCACACAGTGGCCGGCTTGATGACAGAAGCAAAAGTCTCACTAAAATCAATTCCCTCTTTTTGATTAAATCTACGGACAACCCATCTTGCCTTATACTTATCAAATGGTCCATATGGCTTGAATTTTTGCTTGAAAATCCATTTGCCGCTGATCACATTAGCACCAGTAGGGTGTGGCACAAAAGTCCACGACTTGTTGGCCTGCAATGCGGTAAATTCATCCTGCATGGCTCGAAACCAATTAGGATCTTTTAATGCAGCACAAGCAGATTTGGGCAATGGAGGTATGATCAAATCTGTAGCAGCCATGGCGTATTTAGGATTAGGCTGGAAGATCCCAGATTTCGCGCGAGTGATGATGTGGTGTTTAGGGTGGGAATCATGTGTTTGGACACTGGATGACGTGGGGCATGCTGGTAGGGTGGCTGTGGATGGAGACAGTTTGGGATCCGATGAAGAGTGCGGTGGCAGATCCGAGGAAGATGCCGTAGGGTGGTTGGGACTGGGTTGCAAAGGATCCAAGGATGCAGCGGAAAGATCGGGTGGTGCATCTGATGGGGAATTAATTGCTGTTTGTGATGTTGTGTGCAGTAGGGATCTGCTTCAGGTATTGTGCCACAGTGGGAGAGATAATGTGTTGTGTGGCGGGTGCGGATTGGTTGGCCGTGGTAGGCACTGCATGGCATGATGCTGTACGTTGGCGACGTGCGGAGTGCATGGGATCATTATCGGCTGTTTGTGGAGGATTTTGTGGATGGTTGGTTGGATCAGAAAAATTAGTGGCAAAAGGAAGCTGGTGCTCATCGAATATAATATGTCGTGACGTGATCACCTTGCAAGAATAGAGATCCAAGCACTGGTATCCTTTGTGCAAATCTGGGTATCCGAGGAAAACGCAGGGGATGGAACGGGGGTTGAGTTTATGTGGTGTGCAAGCAGAGATGTTCGGAAAGCATAAGCAGCCAAACATGCGAAGGTGTTCGTATGAGGGAAGAGTGCCAAAGAGTGTTTCATACGGATTAATTGGTCTAGTATGGCGGCAGGGAAGTTTGTTCATCAGGTAGGTCGATGTGCTAAGAGCTTCTGCCCAGTAGCGTGGTGGTGCGTGAGAGTGGAGGAGCATGGTTCGGATGGTGTTGTTTAATGTGCGTAGGATGCGTTCTGCCTTCCCGTTTTGAGGTGAAGTGTAGGGGCACAAAAGTCTCAGGTTAATTCCATGCTTGAGAAAGAAAGAGCATAGAGCAAAGTTGTCAAATTCTCTGCCATTGTCGGTTTGTAGGGCAACGACTATGGGCATACGAAACTGAGTGGCAACATATGAGTGAAAGGACAAAATAGTAGGTAAAACTTCACTCTTGTTTCTCAATGGAAAGGTCCCCACGTAGTGAGAATAATCATCCAACAACACTAAATAAAATTGGAAACCTGAACAACTGAGGACAGGCAAAGTCCACACATCAGCGTGTAGGACTTGAAACGAAAAATAAGTAACTGAGGTTGACAAGGTGAACGGGGGGCGGGTGTGTTTGCCTCCTTGACAAGCAGGATAGACATGAGAGCATGTTTTATTACATGAAAACTCAAAGTTTCAAAGAGCTTGAAGAAGTGGACCACGTCAAGGATGCCCCAAATGTTGATGCCAAAGTTCAATTGAGGTGACTGATGCGTGGAGTGCTTGAAGCGAAGAGGGTACAAATCGCCATCGGAATCACACCAGAGAATCTCCATCCAGGTGCGTAGATCTTGATTGAAAAACCAAATGGATCAAATTCAATTGACATAGAATTGTCACGAGTTGATTGATGAACATAGATTAAATTTTGGACAAGTGCAAGTGACAAGAAAATGTTGCGGAGAGAAAGATTTTGTGTACTGGTGGGGATGGATGAACATGCAGTTCGAGTAATGGGCAACTTTGCTCCATTGCCCACTATCACAGATGCCTGATATGGAAGAGGTCGAGAAGAGAGAAGAGAGTTTTTATACCAGCTATCGGTACCTAGCATACCGGGTACCCTCGTGTACAAGCTAGAGCCGCCTAGGTACCCTGCTTCCCAGCAGAGGTGGGGTCCTAAGGCGCCAAGTGTTCAAGGGACCCGGACCCATCAGTCACAGATAGGAGGTCCAGGGTATCCGCAAGAAACACGAGGGAGGAGCTCAACACCCCCCTTTGGAGACGAGCCCCCAAGTAACCACGTGTCTAGCAGCTAAGGATCCCTCCTCCCCGTGAGACAAGGTTCCAGAGTTGCCACGTGGACCAAGACATTAGACGGGCCACCTCCCATATGGGTGGGTTTCGGAGCCACCACGTGTCCCCTAAGGCGGGACCTAACCTCCTCCGTGGAGGTGAGCTCCCGGCACCGACACGTGTCCAGTAGGACAGGGCCTAGCTTTCCCCGTAGAGATGAGCTCCCGAGCCCCCACGTGGCGTGCAAGGCGGGACCTGACCTCCTCCACAGAGGTGAGCTCCTGAGCTTCCATGTGGTCCGCAAGGCGGGACCTGACCTCCTCCACAGAGGTGAGCTCCCGAGCTACCACGTGGTCCGCCAGGCGGGACCTGACCTCCCCCGCAGAGGTGAGCTCTTGAGCTGTTACATAGTCTAGCCACTTGCCCTGGACAGAGGGATGCGAGAGTTAAGAGGACGGTGCGCCTTGTCTTTGTCAAGAATTGAAGATACACGGCTTCCCCAGAAGCATGGCGCGGCACACGCCTAATGTCAGGTACTGCTGCGACCAATCACATCACAGTGAAGATGCATCAGGCCTATCCCACCCTGCCAAGTGGGTAGCTTATGGCGACAAAGATAGTTGGATAGGACGTCCCCAGCCAATGTCAGCAACGGCACATGGACTACTGACGATGCAGGCGGCAAGACGGCAAGTCATCAAGTCCATGGTCAGAGCAAGCTTATGGAATAAGTCTTAGATCTTTAGGATAAGATCGCCCCAAGACCACCTGTCGGGCCCCGAGACCCCACTTGTAAGGCGTCTGACCTTGTCTATAAAAGGCACAGACCACCACTGTTGGTACTCGACATACCGGGTACCCTCGCGCACAGGTTAGAGCCGCCTAGGTACCTTGCCTCCCAGCTAGGACAAGGTCCGAGGGCGCCACGTGTCCAAGGGACCCGGACCCGGCAGCCTCAGATGGGAGGTTTGGGGTGCCCACAATACATCCCGAAGGTGGCACTCAGCTCCACCACGACGGCAAGCTCCCAGGCAGCCACATGTCTAGCGAGACGGGACTCGACCTCCTCCGCGGAGGTGAGCTCTCAAGCTACCACGTGGCACACGAAGTCAAGACCCGACCTCCCCCATGGAGGCAAGCACCCAAGCTGGGGGGAGATCTGCCCCCCCCCCCCCCCCCCCCGGCAGAGGTGAGCTCCCGAGCTGCCACGTGGCCTGCGAGACGGGCGTGGCCCCCACCATGGTGGAGAGCTCCCCGGTGGCCGCATGGCTAGTCCACTTGCCCTGAGCAGATAGTGAGGAAGTTAAGAGGGCGGTACGCCTTGTCTCCGTGAAGCTTTGAAGATGCGCGGCTTCCCCAGATGCATGGTGCAGTGCACGCCTAATGTCAAGTACCGCTGCGACTAATCAAATCACAGTGAAGGCACTGCAGGCCTATCCAACTCCGTCAAGTGGGCAGCTTATGACACCAGAGATAGTTGAATGGGACATTCCCTGCCAATGTCAGCAATAGCGCGTGGGCTACTGATGACCCGAGCGGCAAGACGGCGAGTTCTCAAGTCCGCGGTCAGAGCAAGCTTACAGAAGAAGCCTTAGATCTTTAGGATAAGATCGCCCCTGGACCACTTGTTGGGCCCCGAGACCCCACTTGTAAGGCATCTAACCTTGGCTATAAAAGGCCTGGAGACCACCAATACAAAGACTAGACTCAGAATTCCCAATACACTCACATACGCATACATACTCACCAAGCAATACAATATACCGTGGAGTAGGGTGTTACGCTCCTTGCGGCCCGAACCAAGTAAAAACAACTGTCTCATACTCTTCCGCTAGAACACTAGATTGAGGCCTAAGCCCTGCCAAACAAGAACCTCTGCGGGCTGCTCCTTAGCAGATCCGGGGGAAGTGTGTCATTGACCCTTCGACATTTGGCGCGGCAGGTAGGGGATTTTTCCCTCAAAAAAGTGGTAGCGCTTTAACCACCTTGGTGTTCATCAGGACCGTGGAAGGTGGTTTCTGAGGCCGTCGCTCGGTAACCAGATCCGTCACTCGAGCGACACTCTCTGGTCCGTCTCACCCCCGTGCAGGTACGACTGGCAAAGTTAGCACGTCGGGACACGCTCCGGCTCAGTCGGCTCCACCAGCAGCAAGCCCAAAGAATGATTTGGCGGCGGCCAGAGCTGTCCTCCACCACCCACCGTCGTTGAAGGCCTCTCAGGGGGTGACTCAGTAGTAGGTCCAAGACATCGACCACCTCGTCGTCACAGCCATCAACTCCCCCAATAGGGGAAGGCACCTCGTGTCGCTGTCGCGCACACCGTCCATCAACCATCACACCGCCAACTCCCGCTCCTCCAAGCCTACTAGCGTTGGCCGACTCCCCACGGAGGACCTCAGGGTAGAGCTTGACCGTCGTCAAGCTCACATGGATGGTCGCGTCATCATTGAACGGCAGCGAGAGAGCAGCGCAACCTCGACGCCGAATATGGCACTCAATGACCTGTTCACGAGGCATCTTCTGTCCAAGGTGTGCCACAGGTAAACCCTCCGCCACCTGATCAGGAGCACGTCGGTTCGACAACCCCCCTGCAGTACTCAATGCAACAGGGTGTACAACAACAATACTTAGCACAGCCAGTACCGTTGCAACAGTGCATGGCACAACTAGTGCCGCACCAGCAAGTCCAGCAACTGCCGCACATTGGGCAGCTGACCCCCGCGGGGTATGCTGTCCCATATGCCTCTCCGACGAAGCCCATCGGAGGTTGTGCGGCATTGGCCCCGCACCTCTGCTCCGCGATGTGTCCGCGCAAGTTCTGACCACATATCCCAGAGAGGTTCGACGGAAGCATCAATCCGACAGAGTTCCTGCAGATCTACACCACAACGCTCCTTGCCGCGGGAGTGGATGAGACCACCCTGGTGAACTACTTCCCAGTCGCCCTGACTGGGTCAGCCCGCTCATGGCTGATGAACCTTCCCGAGGGGCCTATAACCTCTTTGAATGAGCTATGCTGGCAGTTCACGACGAACTTCGACAGCTCCTACATGCACCATGGCATCAAGCTCGACCTCCACGCCGTGCGACAACAACCCAAGGAGACGCTGCGGTCATTCATCCAGTGTTTCTCACAGGTACGCAACTCCATTCCAAACATTCCAAATGCCTCTGTCGTAGTGGCATTTCGCCAGGGAGTGCGAGACCGCAAGATGCTCGAGAAGCTAGCCACACACAACGTGCAAGACGTCTCCGAGCTCTTCTCTATTGCCGAGCGGTGTGCCAGAGCGGTAGAAGGCCGCGACTGGCACGCTCAGCCCGCCCCAGGAGCGGGCGGAGCTGGCCAGACCGGAGAAGGAGCCGCTACCCCTGGTAGCGGCAAAAAGAAGAACAAGAACCGGGGTTACGGCCACAACAAGCCGCTGCACGGATCCCTCGTTGCGGCAACAGTCGGAACCGGAGGAGGCAATCCGCCACGCTCAGAGAAGCGTCCTCGTCAACCACTAGCCACTGACAAAGGCGTCGAGCCCTGCTCAGTACACAAGACTCGTGAACACACCGAGAGCGAGTGCCGGGAGATAAAAGGTGTGCTGAATGCTATCAAGAGCGAGCTCAGCAACGCCGGGACGGAGCCCCCACTAGCCAGCAGGAGGGCAAGCAGAAGGTCAAACTCAAGGTCAACAATGACGAAGAGCTGGAGTATCAGAATCAAGAGTGGGCCGTCAAAGTGGTCCACCAAGATGAGGACTTCAACACGAGCAGCAACAACGAGCGTCGCAAGACCCTCCATGTCATCTTCGGAGGGTCTTGGGATCCCGCGTCCTGGGACGCGGTCAAGACCCTTCGTCGTGTGGTGGCTTTGAAAGCCCCCGTACCCACTCCAGTGAAGCACCACCGCTGGAAGGAGACGCCGATCAGCTTCGACGCCTCTGACTGCCTGAAGAACATGGCTAGGGCAGGGGTACTACCTCTCCTAGTCTCCCCCACCATAGCCAACGTCAAGCTCCACTACATCTTGATAGATGGCGGGGTCGCCCTCAACCACCTTAGTCGGGCAGCATTTGAGCAGCTGCAGATCCCGGTGTCCAAGCTAGCCCCCTCGAGCCCATTTTCGGGGGTGGGACCTGGGAGCATCATCCCATACGGCAACATACACCTATGAGTGACCTTCGGGACACCTGACAACTACAGGACGGAGAGCATCCTCTTAGACGTCGCTGATGTGAGGCTCCCCTTCAACGCCATCATCGGTAGGCCTGCTCTCTACCAGTTCATGGTTGTAGCCCACTACGGCTACCTCATCCTGAAGATGCCAACCCCCTCCAGCGTCCTCAGGATCTGCGGAGATCGCACCGCTGCAGAGTTAGCCTTGGAGCAACTCCAAGCACTCACAGCAGACCCAACAGGTGTCCTAGGCAGCGCTGGATCAAGCCGACCTCCGCCAAGCACGCATCAGCGCAGAGAACCCGCCGCGCCTCAGCCGCAGCTCCCCGGCAGCACCAACACCTCCGTCAAAACTGTCAAGCCCAACGCCAGCACTGCTAGGACCACTCGCAAGATGAGCGGTCACAGCGGGAAATAGGGATAACTCGCTCATCACCCCTCTGAGTAGCTGTTGACAGCAAGGTTGCCCACCAACCATCGCAACTACCCATGGAACTTTGGGCATCCCTGTTGTAAATACTAGGATTAGTAGAACAGTGTAAAAGAGTAGTAGGACTTAGAAGCAGCACTAAGGACAACCGAGCACAGGGAGGGTTAGGACCAAAGTGTGCAGTCAGCTTAGCCTGGTTCCAAACCCTAGGCCTGTGCACCCTGCCTCCCTCGTCACCCGGAGGCAAGCCGTTTCCCTCTTTTGTAAAAGCATGTCTCCTCCGACAAACTCCTATCAGAAATTCACTGTTTTACTTGAATGCTTCTTAAAAAACTTGGTTCATTTAATTACACATTAATTTTATGATCATGCCTTAATAACCTCGCTTACCATGTGTTGCCTTCATATTCACCGTCACATACTTTGTAACTCATCCTAGCTAATGTCATGCAATCCAGCTATAGGCGGGCCAACTTGGGGTACCTGCAGTGTGTGAAAGGTCCACCCGACTGCTCTCATCATTAGGGACCCGTGGCGCCAAAAGGTTCCCCCAGGAAAGGTCTGTGCCGAGTAGGAGGTCCAGGGGGTGCAAGTTGCTTAGCTTGGTCCTGCACCCTAAGCAAACACACCCTACCTCCTAGCGCTACAACTGAGTACTGGAACCAGAGAGCTCACACCCTAAGGACGATAGGAGCCAGGCCCCAGAGCACGGTGCATCGAATTACCCAAGCCCCGTACGTCAGGCCAGGACTGTAAGGCATGGTAGAGCTAGGGAGAGGAACAGGTATAACTGGCGAACAAGGCTATCCCCCCTTCCTATATGCAGGACAAACACCGGAGCATCCAGCCCCGGCACCTCCCAAGGGGCCTGCCGTCGACGTCTACACGGAGATGGTGGATGATGTCGGAGCATCCAGCTCCGGCACCTCCCAAGGGGCCTGCCATCGACATACCAGAACATCAACGACAACACCAAGTGCGGATAAGTGAGTAAACTCTACTGCCCCGCTCTTATTGCTAATAAGGTTCCCTTGTGATACCCTATAAACCAGGGGCCTGCCATTGACGTCTACACGGAGATGGTGGACGATGCCGGAGCATCCAGCTCTGGCACCTCCCAAGGGGCCTGCCGTCGACATCTACATGAAGATGGTGGACGATGTTGGAGCATCCAGCTCCAACACCTCCCAAGGGGCCTGCCGTCGACGTCTACACGGAGATGGTGGACGACGCCAGAGCATCCAGCTCCGGCACCTCCCAAGGGGCCTGCAGTCGACGTCTACACAGAGATGATGGACGATGCCGAAGCATCTAGCTCCGGCACCTCCCAAGGGGTCTGTTGTCAATGTACCAGAACGTCAAAGACAACACCAAGCACGGATAAATGAGTAAAATCTACTGCCCCGCTCTTGTTGCTAACAAGGTGCCCTTGCGATAGCCTATAAACCAGGGGCCTGCCATCGACGTCTACACGGAGATGGTGGACGACGCCGGAGCATCCAGCTCCGGCACCTCCCAAGGGGCCTGCCGTCAACGTCTACACGGAGATGGTGGACGACGCCGGAGCATCCAGCTCGGGCACCTCCCAAGGGGTCTGCCGTCGACGTCTACACGGAAATGGTGGATGACGCCGGAGCATCTAGCTCCGGCACCTCCCAAGGGGCCTGCCGTCGACGTCTACACGAAGATGATTGGCGATGCCAGAGCATCAAGCTCCGGCACCTCCCAAGGGGCCTACCGTCGACGTCTACACGAAGATGGTGGACGACGCCAGAGCATCCAACTCTGGCACCTCCCAAGGGGCCTGCCGTCGACGTACCAGAACGTCAAAGACAGCACCAAGCGCAGATAAATGAGTAAACTCTTTTACCTCGCTCTTGTTACTAACAAGGTTCTCTTGTGATAGCATGTAAACCAGGGGCTTCCGTCGACGTCTACACAGAGATGGTGGACGACACCGAAGCATCCAGCTCCGGCACCTCCCAAGGGGCCTACTGTCGACGTCTACACGGAGATGGTGGATGACGCCGGAGCATCCAGCTCCGGCACCTCCCAAGGGGCCTGCCGTCGACGTCTACATGGAGATGGTGGACGACATCGGAGCATCCATCTCTGGCACCTCTCAAGAGGTCTGCTGTCGACGACTCTACGACAATGGCGGAGGACACCAGAGCATACAGCTCCGGCACTTCCCAAGGGGTCTGCTGTCGATGTCTACACAGAGATGGTGGATGACGCCGGAGCATCCAACTCCGGCAGATGGTGGCGCTACGACACCCCAAAACTTCCCCACTCCATTGGGGGCCAGTCCACGACATTCTGTGGTCAAGTGGTATATGTGGGTAGCTAACTAACCACACCTACCAAGGGGCCTCTAATGGGGTTCACATGCAGAAAATAAACGGACGACACTGTGGTCATGTTACTTGTGCAATTTGTTGGTCCTGAGAAGCCAACAAGCTCAACAAAGGTTCTGCAGATCCTTAAGATTTGGAACAACAGTTGAGAGTCATAGACACAATGCAAGAAGCCAAACACAAATTCAAATCCATTAAGGATTTTTTTACAAAGGAGGGTGAACCCCGGATACAAAAACAAGCCACCAGCCTCAACCCTTACTGAACTGCACTACGCCATGTTTGGCAGCTTCCTTAACCCCCGCCAATGCTGCTGCCTCACGTTCCACAATAGGGCCTTCAAAAACTGGCTCCAGTGGTAGATTAGGGTATCGGCTCCGATAGCACAACAAGACATGGGATGCCACCATCTCCGCCGCAGCCCTACCCTCAGCTTACAGACGCCGAGTCAGCTGACTTTCCCGCAGGTCGAGCTCCCAACCGCGGCGCCCTACCGTGTGCTCCCAGGCTTGGACGTCAAGATCGTGCAGAAGGAGTTCTTGACGCTCAGCTAGGTGCTTCGCCCAGTCCTGCGCCACATTGCTCTCACGGAGCTCAAGGTATTCGAGGCGGGACTGCAGCCTGTCCTGATCAGCTTCAGCCCGGGCCATCATCGCCTGCGCCGCCGCCTCTTCTTCGGCAACCGCAACCTCCCTCTTGGCAACGATGGCTTCTTGACGACTCAGGGCCTCTCGACCGGCAGCAAGAGCGCGTAGGCGGGCATCAACAGCGTTGTTAGCCACCTTGGCGTCAGCCAGGATCTTCTGGGTCAAGGCTTCTAAGGCCCTCACCAAGCGGTGCCTCATCTCCAGTTCCTTGTTCTCCTTCTGGTACTTTGCCTTCGCCTCGGCGATCGTAGAACTCAGGAGACCCTCCCAGCCTCGGACGCGCTCGCCCTCGGCATGCAGCTTCTCCCACTCCGCGGCAAGAGCCTCTTGCGCCCGACGGAGGTTGGATTGCACCTAAAGGATGCTGGATTGCGTCAGGTCCATGATGTCAGAAAGCCGCTCTGGCTACACCAAAGTCAGGGAAGGTCGTCCGGTGATCATCTCGGGGATCCCTTCGTCCTGTAGCGGTGAAGGCGAGGCCACCAACATTGGGGATCCTGACCCCAGAGCCTGAGTAGGAGTTGTGGTGCCACCTGACACAACAGCGTCACTACCGTTCAAAGGGCCGACCGCCGAATGAGCAGCACTAGGGGCCAGACCCCCAGCCCCCGAAGTTAGCTCTGACATGGCCTCTGCCATGACGTCCGGAGGTGCCTCTGCCACGGCGGCCAGAGGTACCTCTGGCGCAACAACTAGAGATGCAACCGGAGATGCTTTAATACCCATGCTAGGCACAAACGCCGGAGCAACACTCCCCTGAACAAGCTTGGTAGGCTGCCCCGCCAGCCCAGCCGAAGCATCCTCGGCCGCCTTCAAAGCACTCCTGGGCACTACCCCTGGCAGCAGGGGCCTCACAACAGCTGACATAACTCTGCAAATCAAGACCAAGCCTTGACCAATCAACATAGGCAGGCGAGATAATAGAGCAAGCGTAGGCAAGAATGCCTTACCGACTTCCCCGAAAGCTCCAGCGAGCCTCCACCTTCGGCGACCCTAAAGCTACAGGCCCTGACGATGGTGTAACAGGCAATGCCATCCCGACAAGGCCTCCGCCAAGGCCACTAGCAGTGCCGCCACACTGTGCCAGTGTACTCCCTCCAGCCTCGACAGAGCCACCTCCCGAGCTACCGACGACATCGGCTCGAGACCTTTTTGCCTGAGGCACCAAAGGTGTGATGCTGCCGGAGTCCCCTATGGCACACTGGACCGTGCAGATGGAGAGGACGCTGGATGACATGCCGACCACCAATGACGGAGGATACGCCGCCTAGCGGACCAAAATTCCCCCCGAAGAACCGCCGACACCAGGCACTGGAGTGGGGTGCACCAGTGGACGCTGACTTGGAGCAAAGGCCACCTGTGGCGGCGCCCTCGGTGGCGACCGTGGGCGTCTATCCTTCATGACTTCGACCACCACGGCATTCCCTTTGCCTATGTTGGGGACCAACGCCTTGCCTTTCCCCCCAGTAGCGGGCGCCTCCTCCGCCCCGGAGGCCTCGGAGCCTGAAGAACGTGCAGACTCCTCCGAGGAGTCGATGATGGCCAGGCCCCGACTCTCATCGCCGACCTGCCACGGTGCAAGACCAATCGCGTCCAAGTTGGGAATCTCCTTCAGAACCTTCGTCCAAAGGTCTCGATCCGTGCAAAGCGGTGGGCAAGCCTACGGCAGGTTAAAGACGCCGCCCGACAGCAGGTCGTCACACGCCTTGGACATTGCTTCGAACACCTTCTGTGGGGTCGTCTCCGTGTTGCGACCCCTCAGCAATCTGGTACCATCTTGGAGCCCGAAGTATAGCCATGTTGGGCAACAACGGTGCTAGAGAGGGGACAGACGACGGTGAATGAAGTCGGCCATCACCGAAAACTCCGACAGGCCGTGGTCCGCCAAGAATCGAATCCTCTCCATCACCAGCTTATACGCCGCCTCGAGCTTCGGGCGTTCCTCCGAGGCCGCCTTCCTAATCATCGACCACCCGGAGGGCAGGACCATGCGATCATGGGCATCAGCATGAACGATCACCCAGTCGCTCCTCCAGCGGGGCCACTTCGCCGGTGAGAGCGGAGTAATGTACTTAAAGGGGTTGTTGGCCCGATGCTGGAAGAAGAAGCCGCCGAGGAAGTTGGCTTTGCTCTTCTTCCCGTTATGCCTCAGCATGAAGAACTACCGGAACATCGGCACACATGGGCACACCCCGACAAACATCTCGCAGAAATGCGAGAATACCGCTGCCACCACCAGAGAGTTCGTTTACAGATGGTGGAGCTGGATACCAAGGACTTCTAGAAGTATCACCAGGAAGGAGGAGACAGGAGGAACAAACCCGGAGTATGCATATGCCTAGAAGAAGACAATCTCCTTCTCCCCAAACTCCAGTGGCAAGGAGCCAGGACGGATCAGATCCCGTCGTTCCTTGTCCTCCCAGCCAAAAAGCCGCCTCACGGGTGATACATCCTCCATCCGGGGGGGGGGGGGTAGAGCTGAGTCCATTGGAGCAGGGGGTTGAGAACCTCAAGAATGGGCAGACACACAAGGAGGGAGTCGAAGGCTCAAATACTTGGGGCGTGCGGAAGAAGAGAAATTCCATTACCCACAAAGGTACCCCTTTTAAAGCACCATAGTGGCGTTTGGATGCACCGTGCAAATTTGAGCAGGCTCCTAATCAATGTTTCGTAACACGGCGACCATGACGAGCGGGCCCAGATTCCCCGTCAGAAAAGCTGGTTGAGGCAGTTCCTCGCTAGAGAAGGCAACCCGGTGGTTCCCATAATAACGGAAGTGAAGGCAGCAAAAGTGCAGTAGGCGCCTCAGCAACCGTTGTGATAATGTCGCAGCAAGCAAAGATCCCGTCGTCACGACCCCTCAACCAGAGGGGGACGCATGGTCGCAGCAGCAGAAGAGCGCACCACTTCGTCTGATCAAGACAAAATTAAAAGACCGTGCGGGAAAGCAGGATAAGGCCCCACCCCCGGGCTTGTTGCCTCACCCCAAGGTGGACCCAGGGGCCACTGTCGGTACCCGGCATACCGGGTACCCTCGCACACAGGCTAGAGCCGCCTAGGTACCTCGCCTCCCAGCTGGGACAGGGTCCGAGGGCTTCCCCAGATGCATGGTGCAGCACACGCCTAATGTCAGGTACCGCTGCAACAAATCGCATCACAGTGAAGGCGTCGCAGGCCTATCCAACTCCGCCAAGTGGGTAGCTTATGGCACCAGAGACAGTTGGATGAGACATTTCCTGCCAATGTTAGCAACAGCGCATGGGCTACTGACGACCCGGGCGGCAAGACAGCAAGTCCTCAAGTCCGCGGTTAGAGCAAGCTTACAGAAGAATCCTTAGATCTTTAGGATAAGATCGCCCCGGGACCACTTGTCGGGCCCCAGGACCCCACTTTTAAGGCGTCCGACCTTGGCTATAAAAGGCCTGGACGACCACTGATACAAAGACCAGACTCAGAATCCCCGATACACTCACATACGCAGACACACTCACCAAGCAATACAACCGACCGTGGAGTAGGGTGTTACGCTCCTTGCGGCCCGAACCACGTAAAAACAACTGTCTCATACTCTTCCGTTAGAACACTAGATTGAGGCCTAAGCCTCGCCGAACAAGAACCTTCATGGGCTGCTCCTTAGCAGATCCGGAGGAAGTGTCGCATTGACCCTTCGACAGCCACCGTTACAAGGATCCCCACATCGAACATCACACACACACATACCAGCAATACCACTCATCATGGAGTAGGGTGTTACGTTCCTTGCGGCCCGAACCACGTAAAAACCATTGTCTCATACTTCCATCCGCTAGAACACTTGATTGAGGCCTAAGCCCCGCCGAACGAAGAACCTTCACGGGCTGCTCCTTAGCAAATCCAGGGGCAGTGTCGCTCTAACACTTCGACATTTGGCGCGCCACGTAGGGGGTTTTTCCCTCAAAAAAGTGGTAGCACTCTCATCACCATGGTGTTCATCAGGCCCGTGGAAGGCGGTTTCCGCGGCCGACGTCCGGTGACCAGATTCGTCGCTCGAGCGGTGCTCTCTGGTCCATCATGCCCCCGTGCAGGTACAACTAGACAGGACAGCACGTCGGGACATATCCCGGCTCAGTCGGCCCTGCTGGCGCCACCGACTGGAAGCCCAGAGAGCGCCCTGGCAGCGACCAGGGCCCTTATCCGCCACCCACAGTCGCTGAACGCTTCCGAGGGAGTGGCTCAATAGTGGGTCCAAGACATTGACCACTTCATCGTCGCAGCCATCAACTCCCCCAACAGGGGAAGGCGCCTTGTGTTGCTGTCACGAATGTCGTCCATCGACCGTCACACTTCAACTCCTGCTCCTCCAGGCCTACGAGCGTCGGTCGGCTCCCCACGGAGGACCTCAGGGCCGAGCTTGACCGTCGTCAAGCTCACATGGACGGTCGAGTCATCATCGAGCGACAGCGAGAGAGGCGGTGCAATCTCGACGCCGGATATGGCCCTCGATGCCCTGTTCACGAGGTGTCCTTCGTCCAAGGTGCATTTCAGGTAAACCCTATGCCACCTGACCATGAGTATGTTGGCTCGACAGTCCCCGTGCAGTACTCGATGCAGCAGGACATGCAACAACAATACTTGGTGTAGCCAGTACCATTGTAGCAACGCATGGTACAACTAGTGCCACAACCGCAGGTTCCACGGGCGTCGCACGTCATGCAGCAGACCCCCTTGGGGTATGCTACCCTGTACGCCTCTCCAACGAAACCCATCGAAGGTTGCACAGTGTTGGCTCTGCACCTCTGCTTCGAGACGTGGTCACGCAAGTTCCGGCCACATATACTGGAGAGGTTCGACTGGAGCATCAACCCAGCCGAGTTCCCGCAGATCTACATCACGACGCTCCTTGCTACAGGAGAGACCATTCTGGCGAACTACTTCCCAGTCGCCCTGACTAGATCAGCCCACTCGTGGCTGATGAACCTACCGGAGGGGTCTATAACCTCTTGGGATGTATTGTGCTGGCAGTTCACGGCGAACTTCGGCAGCTACTACACACGTCCCGACACCGAGTTTGACCTCCACGCCGTCCGACAACAACCCAAGGAGACACTGAGGTCATTCATTCAACGTTTCTCCTAGGTACACAACTCCATCCCCAACATCCCGAATGCCACTGTCATAGTGGCATTCCGCCAGGGAGTCCGTGACCGCAAGATGCTTGATAAGTTAGCCAAACACAACGTGCAAGACGTCTTTGAGCTCTTCTCTATCGCCGATCGGTGCACTAGGGCGGTAGAAGGCCATGACAGGCACGCTCAGCCCGCCCCCAGAGCGGGCGGGGCTGGCCAGACCTGAGAAGGAGCCGGTAGCCCTCATAGCAGCAAGAAGAAGAACAAGAATTAGGGTGGCGGCCAGAACAAGCCGCTGCATGGGTCCCCCATCGCGGCAGCAGCTGCACCGAACGTGGCAAACCCCCGCGCCCGGAGAAGCGCCCATGTGAGCCACCTGCCGCTGATGAAGGCGTCGAGCCCTGCCTGGTGCACAAAACTCGCGACCACACCGCGAACGAGTGACGGGAGATAAAGAGAAGTGTCGAACGCTACCAAGAGCGGACGTAGCAGCGCCCAGACGGTGCCCCCTTCTGCCAGTTGGAGGGCAAGCAGAAGGTTGACCCCAAGGTAAACTCTGACGAGTAGATGGAGTACCAGAAGCAAGAGTGGGCCTTCAAAGTGGTCCACCAAGATGAGGACTCTAACACCAGCAGCGACCACGAGCATCGCAATACCCTCCACATCATCTTCAGAGGGTCTTGGGACCCCACATCCTGTAACACGGTCAATAACCTTCGTCGTGCAGTGGCTTCGATAGCCTGTGTACCCACTCCAGCGCGGCACCACCGCTAGAAGGAGACGCCTATCAGCTTCGACGCCTCTGACTGCCCCAAGAACATGGCTGGGGCAGGGATCCTACCTCTTCTAGTCGCCCCCACCATATCCAACGTCAAGCTCCACTACGTCTTGATAGATGGCGGGGCGAGCCTCAACCTCCTCAGCCGTGCAACCTTCGAGCAGCTGCAGATCCCGGTGTCCAAGCTCACCCCTCAAGCTCATTCTTGGGGGTGGGACCAGGGATCATCATCCCATACAGAAACATCCATCTCCAGGTGACCTTCGGGACACCCGACAACTACAGGACGGAGAGCATCCTCTTCGACGTTGCCGATGTCAGCCTCCCCTTCAACGCCATCATCGGCAGGCCGGCCCTGTACTGATACATGGTCGTAGCCCACTATGGCTACCTCGTCCTAAAGATGCCAACCCCCTACAGCATCCTCAGGATCCACGGAGACCGCATCGCCGCGGTGTTAGTCTTGGAGCAGCTCCAAGCCCTCTCAGCAGACCCGACACCCATCCCGGGCGGCGCTGGATCAAGTTAGCCTCCAACGAGCTCACGTCAGCGCGGAGCACTCATTGCGCCCTGACTGCAGCCCTCCGGCAGAACTGTCGTCCCCGTCAAAGCTGCCGAGCTCAGTCCCTGCACTGCTCATACCACCCACAGGATGGGTGGCAGGGGCAGGAAGTAGGGACGCTCGCTCCTTGCCCCTCTGGTAGCTGTCGACAGTAAGGTTGCACCACAACCATCACAACTGCCTTGGAGCCTTGGGCACCCCTATTGTAAATAATTAAGATTAGTAGAACAGTGTAAAGGTCTTCGTAGGGCTTAGGAGCAGCACTAAGGACAACTGAGCAACGGGAGGGTCAGGTCCAGAGTGTGCAGTCGGCTTAGTTTGGTTCCAAACCCTAAGCATGTACACCCTACCTCCCTCATCATCCGGAAGCAAGCTATTGCGCTCTTTTGTAAAAGCCTTACTCCCCCTATGAACTCTAATAAAAAAATCACTGTTTGACTAAACGCTTTCTTAAAAACATTGTTCATTTAATTACACATTAATTTTATGATCATACCGTACTAGCCTAGTTCATTGTATGTTATCTTCATATACACAGTTGTATGCTCTGTAACTCACCCCTGCTGAAGTCATGCAGTCCAGCTACAGGCGGGTTTGCTTGAGGTACCTGCAGTGTGTGAGGGGTTCTTCCAGTTGCTCTCGTCATTAGGGTCCCGTGGCGCAAGAAGGTTCCTAGAAAAGGTTTGTGCCGAGCAGGAGGTCCAGGGGGTGTAAGTTGCTTAGCTTGGTCCCGCACCCTAAGCATACACACCCTGCCTCCAAGCGCTACAACTGAGTACTAGAATCAGAAAGCTCACACCCTAAAGACGGCAGGAGCCAGACCCCAGATCACCAACACATCGAATTACCCAAGCCCCATGCGTCAGTCCATGATAGTAAGACATGACAGAGCTAAGGAGAGGAACAAGTATGACCGACGAACAAGACTAGTCCCCCCTCTTTCTCTATGCAGGACAAACCGCAGAGCATCTAGAAGCGGCACCCCCAAGGGGCCTGCCGTCGACGTCTCAACAACGATGGTAGACGACGCTGAAGCATCCAACTCCGGCACCTTGCAAGGAACCTGCCGTCAATGTCCCAGCACATCAATGACATCACCAAGCGCGAATAAGTGAGTAAACTCTCCTACCCCACTCTTATTGCTAACAGGGTTCTCTTGCGATAGCCTGTACACCAGGGGCCTGCCTCGATGACACTACGATGATGGTGGACGACGCCGGAGCATCCAGCTCCAGGACCCCCCAAGGGGCCTGCTGTCGACGTCTCAACGACGAGGGTGGACGATGTCGGAGCACCCAGCTCTGGCACCTTGCAAGGGGCCTGCCGTCGATGTCCCAGAACGTCAATGTCAACACCAAGTGCGAATAAGTGAGTAAAATCTCCTGCCCCACACTTGTTGCTAACAGGGTTCTCTTGCGATATCCTGTACACCAGGGGCCTGTTGTCGACGACTCTACGACGATGGTGGATGACGTCGGAGGATCCAGCTCCGGCAACCCCCAAGGGGCCTGCCGTTGACGTCTCAACGGCGAGGGTGGACGATGCCGGAGCACCTAGCTCCGGCACCTTGCAAGGGCCTGTCGTCGACGTCCCAGAATGTCAACGTTAGAACCAAGCGCGGATAAGTGAGTAAACTCTCATGCCCCACACTTGTTGCTAACAGGTTTCTCTTGCGATAGCCTGTACACTAGGGCCCTGCCATCAACAACTCTACGATGATGGTGGACGACGCCGGAGCATCCAGCTCCGGCACCACCCAAGGGGCCTGCCATCGATGTCTCAATGACGATGGTGGGCGACGCTGGAGCACCCAGCTCTGGCACCTCCCAAGGGGCCTTCCGTTGATGTCTCCATGACAGTGGTGGGCAACGCCGGAGCGTCCAGCTCCGTCACTTTGCAAGTGGCATGCCATCGACATCCCAGAACGTCAACGTTAGCACCAAGTGCGGATAAGTTAGTAAACTCTCCTGCTCCACACTTGTTGGTAACAGGGTTCTCTTGCGATAGCATGTACACCAGGCGCCTGACGTCGACCACTCTACGACGATGGTGGACAACGCAGGCGCATCCAACTCCGACACCACCCAAGGGGCCTACCGTCGACGTCTCCATGATGGTGGTGGGTGACGCCGGAGCACCCAGCTCTGGCACCCCCAAGGGGCTTGCTGTCGACATCTGAACGACGATGGTGGATGACACCGAAGCATCCAGATCCGACACCCCCCTAGGGGCCTGCCGTTGATGTCTCAACGATGATGGTGGGCGATGTTGGAGCATCCAGCTCCGGCACCTCCCAAGGGTCCTATCGTCAACGTCTCCACGACGGTGGTGGGCGACGCTGGAGCGTCCTACTCTGGCACTTCGTAAGGGGCCTGCATTCGACATCCCAGAACTTCAACGTCAGCACCAAGCGCGGACAAGTGAGTAAACTCTCCTGCTCCACACCTGTTGCTTACAGGGTTCTCTTGCGATAGTCTGTACACCAGGCACCTGCCGTCAGCGACTCTACGACGATGGTGGACGACACCAGAGCATCTAGCTCCAGCACCCCCTAAGGGGTCTGCCGTCGATGTCTCAACGACGATGGTGGACGACGCCAGAGCATCCAGCTCCGGCACCCCCAAGGGGCCGATCGTCGATGTCTCAACAACGATGGTGGGCAACGCTGGAGCACCCAGCTCCGGCACCCCCCAAGGGGCCTGCCGTCAACGTCTCAATGACGATGGTGGACGACGCCAGAGCATCCAACTCTGGCACCCCCAAAGGGGCCTGTCGTCGACGTCTCAACAATGATGGTGGGTGACGCTAGAGCACCCAGCTCCGGAACCTCCCAAGGGACCTGCCGTCGACGTCTCCACGACGGTGGTGGGCAACGCCAGAGCGTCCAACTCCGGCACTTTGCAAGGGGCCTGCCGTCGATGTACTAGAACGTCAACGTCAGCACCAAGCACGAATAAGTGAGTAAGCTCTCCTGCTCCGCACTTGTTGCTAACAGGGTTCTCATGCGATAGCATGTACACCAGGGGCCTGCCATCAACGACTCTACGACGATGGTGGACGATGCTAGAGCATCCAGATCCGGCACCCCCAAAGGGGCCTGTCGTCGATGTCTCAAAAACGATGGTGGGCGACACTAGAGCACCCAGCTTCGGCACCTCCCAGGGGACCTGCTGTCGACGTCTCCACGACGATGGTGGGCGACGCCAGAGCGTCCAGCTCCGGCACTTTGCAAGGGGCCTGCAGTCTACGTCCTAGAACGTCAATGTCATCACCAAGCACGAATAAGTGAGTAAGCTCTCCTGCTCGGCACTTGTTGCTAACAGGGTTCTCTTGCGATAGCATGTACACCAGGGGCCTGCCATCGACAACTCTACAATGATGGTGGACGACGCCAGAGCATGCAGCTCCAACACCCTCGAAGGGGCCTGCCGTCAATGTCTCAACGACAATGGTGGGCGACGCTGGAGCACCCAGCTCCGGCATCCCCCAAGGGGCCTACCGTCGACGTCTCAATGACGAGGACGACACCATATCACCCAGCTCCGGCACCTTGCAAGGGGCTTGCCGTCGACGTCCCAGAACGTCAACGTCAGCACCAAGCGCGAATAAGTGAGTAAACTCACATGCCTCACACTTGTTGCTAACAGGGTTCTCTTGAGATATCCTGTACACCAGGGGCCTGTTGTCGACGACTCTACGACGATGGTGGACGACACTGCAGCATACAGCTCTGGCGCCCCCCAAGGGGCCTGCTATCGACGTCTCCACGATAGTGGTGGGCGACGCTGGAGCACCCAGCTCCGGCACCTCCCAAGGGGCCTGTCGTCGACGTCTACATGACGGTGGTGGGCGACGCTGGAGCGTCCAGCTCCGACACTTTGCAAGGGGCCTGCCATCGATGCCCCAAACGTCAACGACATCACCAAGCGCAGATAAGTGAGTAAACTCTCCTGCCCCGCACTTGTTGCTAATAGGGTTCTCTTGTGGTAGCCCATACCCCAAGGGCCTACCATCGAGGACTCTACGACTATGGTGGACGACACCAAAGCATCCAGCTCCGGCACCTCCTAAGGGGCCTGCCATCGATGTCTCCATGACGGTGGTGGGTGACGCCGGAGCGTCCAGCTCCAGCACCTCCCAAGGGGCCTGTTGTCGACGTCTCCACGACGGTGGTGGGTGACGCTGGAGCGTGCAACTACGGCAATTGGTGGCGTTACGACACTCCAACTACCCTGCTCTGCTGAGGGCACGTTGAAGACCTCCTGCAAATCAAATGGTAGATGTGTATAGCCAACTAACCACATCTACCAAGGGGCCTCTAAGGGGGTTCCATAGACAGGAAGTCAATGGGAAACATCTCGGCCATATCAATGGTGCAACCGTTGGTCCTCAAAAGCTAACGGGCTGGCAAAGATTCTGCAAACCCTTACGCAACTAAGGACTCAGAGCAACAGTTGAGAAGCACAAAGACAAGCCAAGAAGCCAAACACAAATTTATATTCATTAAGGAATATTTACAAAGGGGCAAACCCCATATACAAAGTCGGGCTGCCAATCTTAGTCCCTCGCGAATTGTGTGACAGCATGTTTCACAGCATTCTTGACCTCTGCCGCTGTCGCCTCCTCGCGCTCTTCAACATGACCTTCAAAAACTGGCTCCAGGGGCAGATCAGGGTACCGGCTCCGGTAGCACACCAGGACATGGGTTGCCACCATCTCCGCCACCGCCCTACCCTCGACTTCCAGGCACTAAGCCAGTTGATGCTCCCGCAGATCGAGCTCCGGGGCATGGCGCTCCATCGATCACTCCCGAGCTTGGATGTCGAGATCGCGTAGGAGAAGATCCTGATGCTTAGCTCAATGTTGCGCCCGATCCCGCGACAAGTCCCTCTCCCGAAGCTCAAGATCTTCAAGGCGGTACTGTAGCCTGTCCAGATCATCCTCAGCCCGAGCCATCATTGCCTGTCCCGTCACCTCCTGCTCGGTGACTGCAGCCTCCCTCTTGGCAACGACGGCTTCTTGGCGACTCAAGGTCTCTTGACCTTCTTCAAGAGCGCGCACGCGGGCGTCAGCCGCGTCGTTGGCTACCTTGGCGTCGACCAGAATCTTCTGGGATAGGGCGTCTGTGGCCCTCACCAAGCGGTGCCTCACCTCCAGCTCATTGGTCTCCTTCTGGTACTTCGCCTTCGCCTCGGTGATCCTGGACCCTAGAAGATCCTCCTAGCCTCGGAGGCGCTCGCCCTCGACACACAGCTTCTCCCACTCCATGGAAAGAGCCTCCTGTGCCCAGCGGAGATTGGATTGCACCTGAAGGATGCTGGACTGCGTCAAGTCATGACGTCGGAGAGGCGCTCCGACTGCACCGAAGTCAGGGAAGGCCGTCCAGTGATCATCTCAGGGACCTCTTCCTTTCGTAGCGGTGAAGGCGAGGCCACCAGTACAAGGGATCTTGCCCCCAGAGACTGAGCAGAAGTTGTGGTGCCACCCAGAGCAGCAGCGCCACCATCGATCAAGGAGCCGACCACCGGCTCAGCAGCAGTGGAGGCCAAGACTTCAGCCCCCAGAGCCGACTTTGACATTGCCTCTGCCACGACGGCAGGAGGTGCCTCTGCCACGACGACTGGAGGTGCCTCTGGCGCGACAGCTGGAGGTACCTCCGACGCGACAGCTGGAGATGCAGTCGGAGATGCTTCACTAGATGTGCTGGGCACAGACTCCAGAGCAGCGCTCTCCTGGACAAGCTTGGCGGGCTACCCCGCCGGTGCAATCGTAGCCTCCTCAGCCGCCTTCGAAGCGCTTACGGGCACAACCCCTGGCGGTAAGGGCCTCACAACAGCTGACGTAGCCCTGCAAATCAAGAACAAGCCCTGACCAATCAACAAAGGCAGGCGAGATAATAGAGCAAGCATTGGTAATGATGCCTTACCGACATCCCCGGAAGCTCCAATGAGCCTCCACTTTCAGCGACCCTGAAGCTGTAGGCCATGACGATGGCATAACACGCGAGATCATCCCAGCTGGGCCTCCACCAAAACCACCAGCAACGCCGCCACCCTGCGCCGGTGTGTCTCCACCAACTCTGACGGAGCCACTCCCAGAGCCTCCAGGTCTACCGACAACGTCGGCTTGAGGCCTTTTTGCTTTAGTCTACGTAGGTGTGACGCTGCCGGAGTCCCATGTGGCACCCTGGACCGCGCTGGCGATGGGGATGCTGGATGACGTGCCGACCGCTGATGTCGGCGGAGCCAGCGTTTGATGAACCGAGCCTCCCCCCGAAGAACTGCCGACGCCCAATACTAAAGAGGGGCGCACCAGGGGACGTTGAATTGGAGCGAAGGCCACCTACGGCGGCGCCCTTTGTGGTGATCGAGGGCGTTTATCCTTCACGACCTCGACCACCAGGTCCTTCCCCTTGCCCTTGTCAGGGATCGGTGCCTTCAGCTTGCTCGCGTCAGGGACCAGCGCCTTTCCTTTACCCCGACATCGAGTGCCTCCTCCGCCCTGGAAGCTTCGGAGCCTGAAGAAAGTGTGGACTCCTCCGAAGAGTCGACGATGGCCAAGCCCCGACTCTCATCACCAACATGCCACAACGCGAGACTGATCGCGTCCAGGTTGGGCAACTCCTTCAGAACCTTCGTCCGAAGGTCCCGACCGTGCAAAGCGGTGGGCAGGCCTGCGAGAAGTTGAAGACGTCGTCCAACAGCAGGTCACCGCACACCTTGGATGTTGCTTCGAGCACCTCTTTCGGGGTCGTCTCTGTGTCGCGACCCTGCACCAGCTGGGTGCCATCCGGTAGCCCAAAGTAGAGCCATGCAGGACGACAACGGTGCTGAAGGGGGGCCAGGCATCGACGGATGAAGTCTGCCATCAACTTCAACTCCGATAATCCATGATCTGCCACGAATTGGATCCTCTCCATCACCGGGGTGTATGCTTGCTCCAACTCCGGTCGCTCCTCCCAGGTCTCCTTCCTGATCGTCGCCCATCCGGTGGGCATAACCAGGCGATCGTGGGCGTTGACTTGTACGATCACCCAGTATTTCCTCCAATCATACCACTTCACCGAAGAGAGTGGTGTGATGTACTTGAAGGGGTTGTTGGCCCGATGCTCGAAGCAGTAGCCGCTGAGGAAGCTGGATTTGTTCTTCTCCCCGGTCCACCTCAGCACGAAGAACTTCCGGAACAATGGTACACTTGGATACAGCCCAACGAACATCTCACAGAAATGTGAGAACACTGCCGCCACCACCAGAGAGTTCGGCGACAGGTGATGAAGCTCAAGCCCAAGGACTTCCAGGAGTGTCACCAGGAAAGAGTACACAAGAGGGACGAACACGGAGTATGCGTATGCCTGGAAGAAGTCGATCTCCTTCGCCCCCAACTCCAATGGCAAGAGCCAGGACAGATCAAATCCCGTCGTTCCTTGTCCCCCCAGCCAAAAATACGCCTCACGGGAGAGACATCCTCCACCCGGGAAGGAGGAAGAGCTAGTCCATTGAAGCAGGGGTCGAGAACCTCAAGGGTGGGCAGACGCTCAAGGAGGAATACGAAGGCTCGAATGCTCGGTGCGTGCGAAAGGAAAGAACCTCCTTCGTGCACAAACATACCCCTTTTAAGCACCCTAGTGGCGTTTGGGCGCACCGTGCAAATTTGAACAAGCTCTGAATCAATGTCTCGTACCACGGCGTCCAGACAAACGGGCCCAGGTCCCCCGTCAGGGTAACCGACCCGGGCATTTCTTCGCCTAAGAAGGCAACTCGATAGTTCCCATAAAGATGGAAGTGAAAGCAGCAGAAGTGCAGCAGGCGCCTTGGGAACCGTCGTGATAATGTCGCAACAAGGAAATCTCCTGTCGCCACGACCCCTCAACTAGAGAGGGACGCGTGTTTACAACAGCAGAGGAGCGCACCGCTTCGACTAATCAAGACAAAATTGAATGGCCGTGCGGGAAAGCAGGATAAGGGCTCCACCCTCGGGCTCGTCACCTCCCCCCAAGGTGGACCCAGGGGCCACTATTGGTACCCGACATATCGGGTACCCTCGTGCACAAGCTAGAGCCACCTAGGTACCCCGCTTCCCAGCAGAGGCGGGGTCCTAAGGCGCCACGTGTTCAAGGGACCCGGACCCATCAGTCTCATATAGGAGGTCCAGAATATCCACAAGAAACCCAAGGGAGGAGCTCAACACCCCCCTTTGGAGACAAGCCCCCAGGTAACCACGTGTCCAACAAGTAAGGATCCCTCCTCCATGTGAGACTCGGCTCCGAAGTTGCCACGTGGACCAAGACATCATAAGGGCCACCTCCCATATGGGTGGGTTCCGGCGCTGCCACATGTCCCGCAAGGCAGGACCTAACCTCCTCCGTGGAGGTGAGCTCCTGACACTGACACATGTCTAGCAGGACGGGGCCTAGCCTTCCGGGCAGAGATGAGCTCCCGAGCCCCCACGTGGTCCGCGAGGCAGGACCTGACCTCCTCCGCAGAGGTGAGCTCCCAAGCTGCCACGTGGTCAGCAAGGCAGGACCTGACCTCCTCCACAGAGGTGAGCTCCCGAGCTGCCATGTGGTCTGTCAGGCAGGACCTGACCTCCCCCGCAGAGCTGAGCTCCCGAGCTGTCACATAGTCTAGCCACTTGCCCTAGACGGAGGGACGCAGGAGTTAAGAGGACGGTGTGCCTTGTCCATGTCAAGGATTGAAGATATGCGGCTTCCCTAGATGCATGGCGCGGCGCACGCCTAATGTCAGGTACTGCTGTGACCAATCGCATCACAGTGAAGACGCCGCAGGCCTATCCCACCCTGCCAAGTGGGTAGCTTATGGCGACACAGACAGTTGGATAGGACGTCCCCTGCCAGTGTCAGCAACAGCGCATGGACTACTGACGATGCATGCGGCAAGACGGTGAGTCATCAAGTCCACGGTCAGAGTAAGATTACAGAAGAAGTCTTAGATCTTTAGGATAAGATCGCCCTGGGACCACCTGTGTGGCCCCGAGACCCCACTTGTAAGATGTCCGACCTTGTCTATAAAAGGCACAAACTGCTACCGTTATAAGGATCCCCACATCGAACATCACACACATGCATACCAGCAATACCACTCATCATGGAGTAGGGTGTTACGCTCCTTGCGGTCTGAACCACGTAAAATCCACTGTCTCATACTTCCATCCGCTAGAACACTTGAGTGCGGCCTAAGCCCCGCCGAAAAAGAACCTCCGCGGGCTGCTCCTTAGCAGATCCGAGGGAAGTGTCGCTCTAACACTTCAACACCAGCCATATGCGAGGACGCACTAGAGTGAACATACCAGTCAGAAGTGTTGGCTGGTGCCAATGCAACATTCTGAAGGGCAGTCATTGGTGCCTGATTATCCCATGGTGAAGGTGTTGTCGCAAGAGGGATTGTCGGTGCTGAGGGAACATAAGGCATCCCGTCTTGCGGTCCGTCATATAGTGCCCGATGCAGATTGGTTCCGGGTCATGGACCCAAAACATAGGCTTGTGGCGCACGGAATGGCATAGCCCAAGCCTGAACCATCCCTGTCCATGGATTGATGTCGGGTTGCCATGGCGCAGGTGCTGTTGGTTGAGGACCGCTGGAGTTGTTGTTGGGATACTGAGTTGACGGTGATCCGCGACCACGTCCTCGTCCACGACCTCGCCCACGTCCACGACCTCGCCTGCCACCACGTACACCGCGAGTAGAGTTGAAGTCGGAGCCTGAATTCTGTTGAGACCCCAAAGAGGAGTCATTGTTGGCGAAGAGCGCCTAAGAGGCTACAACATTGGCGCGCTGAGTAGCAAATAATTCCTCCATCAACAAGTGCGAGTGTGCACTCAGAAACGTGTGTGGCAGCTGGCGCGAAGTAATGGCCAATGTAGCATGTCGAAACTTCAGATTAAGCCCTGTGAGAAGATTTAGAACTTGGCTGGATTCGGACACTGGTTGTCCCCTTGAGCTTTGCACAATAATCCGTAACTGACATGTCACCTTGTTGAAGATTACAGAATTCTGCTTCATAAAAGACTGCACATTGCAATTGATTCTCATGAAACAGCTTGTGAATCTCGGACCACAGAGAAAAAGCATCGATCTTGCGGTGTTGGACGACCTTCAGAACCTCCGAAGAACATGTTGAGTACAACCAGTTGACTATACAATGATCAATTCAGTGATTGGAATTGGGGCAATCACATGACTATCAATACCGAATTTTCCAAGTGTGGAGTCGAAGAAGAGCCCACAGCCTGAATAATTGGGATTAGTAAGCTCTAAGGTGGTAGGGACGTGGGATTTGACGTTAAAAATTTGAATAACATCAGCTATTGGTGTGTGGGTAGAGTGGTGACCATCGGAGGTGTCACGAAGATTGGTTTGAGGAAGAGGTAGATCTGTTGGAAGGGGAGAAAGTTGGATTGAAATCCATTGGCAAAAGCAAGGATCAATAGATCACTGATACCATGTTGAGTGATGGGAATCAAGCGTTGAATTGTATTGATCTTGTGCCAGAGTATTTATACATGAGACGGACAGAGTCGGGCAACCCACAATCCTATATTCTAGGCACACTGTGCACATGGTGCACACACACCCACACAGCCTTACATGCACACAAGACACATTCTTAGGTACCATAGGATAGACGTGCGAGACCAAGGACGAAGCACGTCTGTTGACGAGGCACGCGGGAGTCCGTAGCTGAAGACGTTCAGTTGAGGCCGAGCATCACGAGTCTTCGGTTAACAACTAGAAAACAGAGTGGCCTAGCCCGCCCTGCAGCGGCCAGGACGAAGCTGAGCTGACGACATCCCGTGAGAGACCAATTTGAAGCTTCATCTTTGATCTCCGCAAGGATCCTTTTGCTTCCTTGTTCAGAATTCTGAAAGATCCATGCGTTCCTTTCCCGCCACAGAGCCCATAAGGTGAGAAGGATCAACAATCGAATTCCTTTGGTTTTCGGAGAGCAGGAGCTGCTTTGCTGATCAATTGTCTTAGTCAATTGCGTGCAACATGTGACGTACATCTCATTATGAATATGACCTATAAAATAAAATCCGCACATGTACATACTTCGGGTTCTGTTCGCGCTCGCACCCGTCGGTGCAAATCCGGACGGGTACTCGAACCGAATGGTTTGTCATAACAATATAAAATTGGTATTGGATACATAGAGGTTTGTCATGCCAGTCACTGTCACATATGCATGTAGACACCAAGGGTGTAAATTCGATCTTCCTCCTGCTACTTACATCACCATCATGTTCCTCCTAGCGCGTGACACGCATTTGTCTTCTCTTCCTGTTGATCCAATCTCCATGCATGTTATTTTAGAGGCAAAGATGTAAAATGATCCTGTTTTAGGAAATCCGGAGGTTTAGATGGTTAATTAAATTGAGTGAAATTTGGACTTCTTCATTTTTTTTAAAAAAAGGAAAGCAAGCCTGAGTGGCTGAGTCTGTTAAAACAGGGTAAGATAACGAAATTTCTCCCTCAATTCAAATGGAATGGAGACTAAAATTTAGTGGATGAACCATCAAAATTTCTCGGTAAAGGCTTAGGCTATCCGCACCAGCGTACTCTAAAGCATACTCTATATATTATTCTACTTCTACTTTTACAGTACGTAATCTAAATTACACTACGATACAGTATATACAACATGCTTTACAACGTGTCACTGCGACTGTCTTAACAGCCTGAGTGATTGGCGGGAGCGTAGACGCAACGCACGCAAGCTGCAAACGCGGCGCGCTCTCCGAGCCCTGAAAACGCGGACGGAGATGGTTACGGTTCATGGCACGACCTCCCCTCCCCACCAGCGAAGGAGCGGGAGCCACGGAAGAGAGGTCGGACGGTGCGCGAGGTGCCCTCCCCGATCCGGCGCCGGCGATGGCGTACCGCAGGAAGCAGGGCATCCAGCGGTCGGCCACCTTCGTGGAGGACCACCGCCAGTCGTCGTCGTCTCCCTCCCCGGACGGCGGCTCCGCATCGCCGGCCGTCGCGTCACCGCGCGCCACCCGGTTCGCCGACGACGGCGGCCGCCGCCCCGAGCGTTCGGCCCTCGGCGCGCCTCAGCAGGCCAGCTGGCTAGCGCCGTCCACGGCGCTCGGTGTCGGGGGAGACCTGCCGGCCTTCTTCGGCGAAGATCGCGTGCACGCCGCGACGGCGTCCTCCTCCTCCCCGGCGAGCGATCCGTTGCAGGTCCACACCCATCCTCTTCCATACAGGAGGATGTGAATTCAATCCTGTCAGTGACCGATGTAAATGTTTTCACATCGGCAGCAGGATCCAGTCACCCAACTGTTCACGTCGACGACGAACTTGAACGACGAAGGCACCAAGTACGATCTCGAGCTGTCCATAAAGGACGACGCGGGGCGTGGATTCTGGGGGCTCGTGGCTCAGAAAGCCAAAGTAATGCTCGACGAGAATGGCACGCCCCGAGAGTCTCATCAGGTAAGACCTCTGAAACCAAAAGATAGAAAGAACAGCAAATCACCTGCTCCTCTCCGTATCTTTCGATTCAGCTCATCGAAACAATCACCCGGCTGATTCCTGTTTGTTGCGTGCGCAATTATTTTCCAGACTCCTCAGTCTCGCTGGTCCTACGACCGAGTCCGAAGCTCGGAGAGCCCGTTGTCGCGGCGAGGTTCAGAAGGGAAGCTCGACATCGGAGGGAAGATCAAGAACGTTCTCGAAGTAATAAGCCCTCTGGTTGATTTCACAGTTTTCAGCACGCAGCTGTTTCTGCGTGTGTGTGTGTTCCTTGTTGGCCCTGACCTGACCAGCAAGCACTGGTTCGTCTGCAGAAGGAGGGCCTGGCAGTGGCCGAGAGCAGAGCGGGCGATGCCGTGATGAGTCCTGCTGTCCGGAGGCTGCAGATCAGGAGGAAGGCGTGCAGCATGGACCTGCGTGGCGCGAACCTGAGCGGCCTGGCCAGCCCCGACGTGTCGTCGCCGATGCTGTCCGACACGGCGGAGTCGCCTCAGATCAAGGCTTCTCGCGATGTAAGGAGGTGCCTCCTGTTTCGTGCGTTAATTAGGATGTGCGTGGCCGCTAGCTGTACGTAGTTTGTTGTAGCCTCGACAACTTTAGAGTCGCAGCTGGTGTTGTTGTTTTTTTCCCTGTTCTGTTGTGTTCATTCGTTCTGTCCATGAGAGAACAGCTTCCACTTTGGCCTGTGCATGCTCCTCAGGTAGCGAACGCCATGGCTGCCAAGGTGAAGCTGCTCCAGCGCGAGCTGAAGACGGTGAAGGCCGACCTAGCCTTCTCCAGGGAGCGGTGCGCGCAGCTGGAGGAGGAGAACCGGCTGCTCCGGGACGGCAACCACGACGCCGACGAGGACCTGGTACGTCCTCGATCGTCGTCGCTTCATTTAACGGCGCGGTAAGTGAGGTTGATTTGATCTTGTGACAACCCTGCTGCATGTGCGCGCGCGCATGTTCCTTGTGCCAGATACGGCAGCAGCTAGAGACGCTGCTCGCGGAGAAGGCGCGGCTGGCGCACGAGAACACGGTGTACGCCCGCGAGAACAGGTTCCTGCGGGAGATCGTCGAGTTCCACCAGCTCAACATGCAGGACGTCGTCGTCAACCTCGACGACCACTTCGCGGAAGAAGAAGAAGACGAGGAAGACGACGAGGAGGAAGAGGCGGAGGACGTCAACGTCGAGGCAGAGTTTGATCAGTACGATGACGATGATCTCCGTGAGTCCTCGCCTTCCCACCGCGTGGAGGAAAAAGCGGAGCACTTTCCATTGCCGGTTGCCCTGGACGCCGAACCCCTGTCCCCCTCTCAGCAAACTGACGAGCGGATGCTAAGCAGGAACAGCCGCGGCAACACCACTGGAAACGAGTCGCCACGGATGCTGAGCACGAACCGCGGCGACACAACTGGAAACGAGTCGCCGCCGATGCCGAGCGGTGGCGCCATTGAAGACGAAATGCAGCTGAGCTTCAAGGACGATGATCCATCACCAGACACGAAGAGTGACGGGTGATTTTCGTGTGGCAGAAACTGCCGTGTATGCATGTAAAGGATACATTTTCCCTCTGGTTTGTTATTGAGATCTTGTTTCCTGTAATTCCTAAAAATAAAAAACTATTGCGTTAAGCATCAGATCCGTTAATCCACATACAGTTGTTATGCTTAAATAGTGGTGATTGTTCCACAGTATTTTTTTCATTCTTTGGATCGTGCAACAACAGCTACAGATCCAGCCAGCTTCCCTAAAAAAAAACCAAAAGCATAATATTTGATTATTTAACATTACAACTTATATTTCTTACAGTAATTAAACTGTTTCATTCAGAAGCAGAGCACAATCCCTAACCCTGCCACACTTCCCCCTGTAAGCTAAATTTACGACGTTCTAGCCTGTCTGAATCAGAATGTTCTTGTGAACATTTTTTTTTTCACAAATTAGCTTAATGCGAGTAGATAACTGGTTGCATAATTATTAAGGAAACCAATTTTGTGTCATTATCAGATTTCAGATACACATTATTCTCACAGTTGTTTGATATTTCAAGCAAATACAAAAGCCCTGGCTCCCATTATACAAGGAACTAATGAGATGCAGTTCTGATCTTCCCAAAGAGGTTCGTCAACATCAAGTTGAAGGCCGCACAGTACCCTGCAAAAATACAATAACCATTTCAGTAGAAAATCGGTAGTGCTGACAAGCAATAACCGCTGAGAATATGCAGCATCCAAATAATGGCTATAAAGAAAATGTGATAGATAAATATGAAAAGAGGTGTTACTCATGCCTAAGTTTATGTATCATCCAGAGACTATATAGCTACAAAGAAATAAATACCTAGATGCATACAAAAGAAAAGGTGCTACTCATGCTTACGCTGCAATGACAAATTACAACAACAACAACAACAGCAACAACCAAGCCTTTGTCCCAAACAAGTTGGGGTCGGCTAGAAATGAAACCCAACAATTTTGAAGAAAAGTAATAGAAAATAAGATGAAAGTAAAAAAATCTACATTTTATTTATTCTAGAAATGGGTTAATAAGAAAGAAGATAAGAGTAACAAATTACGAATAAACTAAGATTCTGGCACATGAATTGCTAATTTCCATGCAGTCCTATCATGAGCCAAATCTCTAGGTAAAGCTGTAATTAAAAGGAAATGACAAATTAAAAGGAAATTAAATAAAGCTGTAATTAACAGGTGCAAAGTAAAAGGGAAAGGAACTCAGGTAAAATGTTAGTAGTTCATTCTGCTACAAGAATATATATAATAATGTAAGAAAAGAGATTGAATAAGAAAGTGAATAATTTATACAGATATTGAAATGGTTGGAAGGCGTAAGATTATATACTGATATAAAGTACTGTATACAGTAATCTCATAGTAGTTTGGCCACACCATTTTGTGGTTTGTGCACAATACTTCCTTCTTTCTCAAAAGTTTGTCACCTTCTAGTTCAAAAATGAACTAGAAGGTGACAAACTTTTGAGAAAAGAGGGAGTACATGATTAGTACACAAGTAAAATACAAGGAAACATTGAAAAAACATTTCAAATCTGGGAAACACATTTCAATATAGATAACTAGCAAAATCAGAAATTACAAGACATGTAACAATACATAGCCAAATGGACAATGGTGATCGTTAGTAGCTCCACACCAGAGTTACTTCTTATCAGAAGGTTGGATCCTTGCTAAGAGCAGGAATTTAAATATCAAACTTTTGCCAATTGCTTTCCCGTTACAGTTGCGATACAATTACCATTTATGATCCACAGTCAATCCAAACAAATCAAAGTTGACACCCCCTACAGCAATTGGCAATCACCACAGGGGCGACGCTGATCGCCACCAGAACAATCCATCCATCTTCTCGGGGCGTGGGTGGGTGGGGTGGGGGTGGCGCACAAGCACAAATATGGTCAACTCACAAACTAACCCAGCCCCCAAATGGAGTTGAAACCATGTTAGCAACCAGACTAGAATCTAGAGAAAGGTAGCGAGATTGGGGATTAGCTTGAGGAAGAGGAAGATACAGGAGAACGAGAAGGAAGACAAGTTGTCCACAATGATAATATTCTCTTTGATACCCTCTGTTCTATGACTCAGTTCCTTTAATACCAAGGCACCAGGGCCACACACACATCCTCGGTGGGCCCAAGGCCGGACTCGCTAACCTGCGGTGCTAACATTCTCCCCTCCTTGAGAGCCTGCTTGGCAGGAACTCGAACATACGCTTGATGTGGACGATCGACGACTCAAACGGTGAGATGTGCAGGAGTTCCCCACGGCCGCCACCACGCTTCCACTGTGACGAGACCGGCAAGTCGCCGAACAGCAGAGTGGCATGCAGAACGCGATGTAGACGAATTGCGTTCGCTCGGCGATGAAGCTTGACGTGATGCCTGCAACGGTCATTTCCTCGAACAGGTTGTGTGCGAGTTGATGTTGGCCGCAGCCAGCTCAAGAGCGCCATGACCCGACGCTGCCGCAGTTCTGGTTGACGTGGTGCTCGGCGAGTGCGTCGTAGGGGTGGAGGCCTTCTCCTTGTCCAGCAGATTGACGAACTCCATGTCCGCCGCGTCCAGGATGAGCGCACCCAAGGCCTAGTGGGGCGCCAACTTTGCGGACAATGCTGTAGCCTAAGTGCAGCAAGTTGGACGCCGCTCGGAGTCGTTGGCGACGAAGCCTCCCAGAAGGCAGAACGGCTGCACAGCCTCCACACACTCGAACATGGCCACGACACGGGTAGCCGGTAAGTGAACAACTGGCGCAGGCACTACGCAGCTCGGTGCCGAGGAAGCTGCTGACACCAAGTATGCTCGTTGCCATCTGCTTCCTCCCGACGACTGGAGTCCTGGAGCTGCCTTGGTGACGATCATGTTGCACATGCCCTCTGTCTGAACCAGGAAGCTGTCGGAACGTAGCATTGCCATTTGCGCGTTCCCACAACTTGAAGCAGCAGTCAGCAGACGCCACGGTCCTCGAGCAGCACGAAGGAGTAGCCGACAACATCGAAGATAGTGATGTCGTTGGAGGTGGTGACGTTGCCAAGGTCCAGCAGCTGCCGTTACAGATTCCAGCTCCTCTTCGGCATTAGCTACTCTTCGGCATTTCCTCGAACCGGTCGCAGCACGAGTGCGAGCTTGCCGGTGTTGCCCAACGCTTCGAGTAGGAAGAGAAGAAGAGGAACGACGTGAAGCGTGTTGGCGCAGAGACGAAGCCAGCGGTGACCGTCGTCGTCGAGGAGCTGCCTTCATCGACGTCTTTGCGCGAAACTTGGCGACGACCATGAGTGCTCCAGCCAAAACCATGCCGGCGGTGATCGTCGTCGTCGAGGAGCTGCCTTCATCGACGAGGTTGCGCGAAACTTGGCGACGACCATGAGTGCTCCAGCCAGAAACCATGCCGTAAGGTGGGAAATCATGAACAAACCACAAGTATGCAGCTTTGAAGGTTGAATTTATGTTTTTTGTAACAGTTGTACGCTTCGATTCCTGTACATAGCATTACAACTCTTCAATCAACAACTTCAACATCAAGTTCAGTCGTGAACCAGAATGATCCGGTCCAGATACAATAAAGCAAAGGAACATGAACTCATACGTCATACAAAGAGATGGTGGCGTGTTGTACGGAATAGCGAACACAGACCAACAAGAGTATGGTGTTGCATTTGTACTGAACGGTGAGAAGCCATCTGCCGTCAACCCGATGCTCTCGAGTCATTGGCGAAATCTGGATCAAAGCAGTCAAGTGCTTTCCATGCCTCACCGTCGGATGAGTGCACCATCATTTTGTTGTTCTCACATACACCTTCTCGTGCTGCCTCATGTGTCAGGCTGTTTTTTTAGAGAAACAAGCGCTTCATTCTAGATGTGATAGGCAAGTAGCAAAGCTGCTTCTATGTGACTTCAGTCATTACTTTTGTACCATCGTCATTAACAACTTCGACAAATATTGCTTTATCACATTTAAGCTTCGTCGACATCGTAGCGCGTGTGGCGCGTGTCCGGATAGGCAGCGAGTGCAACGTCGACAGTGGCCACGGTCGCCACCTGTCGGTACCCCGCAGACCGGGTACCCCCGCGCACAAAGAGAAAACGGCTAAGGACCCGGCCTCTACTTAAGAGGGCCGAATCCGAGGCTGCCACGTCGTGGAGGGAAGGACCAGATCCTACCTCTCCGCCGGGGAGGGCTCCCGGGCTGCCGCGTGGCCGGCAGAACTGCACCCTCGCCTCCCCGCTGAGGCGGGCTCCGAGGTTGCCACGTGGCCAATCGGAACCTCGGGGCCAGGCTCGCTTCCTCGCAGGGAAAGGCACCGGAACTACCACGTGGCCCGCAGGGCTGAGCCTCCACCCCTCCACAGGGGTGGGCTCCGGGTGCGCCACGTGGCCTGTACCATCGAGTGCTCGACTCCCCCACAGAGGCAGGCTCCGGCGCAACCACGTGGCGGACGGCCAACTCAGTGCGGTAGGACGCCGCAGTAAAGGAAGGCGTGTGCTGCTCAAACAGGCATTAAAGTACGCGCGCCTTCCCCAGGCGAAGCGGAGTCGAGCATGCGTAAGTCAAGGCTCTAGTGTCCTGTCTTGTCCAAGTAGCCGGTACAGACCCACACCGCAAGATGGATGAATGGGCCGCAAGGACAAGACGGGCGGGATGTGCACCGCCATCATCACCAACTATGTGTAGCCCTGGCGCACGACGCGGCGGGACAGCGCATTGACGCTCCTGACAAGGGGAAGTAGATAGCATTTAATCTTAGATCTTGTATAGGATTTGGCTCTCCTCGGGACCACCTGTCGGGGCCTGGGGCCCACCTTGTGACTGCAGAGTCCTTGGACTATAAAAGGACTCTGCAGACGACCTTCACAAGGGATCGAAAAATCAGACTAAGGCTCATACACGCTCAAGCAAGGCAATACACAAACCCTCCCGTGGACGTAGGGTGTTACGCTCCGGCGGCCCGAACCACGTAAACCCTCTGTGTTCACCATCTCACTGCGCTCAATCTCCTGGGACTAGCCCTCGTGAATCCAAAGAACCTCCGTGGGCTGCTCTCTAAGCATGTCCGGGGGAAGTGTCGTTTAAGACCTTCGACACCACCGTTACGACAAAGACACCAACACACACCTTGCTTCCGAAGGCGACGCGGCGGAGGCAACAGGCGGTGGCTGTGGGAGCGAGCTCGACGATGGCGGCCTCGGCCAGCGCCGCGAGGAAGCGCTTGAAGCGATGTCTCAGGCCGCTGGCGGCGTGCAGCTCGAACAGGACGAGGTTCATCCACTCCAGGAGGGGTGCCACGCTAGCGGTGGAGTAGGCGGGCGTGGAGCAAGATGGCGATAGCAGAACAGGCAGCGGCGTAGACGCAGAACGTGTGGTCGCATTGACGCTGTTCGGCGGTGGCCATGGTGGTGGATCTAGCGGTGCAACTTCCTCCAACCCTCGCTCGCCGCACAAGTGGTCGTGTGCGGTTCGGACCGCGTCTCCAACGTCGTCCTGCTACAACGACGGCTTCGAGGAGGCCAGATCCGCCTTGTAGCATGAGTGGAAGAGACGAACGGATCCAATGCCGTGGATGACGAGGTCGAGCGCGATGTAGGCTTCGGGGTACTTGCGGTGCTCGTGGGCGACGTCGAAGTCGTGGTGGGCGGTGACGATGTTGAAGGCGGCGCAGTTGAAGACGTCAACGCGGTGATGGGGAATCCTTGGTGGATTGCAGACGAGGACGTGGTAGTCTGCGCGGGGGCTATCGATGACGACGATGAGGCCGTTCATGCCGACGAAGGGGGGCGCGACGGTCTTCTCCCCCGCTGAGGGTGGCTCGGTCTCCTCCTCGACAGGTTCGTCCGCCATGTGCGTCGAGGAAGCGAGGTCGCCGTCGGAAATGAGCGAATCGTGGTCGTCCTGCAGGTCCACCATCGTTTGCGCCGGCGCGAGCGGGGCAGCGACGACCGGAGCTGGAGGAAGAAGAAGCAGCTTGGAGATGATGGGCTCGATCTTCTCGACTTCAGGCTCCTTGACGACAGCCACCGCCGGCTTGATGTCTCCGACCATGGGCTCGGCTGGCGCTCCAAATCGGTCGTCGCGGCGAGATCGTTCGTGGTGTCATACTTGGAGAACGCCTCGCGGAACGCCTCACGAATCGTCCAACGAAGCTCCACGGCGAGGTACTCTAGCAGCTGCTTCGTGTTAGGATCCATTGGCTCTGATACCAATTGTTAGCAACCAGACTAGAATCTAGAGAAAGGTAGCGAGATTGAGGATTAGCTTGAGGAAGAGGAAGATACAGGAGAACGAGAAGGAAGACAAGTTGTCCACAATGATAATATTCTCTTTGATACCCTCTGTTCCCTGACTCAGTTCCTTTAATACCAAGGCACCAGGGCCACGCACACATCCTCGGTGGGCCCAAGGCTGGACTCGCTAACCTGCGGTGCTAACAAACCCTAAGAGCCAGAATTATACAGCGCACAAGGATAACGAATTCTACACCATAATCATGCATCCCACGAGGTCGAATCCCTACCTATGAAGGGACCAGATCCGTACCTAGTTGCCTGAGGCCTGGTCGACGAGCTTCTTGTCGCGGCGCTCCATGGCGACGTCCCACATGTCGTTGCCGATGTGCTTCGGCTGCATCCACCACCCGTACACGGCAGATGAGAGAAAACCTAGAGCGTCAGCACGGGGCGATCCGGAGCGGTAGGAGGAGGAGGAGCGTACCCTGCCGTGCGCGGCCCTGTGGATGTAGTACTGAGCGTTGCCCATGATGCAGAGCATGCCGCCGATGATGCCCAGCGGCAGGATAGCCTCCAGCCAGTGCAGCCGCGCCATCGGTGGAAGCCGGAGAAGGGGGGAGACCGGGCGGGCGGCGAGTCGAGGGACGGCGGCGTCGAGATCTCCGACCGGGGGCTCGGGGCGTGAGCCGATCGACGGTGAGAGAGTTGTGGTGGTGGACCTTTCGGGTGGATGGAGAGACATGGGCCGCGCGTTTCGGGTTGGGCTTTCCATGGGATGTCATTTTGGGCCTTGTTTTTTCTGCCGCAGCAGATTGCTGGGCTGGACTGGTTTTTGAATTTGCCGCCTACGGACGTGATGGTGAACAGTATAGTGATGGTGCCAACACTGATGGGCTGCATGGGAGACCAACGTGGCATGGCCAGTACCGGCGCGGGATCCTTAGACACTCGCACTCGTGTTCTCTATATCCGACTTTTATACTACTTTTTTTATCTCTTAACTTTACAGTTTTATTCTACACACTCGTTTACCCCTAAATCAAACATCTATATTTATTACCACCTATTCTATATTATATTTACCATTTTCTATCTTTTTTCTCTTCTCTTCATTTTCTCTCTCTTCTTTCTCTACCGGTAGCACGCATCATATTTGGAGGGCGCCTGTGCAAGCCGCGAAAATAGCGAGCGGCGCTGCGGCGCGCTCGAGCGGTAAAAAGTTCATAGCGGCCTTTTACAGGTACCACTACGAGCAGTCTTACTCGACCTGAGTATTCATGTTCTATTTTTCACCGCTCTACGGAGTTCATTTTCTAGATTTACTTTTGATTGTGTGGTGAAGTGAATCTATAGCTGAAAGTAAATTTTCTATTGTTACATAAAATAAACTCTTAAATCATGAGAAGCTATTTTTCTAGCTTTTAGCCTCTTAGTTAATCTAAAAAATATTTCTCCTGAAAAATAATTTTTGACACAACTTCGCTGATTCTAAGTGAAAATCAACTTCGTTGAGCTCTATCAAAGGAGACCTCCAACATACATTGGTGCTTCGTTACACACATTGGAGCTTCGTTACACGCAAACACGTGGAGGGCCCTGGACCATACGAGGATGGTGCTTTTTGTGCCAGGTCAGATGATGACGAGAGCCTCGGGTGCCTAATGCAATCCGTGCAATAACATGGTGTACAAAAGATGCTTGATGTCAAATTTTACATGCGACCATAATTAGACGTGCAAAACAAGCAAGTTAACTTTACTTCATCATTGGATTGTCCAGGGTGTGACGTGCGCACCTGAGAGAAGGGTCGACGGCGGTCCACCAGGGACCATATTTTTTAAATAAAGAGAAACCTCCAAGAGGAAGCTACAGTCAGGTTATTACAAATCGCCGTTGAACCGCGACATCGACACATTTCAATTCAAAACAAAATCAAAATTGAAAGCGTGCAATTATTGACTCCACTCAACACTAACTCATCAATCTGTTGCTAAAACTCCAACTAAAGTGTGCAAAGACAGTCATAGTCACTTTCTCCAACACCTTGCACGCTTCTTTGATCTTTCTTGCCGCGTCTTCAGTTCTTTGTAGTTGCGCCCATAATCTCTACAAGTAAATTTTTATTAGTTTTTTGTCAAACACCACTTCATTTCTGGATAACCAAATGGCCCACCTCAAAGCTGATATCCCTGTTAATATCATTGGTCTCAGATCTTTATTCATATGTAGTAACCAATCATTAAGCATGTGTACAGAACTATGTGGAACATGTAAGCCAAAAGAAACTTAAGTAGTTCTGCATAAGAATTTAGCGTAATGGCAATAAAAAATAAGTGTTGAATCGTCTCCACCCTATCACAAAAAAAAAACATTTTTTCTCACTGTCGAAGTGTTAACGTGACACTTCCCCTGAACCTGCTAAGGAGCAGCCTACGGAGGTTCTTGTTCGACGGGGTTTAGGCCTCAATCGAGTGTTCGCGCGTATGAGAGTGTATGAGACGGTGATTTTTACGTGCTTCGGGCCGCAAGGAGCGTAACACCCTACTTCACGGTGGATTGTATTGCTAGTGTGTGTGAATGCGTGTGTGTATCGGGGATTGGATTCTGGGTCTTTGCAACGGTTGCGGTCCGGTCCTTTTATAGCCAAGGTCAGACGCCTTACAAGTGGGGTCCGGGGCCCGACATGTGGTCTTGAGGCGATCGTATCCTAAAGATCTAAGGCTTCTTGTATAAGCTTCCTCTAATCGTGGCTCTGAAGATTCACCGTCTTGCCATCTCTCTCGTTAGTAGCCCATGCGCTGTTGCTGCGGGTGGTAGAGGGTGTCTCATCAGTATGTCTTGTTGATGCAAGCTACCCACTTGGTTGAGTGGGATAGGCCTGCAACGCCTTCACTGTGATGTGATTGGTCACAGCGGTCTCTGACCGTTGGCGTGCTCCACTTTGTGCGCCAGAGGTAGGTGTGTGTCTTCAATGCTTGACTTGGGCAGGGCACACCATCCCTTAACTCCCGCATCTTACCGTCCAGGACAAGTTACAGGACATGTGGCAGTGTCGGGGCTGGTCCCTGCTGGGGAGGCCAGTCCTGGTTCTTCGTGACGTGTGTCAGCTCCGGGGCTCTACAAGGAACGTGGCAACTCTGGGCCCTTCCCCGCGGGGGGTGCCTGGAATGGTGCTCCGAGTCACGTGGCTGCACCGGAGCTCTCCCCAAGGTTGGGTGAGGTCCCATCTTAACACATGGCATCTTGGAAGTCTGTCTCACTAGAGGAGTTGAGTCCCATCTTCAAGGCTCACGTGGTAGTGTCGGGACTCAATCTTGAGGAAGGTCGGGGTCTGGCACCTTTGGAACACGTGACGTCACCGGACGTGCCTTGGTGTTTTCATGCTGTGTGCGAGGGTACCGACAGTGGCCCCTGGGTCCACCTTGGGGGGAGGTGACGAGCCCGAAGGTGTAGCCCTTTCCATGTTTTCCCGCACTACACTTTGAATTTTGGCTTGGATAGCCGAAGTGGTGGGCGCTTCGACCAACGTCGCCACACGTCCCCCTCTGGTTGAGAGGCTATGGCGACGAGATCTTTGCTTGTTGTAGTATCTCTGTCTTCAGTGGTGCCTTTAATCGCGGCGGTTCCCAATACAGTCATAGCACTTACGTTCGCTCCGTCTTTATGGGAACTGCTCCAGCTATCTTCTTATGTGGCTGACCGCTGGGTCCAACACTTCTGTCAGGGGGCTTAGCCCCCAATGTCATTGACGCTATGGGTTGAGTGGTGCGGGCCAAACCTTTGCGATAAGCACGAAGTGCTCAGGCGTTCCGGGGGTGATAAAAAAGGAAACCTTTGTTAGAGGGAACGGTTCCTTCCTTACTCGCACCCCATTGTCTGAGCTTTCGCCTTCTTCCTCGAGCGCGCGAGCCTTCACCCCTCACCCAAAGCTCTCACTTTCCCTTGCTCCGATGGCCTCTCCACTGCCTCCTTCTTGCTTCCAGTCGGCCGATGATCTATTTTCCATGAGGTGACTGCTTGGCTGGGTGGTGGCGGAGTATGGGTGGATGATCCGCTGCGGATCTCCCACTCTTGAAGACCTGCGCGAAGACGAGACTGTCCTCTTCGCCGCCTACGATCCTGCGGGGCTTGGGCTCCCGCCGTCGAGGTTCCTCCTCGCAGTGCTGGAGGAATACGGACTGCAGCTTCACCACCGGTCGCCGAACTCCATCGCTGTGATTGTTGTGTTCGTCCACTTCTGTGAGGCGTTCGTGGGCTGGCTGCCAACAATGGAGATGTTCTGGTTCTTCTTCGTGATGAAGACCACCAGGAAGAGCGCAACGACCCAAGTGGGTGCCTACTACTTTCAGCACCGATACAAGACCTCCCGAGCCTACATCCCTTTGCTCAAAGGGGGAAAGTGGAGCACCTGGAGGGAAGATTGGGCGATCGTGGGGGTCGAGGCCCATCCTGCGCCGAGATGCCCTCTAAAGGTCTGGCTTCCGATTCCACCACCTAGAAAGCTTTCCAAGGGTTAACGAAGGAGTACATGCTGATATTGAAGAGGATTTGGTTCCTGGCGGGCAAAGGCTTCACCTCCCTGATGGTGCTAATAGACTTCTTGCACCGCCACATCGCCCCTCTCCAGAAGCACCAGTACTGGGCCTGGCACTACACCGGTACCTATGATCGGTGTTGGCTGGCTCTAGACGACCCCACCCCCGAAATGTTGGAGGGGTTGTTGAAGGTGGTGACCTGTGATACGGTCGAAGACGAGCACGTCTCCATCCCGGACGACTGCCAGTCGCTCTCCATAACCCCTGACTTGAGGGATGAACTGATGAGCTTGATGCCGACGATCAACGTGTTCGACTTTACCCGCCCGCACCCGGAAGAGAAGCCTGGGGCTTCAGTGGTCCTGGTGCAGTGCCGCGCCATGACGCAACCAAGGTCGGGGTCTTCCTCCCGTTCTTCGGAAGGGCGGAGGTAGGGCTCCCAACATCCTCCGTCGGGGTGAAGGACAACCAGCAAGCGCCAGTTCGGTGCCGGAAAGCGTTCCCATACTCTGGCCGCGGGTTCTGCCACCACTACGTCGAAGAAGCGGAAGTTGACGTGGGGGGACAATACCCCAATTTCTCATCACGATGGAGCCAGAGCGGCTGAAGCTCCCATCGTCGACTTGGTTTCTGATTCCAGTGGTGGCACTAGTTCCAGAGGGGATGCAGAGGAGTATGTGCCGACGACCATGTTGACGCAAGCCGTCCCGGAGCTGGTGCCGGAGACTGTGGCGCCAGCCTCGGCGTCGGGTCCAAGGGGCCTGGTTTCGCCATGCGAGCTGGGAGGTCAGGGTCTTTGGAGCAGATCGGCCCATCGGTAAGGCGCAATTTCTCTCTCCACTATTATTTCATTGTTTTTTGCTCTCATGAAGTTGGTTTTGGCCTTACAGGGCGCCGTCAACCGATTTGGTGCCCTTGGTGCTTCCAGGGGTGGGCTTGGTGGCCCCTACCTTTCTCGGAGGTGGGACGGGGTTCGGTGATGTCAATGTCTCTGCACCCCCGTCCATCATGGTAGATGGGGAAAAGGTGGTGCCAGGCGAGGAGGCGGCTACCTAGGTCATGGCGGCTTCCCTTGGCAGAGCTGACCCTCCCGCTGGTAATGCGACATCGGCGCCTGATGTCATTGGCGCGCAAGATGGCGACTCACCACCAGCGGCCAGCGATGCCCTTGCAGCGAAGGAGGGGACTTCAGCATCGGGCAGCGACGCGCTGGTTCCTGGAGCTCCACCCGGGGAGCCAGCTGGTCCCCAGGCGCTGGTGTCCGCCGCAGAGTCGTCAGAAGGGGCGGAGGGGCAACTGTCTGTGGCGACGGTCACGCTGATCCCTCTCATCGATGCTGTTGTCGTGGCCTAGTCCGTCTTGCGCCAGACGCAGGCTGCTTTCACCTGAGGGTGGGATCAGCTTGCGGAGGAGCGACACTTGATGAAACTGGTCGACGCAAAGAACAAGGAGCTCATGGTGAAGACCTTGAAGGTCCATGCCATCGCCGATGCTCGTTTGAAGCTGTGCAAGGATCAGCGACTGGAGTTGGTCCGCCGCGAAGTTGCCGTTGCTGATGTGGAATGAGACTTGGTGGTGAAGGAGGAGGAGGTCTCCCGGAGCCTCGTCATGCTGGGGGAGAGGCATCGAGCCGTGCAGGACTCGAAGCTTACCATCAAACTCTGGGAGGATGACTTGGAGCGTCGTGCTCGGGAACTTGCCGGCCGGGAGGAGGTGGTGCGGAGAGAGGCAGAAAGCCTCCAAGCATCCCGTGTAGCCGAGGCACAAGGGGCTGGTGACTTTCTGACCCGTGCCGGGGTGGTGTTGGAACCCCTCGGGCTTGGTCCCGTGCCGCGCGGGGAGCCATCTCATGGGGTGGGCCAGTTGCTTCTAGCCTTGGAGTCCTTTTGCTCGACACTGGGTACGATGGACACCGTCCTTGCAAGGTGGCTGGAGGCAAAAGGGAGGGATCTGGTGGAGCAGTTGGCCTCCCATGTCCTGGTGTGCTTCCGAAGCTAGTATACGATGATCCCATTGGATTCAGTGGGGAAGGGCCCCTTAGATGAGCGAGAGGAGCAGGCGAGGGCCAAAGTCCGAGACCTTACCAAGTAGGTGGCCTCTTCGTTCCAACGGTCTTAGGCCAGCGGCTCCAGGTAGAACGCTTTTGTAACCGGGGATTACCCCTTTGTATAAATGACTTTACGAATTTGAATTCATGTTTTTGCTTGTTGGCTTGTCTTGTGCTTCTCAATCTGTCTCTGTGAGTCCTTAGCTCCGCAAGGGCTTGAAGAAGTTTGCCGAGTATGTTAGCTTTTGAGGAACCAACGATCGCACACTTGCCATAGCCAAGCTGTCGACAGTTGACGTCCTGCCTACGGAACCTCCTTAGAGGCAACTTGGTAGATGTGGCCAGGTGGCTGGGTACACCTACCACTTGATTGCAGGATGTCTTCGACGAACCTCCAATGGAGTGGATGAGTTTGAGTGGATGACTTTAGTAGGGCTGATGACGTATAGCTTCGTCTGAGTAGGGACGTCAACGGCAGGCCTCTTGGGTGGTGCTGGAGTTGGGCGCTCCAGCGATGGCCACCATCGTTGTATAAACTTCGATGGTGGGCCCCCTGGGTGGTGCAGGAGCTGGCTGCCCTGGCGTCGCCCATCGTCGCCGTGGGAACGTCGATGGCGAGCCCCCTGGGTAGTGCCAGAGCTGGCTGCTCCGACGTCACCTACTATCATCATAGAACCATCGGCGGCAGGATCTTTAGGAGCTGCCGGAGTTGGCTGCTCCGGCGTCGCCCACCATCATTGCAGAAACATCGGCAGTAGGCCCCTTGGGAGGTGTCAGAGCTGGCTGCTCTAACATCGCCCACCATATTCCTAGAGACGTTGACGGTAGGCCCCTTGGGAGGTGTTGGAGCTAGCTGCTCCGGCATCGCCCACCATCATAGTAGATACGTCGACGATAGTCCTCTTGGGAGGTCCCAGAGCTGGCTGCTCTCACGTTGCCCACCCTCATCGTAGATACGTCGACGGCAGGCCCCTTGGGAGGTGCCGGAGCTGGCTGCTCCAGCGTCGCCCACCATCATCGTAGATACGTCGAAGGTAGGCCCCTTGGGAGGTGCTGGAGCTGGATGCTCCGGCGTATTTCACCACCTTCGCAGAGACGTCGACAGCAGGCCCCTGGTGTATAGGCTATCACAAGAGAATCTTGTTAGCAACAAGAGCGAGGCGGGAGTGTTTAGTCACTTATTAGCGCTTGTTGCTATCATCGCCGTGCTGAGACATTGATGGCGGGCCCCTTGGGGGGTGCCAGAGCTGGATGCTCTGGCGTCGTCCACCATCCTTGCCGTAGAAACATTGACAGCAGGCCCCTTGGGGGTGCCATGGTTGGCTGCTCCGGCGTCGCCCACCATCATCGTAGATATGTCGACGGCAGGCTCCTAGTGTACATGATATCACAAGAGAACCCTATTAGCAACAAGAGCGAGGCAGGAGAGTTTAGTCACTTATGAGTGCTTGTTGCTATCGTCGTCGTGCTGAGATGTCGACGGCGTGCCCCTTGGGGGGTGCTGGGGCTGGCTGCTCCGGCGTCACCCACCATCGTCGTAGAGACATCGACGACAAGCCCCTTGCTGGGAGGTGCTGGAGTTGGATGCTCCGGCGTCGACCGCCATCAATTTGTTGCACTTCGATGGCGGGCCCCTGGCTTGCCGATGCTGCTGCTGGTTATGCCCGAACTGACCTGCTTTGTATGTCCTGCAAATACTAGAGAGGGGGGCATATTTTTGCTTGTCGGCCACTTTTCCCTATCTTTTAGTTTTGCTATGTCTTATAGTCCCAGGTTGGTACGTGGGGCTTGGGTAATTCAGTGTATTAGCGTCTGGGATTCGGCTCCTACCTTACTCAGGGTGTGAGCCTTTTGATCCTCAAAACTTAGCCCCAGCACTGGAAGGCAAAGCGGGCATGCTTAGGGTACAGGACTAGACTAAGCAGGCTGCACACTCTGGACCTCCAGCTTGGCGTAGGCCTTTCGTGGGGGATAGTCTGGCACCACAGGGCCCCAAGTAAGAGAGTAGCGGCGAGATCCCGAAACACCTTACAGGTACCTCAAACCAGTCCGACTTCAGCCAGGTTGCATAACTCCCCTAGGGGTGAAAATAGAGAAAAAATTACCAGGTATATGAATATAATATACGAAAAATGAGAATGGATTGATGTTCACAAAATTTAAATTAATGAACATAAAGGGAAGCACAGGGAAGACAATGATTCTTTCAAATTTGTATTCATAGGAGGAAACAGGCTTTACAAATAAGGTAGTGACCCGCTCCGAATGGCAAGGGAGGCAGGGTGTTCATGCTTAGGATACAAGACCAAGCTAAGCAGACTGAACACTCTGGAGCTGTCCCTTCTAGAGCTTGGTTGCCCCGTTCCTGGGCACCATGATACCCTACACTGTCCTACCATTATGCTTAGGGGCAGAACTTACGGAGGTGCTCTATGTTCCAAGGGTTGGAGAGGGGCTCTCCTTCTTCTGTGGCCAGGCGGACACACCCGGGGCAAGATACTTGTGTCACCAAGAAGGGGCCCTCCCAGCTGGCAGAGAGTTTGTGCGACCATTCTCGAGAAAGTATACGCTGCAACACCAGGTCACCCGTCTGGAGTTCTCTACTTCGCACGAACTGCTCCTGGTAGCGCCTGAGCGGCCGTCGGTAACGCCAGTTTCAAATGGTGGCGTGCCACCTTGTTTTGTTGACGAGGTCAACATCTTCTTGTCAGAGTTGGTTCTGTGAGGCTTCATCGAACGCTCGGACTCAGAACGAGCCCACTGCGATCTCTGGGGGGAGGACGGCCTCAGCCCCATACACCAGGAAGAAGGGTGTTTCTCCAGTTGCGCGGTTGGGTGATGTCTGGCTTGCCCATAGTGCACAGGGGAGTTCGTCGACCCACTTGGCACCATGCTTATCCAAGCTGTTATACGTGCGTGTATTGAGGCCCTTGAGGATCTCAGCGTTGGTCCTTTCAACTTGACTGTTGCTCTTTGGATGAGCCACGGATGCATAACAAACTTGGACGTCGAGGTCTTCGCAGTAGTCCTGAAACGTTGCACTGGTGAACTGGGTCCCGTTATCGATGATGATCCTGTTCGGGACCCCAAACCTGCAGACAATCGACTTGATGAACTTGACTATGGACTCCTTGTTGATGTTGATCACCAAGGCTGCCTCCGGCCACTTGGTGCACTTGTCTACAGCGATGTAGAGGAACCAGTACCCTTCGACTGCCCTAGGGAAGGGTCCCAGGATATCCAGCCCCCAAACCACGAACGGCCAGGAGGGCGGGATCATATGCAGTGTTTGCACCGTAGTGTGAATTTTCTTGGCGTGAAACTGGCACGCCTTGCATCTCTTGACCAGCTTGACGACGTCTTGTAGTGTTGTTGGCCAGTAGAAGCCATACCGGAAGGATTTACCAACTAGCGCGCGGGAAGTTGCTTGGTTCCCGCACTCTCCTTTGTGGATCTCTGCGAGTAAGTCGCAACCTTCCTCCCGAGTTATGCACCGTAGCAGTACGCTGTTGGCGCCACACCGGCAGAGGTCACCTTCTACCAGCATGTAGCGTTTTGCCATTCTCTCAGCGGATACGTGATCCTCCGGGAGGATGTTGTCCTTCAGATAGTTCCATATATCCATGATCCACGCATCGGGACTCTCCAGAGCTTCTGGATCTTGGACGCCGAGTGATATGGGGTCCATGGCGATGCAAAAGAAGCTCGACGGGCCCCACGGTTGTAGGGTTGCCGAGATCGCCAGCTCTGTCGTGCTGGGCTCACCATCTTCATTAGGCCCCGCAGGCCTAGCGGTCGGCGACACCAACCTCCTGCCGAAGACCCCTTCAGGAACCAAGGCTCCCGTGGACGCCATGGTTGACAGGGCATCAACGATGGAGTTGTCGGTGCACGGCACATGGCAGAGGTCCAAGGCCTTTGTTGACGACTCCTAAGATATACTAACAAATCATCCCCGGCAACGGTGCCAAAAATGCTTGTTGGTATTTCTTAACACCACAGATCATCTCCGATAAAGAGATGAGATCTGCAAGTGCACGGAAGATACCGTTTTAGCATTTCACCCATGAGTATTCCCAAGGGTATCGTATTTATCCCAAAGGAAGGCAATGGAGTAAAGTATATACTACTCTTATGGTCAAGCTATGGGATACTAATCCATTATCCGAATAGGGGTAAGTTGATAATAGGGGTAGTGTGACACACACCTAGGCAATCTATTCTAAAGGGTAACATGGGTCCTAGAGGGAGATTGGATTGAGAGTTAGAGAGTTGCTCCTACAATGCTCCTAATACATATACATAGCCTAAGGTAGATACTAATGGTCATGTCAATGATGAATTCTTATGTGATGCTATTCAACACATCGGACATGGACTTACCCCTAGCAATACTAGGGCGACTCCCACCAAGAGCCTGTGGCATAGCCGAACGTGGAGGATTACAAAGGACAGATAGGGTTGTCACCACCTATTGTCTACCTCTTCAATCCGTGGGTCTACGAGACATCCAATGCTACTTAAATACCCTAGCACCATGCTAGCATACTAAGCAAATACCTTAGGAGCCATGGCACAAGCCATCCTAAGGCAATGACTAACCTAAACATCGTTGAACCAATGTTGAAGCATAGCATAAGTCATTCATATTAACATAATCATATCATAACTACATAGACTATAGTGGGGGTCTATAGTGTTTATGACCATAAGATGTGATCATGAGAGTGAAATCATAAAGACTATACCTTCCACATACATGGACTCCATAATCAAACAAGAAACACTTTGTCCAAGTATACGTATAAAAGAAGACTAAAGATAATATCTTTATTGAGCACAAAGTCACAAATACAAGAAGGAATACATAAGCCATACCTTTCCCAATGTGGAATTGGGAAGAGAGACTCCTTCTACTCCTTTCCCAATTTGGACTTGGGACTAGATGCTCTCCTCTCTACATTCTAACTCCTCTAAGGACTATGGAAGATAGTGTATACAATAGAATGATGCCCAAGTGGTGTGTGTTGAAGTGAGGGGTAGGGAGTCCTATTTATACTAGTGTTGAGGTTGGTTCCCGCCACCAAAAGCACGCGAATCAGTCACCATTGACTCCAGGGAGCCGGGTGGAGCCAACACGTGGAGGCTGACCGAGTTTGGTGCAAAGACCAGGTCGACCGACCCCCTGGTTCGGCTGACCTGGTCATTGTACCGTTTCTCGTGTGCTTTCTCTAGGTGGCTACCAGGTGGGTCCCATTGATGTATATGGGTGATACACCGTTGGATCTCCTCGGATACTTCTGTTTGTGGGCCATTTGATCCATGGGATGCCACGTGTTGTCGCCTGATTGGCTGGGATGATATTTTATAGGATTGGTCCCTATACATTTCCTCATTTCCTGCATAAAATGTTGCATACACATATTTCTCCAAGTCCAAGTGGAATTGGGTTAGATAGAAAGGTGATGTGTGCAAGAAATGATCAATCCTTCACATAATTGAGTTAAATTGACGGATGAAATTGGTATATAACAGCCGTCAACAAACTCCCCCAAGCTTATCCTTTGCTCGTAGCAAAGTCAAGACTTTAGGTTGATGATCAGGAGTTGCTAGAATATCTTATTTTCAAGAGTATCTAATGCACAACAAGATACTCTACCTAGTATTGCAGAAATTGGCTATGATACCCTACCTTTCTTAAGTTACCATGGGGCTTATGCTTTTTCATATTCATGAGTAGTTGAAAGGTAGAATAGCAAATGGAGCAAACATAGCCTAGAACTCAAGTTCCACTTAAATCCCGAAGAATTCAGTTTAGATATTAAGTACCTCAATATGATTCTCTCAATCACTCCTTTGTGGATAGTGGAAATATTTCCTCACAAAGCATTGTGCCTCTACTATTCCTACTCCTTGAATATGGCTTGTATGTGGAGCTTGGTAAGGAAAGTAAGTAGGAATATTTGCATCACATATATTGCTAAGTCAAAAGAGTAAGCCTTAGGAGAATTCAATTCAAAACTTTTTGATTCAAGACTAGTGCATGTGTGATGGAGTGGAAGTGGATGTGGATACTTGAGATAACTCCTTTTTGGTATAATCTCTCTTTCTTTTTGCAGGGATGAAACATGGCTACTTTTCTTTTCTCTTTTTTTTTTCTCATGCTTATGATGTAAGCATGTTTTTTTTGTAGCCATTTCTTCTACTCCCTTTCTTTGCAATGATTTTTGAAGAGAGTGCTAAACATGAATAACATGGAGTTTCTCTTTTTGTTGTGGTATGGTGGATATGATGGACGTTTTGCTTACTTCTAGTGTAGAAGTATAGCATGTGCAAGTGAAGTCTTGAATTCAAAAAAAGTTGAATGATTTCTCACATAGGTCTATACTAGTTTGACTAGGCTCAATGTGAAAGCAAATAGCATATGCATAAGGTTTTGTCTATGTATGAACATCATATGGTTTTGGTAGGTATTTCCAATCAATTGATGGAAACTTAAATCTTTTTAGAATTTATCCGGAAATCTAAGTTTTACTTTCAAACTAGGACTAGCAGCCCTATTACCAATTCTAGTCTTGCAACCACCTAGAATTAGATTAAGCTTTTGCTACCCACAACTTCCAAATTAAGGTAAAAGTATTTCAAACCAATGAAAACAATATTCGGAGAGTAGCAAGTTGTAAACTAGAGACTTAGGAAAATGAAACAGAGCAACTATTCATCATTTCATCTATGTGAATTCTAAATCATTCTTACCGCACATATTTATTTGATGAAAGAAAATCTAACCTATTATTTATATATATATATATATATATATATTAAATGCAAAGTGGATGATGGATGGATGGAAAATAAATATGCAATGGATTATTTGAAATAAAAATGTAGTGGATGTGATACAAGTTACGTCAAGTGGGGGTCCTCCCCCAAGTTTATTCTTGATCAAGGTCCGTAATAGGGGTTGAAACCCTAATGATGGAGGTAGGCCATGAGTTGGCCTATCCTTGTTGCAGCATGGCTTTGACAATGGAGGGTTGAGTGTTGATTGTTGTGTTGCCTCCCATTGATACCATGAGTGTGGTTGAATAGAGCGTTTTAAATGTTGATCGTCCGCACATCAGGGTCTCCATGTGTTGGGTGTGATTTGCCATTCCTTGGCTAAGATAATGATAACTTTTTAGATCCAAAGGAATGGCGTGCACTCAACATACATTGAGTATGTTCGTCATTCTTTGGCTAAGGTGTATCATATCTTTTTGCCATAAGGGAGTGACATGTGCCCAACATGCATTGGGTATGATCAGTTGTTCCTTGGGTAAGGTACAACATACCTATAACCACAAGGGAATGACATGCACTCAACATGGGTTGAGTGTGATCTTTTGTTCCTTGGCTAAGGCATGACATACCTTCTAGCCACATAGGAACAACTTGCACCCAATATAAATTGGGTGTGATCTTATCATTCCTTGGTCACGGTACATCATAACTCTTAGCCACATAGGAATAACTTGTACCCAATGATGGTGACAAATCCTTTGAGCTTGGATGAGTGCTTAAAATAGTTGAGAGCATAATGCTCTCACCCATTCGTGGCAGCTCATTGGTTGCTCATGGAGGGTTCCCATTTCAAATCTCTAGCCTCATATAGTTATAATTGACCTTCGGCCATAATTTCCGATAGATAACAACCATCCTAATTTACTCCTTTGCCAAGAGATGTTGAAATGGAATCCTCTAGGGATCCCAACAACCAGCTTCATGAATGCTTGCATAGTAATATTACTCCTGCAAACTTCCTCTCTTGAATGGAGAGGGATGGTTAGCTCCCGAGACTTGTACAAATGAACGTTCGAGTTAGGTAACCGAACTTTCATTTGTACATACGGAGAAGAACAAAATCAAATATGCATTGGATCCAATGCCAAGTGTATCTATGATCAATGTGTTATTCATTGATAAGAGTGGAGCTTTATGGATAATTCATGTTGCATATTTTCTAAAGATCCTACTCATAGCAATGCATGTGATAGAAATACACTATATGGATCCCTACACCTTTTAAAGTTTCTAATCATCTTAGCTTTCAAGAGCAAATTTTTTATCATTTAGACCATGACAAACAAGATTCTCAAATGCTCCCGAACCTCACTAGGAATTTGAAATTTAGTGACTCCTCCTAAAAATGCAATTCAATTTTAGAGCAAGGATATCACTTATTCCTAGGAGTTTAAAATCTAGTGACACCATCTATGCATGAAGCTCAATTAAAAATTATGGTTGTCACTATGCCCAAGTTCCTATATGCCAATTCACCAATTAAGTCATGCCCAAAAGTTTTTTTTTCTAAACCTCGACAAAAATGACTAAGTTTACAAAACAATTCTTAAAGGATTCTAGGTACTTGTTTGAGATTTTTCCAAGTAAGGTGGGATTTCCTTTTGGAGATCCAAAAGTCAATACCCACGCTTACTCTTGTGAGGATGCTTGAGAATTGAATGATGAGGAAGTGTCAACCTTCCTCACAAATGCAAGCAAATACATTCAATTCTATGGCAAACCAAACAATGAAAAATTCTAAACTCATACCTCATTTGAAGAGCAGTTGGTGACGAAGGTCTTTGTGTGATAAACTCACAACCTTGATTTTTGGCGTAGGCTTGATGGTTGATGTCAAATGCCAAGTTGAGGTTCGATTTGGTGATGGATTTGGTTCTGGTTCCTCTATTGGGTCATCCTCTTGAACATTTCTCTTCCTCAAACTCAAAATGAGTTTGAAGGAGAGAAGTGTTCTCAAATCCTCCCAATGGTGACTTGAGGTTGATGAAACCTTCCACTTTCTTGCCAAACCACCTCTTCACAATTTTGACCTAGCTGCACTTTAATCAGGAACACACAAAACAACTTGAAAACGGGTTACGTTAGCCAAAAGAAAATTGAACCCAATTTTCAAATTGTCTTGCCCAGCTTGAAATAACTTGTAAATGCAATGAGGGTCAAAGCAAATCTTTTTGGTTTGAACTAGGAAGATAAATTCAAGTGGTCATGCACGTAGTTCATACCAATTAAATTTCTCCCCTAATTCAAATTTTTAGTTTTATGATGGTTGGAAATTTTACTTCCAACATGCAAGTGTGGAATTTCAAACATGCAAATGCAAGGGTTGATGCAATTTGGAAAACAAATATGAGATAGCTACCAATTAACCTATTGGCAAGGGCTCACCGAATTTTTGAAGTCCGATGAGTAAGGACTTACCTCCGTTCTGTTCAGCCTGATGATTTGTTGTCTGATCCCGGAGTTGAAGATGTGGACGGTTTCTTCTATTTTGACATGCCAAACTCATTTGGCTGTCATTTGGACATGTGGGCCACATGGTGGCCCTAGCCTCTCCCCGTTGTATTGATATAGACATATTGTTGTAGCGACGGGTTCTCCCTCTCGAATGTATTCCTTCATGAGCATGGTGAGGCTTCGTCCTAGGGGTGCCACTCTGACCATATTGATATTCCATTGAATCAACCCATACCTTGATCATGGATCAAAGGCTTCCTTGGGTATGATGACATGTGGACTCCACAATCAAACAAGAAACACTTCATCCACAATGTCACCTGCCCTAGGTTGAATGGGTTTGGTCGAAGTGTGGGAATACCAACAAGTGATGTGGGAAATCTTGGACTTTGAATGCTCCTTAAGTTCTCGTCCTTGGCCAAGATCTTCATGTGAATGTTGTCTTGATTCTGCTTGGCCAAGATACTTCAAGGTAGGCTAGTTGAACTTAAATCCCTTGGAAAGCCATAGCCTCCTTGAATACAAGGGTGATGTTAATTCCACCCTTGACCTCCTTGTGAACGGTAGCCATTGGAGTTGTTGTTTGAAAAAGGTCCTCATGGGTCTTAGAGAAATAATTCCCACGCGTCCCATGATGACATGGATTTTCACAAATCATGTGAATATCCACGACTTGGATTATCCAAACAAATCTCCATTGACATGGTATTCATGATACTTCAATGGGAGGTGTAGTTCCATAACTAGCATGTCCACCTTGTGAAGTGGTGTGCATGACAAGCTATGGGAACTCGATCATTATTCAATTCACCCCTTGAGTGGATACCTTCTTCTCATCCATGATGGATGAGAATAGGGCTCCTTCAGCTCCAGCACGAATGTGGTCATGGATTAGTGGAGCCAACCCATGACATGAGTGTTGGATGAAGAGCCAACTATCCACCCCGTGGTGGAGGAAAACCAAGAAGAACTTCTTGGAGCCTTCCCCAAGCTTGGGTATGGATGACTTTGGCTCCTAATGAAAGCTGAAATTCTCCCACAAAAAGGCAATGGTGTTGCCTAGCGGACATTTGTTGAGGTACGCCTTAAATCATCTTGCAGTTTAGCGCTTGCGTCCTCGTTGGCCATCCCATACAATGGGTTGGCCAACACTACCTTGTTTTCACACAAAGGAGAAAACAAACAAGGGTAATCCTATCTAATAACTATTAGTACCTATAGCTTAATCACAAGTGATAGCTATCCTTCACTTCCTTTGCCTTCCCCGACAACGGCGCCAGAAATGCTTGTTCACGGCTCCTAAGATATACTAACAAATCATCCCCGACAACGGCACCAAAAATGCTTGTTGGTATTTCTTAACACCACAGATCATCTCTGGTAAAGAGATGAGATCCGCAAGTGCACAGAAGATACCGTTGTAGCATTTCACCCATGAGTATTCCCAAGGGTATCGTATTTATCCCAAAGGAAGGCAATGGAGTAAAGTATATACTACTCTTATGGTCAAGCTATGGGATACTAATCCATTATCTGGAAAGGGGTAAGTTGATAATAGGGGTAGTGTGACACACACCTAGGCAATCTATTCTAAAGGGTAACATGGGTCCTAGAGGGAGATTTGATTGAGAGTTAGAGAGTTGCTCCTACAATGCTCCTAATACATATACATAGCCTAAGGTAGATACTAATGGTCATGTCAATGATGAATTCTTATGCAATGCTATTCAACACATCGTACATGGACTTACCCCTAGCAATACTAGGGCGACTCCCGCCAAGAGCCCGTGGCATAGCCGAACGTGGAGGATTACAAAGGATAGATAGGTTTGTCACCACCTACTGTCTACCTCTTCAATCCGTGGGTCTACGAGACATCCAACGCTACTTAAATACCCTAGCACCATGCTAGCATACTAAGCAAATACCTTAGGAGCCATGGCACAAGCCATCCTAAGGCAATGACTAACCTAAACATCGTTGAACCAATGTTGAAGCATAGCATAAGTCATTCATATTAACATAATCATATCATAACTACATAGACTATAGTGGGGGTCTATAGTGTTTATGACCATAAGATGTGATCATGAGAGTGAAATCATAAAGACTATACCTTCTACATACATGGACTCCATAATCAAATAAGAAACATTTTGTCCAAGTATACGTATAAAAGAAGACTAAAGATAATATCTTTATTGAGCACAAAGTCACAAATACAAGAAGGAATACATAAGCCATACCTTTCCCAATGTGGAATTGGGAAGAGAGAATCCTTCTACTCCTTTCCCAATTTGGACTTGGGACCAGATGCTCTCCTCTCTACATTCTAACTCCTCTAAGGACTATGGAAGATAGTGTATACAATAGAATGATGCCCAAGTGGTGTGTGTTGAAGTGAGGGGTAGGGGGTCCTATTTATACTAGTGTTGAGGTTGGTTCCCGCCACAAAAAGCGCGCGAATCAGTCACCATTGGCTCCAGGGAGCCGGGTGGAGCCAACACGTGGAGGCTGACCGAGTTTGGTGCAAAGACCAGGTCGGCCGACCCCCTGGTCCAGCCGACCTGGTCATTGTACCGTTTCTCATGTGCTTTCTCTAGGTGGCTACCAGGTGGGTCCCATTGATGTATATGGGTGATACACCGTTGGATCTCCTAGGATACTTCTGTTTGTGGGCCATTTGATCCATGGGATGCCACGTGTCGTCGCCTGATTGGCTGGGATGATATTTTATAGGATTGATCCCTCTACATTTCCTCATTTCCTGCATAAAATGTGTGCAAGAAATGATCAATCCTTCACATAATTGAGTTAAATTGATGGATGAAATTGGTATATAATAGCCGTCAACATCCTCGAAACTAGCTTCCAGCTTTTTGACGTGCAGCAGGTACGCCACGAGCTGAGGGTCATTGCAACAGCACTCTTCCCAGACCTGCTTGATGATCAGCTAGAGTCTCCCTTGACCAGCATCTGCTGGACGCCAAGACCCTACGCAGCTATGAGTCCGAAGATGAGGGCTTCATATTCGGCCATGTTGTTGGTCGCCTTGAAGTCTAGGCGCACCGCATACTTGGACTGCTCTCCTATTGGCCAGGTGAGCAGTACGTTGGCTCCAGCCCCTTTCTTACATGAGGATCCGTCGAAGAAGAGTGTCCAGTGGGGTCCAGTAAGAACCAAAGCCCTGGGCTCCGGCTCGCTGATTTCCCGGCCCCTGGGTTGCTTGGTGAGGGAGTCCGCTCAGCGATGAAATCCGCTAGCGCTTGGCTCTTGATTGCATGCCGTGGCAGAAAGTCGAGCTTGAACTCTGCCAGTTCAGCCGCCCATTTGGCGATATTGCCTGTTGTGTTAGGGTTGCGCAGCACCGCCCCTAGTGGGAATGAAGTTACCACTGAAACTCTATGTGCCTGAAAGTAATGTCGGAGCTTCCTTGACGTGATTAGTATTGCATAGAGCAGCTTGTGAACTTCAAGGTACCTTGTTTTTTCTTCATGTAGGACTTCACTGATGAAGTAGACCGGACGTTGGATGGTCCGGGATCTCCTTGGGGCTCCGACGCATCTTCTTCTATCTGCTCCGGGCCCAGAGACTTCATGCCCCCAAGGCTTGGTGTATCGTTTGGGGGTTGGGATCCAAAGCCTTTTCCTTGATCTCTAGGGCCCCCTAGGGGGACCCGATCATCCTTTGGGGGCTGGGACCCAGAGGTTCCTTGCTCTCCGGGGCCCCCTAGGGGGACCCGAGCATCCTTTGGGGGCTGGGACCCAGAGGCTCCTTGCTCTCTGGGGTCCCCTAGGGGGACCCTGACATCCTCCAGGGGCTGGGACCCAGGGGCATTCTTGTTGTCGGCCCCCCTGTGAGCTCCAAGCCCTGGGGTTCAAAATCAGTGGCAAGGGCCCCTTCTGTCCATTGGGGCTGCTGGAGACCGACCCGCTCTACAACCAGAACCATACTTACTACCTCTGTTGGGGCGGCGATGTAGAGGTACAGGGGCTCTTTGCGCTCTGGTGCCACCATTATAGGCGGCAATGTCAGCTGCTGCTTCAGCTCGTGGAATGCCTTCTCTGCCTCCTTGGTCCAGACGAATGGTCTGGACTGATGTGGGAGCTTGAAGAACGGGAGGGCCCGCTCAGCCAGTCTAAAGATAAATCGGTTGAGCGCTGCCAACCAACCTGCAAGCTTCTGCATGTCCTTGATGCGGACTGGAGGCCGCATTAGCTCCAACGCCTTGATCTTCTCTGGGTTGGCCTCAATCCCTCGGTGTGAGACCAAGAAACCGAGGAGCTTCCCAGCTTTGAATCCGAACACGCACTTGTCGGGATTGAGCTTTGTGTGTGTGGTCCGTAGTCTGTCAAAGACTAGGGCGAGGTTCTCTAGCAATGTGGATTTTAACTACAATATCATCGACATACACTTCTACTAGGTCCCGAATGAGGTCCCCAAATGTTTTATGCATGGCACGCACAAAGGTGGGGAGGGCATTCTTAAGACCGTAAGGCATGGAGACATAGCAGTAATGGCCATCTACGGTTATAAATGCGGTATGTTCTTTGTCCTCTCTAGACATTGGGATTTGGTGAAACCCCGAATATGCATTTAGGAAGCATAACATATCGCATCCCGAGGTTGAATATATGATTTGATCTATTCTAGGGAGAGGGAAAGGATCTTTAGGACATGCCTTGTTGAGGTTGGTGTAGTCGATGCACAACCAAAGCTTACTGCCAGCTTTGGGGACCACAACAGGATTGGCCAGCCATCTGGGATGGTGGACTTCCTGTATGAAGCCATCATCGAGTAGCTTCTTGATCTCTTCGCAGATGAAGTTCTACCGCTCGATAGACTGCATACGAGGCCTCTGTTGTGCTGGCCGGGCATCGGGGTAGATCTTCAAACGGTGCTCAATCACTTCCTTGGGGATGCCTGGCATCTGCGGCGGTTGTCAAGCAAAGACGTCGACGTTAGTTCGCAGGTAACCGGTGAGCGTTGATTCCTGCTCGCTGTCCAGACTCCCCGCGATACGGGTGGTCTAAGCAGCATCATAGCCAATATGGATTGACTTAATGGGCACATCATCGTCGTCGGAGGGCTACACCTGTGGCGCAGCGGCGTGACTGCACGCGTGTGAGTCTGGCAAGGGCTGACTTGATCCAGCATCACTCGGGGTAGGTGTCGGTGCTGCTATTAACGCTCGAAGCTTCTCCAAAGCTGTCATTGCGGCGCGCGATCTCTGCAGATCTTGAGGACGCCACAGGGAGTCAGCATCTTGAGGATGAGGTAGCCGTAGTGGGCTACAACGATGAACCGGTACGGGCTTGGCCTGCCGATGATGGCGATGATGAACCTCCTTGACGTCGAATATGACATTCTTCGTCCTGAAGTTCTGAGGTATCCCGAGGATCACCCGGAGGTGGATGCTGTCATACGTGATAATACTCCCCGACCCTACCCTCGAGAATGGTCTCGATGGGGCGAGCCTGGACACGAGAATCTTTAGCTTGTCGAAGGCCGCAAAGCTGATGAGGTTTAGGCAGGCCCCACCATCTACCAGGATGTGGTAGAACTTCACGTTGGTGATGGTGGGGGCGACAAGGAGGGGCAGAAGCCCGACTCCCACCATGTTCTCAGGGAAGTCGGAGGCATCGAAGCTGATCGGCGTCTCCATCCATTTGTGATGCAGCACCGGGGCATCAACAGAGTGTAGCGATGCTAACGCTCGGTGCAGGGTCTTGACCGCGATCCGGGACGCGGGTTCCCAAGATCCCCCACAGATGACGTGGAGTGCTCGGCGATGCTGGTGGTCATTGTTGAGGTCGAGGTTCTCAGCCTGATGGATCGTTTCAACGGCCCGTTCAGGCTCTTGGAACTCCATCTCCACGTCTTTGTCGACCTGTTGGTCGACCTTTTGTGACTTGATCTTGCCGCCGCTCTCAAGCTTGATGCTTGACATTGTGATGAAAGCGCGACCACTTTTTTGAAGGAAAAAGCCCCTACCTGGCGCGCCCAATGTCAAAGTGTTAATATGACACTTCCCTTGGATTTGCTAAGGAGCAGCCCGCAAAGGTTCTTGTTTGGCAGGGCTTAGGCCTCAATCGAGTGTTCACGCGTATGAGAGTGTATGAGACGGTGGTTTTTACGTGGTTCGGGCCGCAAGGAGCATAACACCCTACTCCATGGTGGATTGTATTGCTAGTGTGTGTGAATGCATGCGTGTATCGGAGATTGGATTCTAGGTCTTTGCAATAGTGGCGGTTCGGTTCTTTTATAGCCAAGGACAGATGCCTTACAAGTGGGGTTCGAGGCCCGAAAGGTGGTCCCGAGGCAATCTTATCCTAAAGATCTAAGGCATCTTGCATAAGATTCCTCTGACCGTGGCTTTGAAGACTCGCTGTCTTGCCGCCTCTCTCATCGGTAGCCCATGCGCCATTGCTGACGATGGTAGAGGGTGTCCCGTCAGCCCGTCTTGTTGCCGCAAGCTACCCACATGGCTGAGTAGGATAGGTCTACAATGCCTTCACTGTGATGTGATTGGTCACATCAGCCTCTGACCGTTGGTGTGCTCCGCATTGTGCACAGGAGGTGGGTGTGCGTTTTCATTGCTTGACTTGGGCATAGCGCACCATCCCTTAACTCCCGCATCTTACCGTCCAAAGGAAGTTATAGGACACGTGGTAGCGTCGGGGCTGGCCCCTGCTGGGGAGGCCAGTCCAGGTTCTTTGTGATGCGTGGTAGCTCTGGGGCTCTCTAGGAAACATGGCAGCTCCGGGCCCTTCCCCATGGGAGGTGCATGGACTGGTGCTCCGAGCCACGTGGATGCACCTGAGCTCTCCCCAAGGTTGGGTGAGGTCCCGTCCTAACACGTGGCATCTAGGGAGCCCGTCTCACCAGAGGAGCCAAGTCCCATCTTCAAGGCTCACGTGGTAGTGCCAGAGCTCGATCTTGAGGAAGGCCGGGGTCTGGCACCTTTGGGACACGCGGCGCCACCGGACGTGCCTCGGTGTTTTCATCCTGTGTGCGAGGATACCCCGTCTGCAGGGTACTGACAATCACCATGCCAAAAAAATTTCACTAGATTATCTTTAGTCTGTACTATGCCTATACTTAAATACCACATAAAAAATTTTTATTTTAAGGGAAGCTTTGATTTCCACAAAATCCTATTGCATCTAACGTTACCATTTGTTATAATGCGGTTATACATCGAACGTACGAAAATACACCACTTTGATGTAAACCCCATTTGAACTTGTCTGTTGAGCCATTAAGGTTTATATTTGCGATTGTAGCAACCAATCTGTTCCAACTTTGCAAATTCGCATCCGCCAAAACGCGACAAAACGAAATATTCAGTGGTACATAACTAAATACTGATGCTACGTATGCATTTTTTCTCACTATTTCGTACAGAGTCGGATATTTATCCTTCAATGTGAAATCGCCTACCCGTCTATCCTCTCAGGACCTCATGTTGCATTCATCGTTTACCTGAAATTTTCCTTCTTGGATAAATATTTGTTTAATCTTCATTAGACCAGACCAAAAGTGGGAATCTCCCAGTTTTCTCTGAATTTGTCCTATAGTTCCTCCTTTGACATATTTCTTTCTAAATATATGTTTCCACATTCCATCTTCCTTTATTAGTTTAAACAACCATTTACTCAGCAAATATTGGTTCTGTACTTCAATATTTTGAATCCCCAACCCCCTTGATCTTTCGGCTGACACACAATATCCCATTTTGCTAATCTATATTTTTTTCTCATGCTATCTGCTTGCCAGAAAAAAGTGACCTATAGTAGTCCAACTTTTCTAGAACACCTTTAGGCACTTCAAAAAAAGAAACCATAAACATCGCAAGGCTAGTCAACACGGAGATTGTGATCCACAAAGAGGATCGTGTCGTCTGCATATTGAAGTATGGACAACTCCCCATCGACTAGATGCAGTACAATACCAGACACGAGCCCATTATCCTTAGCTCTGTTAATTAGCACGGTGAGCATATCGACCACTATATTAAACAGAACCGGAGACAATGGATCACCCTGCCTTAACCCATTTTTCGTTTGAAAATTTTCACTAACCAGGTCATTAACTTTAACCCCAACATGTCCTCTGGTCATAAAAGTCTCAATCCACCACACCCACGTGTCACTGAATCCTTTCATCTTAAGAACTTGTTTTATAAAAGGTCATTTAATATTATCATACGCTTTCTCAAAGTCAACTTTTAGTATGACCCTATTCTTTTTTTTTCTTGTGAAGCTCATGAATAGTTTCATGTAAAATGACCACTCCCTCCATTATATTGCTGCCTGGTAAAAATGTTGTCTGCGAGGGACTAATAACCATCTGTGCCATTTGTAATACCCTATTTGTGGCGACCTTTGTGAAAATTTTGAAACTAACATTCAATAAACATATCGTTCTGTATCTTTGGATGGTGTTTGCCTCCGCACACTTGGGTATAAAAAATTACCGTTCCAAAACTCGGTCTATATAAATCTAAGTGACCATTATGGAATTCATTAAACATGTCCATCAGATCGCTTTTAATCAACTCCTAGAACTCTTGATAGAATTCCGTAGAGAAACCATCAGGTTCCGGAGCCTTATGTGTTCCATCTGAAAAATAGCAGTTTTAACCTCCTGCTCCGAAAATACATTTGTCAATATCTGATTCTCTAACTCAGCCACATGAGGGATATTGTCTCTCCTCATCACATCTAGTTGTATATTGCTTTTAGATGGTGGGCCGAATAGCTTTTTATAATATTTTAATTATGTATTTTAATAGCTCCATATTGCCCTCTATTTCACGATCGCCATCTGTCAATTGGTATATGCGACTCCTCCTGTGTTTCCGGTTTGCTATTAAATGAAAAAACTCTGTCTTCAAATCTCCTTCTAGAAGGTTTTTTGTTTTAGCTCTTTGGTACCATTTAATTTCTTCTTCCCTCAACATGTTAGCTATATGCTCCTGCCGCTAATGCTTCATCTCCAATTCCACTTGTGAAAGAGGTGTCACCTCGGTCTTTTTATCTAACTGTTCTACCTTATCAATTAGTTCCTTTTTCTCCTTCCTGTATTTCCCACTTTCATTTTTAGCCCAACCTCTTAGGGTTTGGCGCAGTCTTCTAATTTTCGCTTGCCATTTGTCTATGGGGGATTTTTCTCTAAAATCACCATTCCATATATTACTCACTAGATTTCGGAACCCGTCTTGCAAAAACCAGACTAATTCAAATTTGAACATAGGCATTTGATTACTGCACTAACTGTCACCAAACTAAGTAGGAGTGGAGTATGGTCAGAGAGACCCCTATGTAACGCTACCACATTAGCCATCAGATATTTTATTTCCCACTCCGTTGAAACCAGTATCTTGACCAACTTCTCAAATGTAGGCTCTAGCAGAGAATTTGCCCAAGTGTACTATCGCCCAGACATTTCTATTTCCCTTAGACATAAGCCATCTATGACAGCATTAAAAAGAAACGGCCATCTGCTACTGAACGTACCCTTATTCTTGTCCTCCCTTTTTCTTAGTATATTGAAATATCCACCGATTAAAATGGGAAGGGTTTGTTTTCTGCATAGATTTACCAACTCAACTAGAAACTGCTCTTTAAACTTGTTTTGGGCCGGCCCGTACACAATGACTAGACTCTATTTGAAACTGTCCGCTTTATTACACATATGGAATATCACATAAAATTCACCTTCATTAATGGTTCCTATGTCATACGTATCCTGATCTACTTCTAACAAAATTCCACCCGATCTTCCATTTGGTTCCTTGTCATGCCATAAAAAGTTCTTCCCAGCACATAGATCTCTAAGGAATGGGTATGTAAAATTCTTTACACCAGGGGCCATATGTGGCGGGCTAGGATGTCACAGCACAGTGAGGCCCACACGCCAGAGGCAGCCAGACCTATGTGGTGCCCTGGCTGATGACGACGGCGGAGGGGCCGACCTGGAAGGCAGCGTGGCTTGTGGGTATTTAGAGGCACTACATCTCATTAGCAGGGGAGGACACGGTGGCACACAAGTGGGCAGAGACATCGCGGCTGCGGCCAGTGAGGCATCGTAGATCGTGACCTCGGAAGAGGCGATCGGCGCCTACAACAGCCTGGGGAGCACACTCGATCGTAGGGGAGGTGGTTTCAGCTGGGGAGAGGCAGCAGCGATCTGAGGAAGGTGGCGCCGACCGGAAGAAGGTGGTGGAAGGATTGGTGCTCACAACAGAAGACTAGTAAGTATTTTACTCGGCTGATACCATATTAGAGATGAACTGCTACTTGTATTATGCTTAATGGTGGAAGTACACTGAGTATGGTAGCATGAAAGCAATTCTATGGTAGTGGGAAAGCAATTATAAATCTGGTCACACTACACAGATTCTTAAGTCAGAAATGACTCTTTCACACTACACGTAATCAAAAGTTAATATTAATGAGTACACATATTCTTAGTCTAACATTATCATTATTATTTAATCTCGCAAATGGTTTTTTGTCCTCTCAAATGCACACCTTATATATAAGGGAGCATAAAACCTAGTTTCTTACATGGATACCCTCGAAGAAATAGTAAGAAAAATAACCTTATAATGCATCTAGCAAGCAAGGGACATGCTTGACGCAGTAGTTAAGTCACCTCACTTGTGCCAATAGATCTCGAGTTCGACACAACTTTTTTGCATTGCACATTGCAGTGGTAAAGCTTACCTTGTATAATCCTTTCCTAAACTCCACCTAGTGAGCTCCTGGTACTGGGTTTGTCATTGTTAGGCTGTCTCAATGTTTATCCCTTCTTGTATTAAGGGTAGGGGTATTTTAGTCATTTTGGGTGACGCTTCTTGGTCCCCAAGTAATGTAACCCTATATGTAACCCCTGTTGACGGCTGTTATATACCAATTTCAGCCGTCAATATAACTCAATTATGTGAAGGATTGATCATTTCTTGCACACATCACCTTTCTACTTGACATATTTCCACTTGTACTTGGAGAAATATATGTATGCAGATATTTATACAGGAATTAAGGAAAAGTATGGGGAGCAATCCTATAAAATATCATCCCAACCAATCAGGCGACGACACGTGGCACCGCATAGATCAAATGGCCCACAAACAGAAGTATCTGAGGCCATCCAACGGTGTAGCAGCAATATCAGTCAATGGGACCCACCTGGAAGCCACCTGGAGGAAGTATGGGCCGTTTGGAGTCCTGACCAGGTCGGCCGAACCAGGGGGTCGGCCGACCTGGTCCTGGCGCAAAACGCGGTCAACTTCCACGTGTTGGCTCCTCCCGACTCCCTGGAGTCAATGACAACTGATTCACGTGCTTTTGGTGGCAAGAACCAACCTCAACACTAGTATAAATAGGACCCCATACCCCTCACTTCAACACACACCACTTGGGCATCATTCTATTGTATACACTATCTTGCATAGTCCTTAGAGGAGTTAGGATGTAGAGAGGAGAGCCTCTAGTCCCAAGTCCAAATTGGGAAAGGAGTAGAAGGAGTCTCTCTTCCCAATTCCACATTGGGAAAGGTATGTCTCATGTATTCCTTCTTGAATTTGTGACTTTGTGCTCAATAAAGATATTATCTTTAGTCTTCTTTTATACGTATACTTGGACAAAGCATTTCTTGTTTGATTGTGGAGTCCATGTAAGTGGAAGGTATAGTCTTTATGATTGTACTCTCATGATCACATCTTATAGTCATAAACACTATAGACCCCCACTATAGTTTATGTAGTTATGATATGATTGTGTTAATATGAATAACTATGCAATGCAATTAACATTGGTTCAACGATGATTTAGTTCATTGCCTTAGGATGGCTTGTGTTGCAGCTCTTAAGGTATTTGCTTAGTATGCTAGCATGGTGCTAGAGTATTTAAGTAGCGTTAGATGTCTCGTAGACCAACGGATTGAAGAGGTAGGCAGTAGGTGGTGACATCCCTATCTGTCCTTTGTAATCCTCCACGTTCGGCTATGCCACAGGCTCTTGGCGGGAGTCGCCCTAGTATTGCTAGGGGTAAGCCCGTTCCCGATGTGTTGAATAGAATTACATAGGAATTCATCATTGACATGACCATTAGTATCTACCTTAGGCTATGTATATGTATTAGGAGCATTGTAGAAGCAACTCTCTAACTCTTAATCCAATCTCCCTCTAGGACCCATTTACCCTTTAGAATAGATTGCCTAGGTGTGTGTCACACTACCCCTATTATCAACTTACCCCCTGTCCGGATAATTGATTAGTATCCCATAGCTTGACCATAAGAGTAGTATATACTTTACTCCATTGCCTTCCTTTGGGATAAATATGATACCCTTGAGAATACTCATGGGTGAAATGCTACAACGATATCTTCCGTGCGCTTGCGGATCTCATCTCTTTACCAGAGATGATATGTGGTGTTAAGAAATACCAACAAGCATTTCTGGCGCTGTTATCGGGGATGATTTGTTAGTATATCTTAGGAGCCGTCAACAACCCCTTGTCAGGCTAATGGAATCAATCTTTCCCTTTCAATTTGGTAACAGATTAGGGTTTCTCCTCTCCTCTCTACTCAGCTGCTGCCATCGTTGCTCCGGTTGGCACCAACACCCCTCTCTCCTCTCTCCTCCCTCCCCTCTTCCCTCACCATGCAGTAGCCGCCGGCTGCCGACGCCACCTTCCAGTGGCTGCTGTGGATGGCCGCCGCCAGATCCACAGCCCCACCGGCTGCCGCCCTCGCCGGCGCGCCTTCCCCGCCCGGCGCACCCCTCCAGCCCGCTGCCCTAGCTAGCGCGACGCCGCTGCCCAGTGCGCCCCTCCAGCCTGCCGCCGCCATGGGATGGCGCGATGCGGCCGTCGCCAGGGAGCCCCTTCCTGCCGCCGCCTTAGGATGGTCGGGGACAATTGGATCTGGCTGTCTCACTGCCATCGCCGCCCTTGGCTGGCCCGACATTGCTGGTCTGGTGCCTCCCGCTGCCGCTGGCACTACACGGTCCGTGGACGCTGCTGCCACCACAACTATGGCTGGATCTGTTTGTCCAGCGGCCACTCCCTACATCTTGAGTCTCGGGCCGCTGCTTCCCGCCGGCGTGGCACCATCGGCCGTCGGACCTCGAGCGCCACCATCAGGTTACACTGCTGGTGGGCTGCTGCACGCTCTGCTGCCGCCGTCAGGCAATGTTCCGTGTGGACCACCTCCGATGACCGGGGTATGGTTGCCACCTGGATTCTCCTCGTCATCGGCAGCCACCTTTTTCGTCCTTGATGATCCTACAGTTGGGGAAACCGGTAGAGGCATTGGACAGGACGCGGTAGCTACCGGCACGGTGGACGTCGACGTCACCACAGGGCTGTCCTCCGTCGTCACCACTGCTCTTGCTACTGCTTGCGAGCGTGAGCGGACCCTCGCTCTCGCCCTGAAGGAGGAGCGTGCCTCAGTGGCTGCTCTTACTCACCAGGTCAAGGATATCGAGCACCAGTTGTGGAGTGCCACCTACGAGCCCTCCCCAGGTGAAGGAGGAGCTCACACCACCTACGTGGCTTCCCTCGTTGTTGTGCTTCACGCTCAGGCTGATGGTGTTCAGAACATCTGGGCACTCGTCCCCGTTGTACTCAGTAGTGATACTACCTCGTACGCCAGGTGGCATAAGCAGGTCATCCGCGCCCTAAATCATTTCCGTCTTGATGACTGCGTCCTCCGGGATAACTCATTGCTGGACGACTCCTGGCTCGGCATGGACAGCTTGGTCCTTTTTGCATGGATCTTTGGGTACCTTTCTGATGAGCTACAAGACATCGCCGAGCAGCGCGGCGGTGGCACTGCTCGTCAGGTATGGTTGATCCTCGAGCAGTGGTTCCAGGGGAACCAAGTGACTCAAACTCTCCACAACAAGACGCTGTTTGGGACCACCACGCAGGGCGATCTTTCTATCTCCGACTACTGTTGCCAGCTAAAGGGTTAGGCAGATGCCCTGCACGACCTTGGTGATCCTGTCCTAGACTGTTCACTCGTTCTTCAGGTCCTCCAGGGCTTGAACGAGTGCTACTCTCACCTCCGATCGCTGCTTCTTCGTACGGAGCCGTTGCTGACCTTCGATAGGGTCTGGTCTGACCTCGAGCTTGAGGAGCTCACTACTGGAGGTGCCTCTGGCTTCTCGACTGCCACAACCACCTACGGCTCTAGACGGTCCCCGCGCCCTCCTCCACTCGCTGATTCTTCAGGAGGACCACCACCACGACTACCAGCTACTTCTGCCACTCAAGAGGCCCCTGCCGGTCTTGGTGGTGGTAGCTATCGTCGCCCGAAGCGCGACAGCCGTGGTGGTCGTGGTGGGGGTAGTACCAGTGGTGGAGGGGGTGCCAGTGAAGGAGGTGGTGGCACCAGTCAGGGCAGCGCTCCCTGGCTGCACCCTACAACCCGTGGAATGGCCAGATCTCCATGTGGCATGGGCTGTCTCCGGGTCTGCCGCCACTCTGCTCACTGCGCCCTCAGCCGGCGTACGTAGCCACTCTAGCGTACGGCGAGCATGGCTATCTTGATAGTAGGCCACTGACCCCAAAAGGACCCTCTAGCTCTCATGTGAAGTATCGTGAGTCACCGGGGTGGGATCGAGAGTCGCTTGCTGCGTCTTTCAGCTTAATGACCCTCACTCCACTCGGTCCTAAGTGGGTTGCAAACTCCGGTGGCTCCTACCACACCACTCCTGATGCTGGTATACTTTCTTCCATCCACCCTCTCCACCCTTCTTGTCCTTCATAAATCGTTGTCGGGAATGGCTCTGTTCTTCCTGTCACCTCAGTAGGTGACTCGGTGTTTTCGGGTTCTTTCCAGCTTAAGGACGTCCTCATTGCTCCTGACATTATTCAGAACCTCCTTTCTATTCGTTGTTTCACCACTTATAATCATGTTCCTATTGAGTTTAATCCTTTTGGTTTATCTATAAAGGATCTTACTACCCGACGTCTTCTTCGATGATGTGAGAGCTGAGGGCCCCTATACACTCTTCGTCTTCCTGCTTCCGCTTTGTCCACGCCTTTTGGTCTGAATACGAAAGCTTCTTCCACCACTTGGCATCACTGGCTTGGCCACACTGGTGTAGATGTCATGTCCAAGTTGTCTAGTAGTTTAGTAATTTCATGTACTAGGGACACTCATGAGTCCGTGTGTCATGCCTGTCAGCTCGATCGCCATGTTCGACTTCTATTCTCGAGGTATGTTACTCATGTTGAGTGCATTTTTGATCTCAATCACTGTGAACTGTGGACTTCTCCTATTCTCAGTGTTTTGGAATATAAATACTATTTGGTGGTGCTTGATGATTTTTCACACTATTCTTAGACTTTTCCCTTGCACAAGAAGTCTGATACATTCGTCACTCTCTCTCACTTCTTTGATTGGGTGTATACTCAGCTTGAGCACACAATCAGAGCCGTCCAGTGCGATAACGAGCGCGAGTTTGATAACTCTGTGTTCCATAACTTCCTTCTCTCTCACGGCGTCCAGTTGCGCATGTCTTGCGCATACACATCCCCTCAAAACGGCAAGGCCGAGCATATGATTCGTACCACTAATGATGTCATGCACTCTATGATGTTCCAGTCCTCCACCCCTGCTTGTTACTGGACAGACGCTCTTCACACCGCCACCTATCTTATTAATCGTCTTCCCACGAAGGCGATTAGTATCCCCACTCCTCACTTTGCCTTGTTTGGCACCACTCCTCTTTATGACCACCTTCATGTCTTCAGGTGCGCATGCTACCCTAACCTCTCTGCTACGGCCCCACATAAGCTTGCGCCCCGCTCGACTCGGTGTGTCTTGCTTGGGTACTCTCCTGATCATAAGGGGTACCAGTGCCTTCACCTTACTATCCACCGTGTCTTGATCTCCCGACACGTTGTGTTCGACGAGTGATCCTTTCTCTTCTTCACTACCTCCTCTAGCCCTGACCCCGAGTTGGATTCCCTTTTTTTACTAACCCCAAGGTTGCTCCTATCCAGCTACCTTGGCCTTTTCCTCTTGCAGGTATGACACCTACTGGGCCACGAGCGGCCCTAACGTCCCCGACGCCGCTTGCTGCGCCACACGCGGCCTCGACGTCTCGTTTCGCCAACCCTTCTCTCTTCTATCAGTGACAAGCGCAGGTTGGCGCTCTGGGCTCCCAGACGCTACCTGCTGTGCCAGGCGTTGTTCTGGTGTCCCCGACACTGCCTCCTGCGCCATGCGCGATTCTGGCACCCCCGACATCGCCCACTGCGCCATGTGCGGCCCCGACATCCCCATCATCGCCTGTTGTGCCCTGTGCGGCACCAGCGTCTCCGACGTCGCTTGTGGCGCCACGCGCGGCCCCGACGTCCCCAACATCGCCCACTGCGCCACGCGCATCCCCGATGTCCCCGATGTCGCCCGTGGTACCACACACGGCCCGGCGTCCCCGACGTCGCCCGCTGCGCCACGCGCGGCCCCGGCATCCCCGACGTCGCCTGCTACGGCCCCAACATCCTCGACGTCGACTGCTGCGCCAAGCGTGGCACCGGTGCTGCGGTACGCTGACCCCACTCTTATCTATCAGCAACGAGAATGGGTAGGTGTTTCACCCTCCTGCCGCATCAAGCCCCCAATGTACCACCCCAACTGCTCCACCGTGCCCCTAGCCATGTTCACCCAATGGTGACCAGGTGTGCCACAGGGGTCCTCCGACCAGTGGAGCGGTTCTCCAGGGTCGTCCTATCCTCGACGACCTCCCCACTGCCTGACTCCTCATCGATCTCGCCTATGACCTCCTCTGTCCGTAGCGCCCTCGCAGATCCCCTAGTGTCGGGCTAGGGAGGAGGAGTATGTGGCCCTACTTGCCAACCGGACCTGGGACCTGGTTCCCCATCCCAGTCGTGGCAATGCTGTCACAAGCAAGTGGGTGTTCACAAATTAGAGGAAGTCGTATGGGTCTCTGGAGAGGTACAAGGATCAGTGGGTTCTTTGGGGCTTCGCTCAGCGCCCCGATGTTGACTACGACGAGACCTTCAACCCAGTAGTGAAGCCGGTGACGGTTCATACCGTTCTATCATTGGCTCTCTCGCGTTCTTGGCCTGTCCATCAGTTGTACATCAAGAACGCCTTCCTCCACGCCACGCTGACAGAGATTGTGTACTGTAATCAGCCAATAGGGTTTGCTGATTCAGCTCACCTAGACATTGTCTGCCAGCTAAACAAGTTCCTGTATGGCCTGAAGCAGGCACCCCGGGCTTGGTACAACCGGTTTGCCTCTCTCTTGGTCTTGCTCGGCTTCATCGAGGCCAAGTCGGACACCTCGCTCTTCATCTACACGCGTGAGGAAGACACTATGTACCTCCTCCTGTACGTCGACGACATCGTCCTCACGTCGTCCAGTCTGGTTCTCCTTCAGCGCACGATCTCCGTCCTACAACGGGATTTCGCGATGAAAGATCTGGGCAAGCTTCACCACTTCCTGCGTGTTACGGTCAAGCACCACCGAGGTAGCCTGTTCCTCCACCAGTGATGGTGCTGCCTGAACATCCTCCAGCGAGCGGGCATGGCTCATTGCAAGCCATGCTCCACTCCGATGGACACCCAGGCGAAGGTCTCCTCCGCCGACAGCGCCCTGTCGCTGACCCCATCACTTACAGGAGTATTGCAGGTGCCTTTCAATACCTCACATTTACTAGCCCAGACATCTCCTATGCGGTTTAGCAGGTGTGCCTTCACATGCATGATCCATGGGAGTCGCATCTCACTGATGTTGAGCGTACTTCGGTACCTGCACGACACCTTCAACTATGGCCTCCTCCTTTGGAGTGACTCGACTTTTGAGTTGGTCGTCTACACCGACGCTAACTGGGTGGGTTGCCCGAACACCCGTCGGTCTGCCTCTGGCTAAGCCTTCTTCCTAGATGGCAACCTTGTCTCCTGGTCCTCTAAGCGACAGTCTGTGGTGTCGCGCTCAAGTGTTGAGGTGAAGTACCGTGCTGTGTCCAACGGCATGGCTGAGGTCGCCTGGCTCCACCAGCTGCTGCAGGAGCTCCACTCCCCAATCACTCGGAGCATGTTGGTCAACTCCGACAACGTCAACAGCGTCTACCTCCCCACCAATCCTGTCCAACATCAACGCACAAAGCATGTGGAGATTGATCCTCACTTTGTTCGTGAGCGGGTTGCCCGTGGCGAGGTCCGGGTCCTCCACGTCCCGATGACATCGCAGTTCGCTGACATCTTCACAGAGGGCCTCTCTTCATCGTTGTTCACCGAGTTTAGGTTCAGTCTCAACATCTGCAGCAACTAGATGTTGGGACTGCAGGGGGGTGTTAGATTGTATCATTGTTTATCCCTTCTTGTAGTAGGGGTAGGGGTATTTTAGTCATTTCGAGTGAGGCTTCTTGGCCCCCAAGCAATGTAACCCTATATGTAACCCACTACGTAAGAAATGCTCATACGAGACAAGCCTGAACGAACAAGAGAGACGAACAAACTGTGCATCTCCGTCGTCGCGTCTCACATTACATTGTCATTAGATACGGGTGGCAAGGTGCGTCGCCGATCAGACTAGGTGGGAGACAAGCTCAAAGGTAGCGCATCTCCTTTCACTGAGTCATAACAAACGTGCTCTATGAGGTCATTGGGTACGGGTGAGGCGTGCGTCGCCCATCATTGTGAATGAGAGACACGCTCTAATACAGCGCATCCCAGATATTTTGAATGATCCGAGACGTTCTTTATGATAGCATGTCGGACATTTGTTGACTTATCTGAGACGTGCTATAAGGAAGCGTGTCTTCTTTATTTAGATAATCCAAGACATCCTCTGTTACAGCGCGTCGCAGATTCTTTATAGGAAAGTTCAGTGCGGCGCTAACAGGAGACGCTCTCTACTAGATGCATGTATCCTATTAGGTACCCCCACTCCTGATTATCCTAGTTCCCGGCTGCATCCTGGAGCTAGCCAGGATTTGGTAGCCGCATTGCCTGTGTTAGCAACATACACATATAGAAACATATGTAGCCAAGGTCTCCTGTTCATCCATCTTAACATGTAACTAATCAAATATTAACAAAGTGTACATACATTGACCAATCAATATTAACAAGTGTAAATTATGGTTACCAAGGAACTATTTACACAGAATTCCCCTGTTCATCCAGCTTAACATGTAACTAATTTACACAAAGTGTCACCTAATCCTCTATTGGGTAATGAAATTCTCCGTTTGAATTAATGATTTCAGAAAAGATAAACCTGCATAGGACGTATCTAACTTGCTCAAGGCTATGATGTTCAGTGTTCCTTAAGATGGGTTTGTAGTCCTGCCACATGATAAAATGAGATTTAGCAAAAGATTAGTAATAAAGTAAAATAAATGCACTTACACATACATTGCAATTAGGTCGCTCTCCAAATAAAGCCATGTGTATGCAGACGTGGAAGCCGCATTTGTTGCCCGAAGCTTGTTGTGGGACGTCGAATGCAGTATGGTGTGTTAGCTGTCGGCGTTTTACTTTCACTTATCCAAAAGCCCTAAACAAAAACATTCACAGTTAATGTAAAATTATAGTACAAGGAAACTAAAGTGAAGAAGGAACTTACTCGTCAATAACGGAAGAGATATCATTCTATGATCGGGTCTTTCGCTCGCCATTTTTTTCATCTATCGGCCTTGAGGAGTCACAATACCAGACCTGGTCATACCGTGTAGATATTGCTATGGTTACCCAATGGTTACCCGTGTTGAACGGTAGGACCAGGAGGTCCTTATCACTGTACTGTTTCATTGCCTTCACAAAATATTGAATAACTTCTTTTTTGTCCTCCGCCGTTTGCAGAAGATGTTTTGTTGCTGCTTGCGGGTCAAGATATGCAGCAGACGCATTTCGAGTGTTATGATGAGCATGTTGTTGCTGGTACCTACATGCAAAATGTCAAATTTGTCACATATAACACTTGTATTGAGTATGTATTGAACAACCTAGTTTTTAAGGAGACTTACAATGCAAAGCAGCGTATTAGGGAGATATCCAACGCGTCGAGGTTGAAAAGGTCGTAGAGATCGGACCATGAGATGACAAAAGCGCCATCACCCGAGAGAAAGTGTTTATCCTTCAAAGACACTAGTATGGTATCTGTAACACCCTCAATTTTCGCATCATGCATTGCATACATGATCATGCATTAAACATTAGTAGAATAAAGGAAAATAATAAATATATATATATATAAATAATATATATAATAATTGTATATAAAAAATAATATATAAATAATAAATAAATAATAATATACTTATAAAAAAAGAAAAAGAAAAAGAAAAAAAAAAGAGAAAAACCAACCGCCGGCCAGGCCCAACGGCCCAGCCAGCAGCCGACGCCCACCCGGCGTGACTCCCGCGCCCACCCGACGCGACGCCCGCGCTGGGCCCCACCCCGCCGCCAGCCCCACGCCTCCCGCGTCGCCACGGCCACGTGCCCTGGCCCCACCTCGCCGCCTGGCGCCCGTGCGCGAGCCCTGGCCGCACGCGCCCGCCGCGCCCTGGCCCCACCCCGCGAGCCACCCGATGCACGCAGCGCCCGACCGAACCGCACCGCTCGCGCCGCGCGACCCCGACCGAGCCGGTCTCTGACCGCGATCCCGCCGCCTATAAATACCGACGTAGGTCTTCCTAGGGTTTCACGATCCCAGGAAACGCCGCCGCCATAGGAGAAAAAGCCGCCGGTACAGAGAACAGAGGCGCCGCAGGGAAGAAAAGGAAGAAAAAGGAGGGGAAGAAGAGGAGGAAAAAGAGGAGAGCGCCGTCGTCCGCCAGAGATCATCGTCGCCATCGCGTCGCCGTCGTCGTGCCGCCGGAGGACCTTGCGCATCTACTTCGTCTATGCATCTTCCCCATCCCGCGATCATCAAAGTCATCACATCTACGGTAGGCCATGTTTCCGATGCGAATTTTAACGACCATATTGAATCTAATAGACGTAAGTTGATCGTAGTTGCGTCGTCTTTTTATTTTCAGCAGCACTAATCCACTCTAAAACCCCCGTAAACTCATACGAACACGTATGAATTAGTTGCATCTAATTAATAAACAACCCTAGTTAATCAATTATTGTACTTTGCATGCATGCATATCATCGCATGTTGATTAATGTGTGTGCATCATGTTGATTTGTATGTATATTCTTGTATGTGTGATCACGAGTAGAGGGAAGTGCTCAAGAGGTCGTGTACCAGGATTTCCAGAAGCAAGACTTCGAAGCGCTTGAGCAACCCTATCTGCCGGAGCAAGGCAAGTGTCCTTGAAGCATATTGATCCTGTTTTTAAAATAAATGTTTTGTTTGCAAACTGCATGTTTGTGTCAATTTGATGGGAATCCTATAATTTTGTTTGACCACCCTTGTCACCTGGGATATATGGTAGAGAGTCAGGAAGGGTTTTTACCTTTTTGCTTCGCTTAATTAATTGGGATGGCAAACAACACTACACATGTAATTATGCATCAATGATATTCTGGTTAATGTGAACTGGTCAATACGATGGGTGATCTAAGCAAGCCTGGTATGTGGATGTGTTGGATGTTATGGTGGTTTGCTTGCTTTAGATCTAAGGACCGGTTCATGCGAGAATAGGACAGGACTACAGTGCCACCACGAGGCCAAGTATGGGTGCGGCGTAGCTGATTAATTAGGGCTTTGCTAGTGCTGTTTGGACCATTGTGGATGCTCGGGGAAGGGGTAGTCGGATTGGGTTTGTTGAGGATTGGTGGGACTACCCTGGGATCCGAATGGCTCAAGAGGGGGCCCTTGGTTGAAGATGTGCTCAGTTGGAGGCATCGCCACCGGTGAAACCTCAGTGGGGTCTGAATAGGCTAGTAATCCCTTTGTAAAGGCTATTTTGTGATCTCTTGGCCATACACCAAAGGAAGTGTAATTGGCATAAGGGAGGTTCTTTAGTCGCCGACGGGTGATGGAATCACAAACACATGGGTAAAGAGGTACAAACTCTGCAGAGTATTAAAACTATCATGATAGCCGTGCTCCCGGTTATGAGCGCCTGGATGACCTACATGATTAGAGGGAAATTGGTAATTGGGATGGTTATGGTTTGGTAATGGTTATGGATGGTTATGGATTTAATTTCTGGTATTGAATATGGTTATTGGCAAATGGTGAAATCTGGAATTATGGATGAGGATGGTGAATTATGGACTGGTACTATGATATTACTTATGATTATGATGGTTTTACTTCACATACTTATGATATATTGCTTTTCAAATGTTTTACTGTACTTTTCAGCACTTAGCCATTATTACATTCATCATTTGAATCAGCCACATGTCATACTTTTCACACTTGCTGAGTACGACATGTACTCACTCTTGCAACCCCCCCCCCCCCCCCAACAGTTGCAGGTCAGGATTGTGAGTTTAATGGCGATAATGCGGAGTTCTAGGCCGTGTCTACCGTTAGCTTTGCCTGTGGTGTTGCATGGAGCTACGCTATCCCTTTTTGCTTAGTTTGCTTAGTTGCTTAATTAGTTTATTTCCGCTGCATTAGTTGAACTTGTCATTGATATTCATTAGAGCTTGTATTCGAGGATAATCTGGTTTGTGTAATAAAATTTGGTTAATTAATCTTGTTATGTGGTAATTTTCTGTATACTCTTTTGTGATTGCACTCGTGTATGTGTGTTGAACATCCTGGGCACACATATGCGTTAGCTTGTTTCATTTTCAGAATCGGGCGTCACAGTATCACACTTTTTGCAATTTTCCATGTAGTATTGATGAAGATGAACACAGGGTTAGGAACTTGTTTGAGTGCGGCCGTAGTTAGCATCGGCTTTCCCAGTTCATACTTCGGGTTTGCATGCATCATAGCTTTCGGCACCCTCAGGTTAGGTTCCGACTCTTTCACTGGTTTCTTCCAACCTTCCTTTGACGATAATCGCCGCTGCAGTAGACCCTTGTTCTTGGCTCGTACAATATTTGCCGGCTTTGCCGCCGGCTGATCAGGTGTAGGGTGTAGGGCACTTCGAGTGCGAGGTGGAGACAAATGCGGCTGCTCTTCAAGTGGAGAGTTATGCGGTAGCTCTACGATTGGAGACAGATGTGGCTTCTCTGTAACTAGAGGCAACTGATCTTTAATTGGACACTTCTGCTGCTTCTTTATAACTAGAGGCAACAATAGCTCTGGGATTAGAGACAGATCCATCTGTTCTGGATTTGGGTGCAGAAGCAGACGTGCCTCAGGAGACATTGAAGCGCTCGACGCGGAAGCTGCTGCTGCTACTGCTGCTGCTGTTGTTGGGTCAACAATAATAAGACTCCATCTCCACTGAACCCTTCCAGTAACTGCATCCCGCATAGTCAGCATTGTATCGTCCGATGGCACTTTGAGCTCCAGGTTTTTTGTATTTTCATGTACCATGTCCACCTTGACCACAACATAGGATGTTGTGTCCATCTGAATGTTGTTAAGCATGGTCTGATCGGGATACACTAGCCCTCTCCTGACCTCCATTTGAGCGATTCCTCCGACCATTAGCAGGAGGCTCCATGTTGTTGGCCGAGCCAAGTTATCTATCGTGTCTGGATCAATTGAAGGTCCAGACGCTGGTGCCTGAAGATCCTCCTGTGGTTGTCCACCCCTAGCTGTTATAGAAGCAAAGCTGCTCCTACGCTCGTCGTCGTTGAAAAACGCGTCAGGGATTGGTATACCTGCTCCCTCCAGCATTTGCTTCACGTCTCCTAGGAGCTCCCTTCTCAGCTGTGTTTTCAGCTCCTCGACATCAACCTGCGATGTCGAGGCCGTTTTCCGCTTCCGATAAGCAGTTTTGTGTTTCGAAAACTGCCCCCCCTTTAGGTCAACTTACTAAAAACACCACGAACACGGCCTCGTTGCTCTGGTCTTTGCAGGGCCTTGGTGAGGGCATCATTTTCCCTCTCACCATTTGACTCTTTGCTGCTCAGGTTCCAGGCTCTTTGAGCGACATTTTTAGTGCTCGGGCTGTAGAAGGTGATACCGCCTGACTCAGACAGCTGTGAACGAGCACGCATAAATGGTTTTAGCCGTCCACTGAAACTGTCGTATGGATTCTGAACACCTAGCAGGCCCAATGCTGAATCTTGTTCTTCCCAATTCCTTTTTTTTACCGGCATAACAGGTGTTTCTAAGGTGGTGATCAAGCTCGTCCTGCGATCGGATCCTCTTCATATGTTCACTGCTCTTGGCGAATTCTTGTGATTCGTACTTTTCAAAAAATCTCATCCAGTCCTCTTCTGACACATGTGGATACTTATGGAAGGGGGTTTCACGATTCTTCGCAAACTCGCGAAGCTTAGTTTTGTAGGTCCTCCATGCATGAGAGATCATCTTCATAGCTAGCTTCTTCCCCTTCTGTTTCTTATGTTCCGGATATTGAACATATGGTTGGATTGAGCTTTCGAAGAGTTTATCCTTTCCATTTTCGGTCAAGTGATCGAATCTCTCCAGGTTTAGCGGCACCCTTTCCTGAGCAGCTAGACCACAAATTCTGGATAATCTTGTATTCACATCATGGTCCAGAGGTACGCCATATTCATTGGACTCATCAACAGTCATAACGTCTGTCGGCCACGTCGTCGGTGACCTTTTCTTTCTTGTGTTACTAGAGGCAGATGCATCCTCTTCATGTGTCTGCTACTGAGTCTGCTGTTGAGCCTCCTCTTCAATATGTTGTTGATGCTCCGACTGAGACATCTTAAAATTCACAAAAAACACTGAAATCCTGTAAAATATTATCAAATTTCAGTCGCATTCGCACAAACGGTCACATAAGGGAGCAAATCTCTCATGGAATTTGTACCTTAATAATAAAAACATCTATGTGCCAAGCGTAATACTCTAAGGACCATTTGGACTCAAACCAAAGTGCGAACAAACCTTATTAGGGCAGTATCAAGCTAGCCGGCAGGGAGTTGAGGGTCGACGGAGGCAGTGCGACAATGATCAAGAAGGCAGTGTCAAGGCGGCGACGAGCTCCGGGGAAGCGGACCAATGCGGCAGCATGCTCCGGGGAAGGGGACAAGGTGGTGGCAGTCTCTAGGGCGAGAAGTGATCGGCGCACGCGAAAAGTGAAAAGTTGCGCTAAGTGTTATGAAGAGAGCGTGCGAAAGAGCTAAAAGTACCTTAGGGCAGTGTCAAGGAGGCGACGAGCTCCGGGGAAGTGGACCGATGCGGCGGCGTGCTCTGGGGAAGGGTCGACGCGGCGGCAGTTTCTAGGGCGAGAAGTGATCAGCGAGCGCGAAAAGTGAAAAGTAGTGCTACGTGTTGCGAAGAGAGCGTGCGAGAGAGCTAAAAGTACCTTAGGGCAGTGTCAAGGCGGCGACGAGCTCCGGGGAAGCGGACCGATGCGGTGGCATGCTCTGGGGAAGGGTCAACGCGGCGGTTGTTTCTAGGGCGAGAAGTGATCAGCGCGCGCGAAAAGTGAAAAGTAGAGCTACGTGTTGTGAAGAGAGTGTGCGAGAGAGCTAAAAGTACCTTAGGGCAACTACTGCAGACACGACTTAGAAGAGCCACCGCTAAGCGCGTCTCACTTTAGGAAAGCGCGTCTCTTTTCTTTCGAATTAATGTGCGTCCATTGCCATAATGCCATTCGGGCACAGAATTCGAAGCGCTCCAACCTCACCGTCGATGACATGTGGGACCGCACCAAATCAAAATAACAAAAGCGTCTAAATCGGAGACAGACATTTTGTAAACGCGTCTCACATTTTCTTGCCTGAGAGACGCGCCTTTGTGAGGCGCGTCTCGCATCACTTTAGTATCTTTTTGGGCAGAGTATAAATCGGAGAAGATCTTTTTGGAAACGCGTCTCACATTATCTTGTCTGAGAGACGCGCCTTTGTGAGGTGCGTCTCGCATCACTTTAGTATCTTTTTAGGTAGAGTCTAAGTCGGACGTTCTTCTTGAAAACATATCTCACATTTTCTTGCCTGAGAGACACACCATTGTGAGGAACATCTCGCGTCACTATCTCATTTTTCAGGTGGGACCAAGTGCTACATTCAGTAGTGCTTCCTTAAGAAACAGAACACAAGGCATCAATACTTCTCCATAAGAAACAGAGCACATATGACCAATGAAAGTCAAATTTTCACTCAAATAGCAATATTTTCACACATTTGAGCATATATCACACAAATATCCAAATGGGAGTCAAATTTTCACTCAATTGACCATATTTTCACATATTTGAACATTTTTACACACAATCAATTTGGTACTTTACGTTGCGGTCTTGGTTTTTTGAAATTCTTGAATTTTTAATGGTGCTCGTTCTGCAAGTAAGGAAGTTCGTTGGCCATGGTATTCTTAGCTTGATCATCGAGGTAACAAAAGGAGGAATCTCATCAATTTGGTCAAACTCTTCCTCATCGACGTCATTCTCGACTTCGACGATTCATCGTTTTCCATGTATAACCACTTAAGTCTTTTGTTTGTTGTGTCTGGAACATAGAACACTTGAGAAACGTGTTCTGCTAACACAAAAGACTCCCACTTATATCCTTGACGGTTAATATCAATGCTAGTGAAACTGTACTTTTCTTGTACAACACCTTTGATTCCATCAACCCAGTTGCAACTAAAAAGAGGAATCTTGAATCCTTGAAAGTCAAGCTCCCAAATCTCTTGTATTTGAACATAGTACATGTCTTTGTCTTGGCCCGCAATGTTATAAGCATCAACACGGATACCACTATTCTGATACATGCTTTTCTTATCTTGTTCTACAGCGTAGAATGTGTATCCATTTATATCATACCCTTGATATGTAATAACTATGAATATAAGACCACGAGCAACTTTTTTAGGTACTCACTTGTTTGAGTATCCGATGAGTTAGAAATCCGATCCTGGAGCCAACCAATGAATTTTCTCCTGTGTTCATTTGCTAACCATGATTCATTGCGGCCAGGATTGTCTCTAAGTACCACCTCCTTATGCTCATCGAGGTACTCTGACACAATGTACATGTGTTGCAACACGTGGAAATAAGCGCAGAAGAATAAATGTGAATATGGAGTTATAGCCTTCTTCTCAATGGTCCCTTTTCCTGTGAGCCTCCCCTCATGACGAGACTTGGGAACACCAATCGGGTTACCCGGGTCAGTGTAGTTTAGAGCCCACTCCAGAACTTCCTCTATAGAGTATCCGTGTACCATGCTGCCCTCAGGGTAAGCTCAATTTCTAACAAAGGACTTCAGTATACTGTTGAATCTCTCGTAAGCATACATCTAGTGAAGGAACACAGGGCCAAGTAGCTTTATCTCTTTAATAAGATGAGTTGTGAAATGGACGCTGATGTCGAAAAAGGCAGGTGGAAAATACATCTCAAGAAAGTATAAAGTTTCATAGTGCCTTTTTTCCAATGACTCGAGATCTTCTTCACATAATACTTTTTGACCAGTTGCATTGAAGAAAAAGCAAAACTTCATTATAGCCTCCCGAACATTGACCGGTAAGATATTCTGAATTCCAACAACAATCATCTGCGTAAGCAATACATGGTAATCATGAGACTTCACAGCAGGAGCTACTTTTAGATCTGGAAATGAAATAAGCCTTGAGACGTTCGTCGAGTAGCCGTATGGTACTTTCACATTTTTCAAAAACCCACAAAACTTTTTTTTTCATTTTTTGAAAGGGTGATGCATGATGTGGGTAGTTTCGTTCCTTTTACCGAGTCATCAATCCACAACTCAGTCCTAATTCCCATTTTCTTTAGATCTGTTCGGGCATGTCCATGGTCCCGAGTTTTCCCATCCGTGTTAAGCAATGTTTTGAGTAGGCTCTCGCACACATTATTCTCTACATGCATCACATCAATCGAATGACGAACGTCTAAGTCTTTACAATACGGTAGCTCCCAAAAAATCGATTGCTTCTTCAACATGTCATCTTCGCCAGTATTTTTTCCAATCCTTTTCCGCTTACCAAGGACGACATGATATCCTTGACCATTTCATAGACTTCATGACCCGTGATGTGAGGTGGAGGATGCCTCCTCTCAGTGTCACCATTGAAATTATCCTTCATACTTCGAAATGGGTGCTTCATTGGAATGTAGTGTCGATGTCCCATGTACACTATTTTTCGTGACTCGCTCAAGTACTGAGTCTGTTTCTCTCAAACAATGTGGACATCCGCAACCTACTTTCTTACTCTGTACGAACAACTTACGTGCCGCTGGAGAATTACTAACATTCACAAATAAAATGGCTTTGAGGCAAAAGTACTCGCGCTTGTGGTCATCCCAGGCCTGCATTCCGTCATTGTACCACAACTGCTTTAGATCTTCAACCAAAAGCCTGAAATAAGTGTCGATGTCATTCCCAGGTTGTTGTGGCTCCAGTATCAGTCCTGACATCATAATATATTTCTGTTTGTTGCACAATCAAGGAGGAAGGTTCAAAATTGTAAGCACAATTGGCCATGTTCTATATGTGCTACTGTTCAAAAAAGGATTCATGCCATCGGTGATCATTGTGATCCTAATATTCCTCAGATCAATGGCAAATTCAGGATTTCATGAATCAATGTGTCACCACTATGTGGCATCAGCAGGATGTCTTATCATTCCAGCATCCTGCTTATACTTCTCTTTGTGCCATCGCAAAAATTCTGACTCTTTCTTGTTTGCAAACCAACGCTTCAAACGAGGAATGATAGAAAGTACCAAAACACCTTTTTAGGCCCTCCTTTTCTTCTATTGCAGTTCTCGTCATCACCGTCGTCTTTCCTACGATTGAATCTTTCCACCCCACAAATAGGGCATTTGTCGAGGTATTCGTACTCAGGACCACGATATAAAATACAATCATTCTTGCACGCGTGGATTTTCTCCACCTCAAAACCCAGTGGACACATTATCTGTTTTACCTCATAAACTGTCGTAGGGACTGTGTTGCCTTGGGGTAACATGTCCTTAAGGAGCGTCAACAATTCCTTAAAACTACAATCACTCCATTCGTTGCTTGCCTTCAACTAGAAAAGTTTTACAATCGCAAACAGTCTGGTGTACTTAACCGCACAACCATGATACAATGGCTTCTTCGAGTCTTCAATCATCTTCTTGTAATTTGCAAGTTTACCATTACTGTACCGATCATCGTCGCCATGTCTCTTGACATTGCGTACCATCTCCTCTATGTTATGCACCTAAAACTCAATGTCATCATTGGTGAACCTTGATATATTGGCTCGTTCACATTCTCGTCATGATCTTCTTGGACACTGGTAGGGATCTCCCTCTCCAGATATGAATCTCTCATCTCTGCTTCATTAAGCCCCTCCTCCCCATGTTTGTTCCAACATCGATAATCCACCATAAATACATGCGTGATCAAATGCGACCTCAACACTTCATATGTGCAATATCTCTTCTCATTCTTGCAGTGTTTCCAAGGACAAAAAATAGTCCCTCTAATGTTGTCCAACATGTCTTTCTTCGCGAAAGTGATAAATGCATCTACCCCTTGGATATATTCATTGCAAAGGTGCAGCCCATACATCCAACTTCAATCCGACGACATCTACGTACAGAAAAGAAGAGCTAAATCAAAGAAATTCGAAGCCACTGATAATCACCGCAAGCCAACTTCAATCAAAGAAGATCTAAAGGTAAAAAATAGTAAGGAACAGGAGAGGGGGAGCAGACTAACCCTTTTGTTTTAAGATCTACTGATAATCACCGCAAGACTTTTAGAATCAAAGAGGGAAAGAACAAAGCAAGAACAGGGCAGATCTGGCAGTCACTTGTTCTGCCACAGCTGGAAGGTCGTAGAAGGGCAACAAAAAATCGAGATGAACCGATATAAAGATCGTCTCTATATAGAGGGAATGGGATACGAGCCCTCTTCTATAACAAAAGGAGACGCGCCTGACCGGTGAGTATGGGAGACGAATCGGATTCAATTATGAAAGAAGACGAACGGCAAGGAAAGTTCGTTCTAGTTACGAAAAAAAATATGAGTTGTGCTCAATGAAAGCGCGTCTCCAGTTTGTCAGAGAGGCGGGCGCGTCTCGGATACCTACGTAATTGAGACGGGCTTTATTGTAATGCGTCTCCTTGTATGTTCAACCAAGGCATGTTAGATCCTCGCTGAGGCGGGCGCATCTCTCTTAAGGCTATCAAAGATGTACTCCTTTTAGCGTGTCGCCCATCTTTGTCTCCTATTTGGATTTCTTACGTAGTGAGCCCTTGTGAGGCTAATAGAATCAATCTTTGCCTTCTAATTATCATAACGTGTATAACAAGTATGGCAAGTAAGGAATTAACTTTGATTTATTCATGTTGTTGAGCTTATTGCATATGCATTATTCAATTCTGATCTCATCTGTTTTGGTGCACACGTTTTGCTGCACTGCATCTACATTCATAAGGGAAATATAAGGCACTGTGATCATGCTATCATCTCAACCTTTTTTGCACTCAGGTCTAACCAGTTCGTGCAAACTTTTCAGGTGTACTAAAAAAAGGTTGTTGTTTTGTAGTTCATTTTGAACTACAAAGCGACAACTTTTTTGAAATGGAGGAAGTACATATGTAGCCTTCACAATGCAATTCATCACTGTCGAGGTGTCTAAACTGACACCTCCCCCGGACCCACTCTGGAGCAGTCCGCGGAGGTTCGATGTGTTTTCAGGGGGCTAGTCCTAGCAAGATCAAGCTCAGAGAATGATGAACACGAGGGTTTTACGTGGTTCGGGCCGCCTGAGCGTAATACCCTACTCCACGGTGGTTTGTGTGTTGTATTGCTTGAGCCTGAGAGAACTCTGGGTCTGAGTGAATGTGTCCTAGTCGGTTGTTGCTTGGTCCTTTTACAGTCTAAGGCCGAGTGACTTACAAGTGGGACCCGGGGCCCGACATGTGGCCCTGGGTGTACAAAATCCCTCCTAAGATTTGGGAGTAAATGCTATCCCCTGACAATGGCTTCAATGTGCCGCCTTGCCATGCCCTGTTGCAGGGCTACACATAGCCCCTCATCATGGCAGGCGATGTCCCGTCCGTCCTGTCGCGACCTCTCATTCGCCCGTCGTACGTAGTAGTTTGGCGCCAGCCTGTTACTGATGGGCTTGGTACAGGACTTTTGACTTATGAGTGCGAGCTCCTGCTTGCCTTGGGAACACGCGCGTCTTTCCCGTTTAGGTGCACTGGGCTCATCCCACTTTATTTCCACTATTGTAGGATGAGCTAGATTTGGCGCTGCTTGCCACGTGGCGAGTCTGGACCTTTCCTCTGCCGTGCAGTCGGGCCCGGAGCTTCCGGACATGTGGCAGCACCGGACCTTCTCCCTGCAGGGAGGCAGGTATGGAGCTCCCGACCTGATGAGCACACCGGACCCCTCCTTGGCCGGGAGGTGGATCCAGACCTGCGGGACACGTGGCAGCGCTGGACCTCCCTTCCGTGAGGGAGGTGCACCTAGAGCTGCAGGACACGTGGCTACGTCGGGTCTCCCCCCAGTGGAGAGGCATGGCTATGTCGCACACCACGTGGCACCCTGGGACCATGTTAGGTCCTTCCCCCACGGGTGGTGGGACCCAGCGTGCCTCCTTTCTTATATCTAGGGGTACCCGGTTCGCCAGGTACCAATAGTGGCCCCCGGGCCCATCTCAGGGAGGAACTTCCTTGGTTAAGTGGATATACCTGAGGTGGGGCCATTTTGATTCCTCGTGTCGTGACTTTAAAGGCTTCCCTTCAATGCGGCAGATAAAATATCTGTCTGCAGATATCGCACCATCAACGGCAATCGGTTCCCGATACAAATTTTATTTCGGTTCCGCGCGCCCATTCAGTCGTCGCCTTCAGTTTTTAACTCCCGTCTACAAGAGCGGTTGCCTCGAGGCGGCTACTCGGCATTCCCGCCGAATCAGACTCCGACCCACTATTCATAGTGCGAGTAGCTCCAGTATCATGGTGCTCGCGGTTTCCACTCAAACGCCGTAGATATATACTTAAGAAGGAGACTAGCATAGGTCACATACTCTTCATGCCTCCACTCGCACCCGTGCTCAAGACCTTGCTGCCTTCTCGCATTCTTCAGCTTTGAGCCCTAGCCCTCGCGCAGCCACATTTTCCCTACTCCATCTCGTTTCCATGGAGTTGGGTCTCCCCGCCAGCAAGATCAAGACTGAGAAGGGGCTGAAGAAGGTCCGAGCTTACATGGGATGGTCTCACGACTCCTTAAACGAAAAGATCCACTTCGGGGAGCTTCCCTTTGAGAAGAAGAATGCTGGCGACATGGTTTTCTTCCAAGGATATGCCATGGTCAGCCTGCTTCCCCCTTTCTCGTCCTTCTCAATGACGTTGCTGGAGTTCTATGGAATCCAACTGCATTTCCTTGGACCCCACTCAGTTCTACTGGTCGCTACCTTTGTCCACTTCTACGAGATGTGGGTGGGGGTGCGACCCAGTTTAGAGCTCTTCCGGAACATCTTCACACTGCAGACCACCGAAAAGGGGAACGAGATGGTCAGGCTATACTACTTCGTGAAGCGGAAGCGGTGCCCCTTCAAGTACTTGGACACCTTCTCTGGCAAGTCGGACGATTGGAAGAAGGAGTGGGTGATCATCACCGTGGACAGGCACGAGAAGCTGGACCTGCCAGAGAGTCTCCCAAACGTGGACACCGACCTCTGGAACGAGCTCCCGGAGCTACCGACGACGTACAAGCCCATTGTGGCAAGTATTGAGTGGTGTGTCAATGGCGGAGTGACCCCCAAATGGTCTTCAGGAACTTCCTGAGGAACAGGTGGGCGCCACTGAAGTTCAGGGAACGGACGGTGTGGACATTCACGCTGCGAGATGTTGACACCCAAGTGAAGGATGAAGCACTGAAGGAGTTGTTGAAGAAGTTCCAGAGCAAACCCAATATCTCGCTTGACTCCCTGGCACCTCCAGAGTCCTTTCCACCCCTGAACCTGGCTCCTGAGTTCTGTCGGGAGCTCCGGAAGCTAATGCCAAGGTTGGATGACATCGGAGTCGTGACGAGGCAAGCTCCTCCAGCAACCACCACTCGTGGCACCTCCGGGGGATCAGCCCCAGTTCCCCCAAGCCGAGGAGATGAAGTCGCTAGCAAGGGTGTGGCTCCGGCGGAACCCTCCAACCGGAAGAGGAAACTGGTGCGGGGTGAGGGAAGTCACGTCAGTACCTCCGGGGGGCCACCTCATCCAGCTTCGGGACCTTCGGCGGGCACCGGTTCTAGGGGGCCACCTCCCACCACAGCGCCAAGTACGAAACCAAGCCCCGAAGGTTCCCCTCAAACAGGGGTAACTCCGGCCAGGGAGGCTTCAGCTCCGACTCCGGTCCAATCTCCTGGGAGACCTAAGGCTCCGGCCGCATCGGGTCCTTCGGGCTCCGGTTCCGGCCCTGCTCAGAAACGGCTCTGTCTCCGCGGTACTTGGGGCTTACCAAGGTAAGCAGCCGTGCTCTTCATTTGATCTCTTTTCGGGTCAAGGTCACCCTTTAAACGTTTCTATCTTGGTTGTGCAGCGCTTCCAAGAAAGGAGAGACGATCGCCACACCCCCGGCCGCATGGGAGGTTGCACTGGTAGGCACTTCAACACCAGTTCCTGCGCCTGCTCAGGCAGACGTGGAGGCTCCAGATGACCCAAGGGCACCCTCAACCACAAGTGCGGTTGCGCTAGAGCCGAGGCCCGCGGTTGTTGATGCGGGGACAGTCGGGGCTCCGGCGCCGGAGCCAGTGGCCCCCGAGGCCCCGACGAAGGCGCCGAGCGCCGGCATAGCTCTGGAGTCGACTGAGGTTCCTCCCTTGGTACGGGGGGCCACCAAAGGATCGGCTCCCACACCATCTTCTGAGGAGATTCGGGCGTCTCTGCCGGATGTAGCTTAGGGGCCGGCCCCCATGCCAGATGCGGAAGAGGCTCCGGTCGGCGAGCCGGGAGTGGTTGAAGAGTCGGCCCCCACGCCAACTACTGCGGAGGATGGGGTGGCCGACCCGATGGTTGCCAAAGTTTGCACTCCTTCTCCGAGGGTGGTTGAGGCTCTGGTGCCTCAGACAGCGGCATCAAGTGCACTTGCGTCTGTGCTCCAAGCCATGGAGACTCCGGGCACCCATCCCGCCTCCCCGATGTCAGAGGCTGAACTGGGAGTGTCGGGGGCTGAACCAGGAGCGCCTGCGGCCGCACTGGAGGGTTCGGCGGAGGCCCCAAGCGCCTCAAGCCCATGGGTGCTGCCGCCTTCGAGGGGGAGCCCCTCCCGGGTGACGGCGGACATTCCAGTGAAGGTGGGGGAACGAGCGCTCCCATCTGGTCCGGTACCCATTCCCCTAGGACTGGCCATCGACAATGCCCGCTCCAGCCTGCAGCAGGTTGTCAAGTCCTCTGAGCACGACCGCAAGGCTCTGGAGGAGGAGCGCAACAGGCTCTGTCAATGCGAAGAGTGGGTCAAAGACAAGGAAACTCGGTTGGTTGCGCAAGGAGAGCTCCTCAACGAGAGAGAGGCGACCCTCAAAGCTCTTAATGAGAAGGCGCGGAAGATATACGAGGAAGTTGTGGAATGCCACAGAGCTGCGGACCAGCACCAAGGGGGTTTAACCACCAGGCATGAGACTCTTCAAGAGCGCTGCCAGGAGCTCGACTTGGGCGAGGCCGAACTCGTCGAGAAGCTGGAGGACCTAAGTCAGAGAGAGGAGAAGCTCTCCCAGAAGCTATCGGCAGGTGAGCAGAGCTTGGCTGACCGCTGCAAGAGATTTGAAGCACGCTGTAAGCTTGAGGAGTACAGGCTCTGGGAATGGGGGCAGAGCCTCAACAAGAGAGAAGCTGATGTCTCCGCCAGGGAGGATACAGCCCGAGGCCGGGAGGAAGACTTGGCGGATCGTCGGAACCACATCTTCCTCAAAGAGTCGGAGCTCACTGACCGCGAGCGGCAGCTAGCCAAGAGCATCCAGCAGCACGGCAAGGAGGTCGAACGCCTTGCAAAGGAGGGTGCAGAACTGGCGGCCACCAGGAGGGCTCTGGAGGAGCTGTGGGGCTCGAGAACGACCAAGTCCCAACAGGTGTGGGACTTCCTGGGACGGGCCGACGAAGCAATGGCACAGTTTGGCTTTAGACCTGTACGTCCGACCATCCCGGTGGCGGAGCTAAATGAAGCGCTGGCGGCTCTTAGCTCCGCTGGTAGCAAGCTCGACGCAGTGGTCGACGTCGTCGCAGACCAGCTGGAGATGGAGGGAAGGTACTTGACCAAGACCGTCGTCGAGTACTTGTTAACATGGTACTAGAGCTGGGACCCCCACTTCCCCTTGAGTCCAGCAGTCGAAGGGCCGATCGAAGAAGAGTTGGATGCTGCCCAGGAGAGTGTTCCGGAGGCCGCTCAAGCTGTTGCTTCAGCTATCCATAGGACTTAGGCCCTCCTCCTCCTGCTCTCGCCTGTATGCTTCTGATTTTGTAAGATAATCTTTTAATGAATGAAGTCCGGCATTGATCGTTGCTGATGTAGAGGGTGCCGACGATGGGCCCCCGAGCCTATTCTCGGCGGAGTGTCCGTTCGCCATCGGAATTACAGGAGTAGCTTCATTTAGCGTTGTACCTTAGTGACCTGCGCACATGACAGATAAAAGGTAATTCCGCTCTCCAGTCAATCTTTTACCCACGCTCTATTAGTGTCGCTTGCCTTACGATCTATTGCCGTTGTGGGGGGCTTGACTAACTCAGGGCCCCCGCACCCGGAACCTTTTTCTCGCCACACGCGAGGGGCGGGCTCGGAGGTTTCGGACACTTAGCAGGTACCCAAAGTGGCCCACCGGCAAACGGACAACAACGCTCACACTATTGTAGAGACGAAAGAAAAATTGACTGCACCCACGCTAGGTGATGAGCTAATGGAAAATGCGTGACATCATTCATAAGAATTAAATATAATTTCAAATGAACAAGGCATTTCAAGGTAGGGCAAGCATCTTTTCATTATAACACTCATAGGAGAGAACGGCCTTTACAGGAGGAACGACTCGGCTTGGGTGGTAGGGAGCTGAGTGCACCTGCTCGGGGTACCGGACCATGCTAAGCAAGGCAGACACTCGGAGCTCAACCCCCCCAGCCTTAGTTAACCCAAGTGGTGTCTCTAGGCACTATGCTAACTTTATAACAAAAGAAAATGAAATGCCCTTCCACTGACTATGGATAAAACTTACGGAGGTGTTTGATATTCCATGGGTTGGGCACTGGTTGCCCATCCTTCGTAGCTAGGCGAACACACCCTGGGCGACAAACTTTTGTGACCTGGAAGGGACCCTCCCACTTGGGGGAGAGTTTGTGTGTCCCTTCACGGGAGATCAGGCATCGCAGGACCATGTCGTTCACCTTGAGCTCCCTACTGCGCATGGCCCGCTGATGGTAGCGCCGGAGCACTTGCTTGTACCGTGCGTTTCGGAGGGTTGCTTGTATGCATCCCTCGTTGACAAGGTCCATGTCTTCACACCTGAACTGGTCCTGCGTGGCTTCGTCGTACATCCAGACGCGAGGGGAGCCCATGGTGATTTCTGGGGGAAGGACGGCCTCCGCCCCGTACACCAGGAAGTAGGGCGTTTCTCCCGTAGCCCGGATGGTCGATGTCCGGCTAGCCCACAGTGCGTATGGCAGCTCATCCACCCAATTTGCACCATGCCTCTTGAGGCTTGAGTATGTACGAGTCTGGAGGCCCTTGAGAATCTCAGCGTTTGCTCTCTATACCTGCCCATTGTTCTCGGGATGGGTGACAGAGGCATAACAAACTTGGATTCCCAGGTCCTTGCAGTATTCCTGGAACGCCGCACTTGTGAACTGGGTCCCGTTATCAGTGATGATTCTGTTCGGGATCCTGAACCTGCAGACGATCGACTTGATGAACTTCACTGCTCACTGCTTGTTCATGGTGACAACTGGGTGGCTTCTGGCCATTTAGTGAACTTATCTACGGCGACATAGAGGTGCCGGAATCCTCTGACAGCTCTTGGAAAAGGTCCCAGGATGTCCAGTCCCCACACGACGAATGGCCATGAGGGAGGGATCATCTGCAGCGCTTGAGTTGGTGTGTGGATCTGCTTGGCATGGAACTGACACGCCTTGCATCTCTTAACCATGTCAGCGGCATCCTAGAGTGTTGTGGGCCAGTAGAAGCCGTGTTGAAAGGCTTTGCCGACCAGGGTGCGGGCCAATGCGTGTATCCTGCACTCACCTCCATGGATTTCTACGAGCAAGTCACGACCCTCCTCCCGGGTAATGCATCGCAGTAGGATGTCGTTGGCGCCACGCCGGTAGAGATCCCCCTCTACCAGCGTGTATCTCTTAGCCATCCGCACAATCCGATCTGCCAGGACATGTTCTTCGGGAAGGTAATTGTCTCTTAAGTAGTCCCGGACCTCCGAGACCCATGCATTGGGACTTCCTTGAGCTTCTGGTTCTTGGGCGCTGTGACGCTCGGTTCTGAAAAAAAATGAACCAAGCTAATGCATATGTGTGCCCAGGACGTTCAACACACATACACGAGTGCATCACAAACGATATACACATAATTACCACAGCACAAGATTAACTAACCAAATTTTATTAAACAAACCATATTATCCTCGAATACAAGTTCTAATGAATATTAATGACAAGTTCAACTAATGCAGCGGAAATAAACTAATTAAGCAAACTAAACAGCTAGGCAGCACAAGCAAAAGGGTATAGCGCAGCTCCATGCAACAACACAGGCAAAGCTGCTGGTAGACACGGCCTAGAACTCTGCATTATCACCATTAAACTCCCAATCCTGACCTGCAACTGTTGGGCGGGATTGCAAGAGTGAGTACATGTCGTACTCAGCAAGTGTGGAAAGTATGACATGTGGCTGACTCAAATGATGACAATAATAATGGTTGAGTGTTGAAAAGTACATTAAAACATTTGAAAAAGCAATATATTACATGTAAGTGAAATAAACCAATCATAAGTCATGTAGTTATCATAATACTAGTCCATAATTCATTACCATCATCCATATACCAGATTTCACCATCGCCAATAATCATATCAAATACCAGAAACTAATCCATAACGAGCCATAACCATTACCAAACCATAAGCATTCCAAATAACATCCCAATACCAAGTTCCTTCTAATCATGTGAGGGTCCAGGTTTCTCATAACCGGGAGCACGGCTATCATGATAGTTTTAGACACACTCTGCAAAGGTTGTACCGCTTTACCCACGTGTTTGTGATTTCATCACCTTTCGATGACTATAGAACCTCAATTATGCCGTCTCACACTTCCGTAGGTGTGTGTCCAAGAGATCACAAAATAGCCTTTACAAAGGGATTACTAGCCTATTTAGACCCCACTGAGGTTTCACCGGTGGCGATGTCTCCCACAGAGCACATCTTCAACCAAGGGCCCCCTCTTGAGCCATTCGGATCCCAGGGTAGTCCCACCAATCATCAAAAAACCCAATCCAACTACCCCTTCCCCGAGCATTCTTAATGGTCCAAATAGCACTGGCAAAGCCCTAATTAATCAGCTACGCCGCACCCATACATGGCATCATGGTGGCACTGTAAATCTTGGATGATCGCTCCACGAACTGGTCCTTAGATCTAAAGCAAGCAAAACCACCATACATCCAACCCATCCACATGCCAGGCTTGCTCAGATCACCCATTACCATATCATATTAACCAGTTCATGTTAACCATAATCTCATCCATGCATAATTAAATTGAGTGGTATAGTTGTTTTCCCATCCCAGTTGATTAAGCGAAGCAAAAAGGTAAAAATCCCATCCCGACTCTCTACCATATATTCCCGGTGACAAGGGTTGTTAAACAAAACTAGTAAACTTCCTACCATAGGATTTCCTATCAAATTGACACAAGGATGCAATTTTGCAAATAAAACATTTGTTTCAAACAGGATCAATATGCTTCAAGGACACTTGCCTTGCTCTTGGGATTGGTTCGTGTCAAAGCCTTCAAACTCTTGGTGTTGTAGATCCTCTGCAGCACTCTCTAGCGCAAATCCGTCTAATCCGCACAATAAACATACAAGACAAGAAACACAATCAAAGAGTGCACAAATATTACTCAACATGACATGACATGCATGATTGATGCAAATGTAAGGTAGAACTTGTTAATAGATTGCTTTTAATGATCACTAGCTAGTTCTAATAGATTTTAACAAGTTTATACAGGTTTGGATTTGATTAGATATACTTTTAGAATCAATTCAACATAACTTAACCAGGAAAATCGGACTAGTCTGCAGAAGGCCAGACTAGTCCGCACTTCGCAGAACTAGCAAACTAGGGTTTTCTAGATCGACGTGAATTTGGAGATTAGGGTTCGAATTCATGTAAGGAAATGGAAATAGAAGGTATACCAGGTGTTTAGGACTCCAATGAATCAAGAAACTTGGAAGTAACACTTGTATCTTGATGATCTAAGGTTGGGGATGAACTTGGAGATGAATTGGTGATGAAGAACGAAAGCTTGGTGGAGATCTTGATCCTCTTTCGTTTCCTCCTCTTCTTCTTCTTGCTTGGGATCTTCTCCTCTCTCCTTGATGGTGGCTCTCCACGAACTAGGGTTTGGGTGGGGTGGAAAAGTGGCAAATAGATGTCAAGCCAAGGGGCGGGGTTGTTTATATAGAGGTGGAGGCTAGGGTTAGATGGATTTCGAGTTTGAGAGGTGTAGAGGCTGGTTTAGAGTCCCACATGGGCTCTAAAAGAGTTAGGCACAACGTCCCTAGGCCCACTTAACATGAACCCCAAGAAACAAGTCGTAAAACAAAAGATCAATTCGGGGTCGCGAAATATCGGACAAGTCCGAAAAGGACCGGACTAGTCCGAAGTTAGTCAGAAAGAAATCAGACAAGTCTGGCCTAAAATCGGACAAGTCCGACTTTAGTCAGAGAGGAAATCGGACAAGTCCGCTGGAACACAGGACTGGTCCGGACAAGTCCAGGGACTTAGCAAATTTTCAAGGATTCCTAGAATATCGGACTAGTCCGCAGAAAATCGGACAAGTCCGAAAGTTTCTAGGGGCAAAATCGGACTAGTCCGCAGCAAAAACGGACAAGTCCATTTTTAGTCAGAGAGAAATCAGACTAGTCCTCACCAAAATCGGACTAGTCCACACTTTTCAGCATTTTAAGTGCGGTTTTGTTCCAAATCAATTTTAAAATCGTTCCTCTTGATGTGGGTTAATGTTAAACATGTATATGAATGTATGTAGGGCATGATGCATGAAAATGAGGGTGTTACAAACCTACCCCCCTTAAAATGAATCTCGCCCTCGAGATTCGACCCGGAAGAGAAGAGATAGGGGAATTCCTTCTTGAGATCATCCTCCATTCCCATGTCGCTTCTTTTTCTATGTGGTGCTTCCATTGAGCTTTACACCATCTAATAATGTTATTCCTTGTGACTCTCTCCTTGTTTTCCAAAATTTTGACCGGTTGCTCGGAATAAGTCAAATCTTTCTCTAGTTCCAATCCTTCTATGGGCACTTGTTCTTCTGGTACTCTCAAACACTTTTTGAGCTGGGAGACATGAATGACATCATGTACATCTGAAAGATGAGTTGGCGTCTCCAACTTATACGCTACTTCTCCTCTTTTGTCCAAAATCTTGAATGGTCCAATGTAGCGAGGTGCTAGCTTGCCTCTTATGTTAAACTTCTTATGACCTCTCATCGGTGACACCTTGAGGTAAACAAAATCTCCCAGTTCAAAGGTTAATTTCCTTCTCCTATTGTCCGCATAGCCATTTTGTCTTGATTGGGCAGCCCTCAAGTTCTCACGAATTATTTGGACCTACTTTTCGGCTTCTTGCAACACATCCGGACCAAATACTTGAGTTTCTCCTGCCTCATTCCAGAATAAAGGTGTCCTACACTTCCTTCCATGAAGCGCTTCATATGGTGACATCTTCAAACTTGCTTGGTAACTATTGTTGTATGAAAATTCTGCATATGGCAAGCTTTTGTCCCAACTTTTCCCATGCTTCAAAGCACAAGCTCTTAACATGTACTCTAAAATCTGATTGGTCCTCTCGGTTTGTCCATCCGTTTGAGGGTGGTACGCTGAACTAAAATTCAACCTCGTTCCCAAAGCTTCATGCAACTTTTGCCAAAACCTGGAAGTGAATTGTGAACCTCTATTCGAGACTATCTTCTTCGAAACTCCATGCAAACATACTATTCTTCCCATATACAGTTCCCCCAATTTCTCTCCATTATAGGTGGTCTTGACGGGAATAAAGTGGGCTGACTTAGTTAACCGATCCACAATTACCCAAATTGAGTCGTAACCGGACTGAGTACGTGGTAAACCAACTATGAAGTCCATACTGATTTCTTCCCACTTCCATTCTGAGATCCTTAATGGTTGTAATAGTCTAGTTGGCCTTTGATGTTCCGCCTTGACTCGTTGGCACACATCACACAATGCTACGTATTCAGCTATGTCCTTCTTCATGTTATCCCACCAATAGCAAGTCTTCAAGTCTTTGTACATCCTCGTACAACCGGGGTGAATTGTGTAAGGTGAGTCATGTGCCTCTTTTAATGTCATCTCCCGAATATGCTTCACATTAGGCACAACAATTCTCTTTCGAAGCCATAAGGTACCATGTTCGTCTTCATCAAATCTGAATTCTCTCCCTTCCTTGGTCCCTTCCTTGATTTCCTTGATCTCCTCATCCGTGGTTTGTGCTTCTCAAATTTCTTACTCCAAGGTTGGATATAACTCCATTATTCCCATCTCATTTACAAATCCAAGGTTCAACTGTTCGAACTCCTTACATAACTCAGATGGCAACTCTCGAACTATGAGTTGATGACTTACTCCTTTTCTACTCAAAGCGTCGGCCACTACATTGGCTTTTCCCAGATGATAGTTGATCCCCAAATCATAATCTTTGATAAGCTCCAACCATCTTCGTTGCCTCAAATTCAGATCCGTTTGTGTGAAAATATAATTCAAACTCTTATGATCTGTATAGACTTCACACCTATGTCCAAAGATATAGTGTCTCCAAATCTTCAACGCATGTACCACAGCTGCAAGTTTCAAATCGTGCATTGGGTAATTCTGCTCATGTTTCTTCAATTGTCTTGATGCATAGGTGACCATTTGACCTTCTTGCATCAATACACATCCAAGTCCTTGTCTCGATGCGTCACAATAAATATCAAAACTCTCGCTTACATCTGGCAATACCAAAACTGGAGCTGTTGTTAACCTCTTCTTCAACTCCTCAAAACTTTCTTGACAAGCTTGAGTCCATTGGAATGCCTTTCCCTTCATTAACAATTCCGTCATTGGCTTGGCTATATTGGTAAAGTCCTTGATGAACCGACAATAATATCCAGCCATTCCAAGAAAACTCTTTATTTCCTTTACGTTTTGCAGGGGCTCCCATTTTAACACGTCCCTCACTTTTCCTGGATCAACCGAAACTCCTCCTCCTGAAATTATATGACCCAAAAATGATACTTCTCTCAACCAAAACTGACACTTGTTGAACTTGGCATACAATCGATGCTCCCTCAATTTCTGCAACGTAACCCTCAAGTGTTCCTCATGTTCCTTCTCGTCCTTCGAGTATATCATAATGTCATCAATAAATACCACAACGAATCTATCCAAGTACTCCATGAAGACCTTATTCATGAGGTACATAAAGTAGGCAGGCGCATTTGTCAATCCAAAAGACATCACGGTGTACTCATAAGATCCATATCGTGTTCTAAAAGTTGTCTTAGGTATGTCCGACGGTCTAATCTTCATTTGAAAGTATCCCGACCTCAAATCAATTTTAGAGAAGACACAAGCACCCTTCATGTGATCAAACAAGTCTTCTATGTGTGGCAAGGTGTACTTGTTCTTGATTGTTACCTCGTTGAGAGCTCGGTAATCCACAACATCCTTTGGGATCCATCCTTCTCGTCCACAAATAGAACGGTCGCTCCCCAAGGTGAAGAGCTTGGGCGAATAAAACCCTTCTCTAGTTGCTCTTTAATCTGCTTCTTGAGCTCCACTAATTCCATAGGAGGCATCCCATACGACCTCTTAGCTATAGGTGCAGTACCAGGTATTAAATCAATAATAAACTCAATGTCTCGATCAGGTGGCATACCTGGCAACTCGTTCGGAAAAACATCCAAAAATTCACACACCATAGGAATCTCCTCAATTGCGGTACCATCCATGTGATTCAGCTCCAATTACTTCGGTGTGGTTTGAGATGCTTCAAATTCTACGGTGATCCCTTCTTCATTGGTCAACTTCACCGTTTTCATGGCACACTCAATAACTCCATTGTGCTTCCTCAACCAGTCCATACCAAGTATAATGTCCAATCCTTGAGAATCCAAAACAATGAGGTTGGCGGAGAAGTCTACCCCCCTTATTCTAAGTCTTACTTTTGGACATACTATGTTTGTCCACATCTCTCCTCCAGGAGACTTAACCAATAAAGTAAACTTCATACGAGAGGTAGGCAAACTATACTTGGCAACATACTTCGATGCAATGAATGAATGCGATGCTCCAGAAAATCAAATAACATAGTCACGGGGTTGGAGTTTGCGAGAAACATACCAATGACCACGTCATCCGCTTGTTGAGCATCCTCCGTATAGACATGGTTCACATTTCCACGAGCAAAATTCTGTTGTCCACGATTTCCTTGTGGTTGTCCTCCATTGGGTCTTGGGTTGCATTGCCTCCTTGACCAAGGCCTAACTTAGGACATTGATGCGCAAAGTGTCCAGCTTCTCCACAAGTATAGCACTTCTTAACTCCACCAGAATTATTGGGACGAGCTTGGTTTTGAACATTTGCACCAGGACAGTTGGCACGAGGTGCAAAAGACATTGGAGGCCTAGGTGCTTGCATAACGGAGCGCTGCTGCACAAACTGAGTTGGGCGCGGTGCATAACCAGGGCGTTGAGCAGGCGCAAATGAGCTGAATTAAGGCGCATTAGGCGGCGCAAGGCGAGGGCGCACATTACTTCCTTGTTGTTGTCCTTGATATGGCGCCTTCCTCTTGTTATCCTGTTCCATCTCACGGATCTTGTTCTCAACCACAATTGCTTTGTCCACAAGCTTCTGAAAATTGGCATAATCACAGTTGAGCAATTGCACTTGAATTTCATTATTGAGGCCTCTCATGAGCAAGTATTGTTTCCGGCTGTCCCGACTCACATCCTCGGGCGCATACCTTGAGGGTTGAGTGAACTTATTGAGATATTCACTCACGCTTGATCTTCCTTGTCTTAAGTTCTCAAATTCTTGCCTCTTCAAAATCATAACACCTTCCGGCACATAATGAGAATGGAAGCTCTCTTTGAATTTGGCCCAAGTAATCCTCTCTTGGTTCTCATGAGCATTGCATAAAGAATCCCACCAATCCGCAACTGCTCCAACTAGTTGATGAGAAGCAAATAAGACCTTCTCCCGGTCACTGCATTGGACAATAGCAAGCTTCTTCTCCACGGACTTGAGCCAATCATCCGCATCTATAGGGTCAGGGCTTGAGCAAAGATCGATGGTCTAGTCCTCATAAACTCTCCCAACCGATTATGAGGAGGTGGGGGTGGCGGTGGAGGCATGTGGGGCTGATGGTTGATGTTGTCAGCCTGCAGCTATTCCATAGTTTGTATCATGGTCTACATGAGCTGGTTCTACATAGCCAAAAGCTGCTCAATGTTGATAGCTCCATGGGCAGGTCCTTGTCTATTATTGCTATGAGGTACTCCATGGTTCTCCTCTTCATCATTGCCATCCCTCTGGTTGTGAGTCCTCACCATCCGGAGAAAAGCAATAGGTAAGAATTAGAAAACGTCCCCAACTATATGCATCAAGGGATATGAAACTAAACAACTAACTAGCCTACGTGGATATGGTAATGCTAAAGCATCCCAAAATACTCTATTAAGCACACAAGCAAACAGTATATAGCAAACAACACACCAAGCAAGAACACATCGATTCCAGAGTGCTCCTATGTGCTCTAAAGAGCCCATTCTATCTAGGCTGCATCCTACGGTCAACCTGTGGCTCTGATACCAATCTGTGACGCTCGGTTCCGAAAAAATGAACCAAGCTAACGCATATGTGTGCCCAGAACGTTCAACACACATACACGAGTGCATCACAAACGATATACAGATAATTACCACAGCACAAGATTAACTAACCAAATTTTATTAAAAAAATCATATTATCCTCGAATACAAGCTCTAATGAATATTAATGACAAGTTCAACTAATGTAGTGGAAATAAACTAATTAAGCAAACTAAACAGCTAGGCAACACAAGCAAAAGGGTATAGCGCATCTCCATGCAACACCACAGGCAAAGCTGACGGTAGACACGGCCTAGAACTCCGCATTATCACCATTAAACTCCCAATCCTGACCTGCAACTGTTGGGGGGGGGATTGCAAGAGTGAGTACATGTCGTACTCAACAAGTGTGGAAAGTATGACATGTGGATGATTCAAATGACGACAATAATAGTGGTTGAGTGCTGAAAAGTACATTAAAACATTTGAAAAAGCAATATATTACATGTAAGTGAAATAAACCCATCATAAGCCATGTAGTTATCATAATACTAGTCCATAATTCATTACCATCATCCATATACCAGATTTCACCATCGCCAATAATCATATCCAATACCAGAAATTAATCCATAACCAGCCATAACCATTACCAAACCATAACCATTCCAAATAACATCCCAATACCAAGTTCCTTCTAATCATGTGAGGGTCCGGTTTGCTCATAACCGGGAGCACGGCTATCATGATAGTTTTATACACACTCTGTAGAGGTTGTACCGCTTTACCCACGTGTTTGTGATTTCATCACCTTTCTATGACTATAGAATCTCAAATATGCCGTCTCACACTTCCGTAGGTGTGTGGCCAAGAGATCACAAAATAGTCTTTACAAAGGGATTACTAGCCTATTTAGACCCCACTGAGGTTTCACCGGTGGCGATGTCTCCCACAGAGCACATCTTCAACCAAGGGTCCCCTCTTGAGCCATTCGGATCCCAGGGTAGTCCACCAATCATCAACAAACCCAATCCGACTACCCCTTCCCCGAGCATCCTTAATGGTCCAAATAGCACTGGCAAAGCCCTAATTAATCAGCTATGCCGCACCCATACTTGGCCTCATGGTGGCACTGTAAATCCTAGATGGTCGCTCCACGAACCGGTCCTTAGATCTAAAGCAAGCAAATCCACCATAATTCCAACCCATCCACATACCAGGCTTGCTAAGATCACCCATTACCATATCATATTAACCAGTTCATGTTAATCATAATCTCATCCATGCATAATTAAATTGAGTGGTATAGTTGTTTTCCCATCCCAGTTGATTAAGGGAAGCAAAAAGGTAAAAATCTCATCTCGACTCTCTACCATATATTCCCGGTGACAAGGGTGGTTAAACAAAACTATTAAACTTCCTACCATAGGATTTCCCGTCAAATTGACACAAGCATGCAATTTTGCAAATAAAACATTTGTTTCGAACGGGATCAATATGGTTCAAGGACACTTGCCTTGCTCTTGGGATTGGTTCGGGTCAAAGCCTTCAAAATCTTGGTGCTGTAGATCCTCTGCGGCACTCTCTAGCGCAAATCCGTCTTATCTGCACAATAAACATACAAGACAAGAAACACAATTAAAGAGTGCACAAATATTACTCAACATGACATGACATGCATGATTGATACAAATGCAAGGTAGAACTTGTTAATAGATTGCTTTTAATGATCACTGGCTAGTTCTAATAGATTTTAACAAGTTTATACACGTTTGGATTTGATTAGATCTACTTTTAGAATCAATTCAACATAATTTAACAGGAAAATCGGACTAGTATGCAGAAGGTCGGACTAGTCTGCACTTCGCAGAACTAGCGAACTAGGGTTTTATAGATCGACGTGAATTTGGAGATTAGGGGTCAAATTCACGTAAGGAAATGGAAATAGAAGGTATACCAGGTGTTTAGGACCCCAATGAATCAAGAAACTTGGAGGTAACACTTGGATCTTGATGATCTAAGGTTGGGGATGAACTTGGAGATGAATTGGTGATGAAGAACGAAAGCTTGGTGGAGATCTTGATCCTCTTTCATTTCCTCCTCTTCTTCTTCTTGCTTGGGATCTTCTCCTCCCTCCTTGATGGTGGATCTCCACGCACTAGGGTTTGGGTGGGGTGGAAAAGTGGCAAATAGATGTCAAGCCAAGGGGCAGGGTTGTTTATATAGAGGTGGAGGCTAGGGTTAGATGGATTTCGAGTTTGAGAGGAGTAGAGGCCGGTTTAGAGTCCCACATGGGCTCTAAAAGAGTTAGGCACGACGTACCTAGGCCCACTTAACGTGAACCCTAAGAAACAAGTCATAAAACAAAAGATCAATTCGGGGTCGTGAAATACCGGACAAGTCTGAAAAGGACCGGACTAGTGCGAAGTTAGTCAGAAAGAAATCAGACAAGTCTGGCCTAAAATTGGACAAGTCCGACTTTAGTCAGAGAGGAAATCGGACAAGTCCGCTAGAACACCGGACTAGTCCGGACAAGTCCAGGGACTTAGCAAATTTTCAAAGATTCTTGGAATATTAGACTAGTCCGCACAAAATCGAACAAGTCTAAAAGTTTACAGAGGCAAAATTGGACTAGTCCGCAGCAAAAACGAACAAGTCCATTTTTAGTCAGAGAGAAATTGGACTAGTCCTCACCAAAATCGGACTAGTTCGCACTTTTCAGCATTTTAAGTGCGGTTTTGTTCCAAATCAATTTTAAACTCGTTCATCTTGATGTGGGTTAATGTTAAACATGTATATGAATGTATGTAGGGCATGATGCATGAAAATGAGGGTGTTACAGGCGCCCAGCTGCTCGGAGCTGCTGGAGGCGCATAGGAACCTCGGCGGGCACCATGGTTGTAGGGCCGTCGGGGTTGCTAGCTTCGAGGTGCTAACTTCACCCCCTTCACCCAGTTCGGCAGCTCAGGCGGTTGGTCGTGATAACGTCCTTGCAAAGACTCCTTCGGGCACTAGTGCCTCTGTGGAGGCCTTCGTTGACAGGTCGTCTGCGAATGAGTTGTCAGCTCGGGGCACATGGCACAGATTCAGGACTTCGAAATCTTTATCCAGCTTCCTGACGTGCAGCAAGTATGCTGCCAGCTGGGGGTCATTGCAACTACACCCCCCTTTGACCTGCTTGACAATTAGTTGGGAATCACCTTTGGTGAGGAGCTGACGGACGTTGAGGTTCAGTGCTGTCTTCAGCCCGTAGATGAGGGTCTCGTACTCTGCCATGTTGTTGGTGGCTTTGAAGCCAAGGTGTACCATATACTTGAACTGCTCCTCTGTCGGAGCTATGAGCACCACTCCGACCCCGACCCCCTATTTCTGAGCGGAACCATCGAAGTAAAGTGTCCACGGGGTTTCAGTGAAAACCGGTGCTTCGGACACTGTGTTCCCGCTGATTGGGCTTTCAAGATTGCTAGGCGATTGGGTCCACTCAGCCAGGAAATCCGCCAGGGCATGACTTTTGACCGCATGCCGAGGGAGGAACTCAATCTCAAATTCCACTAGCTCGGTTGCCCACTTGGCGATGTTGCCGGTAGCATTACGGCTGTGGAGCACCTTTCTCAGCGAAAAGGAGGTGACCACTGAGATCTTATGGCCCTGAAAGTAGAGTCAGAGCTTCCTCGATGCTATCAGCTTATGTATCTCCTGATACCTTGTTTTTGCCTCATGGAGGACTTCGCTGATGTAGTAGACCGGCCTTTGAGTGGTCCGGACTCTGTCCGAGAGGTCCGGTGCTCCCTGCGTCGGATCCAGGTCCTGGGGTTCCTGGCTCTCGGGACCCGCATCATACTCCGGGGGCTGGGAGCTGGCGACTTCCTAGTTCCCGGAGCCCCCCTGGGAGAGATCCATGGCTTGGTCTGGGACCGGAGGCTCGGTGCTTGCGTTACGGGCTCCTTCTCGTGTATGTTGCTGATGCGGTTTCGATCGCTCTGCGACCAAGACCATACTAACCACTTCGGTTGTTGCAGTAACATACAGCAACACCATAACTGGGAGGGACGTCAGGTGCCTCTTGAGCTCCTGAAATGCTGCTTCCGCTTCTTCTGTCCAGGCAAAGGGACCTGCCTTCCGTAGAATCTTGAAGAAGGGAAGCGCTCGTTCTGCCAGCCTTGAGATGAAGCGGCTAAGGGCCGCTAGGCAACCTGCGAGCTTTTGTACATCCTTGATACGCGTCGCGGGCCGCATCAGGTCTATCGCCTTGATCTTCTCTGGATTGGCTTCGATCCCACAGTGAGAAACCAAGAATCCAAGCAGCTTCCCAGAAGAGACCCTGAAGACACACTTTTCGGGGTTCAGCATCGTGCGCGTAAGGCGTAGCCTGCTGAAGACTTGCGCTAAGTTGTCCAGGAAGGACGCGCGGTCTTTGATTTTGACCACGATGTCATCGACATACACCTCTACCAGGTCTCTAATGAGGTCCCCAAATGTTTTATTCATTGCACGTACAAAGGTAGGGAGAGCATTCTTAAGACCATAAGGCATGGAGACATAACAATACATGCCATCTACTGTTACAAAAGCAGTATGTTCTTCATCATCTCTAGACATAGGTATTTGATGGAAACCAGAATACACATCTAGGAAACATAGCAGATCACAGCCTGACGTAGAGTCTACAATTTGATCTATCCTGGGGAGTGAGACTAGATCTTTTGGACATGCCTTGTTTAGGTTGGTGTAGTCGATGCACATCCGAAGTTTCCTGCCAGCCTTGGGGACGACAACAGGATTAGCCAACCACTGAGGGTGGTGTACCTCCCGGATGAAGCCGACGTCGAGCAACTTCTTGATCTGCTCTCGGAAGAAGTTTTGGCGCTCAACGGACTGCTTCCGGAGCTTCTGTTGCACCGGGCGGGCGTCGGGGTAGATCTTCACATGGTGCTCAATCACCTCCCTGGGGATCCCGGACATCTGCGATGGTTGCCAGGAAAACACATCGACATTTTCCCGGAGGAAGGTGATGAGCGTGAATTCCTATTTGCTGTCTAGGTTACCCGCTATGCGGGTCGTCTGGGCAGCCTCGGAGCCGATCCTGTCGACCTTCACTGGGACGTCGTCTTCGACGGGTAGCATGCGCGGAGCTATGGTGGGGGTCCGTTGGGGCGGGCCTTGACTTGGTCGGTCCTCCCTTGCATCGTCCAGGTTCGGGGTCCGCCCTGCAGCGAGTGCTTGGAGCTGCTCCAAGGCTGACACTGCCACGGTGCAATCTCCCCGGACCCTGAGGACCCCGGATGGCATCGGCATCTTCAGGACCAGATAGCCGTAGTGAGCTACGGCCATGAAATGGTATAGCGCCGGTCTCCCAATGATGGCGTTGAAGGGAAGCTCGACATTCGCCATGTTGAATAGAATATTCTCTGTGCGGTAGTTTTCCGGCGTACCAAAGGTTACCGGGAGGTGGATACTACCACTGGGCACGATCCGCCCTGGGCCCACGCCTGAGAATGGGCTTGAAGGTGTGAGCCGAGACATGGGTATCTACAGCTTCCGGAAGGCTGCAGTGGAGATGAGGTTGAGGCCCGCACTGCCGTCGATCAGCACGTAATGGAGTCTCACGTTGGAGATGGTTGGGGCCACGAGCAATGGGAGCACTCCAGCTCCTGCCATGTTCTTCGGGAAGTCTGAGGCGTCGAAGCTGATAGCAATGTTCATCCACTTGCTGTGGGGAGCAGTACTTGGCACTGGGGCCACCGCCGCCACAGCCCGTCGCAGGACTTTCACTGCGTTTCAAGACACAGGGTCTGAGCCCCCCCCCCCACCTTAGATGACATAGAGTAGCTTCTGACACTCCTGGTCACTGCTAGTGTCTGAGTCAGCACCCGTGAACACTGCTTTCACTGCTCTGTGGGGCTCCTGGTACCCCATGTCTTTGTCCTTGTCCTCCGCAGGGTCAAGCTTATGCTTACCCTCCCTCTGGCGGGGGGGCTCGCTCTCCTGACGCTGCTGCTTCTGTCGCTGCTCGCGGAAATGTTTCGTGAGCTTCTTGACTTCCCGACACTCACTTGCACTGTGACCATTGGTCCGGTGCACTGGGCATTTGAAGTCAGCGTCCTCACCCTCAGGTGATGGGCGCGGGGCTTATTCTGGCGCGAGCTCCGAGCTCTGCCAATTGCCGCAGCTGCCACCATGGGAGCTTCGGGCCTCGGCTTACTCCTGTCGTGGCCCACGTTCTTCTTATTTCTGCCACCACCTCTGGTAGTGGGCCTTCGCTTCAGACTGTGAGGGCTCCCCGCTTTCCGAGGAGGGTCGGGCGTGCCAGTTACGCCCCTCCGCAGCCTTGTCACATCTGTCTGCCAAGGCAAATAGCTCGGAGACATCGCGCACGTCATGCGTGGCGAGCTTCTCGAGCATCTTGTTGTCCCTCACACCCTGCCTAAATGCAACTATGACAGATGCATTCGAGATGTGTGGGATGGTGTTCCATACCTGGGAGAATCGCTGGATGAAGGCTCGCAGTGGTTCTCCCGAGCACTGTCCAACTGCGTGGAGGTCGAGCTCCATGCCGGGGCACTCATACGAACTTCCAAAGTTCGCTACGAACTGCCGGCATAGCTCCTCCCAGGGGGTGATGGATCCTTGAGGCTGGTTCATGAGCCATGATCGGGCTGGACCGGCCAGGACCACAAGGAAGTAGTTGGCCATGATGACCTCATCACCCCCAGCAGCCAGGATGGAGGTGTAGTAGATCTGCAGGAACTCACTCGGGTTGACGCTTCCATCATATTTCTCCGGCGTGTGCGACCGGAACTTGTGGGGCCACACCACCCTTCGCAGGTGGGGAGCTAAGGCTGCACACCCTCCACGTGTGCTTGCGGGCGGCAGGTTCGGTGCTGCGTGGTCGTGATGACCCGGTTGTGCCGCGTACGCTGGGTGTTGGGGTATTGCAGCCGGCGCTTGGTGCGGCGGAGGCACATCATATGCCTGCGGTGGGGGAGGTGCAATGTACGCCTAGTGCAGAGGGGGCGTCATGTACGCCTGGTGCTGTGCGGGAGGCACCGCGTACGCATGGCGCGGCGGGAGAGCGACGTGCACCTGGGGCCCAGCGCCCGGCAGGCTGTAGTCAGCTTCAAGGTTGTGGCGCCGCTCCCGTTGTCATTCGATGACGACCCGGCAGTCCTCGTCGGCCCTGCGGGGGCGGTGCAACCTCATCCGTAGGTCAGCCAACGAAAGCCTAGTTGAGTGGCTATCGGTGGTCCACCGGTCGACAGTAGGCGTATGCGACAGCGAAACAAATGTTATTGCCGCTCGCCTTCCGCCTTGCGGAGTCGCCTGGAGTGCAGCGATGACCAGATGGTCGACATCGTTTACCCACTGCTGGGTTGCCCCCTGGGGGGATCCTGTTGTCGGTGCATTGCGAAGCAACTCACGCGCAGCAAGAAGCGCACTTTCTGGGCTTGCCGCCGGTGGTGCCGTGATGGCTGTCACGGCAGGAGTCCGTCATGCCACGTTGTGCTGACCTGCAGCCGGTGGAGTGGTTGTTCGGCGACGCGACGACCCAGATCTTCCTGCCCTAGAGCGGGACCCATCTTTGGGGTGAGATGAAGCTTGGTCCTCACGCGCCACCTGCTGACGGGGTTGTGGCCTGGAGGAACTAGCGTTGGAACGGGTGTTCACCATACTGCTGGTGAAGATTCTTGTAGGAGAAAGACCCCCCTACCTTGCGCGCCAAATGTTGAGGTGTCTAAACTGATACCTCCCCGGACCCACTCTGGAGCAGTCCGCGGAGGTTCGATGTGTTTTCGGGGGGCTAGTCCTAGCAAGATCAAGCTCAGAGAATGATGAACAAGAGGGTTTTACGTGGTTTGGGCCGCCTGAGCGTAATACCATACTCCACGGTGGTTTGTGTGCTGTATTGTTTGAGTCTGAGAGAACTCTTGGTCTGAGTGAACGTGTCCTAGTCGGTTGTCGCTTGGTCCTTTTATAGTCTAAGGTCGAGCGACTTACAAGTGGGACCCGGGACCCGACATGTGGCCCTGGGTGTACCAGATCCCTCCTAAGATTTGAGAGTAAATGTTATCCCCTGACAATGGCTTCAATGTGCCGCCTTGCCATGCCCTGCTGCAGGGCTACACATAGCCCCTCATCATGGCAGGCAATGTCCCGTCTGTCCTGTCGCGGCCTCTCATTCGCCCGTCGTACGTAGTAGTTCGGCGCCAGCCTGTTACCGATGGGCTTGGTACAAGACTTTTGACTTATGAGTTCGAGCTCCTGCTTGCCTTGGGAACATGCGCGTCTTTCCCGTTTAGGTGCACTGGGCTCGTCCCACTTTATTGCCACTATCGTAGGATGAGCTAGGTCCGGCGCTGCTTGCCACGTGGCGAGTCCAGACCTTTCCTCTGTCGTGCGGTCGGGCCCAGAGCTTCCGGACATGTGGCAGCACCGGACCTTCTTCCTACAGGGAGGCAGGTCCGAAGCTCCTGACCTGATGAGCACACTGGACCCCTCCTTGGTCGGGAGCTGGATCCAGACCTGCGGGACACGTGGCAGCGCCGGACCTCCCTTCCGTGAGGGAGGTGCATCTGGAGCTGCACGACACGTGGCTACGTCGGGTCTCCCCCCAGTGGAGAGGCATGGCTATGCCGCATGCCACGCGGCACCCTGGGACCACGTCGGGTCCTACCCCCACGGGTGGTGGGATCCAGCGTGCCTCCTTTCTTGTATCTAGGGATACCTGGTTCGCCAGATACTGACAATCACCTTTTTTATGATGATGTTGTTGTTGTGGAAGAGGTCGAGTCTGATGGTAAAAATGCTGGTGGGGATACAAAGACAATTCAACTCTTCGAGCGGCAGTAGTTCGCTTGAATATATAGGTACTTACCCTCTAGTAAAAGAATGTTGGTGTGATGCGCCCTCCTGTCAGGTCATTCATTTTGCTTCTTGTTGGCCTGTTTTTTTCCGTAAATTATGAGCAACTAATACTTCTATTAGGTAGCCCTAGGTAAGATTTAATGTAAGAATTTGTTTGACAGTGGAGCAGTTACGTCCTTGGAACCCACTTGCTACTCATTTTGTGTGTCAAGTACTTCTTTTTAAGATGATGGGTACAATCCCGACATTCCCCTCTAAGGAGGTTATGATCAATTTATTACAAGCGAGTACAAATGCAGACACTCATAGTCTATTGTCTAGAACAAGGCGACGATAACTAGACGACTAAGCACACGATTGTGGACCGGACTTCGTAAGCCAATATTACAGCACGTTCACCCCTTCACATTTTTCATAAGTGCACTCCTGATCCAATGCCCATGACTTCCTATGTAGTGTACCTGCATTTAATTTAATTTTGTGAAATTCAATCTGAAATTCGCTCCCACCAGAAATTGAACTCAGAACCTGAGTAGTGCTACTCGGAGTACTATCCTGTCCATGTGTATTAATTTACAAGTGAGAATCACTTTCTGAAAAGACCTTGAAGTGAGAACAATAGGCAAAGACAACATTTGTCAATGTCATTTACTCAAGAGACCTCCGACATGTCAACAGTACAAAGATGTATTAATTTAGCATAATCAGAATGTAAAACAGTGTCGACAATGTCCATGCATCAAACATCATTCTCTACTCAACACCAAATTGAATAATGTACAAACAAGGGACCTTCAAGTGATAAGCCATAATGCTACAAACATCTTATGATGTTCACAAGAATCACACCATGATAACACTTATGATGTTCACAAGAATTACACCATGAAAACACCAAGGTCACCGAGGAGTCAACCTTCCAGAAAGCATGCCACTGCTCGCATCAACACTACCGGAGGTCTGCGAGATGAAGAGAGTACTGCTTGCTGAAGCTGACAAGGATTTGCTCTTATCGGTCGAGTCCGTGTCCAGGATTTCCAGCAGGGTAAGGTCCTCTTCCGGCATCATCCTCAAGATGGTTTCAAGTTCCCTAACGATATCCCACATGGAAGGTCTGGCATCTGTATCATCCTGGCAGCACTTGGTTGCTAGGGAGAGGAACCTCCTGATGCATTCTGGAGGGCACAGGTCCATCCGGCTGTCGATGATTTCTGAAATATTGCCTGATTGACAAGCGGAGTTCACCTACAGCAACAGCAAATATTTCAGTATTCGTCATATTATTCCACTTCTGAGACTCCATACACAGCCAAGTCTGGGGTTTTATTCGAAGCAAGCAAGAAGGCCACATGGATTCCCAACTGATTTCAGACTGGAAATGAGAAGTAGCATACTAGCATTCAATGTACCTCTCTCACGATGTTTTTACCATGCTCAATTGGTTTCATTCCAGTTACCATTTCAAGAAAAACAACACCAAGGCTGTAAACGTCGCTCTTGTCCGTGAGTTTATGAGTTAGGAAGTACTCTGGATCAAGATAACCCTGTAAAACAACAGTGATAAGTACATCAGTGTCTAAGAGAGTGATAACAGCAATTTTGATGATGTGGCCAATGCTTACCGGGGTACCTTTAACCACAGTGGACACATAAGTTGGTAACGTCCCTTCAACATCAGGGATTGGAGCAAGCCTCGAGAGACCAAAATCAGCCACCTTTGCAACGAATTTGGAGTCCAACAGAATGTTGCTGGCTTTAACATCACGGTGAAATATAGGGGGGTTTGCTTCAGTGTGTAGATATAAAATTCCTTTTGCAGCACCCAATGCAATTTGCATCCTCAAACCAAAGCTGAGAGGTCTTTTGGACTTAGCTAGGTTTGCCAAATAATATAAAATAAGAACAGGTCCAAGCATAAATCTCCAATGGGAACGTAACAAACAATAATATTCAGGAAACTGAATTGTGAATATCTTATCTTGGTTTCAAAATCTATTAAGCCAAGTTTGGGTAGGCGGAGACCTCCAAAAGCACCGGTCAATAGTGTTCTAATGGGTATGGAAAATATTAGGAGAGATAGAGGACGACCAAGGTTGACATGGCAGGAGACGGTGAAGCGAGACTTGAAGGAGCGAGATATACGAGATTTGGCTCATGATAGGACTATAAGGAAATTAGCAATTCACGTGCCAGAATCGTAGTTTATGTGTATTTTGTTACTCTTATCTTCTTTCTTATTACTTCATTTTTTTGAACAAATAAATCTCAGAATCTTAGGAGTATTTTATCTGTACTTTGTTATTCTCACCTTATTTCTCTACTACTTCTCTTTTTAAAAATTTAAATTGTTGAGTTTCATTTCTACCCGACCCCAACTTGCTTGGGACAAAAGCTTGGTTGTTGTTGTTGTTGCAAGTTTGGGTAGGCCAAGGTTTGGTGGGCCCAGCCAGCCCAAACTGGACCTAATATGAATATCTAATAGCTAACTATGTGTAGTGTGGCAAAAAAATGCTTGACGATGGCAGCTATCATGTACTAACCAGAAAGATGATCACGTAAAGTGCCATTTGGCATGAATTCATAAACCAGCATCTGCAAAACACAATTTCAGATGAGCAGAGCACATGCGACTAAAAGGATGCTGCTGAAATATATCATTTAATGTAAATAAGTCAAATAAAAAGAGTTGTACCTGTTCATCTTTTTCATCACAGTAGCCAACTAATGACACCAAATTACGATGATGCAGTCTTGATAACAACTCTATTTCTGTGCAAAACTCCCTAGAACCTTGAAGAGAATCCTCATGTGCCCTTTTGATCGCTACAATTGCTCCATCAGCTAGAATACCTTTGTAAACTTTTCCATAACCTCCTTGACCAACTTGAGCCGATATGTCAAAATTATTTGTGGCTGTAGCCATTTCTTCAAATGTGAAGCATCTTACTCCATCAATTTTGACAGAAAATCTCGACACTGCAAGTAGTAATAAGATATATATCTTTAGGTTCTATACCTTAAACAACATTTACTTGCAAAGCCAATACTATGCTCATAGAACTGGATATACAATGAGATCAAGCAAAGAAACCATCAGGCAGAAACCTATAGCACATATCTTGTTTCTTGAACAGTGCCATGAAATGTAGAGCCCAAGCTTAAAACTGTAGATGGTGCAGACCTTTTTCTACCAAAGGTATAATGACTTACATGATCGCTTTGAGACTGTTTTATATCTTGAACGCCTTTTCAGTATAAGGGTGGTGGCTACCACAGAAAGCGCAATAGTGCCAGCTATTGCGCCTGCCAAAATACTGCCCAGGGCAACCTTGCTTAAACCTACCGAAGCTGCATTTGGAAGCTCTGCAAAAATATGATTATTAAAAGACTTTGAACTATAGATGGTACTGATGACTAGGAAAACCACGGTGGAAAATAATTCAAAGAAACACAAGAAAGAGGCGGAAATGATTAGTCAACTTATAGAAGAATGACTTGCTAATAACAAGTGGACAATGTATTCTGTCCAGAAATAATCTAGGCTATTTTGTAACAAGCAATCTTAAATCACTATATGCTGCTAATCAAACTAACAGAAACTCTACATAAAATTTGTCATCATGCATTCTGAAGAAGAATTAAAGGTTCATGTGCAGGTACAACTTACTTCATGGAATAAGGTACAGAAACTAAAAAGAAAAGAGCTAAAACGGTACATATCAACTGAGAGTTTTGAATGCTATAAGTAATAGCTTCAAATTGAACATACCATCAGCATAGGAACCTAGTGTGAAGTTGAGTAGCTCATATGGACCAAACACATCCGAAAGAGTAATTTCCCAACCAGAAAGTACGTGTCTGAGTCGCACAACTTCAGATATATTGAATAAACTTGTATTACTTGGAAATAACTTCATATGCATATTAAGTCTAGGGCCAACCTCCCATAAGTATTGCTCAATATTTAGCTGGTAAAGAAACAATTGCAACAACGAGGTTAAATTGATATCAAAGGTATCTTCATAGGGACGAAAGTCTCTGATTCCCGGACTCTTCAGCCGAAGTCCAACTCCCAACGGCACGGCACAAAAGCAAGGTATAGGAGATGATGGATTATACTTGTAATCTTTATCTGTTGGGCATGGTGCACAATTTAAGTTAGAGCTCTGTTCAGGTTTTGATTTTTGCTGGTTTACAGACTGAGGCTGACAAAGGTTGGTTATCTGAGCTCCATTGGTCTTCCCACACACGGGGTTTCCATGTAGCCTGCCCAAAATGGAAATATGGCGATTACCATCAGTTGCACGAGAAGTTCAGTCAAAATGAAAATTGAAGTACTTCCTTTGCCTTCGAGAAAAGTGCAGTATCCAGTTTTAGTTCTGATTTTTTCACACAGGAACATGATAAAAGTACAGGATGTGAAACTATTATCAATTTAATCACAATTCCCAAAACGTTACACGGTTCAGAGCTAGCCCCAAACCCAAAGATTAGTAACCTAACAGATGTGACACTGCTAATCATGAAATGCCCAGTCAAGCTATTCACGTTGCATTTGTTCTCAATTATGTACGCAAGTGAACACCGGTTATTTGTATATGCAGGTTGTAATAGATTGCATATATGCATGAGAACATACATTATAGTAACGTTCGGGGGTATGTCAAATGCAGCCGGAATTGTCTTGAGATCATTGTTTTGGAAGTTCCTGCATGAATATAATAAATTATTACACATTAGTTAGAAGTGGCTAAAAAGTAATGCTTCTGCATAGAAGGATCGTACAGAACAAGGCTTCTGTTTCCAGTAAAAGTTATGTCATTCCAGATTGTTGAGGGTACAGCACCATATAGATAATTGTCTTCAAGCGACCTGTCAAATGAAATTCTCACATGACTTGAGAAGGAAAAGACATAACAACTTATACAATGGCTCCTAAAAATTCACATGTGTACTCCAATTTGCGAATGTAGTTATTTTAGAGTGTATTACTTTGATTTAGATGACATATAAATTTTAAACCAGTTATGATCAGATTGAAGGTACACCAGGGGAAACTGGTATAGCCTCTCCATTACAAGATGTTTACGAAATTGCACGGTTAAATTTCAAATAAATAGAACTGTATAAACATCATGTTCATATTCAACACCGAAGCTGTTTGGAGCAAGATTTACCAAGGTACACTTACACTGTCTGAAGATTAGGTAGCCCTGAGAAGTTCAATGGGATAGTTCCATTAAGCATGTTGTGTGACAAATCGCTGTCATATAACTTGAAATTAGCCCAATCATTAAAGAGAATAGGCAAATATCATCATAGCCACATACATTGTAGTGATATTTGAAGCAAGTTTGTTAGTTGGTATTGATCCTGACAGCTGATTCCAGCTAAGATCCCTGCAGTATGAACGTGAGGATCAGTTTAGGCATATGTCAGCTCCTGAACTGGATGAACTTAAAAGATGGTTACCGACCATAAGGGAGAAAACTGCTTACTACTCTAATCATATCTAACACTAACTGTTCCGGGAGCCAGGTTCAAAGTAACAATAAGTAGTCATAATGGCAAAAGTCATTGATTGAACAACTAACGCAGAGATGTACTTCAGCAAGTCCAGTGTACTCACAAATAGATGAGTTGACGTATGGCACTCAGATCAGGAATACCTCCTTGCAAGCTGCAGTTTCTTAGACTCCTGATAACACAAGAAATATTATCTTCTGCTTTTATGAATTTGGTATGAGCGTAAGCAATATGGAGACAATGTGTGATGGTACTTGCAGATAACTTCTGAGCAAAGACCGAAGCAAATTTACTATGTGACATGAAAAAAGAACGACTAGAACGCCAGAATCTACCCTAGCATTGTAGGAAATGAGAATCAAACCCTGGTGTTGATAGGGTGACAACCCCCCAACTAGCTAATATATCTCAGGGAGATTCTTTACTGTATGACGTATTATGGTTGTCAGCTTTTATATAATCTATGGGGGAGGCAGAAACATAACTAAAGCAACAGAAAATGAAATCATCCTTACAGTTTGAGTAGCGTGGATATGTTGCTGTATGTAGTAGGAATAGAACTTCCACTGAAGTTATTGTTGTCGGCCTGACTAGAACCCAAAATATAGGAATGTAAGAAACATGTGTACATTTCTATGATAATATTCTTTCCTGACTATAACAGTGAGTAAATACATATCCTATTAAGAAAATATATGTACATACAATATTTTCAATGCAGGTGCTGCCGCAAATTCTGGAGGAAGAGGTCCAGACAGATTGTTATTGTCAACAAGACTGCAAGGTTTAATTATACAATGAGAACACATTTCTGATTAGAATTTGGCTACAAAAAAAAAACTAGGATAGACGTAAAGTTTCCACATACAGGTGAAGAAGTAAAGGCAGTCTGGATAATTCAGAGGGGATTTGCCCACTTAACGAATTATTGTTCATGTGACTAAAATGAAACATGAAAAATAAGGTTAGAAATAATTTCAAATGGGATGGAAAAAGCCAAACTTGTTAGGTACAATTGGCCCAATTGTACCTAACAAAACCAAAGTGAAAATAACAGTGCTTACATATGCTTTACACTTATTAAGTTGGCAAATGATTTAGGTATTGGGCCGAATATTTGGTTTTGGTCGACCTGTAATCTGTTCAAGTTCTGAAGGTTGCCTATCTCATCGGGTAAAATGCCAGAGAGCTGATTGCCGTTCAATAGCCTGCAAAACAAAATAATCAAATCAACGTTGTTAAATGGATGTGTATTCAGATATTTTTATTGATATCAAATAATGTTGGTACTAGTGTTGTAATGAATGATTCAATTAATGGCAAAGGGGCAACAGGAAAAAACTTACATAAGTTTGAGTGTGGTGACATTGCCTATCTCCTTTGGGATATTACCCGTCAAATTGTTCCACATAAAATCCCTTCGGGGAATGAAAAAGGTTAGTATATGGCTTCAGAATAAAGAACAAACGTTCCTTAACAAAATAAAAGGAAAATAATCAAGAGAAAACAGCTAATCTAACCATGAATTAATCAAAATTGTAACACAAAACCTGCTAATAATGTTCCATGATGCACGTTGAAAAGATATTGAAGCGATGCTCATATCAACTAATAAGGTACTCCCTCCTTTCTCAAAAGATTTTCACCTTTAGTTCATTTTTTGAACTAAAGGTGACAATCTTTTTGAGAAAGGAGAGAGTATGCAACAAAGGGGGGACTTAAGAAAATGAGGAAGTTTGAACATTGGAACTTACAATGTTTTCAGCTGAGATAAAAGACTGACCTCTGGTGCCAAAGTTCCTGAGAGATTCCTCTTAAATAACTGTCTGCGTGGAGTAAACAAAAAAAGATGCTATCAGGGGCGCTTTGAATATTACAGGAGCCACTTACTCACAAAGTAGAATATTATATTTATACTAAAATGGCATATTTTTCGAAACAAAAATATTGCAAAACCCATGATATGTTAAGAGAAATGAAATCACTAGGAAAAAGGCCTTGGCTCATAGCAGAAGTCACAACTCAGCGGTTTCATGTTATTGTGTCAACTATAACAATGAAGTCAGAGTTACATGATTGGCTCTTATTTCAGTAGGATTTACCCATGCTTGCAAAGTATATGGTTTTCTTTTTCTAAGTAACCTACATAGAAAAGTAGACCTTAGCACAAAAATAGACCTCAGAATTTTAAGTTTTAAAATGACTTTCTGTGAACAAGAGTGTCTTCTTATTTCCTTAGAGATCTCACAGCAATACAAAAAATGATGAATAATAAGGGATAAATCTGATCTTACAGTTCTGTTACATGAAGCAATGCATCATTATTCACTTTGTGGCAGAAGACTCCTGTCCAATTTGATCTGCACGGATCTCCCCTATTCCAATTCTCAAGATTATTGAAAGGATCAATTAAGTTTCCCTTGATAGCCCTGAGTGCGTTGACTGCATGAAGAGAAGAAAACATTAATTTCAGCCATGTTGTACAAATTCTCATAAGAGAGCATTAACATAGTAAAAAAAGAACTCTTTGACAGACAGAAGTTACCCTCTGAAGGGTCGGTATATTGACCCAGTGCAACATCCAAGCAGGGGAGTAGCACAACACAGATGGCTGCTGCACAGAGGACACCTCCAAGTTTCGCCATACCTCCGGTGTAATTAGAAGCAAGTTGTCATATCCCGAGAAGCAAAATTCCAAAAATTCAGTTCCTATCCAAGAAAAGAGATCACTGCTTGAATTCATTTAGTACTATATGAAATGATCGGTACTACTACGTTACTGCTACCATCATTCTTCATGATGCCGACAGTATGATCAGGGAAAAATAATTAAAACTTGCAGGATACTTTTAACAAAAGGGGAAACAAGGACGGGATCGGGGAATAAGATACTAGCAGTCACATGACAGGCAGCTGTGTGCACCAACCACACAATTCTAACAACTTGTCGAGTCCAACTGTCCTCCACTGGAAATAAATAAACGAGGAGCAGGTACGCCTTAGAGTGAACAAACCAATCAAACCCTTTTCGGGGCTCAAGACAGGGCGACGAGCTTTGCATATGTTAATACTCAGCTTCACCGCCAACCAATCCAACCGCACTGTTCACGACATGCCAACTAATAAGCTCCCAGATGCAGGAGACACTCACACACCACGCTGATGGCAGAAGTGATCCACAAACATTTTCCCTCTCAGAACAGAACCGTACGGTACGGGTCCTGAAAGGGAACCCTGAAAAAAACAGAACCCTTTCACAAATGACGGACTCGAGACTTGGAGTCAAGCGAGGGTTAAACAAGACTCTGGACATATATGAAATGAGAACGAGCACCAGAAAACCCACCAACTCGTCGAGGGGCAACGGGGCAGAGAAACAATCCACTGACAGAACCAAATACTTACAGGATGTGCAGAACACGTAGACAGGAGCAATCGAGAAAGGGAATTCGAGGAAGAAGAAGAACACTCACCTCACGCCGAAAAGGCTCTCCTTTCAACAAAAAGCCAAGAGAATGGCGGCGAGGAAGGACGAGAGGGGGCGCGAGTGATCGAGTAGGCCTCCGTCCTCCCGCCTCCCTCTCGATCTGGATCCCCCGTCCTATCCGCTCGCTCGCTTACTTCAGCGCCGCGCCCGCCAGCAGGGGCAAGCGAAGCGAGCGAGTCCGGTGTCTCTCCGGCTCTTTGAGTGACACCCGCCGTACTACTGCTGCCACTGCCGAAGAGTGGGCGGCTCCGCCGTCGCGCACTCGCGCCGCGGTTTTTATAGGGTGGTGGTGGACTGGGTGCAGTGCAGCCCGCCTGATGCAGGTTCTTTTGTGAAATCTGAATTTCTGTGTGGCGAGTACAGTAAGACCGTCACACTCGTATTGCTTTGCTGGATATTATAAATTTAAAGTAGATGTTATAAATGTAGAAAAAGAATAATGTATAAAGTAGTGTATAGAATAACGAGTGTGGGTAGCTTAAGCCTCAACGCAACCGCTTATCCTAAAGTAACTAAGGCTATTCGCGCAGGCGCATACACTATTTTCTTTCTACTTTTACAGTACGTACTCTAAATTTACACTGCGCTATAGTGTATCTAATATACTTTGCAGTGTGCCACTATAGTTGTGTTTCGTGAAACCTGAATTTCTGATGGAATTTCGCTGACAACACCGTTTTTCCGCTGCAGTCAGTACTCATTGGCCCCACGATCCGCTAAAGGTTAGCCAATTTCGGACAGGTACCGTATCAAGAACAGCAGTGACTGCTACCGTGCTTGCACCCTCACACATATGCGGCCACGTCACACTCGCGTCAGGATTTTTTTTATTAACATATCTTTTAAAAAAATAATTTACTATAAATAACATATGATTTTGAAAAATTTGAAAACTAACCCTGGTACGTACGTGTCTCATATGAAATGATACGTGGGCTACACATTTCGTATGAGGCACATACGAAATTGACGTGACATGCCACGCTGTCTGGGGGTTCACGAGGTGGATGTGTTGTTCCCGAGGTCGAGCGAATCTCGTATGTGTCTCATGCGACATTCGCCTTCGGTGAGAATTTTGTATAAGACACATATGAAATTAACCGAGCCGCGTCCGCACCCACGGCACCGCTCGGCCGCGCCGCCACCGGGCCGTCCTCTCCCGCTCAGCTATGGTATTTGCTATTCCTCTTTTGTGCTTTGTGATTAAATATTCCTCTATAGTTGTATTTTCTAATGATTAAATATGTATTGTAGTAGTAATTAGAATATAATATGTTAGTTTTTTACTTGTTAAGTGTTATGTGATAGTTATTTTAGGTAATATTATTTGTTTCATAGTTTATAAGTTTTTATTCGTAATGTTATTAATTTTAGAAGTAGTAGCACAACCATAATTTTTTTGTTTTAGAAGTAGGTAATGTTATTCATAATGTTATTTTTAGATTTGCATTTATTTATAGGTTTTAGAAGTAACATCATGTAATGTTATTCGTAATGTTATCTTTAGGTTTCTATTTATTTTTAGATAATAAGACTATGTGAATAGGCATTCTTAACATGCAATTACTTTTATTTTATAAGTAATAGCATGTGATAAATTTGTTTTTATAAATTCCAATAGTAATGTCAGAGGAGTTAGTGTTTCGGATATTTTTATAGAGAAGACACAATTATTTATGATTATAATGGGGTCGATTTGTCTGGGTTCACCTCGTGTGATAGAGGGATAACAAGAGCAAAAGATAGAACATTTAGTGGTGTTGAGAACTGGTTGATGAAAATATTTAACCTTGATACATATCAACATCAGTTGAAATTGAAAGGAATGATTAATCGTGCAAGAAATAGAATTTACTGGGATTTGATTGTTAGGGAACACAAAATTGGAGGAAATTTATAGATACGGTTGTGGAGCGATGTTGGCCTCTAGTGCTTCTTGCGCAAGCGGAAATGAAACAAGTAGAGAATACAACGGAAGCATATGAAGACAATAGTATGGAAAATGATGTATAATTTGAAGAAGTTGGAGAGAACTCGGTACATATACAAGCATGTGGTGTGGCAGGTGAAGAAGAGCACATCGAGAATATAGTTGAACAAATAAGGATGGAAGATATAGAACATGAAAATGTTCCAAAAATTGACTCTTCTGATGAGGAGAATGATAGTATTATTCCTACGGAGTGGAACAATCCGATCCCGTGTAATTTATCAGCTACAAAAAAATATTGTGGCTTATCGGGATACCATGAGAACCAGTTGACACAAGGAGATATTTTTAAAGACAAAGATAGTCTGAAGGATCCAGTGAAATATTGGTATCTGTCTGTGCAGAGATCATTTACAGTTTACAAGTCAAGTACAAAATATTATGATGTGAAATGTGTGTTCTCAAGTTGTCCTTTTCAGGTCTATGGTTTCGAGAAGAAGTGGACGAAGCTATGGAGGGTATCAAAAATGATTGACCACACATGTGAGTTCACTACAAGAATCAGGCAAAGAAGTGTCGGGAAAACTACAAGTTCTTCCCTCAAGGTGGCTTTGGATCGCAGTTCAGTATGCCTCGTCCGATGCAGCCTGAACAACAAGTTGACTCTTCTTCACAGGTATAACCACATTTCTTATTAATTCAACTGATAGTACGAAATACTAATCATATTTGTCTCAGGGTTTCCAGAGTGGTCAAGCCTATCCTCCACATCAGGGATTCATGTCGATGTTGGCCCCTGGATTGCAGTCTTATCCAGGTGTTCTCCCATCGTTGCCCTTCGCTTCGAGGCATAGTCAACCATCAACACCTCTGGGCGCCGCAGCGGTATGATTACTAAATCATTAGCTCTAATGAAAGCGTAGCTTAATTTGAACAATACTTAGCGACTTATTCAATGACATAGCTGGCAATACCTTTAAGTCAATTACACATGTGAGTTGGGCATTTGTGAATTTTAGAAAGATTGAGACATATGAATTGTAACGATTAATGCAAAGTTAATTTTTATTTTTTTCTCGTAAGGTTCCGCTCATGGTTGCGATGATTTCCTCAATTTGAACGCCAGATGTGCAAGTGGTGGAGGTTTGAACAATGACATGGAAGCGGATTAATCTTCACAATGGTCATTTGGAGTAATTTGGATGTGAACTCGTTGTTATATCGAAGTTAGTTGTTGTATGACTACGTGAACTTGTTGTTTTATTGTGTTTTGCTTATGACTATGGTTTCACTACAGGAATCCCGACGATTTGCGACGGCCAAAAATAAGGTAAAAATCGTTGCAAATAAGCTATTTGCGACGACTTTGCTTATTTGCGACGGTTTTTGGCCGTCGCAAATAAATCATCGCAATTAAGCTTATTTGCGACGGCCACCGTCGCAAATAACTCTATATATGGCGGCTCGCAGGGGCCGTCGCAAGTTATTGCCCTGATGGCTGGTGGGCCCCGCACCTGTATTTGCGACGGTCAGGCCATCGCAATTTTAACCCTATCTACGATAGTCGGACCGTCGCAAATTAGTTCAGTCGGCAGGGCCCACGTGTCCTCCTCCGGGACCCACGCGGCTATTTGCGACGGTCTAGCCGTCACAACTAATGCTTATTTGCGACGGCCTGGCCATTGCAAATAGCAGAGGCTTAATTGCGACGGCTTGGAGCCTTATTTGCAACGGTACTGTATAAAAAGCCATCGCAAATAAGGTTTTTTATTTTTTGAAAAAACAAAAAATACTACCCGGATCGATGGCCAGAATCACAGAACAGCATTACAAACAACATCATAATAACAAACAGCATCACAATCACAAACAACATCACAATATCGTCGATACATCTCACATGATCATAAACAAAGCAAACAAGGGCTCACTCTCCCGTCTGACCTCCGAAGTCACCTCCGAAGCCACCTTCGAAGTCGAAGTCCTCATCACGCCTCATTCCAGGTGGTGGTAGCGACGGCGATAGAGTTTGTGCAGCCGTCGCATATCCCTACAATTAATGAAACTTAGAGTTAGAATATACATGTATCAACATATCTCTCCCTCCCTTCCTTCCTCTCCCACTATCTTCCTCTAGATCCCCTGCTCTTCCTCTCTTTTCATTTCTCTCTCTCTCTCTATCTCAATCTATCTTTCTCTCTCACTCTATCTCTCTGTTGCTATCATTTCCCCTCTATCTTCCTCCCTCTATCTCCATCTACATCTCCCTATCTCCCTCTATCTTCCTCTCCCTCTATCTCCATCTATATCTCCCTCTCTCTCTTCATTCCTCTCCTCTCTCTTCTATTTCAATCCTTTTTTCTCTATCTTCCTCCCTCTTATAACTTCATATTTCATTCTATCTATCTTTCACTGTCACTCCATTTCCTCGCTTTATTTTGGTTAAGTTGAGTTAAAACTAGAAATGTTAAGTTGACATAGAAAATTACCTGACCCGCAGAAGAAGGATCGCCTGGAAGGACCGGTGGTAGTGACGGTAGCTAGAACCCCAGACCTTGCGCCCGAGCAATGGTCTGTCATTGCAAACATTAAATGTTACCTATTAGTAAGTCATTTACACTTAATTAATGAGAACTTTAGTTTTTATTTTTTTACCTCCACTGCTTCCCGCATCTACACCAACGCTGCTGCCTGGGTTTGGATCGTGACCTCCATCACGATCCTTTGGCGTTCTGCCTCCTCCTGTCGCCTGAAGTTATCTTCTACAGTTTGTCGGAGGGACTACATCTCAATGTCCCTCTGTGAGACGCGACGACCTGCCGTGCCCACCGAAGAAGCCTGCGTTGAGCTGCCTCTCGCAAGTCTCCCCGCCCTCGAGTCGACAACTCCGTCGAATATGGCGACCCTATAAAAAAGAGAGTCGGTAATATCAAATTAAAATATCTTGAATACATTGAATTGAAAATGATAAAATGACTTATAAATTCACCTTCCGTGTGCTTTTCCACCTCCGCTTGCATACGCGGCTTGAGGATCGATTGGTTCACGTTCTCAATCGAAATCTTCACTGTGTATCTTCCTAGCCTCCTCCCCGTACTTAGCCTGCAAAACAAGGAAACTGTGTAAGTTCAACAATACATATAGTTATATTTAATATGAATGATTTCTAAACTTACCAATCGCTCGGCTGCAGCCTGACTGCACCCCTGAGGCTGAGAAGGGTCCCTGTGACCTCTCTTCCAAATCTCAGCAGGGGCCGGCGGCACCACCGTCTCGCGCTCCTATCAATACGTGTTAGTACGAACAATATATTATGAATATATAAATATAAGTTACATACACTTACCATGCGTTTAGCTAAACGCAAGTGGTTATCTTGGTCATGCCTGCTCTTCCCCTCGACCCCTCTGAACTCTCGAACCTTCACGGACTTAGCTTTAAACTCATCGCTAGCCAGTAGCAACAAAGGGCCTGAAATGCATCGGTCCGACCCTGCAACCAGCTCACGTGGCCCTGCACATAGTTGAAAGTCGTTAAAAATACCATAGAGGGAATTATCAGAAAAAAATATTTACTACACCTCACGTACATGCGTGTACTCCTCCTCCGTCAGGTGCCTCTCGCTCTCTTGCCAGAAGTGTAGCACGTGGTCTTGATTCACTTTCAAGTGCTCATTAATAATTTGAACACAAGCGTTCGACAAAGCTTGTTGAAGCGCCTTGGCAGCGTTATAGTGAAACACTCTCCTCGCATCCTCAACCAGGAGAGGGTCATTCGGGTCCTCTAAAGTATACCTTGCCTGCGATAAAGAATATATTGAAGAGATGTTCATTAAAAGAGTTTAAGAGTTAAAACTTAGAAACTATTTTTAACATACTTACCATAAAATCGACCCATACAGCCTCCTGAAGGTTGTTGTACTCCTGGTGATGGATACGTGCGTAGTCCTCCCACGAAAGAGCAGGCACCCTGTCGATGACCCCGGGATAGTGCAAACGCACTAAGGACCCGAGGACACCGTTCACCGGTCTTTGGTGTCTCTCACCGGTGAAAGACGTGTCGTCTCAAACCCTGCAAGATATTTATTGATTCATTAATTAAGTAACCAAAAGAAACTAAAATTGAACACTATAATTTTTATTACATGTCTCCGACTGGACGAATCACGATCCTCTGTGAAGGGACCACGGGAGGACTGACAAAGTGAGTCCTCCTCGTCCTCCGCGTCTGCTGGGATGCCACGTTAGGTGACCCAGACGGCTCGTCACCAGCCGAGCCAAAGGCCTCAGGAATAGAAGGATCGCCAGCCGAGAGCTGGGTGGCTGAGGGCTAGCTGGCCAAGGGCTGGTTGGCCGAGGGCTTGCTCATCGAAGGGTAGCCAAGGTCAACTGACACCGCAGCCTCTAAGTCAGCCGGTGAGGACTACAACATTCAAATGATTCATAAGTAAGTTTAATGTGAAATTGAATTTAAAGAATTCGTCAAAAACGAATGAAATTTACCTGTGACGAAGCTCTAGAGCTGCTCAGAATGTGCCCCAGCAGCTGAGAGCGTCTGCTCCCAGTCGACAAGGCACCAGCGAAAGCATCCTCAGGTCTAGAGGGGTAGAACCCCCTCGTCGGCGGCACCTTCTTACCCTTCTTTGACACCATCCTGTTTTAATTAGATAATCAGTAAATATGCAAATAAAATATACAAAATTCATATTACTATCTTCAAGAAAACATTACTTGTAATCACTTTCAAAATTCATCAACATCATTATCATGTGCATGTGCCCTACTCCTTAAACCAGCCCAACGATCTTCCATCGTGGCCTATTCTAATTTCCATTTTCGCATATCATCTGTCTCTACATCTTCAACGTCTTCAACATCTCCAACTAATTGATCGAGTCCTGCACCAAGCTCAACGATAAAAGTGTCTGACAACTCTTCTTCTTAGTACACTTCTTCAACATCTTCGCTATCATGGTAACCATCATCCCCAGGAGTATATAACTGCTCATGAGGATTCACCTTATATACCACCCACCAAGCACTGAGATTCGTGCATGTATAAGGTAGATAATACACTTGTTACACTTTATGTGCAAGAACAAATGTATCGTAACCTCGTAGTCGGTCTTTATGTTTCACTTCCACCATTCCAAATTGGTTTTCTCGAGTTCCATGAGTGTGATCAAACCAGTCACAGTCAAAGAAGACAACTCAAAGGGTCTTATTCCCGGTAAAAGTAAATTCAAGGATTTTGTTAATGATCCCATAATAATCGGTTAAATTCCCTTGAGTGTCCATTGCTCTCATCACAACACCGGAATTTGATGTTGCCGCAAGAGGACGAAGAGCTTCAAAATGAGTTGTACGGAACCGAAAGCCATTTACGTCATATCGACCATAGCTTCTAACATTTACCAATCCATAAGATAGTTGTCGCAAATCTTCATGGACATTGTGAGTCTGACACTGTCATAAATGATCGTAAGTTAAAATAATACTTCTTTAATAATAGTAACTTATACTACATAGAAGACGAGAGAATATTACATAATCTCGAAACCAGGATAGGAAACTCTGCCCCCCATTTATTCCTTCTTTTCGCATCCCTTCTACTTGTTTGGTCGTAGGTTGATGCCTATGTGGCCAACATTGTCTGTGGAACTCGCTGAACATGAAAAAACATCTTTTAGAATACATGTGTAGCAAAATATGTCGATTAGCATAAATGTAGGACAAACACTTACTCGAAGTATTTCTGCATGCCTTCTATATTTGCGTACATGTAGAGTAAAGCAACAGTCCTTTCATGTTCGGATAGCATGTAGGTCGTGTAGCTACCAACGGTTGTGCATCTCGTTTGAATAATGGAAAGGTCGCTTAGAGGGGGTATTTCGTCCACATTGTACCACATCGCCAAAGTATTGATATTGTTTTCTTCCGCAAAGTAGACACTTGAAAAGTATCCTACTTCCTTAAGAGCATATGCTTTAGTGATGCACCCTTCCACCCTTGCCCTGTTGCCAACCATTGGTTTTAGATATCGTAGCGCTCTTTCAATGTGATACATCCACCTATATTGCACAGGACCGCCAACTTTAGCTTCAAATGGAAGATGGATAAGCAGATGTTGCATTGGATTGAAGAAACCCGGTGGAAAATTTTTTTCCATCTTACATAAAAGTATGGGTATCTCCTTCTCTAACTTATCCATCATCCCGATCTTGATTTCTTTAGCACAAAGCTGTCTATAGAAATAGCTGAGCTCGGCTAAAACCTTGCACATTGCATCATCTAGATAGCCTCGAAACATAACAGGTAAGAGTCTTTCCATTATAATGTGATAATCATGACTCTTCAACCCAGTGAGGTTTCCTGTGTTAACATTTATGGCTCGTTTCAGGCTAGCTGCGTAACCATCTGGGAAATTCAAAGTTTTCATCCATTTCATAACTTCTTTCTTTTCTTTTGATCGAAGACATAAAGAAGCACATGGCTTCCCACCACTTTTAGAGATTTCAAGAGTTGGGCGGTGACAAATGTCTGTCAAATCTAGTCTAGCTTTGTATTTGTATTTCGTTTTGTCAGGCATATCCATGCAAGTGCTTATGATACTTTCGCTCATGTTACGCTCCTGATGCATGACATCAATATTGTGCATTAGAATCAACGACTTAACATACGATAGCTCCCAAAGTCCACATATGTGAGTCCAATTGTGTTCCTCTCCATAACCTACAAAATATCTAGGACGACCTGCATCAGGCACCAGTTTGTCCAACATATCAGAAATTTCTGACCCGTTGAGACGCTTCAGTGGTCCTTTAGTGACAACAGTGTTCTTTCGAAAGACATGCCTCTGCTGCCTAAATATGTGATTCGAGGGCAGCCAACGTCTGTGACAATCGAAGTAAGATATTTTGCCTCCATGAGTTAGTCGAAAGCAATCCGTGTCTGAAGCACATATCGGACACGTCAGACGACCGTGAGTGCTCCATCCGGAAAACATGTCGTATGCCGGCAAATCATGGACAGACCACAAATAAGCAGCTCGAATGTTGAATTTCTGCTTCTTGTAACTGTCGTACGCTTCGACTCCTGTCCACAAGACTTTCAATTCTTAGATCAGCGGTTTTAACATCACGTTGAGACGTGACCCGGGATGATCAGGTCTAGGTACAATGAGGCTGACAAACATGAACTCGTTCTTCGTACAAAAAGCAGGTAGCAGGTTGTACGGAATGACAAAGACGAGCCAACAGGAGTATGGTGTGGCGCTCGTACTGAACGGTGAGAATCCTTCTGTTGCTAATCCGATGCAAACATTCCTCGCATCACGAGAAAATTCTGGATCGAAACGGTCTAGCGCCTTCCATGCATCACCATCGGACGGATGTGTCAAGAATTCTTTGTTCTCATGTTTACCTTTTTTTGTGCCATCTCATGTGTCTTGCGGTTCTTTTTGAAAGAAACAACCGTTTCAACCGAGGTGTCACAGGCAAGTAACGAAGCTGCTTATGTGCGACATCTGTCATCACATTATCGCCATCGTCATTAACAACTTTGACATACCTCGATTTACCACATTTCAAGCACATCTTCTCATTGGCATGCTCTTTCCAGAATAGCATGCAGTTGTCTGGGCAGACATCGATTTTCTCATACTTCATACCGAGACCAGATATCTTGATCTTTGAATGATACATATCTGGTTGCGCTTTGTGAGGTTGTGGAAGGATATCATAGATTAATTTCATGATATCATTGTAGCAGTTGATGGAAAAAAGTACTTGGACTTAATTCTCATAAATCTGGTCAAGAAAGCAAGTACGGTCACAACCGTGTATTCATGCAACGGCTCTTATGATTTCTTCAGCTCCTCGAAGAACTTCTCTGCCTCATTTGTAAGAGGATCCTCAGCTTCCAGAGCTTCTAGCATCTCATCCATCCTATCAATATCTATTATATCATCATCCTCATCCACTTCTGCTATGACTCGAGAATTAGTCTCGCTGTGAAAGGTCTACACTTCATAATGTGGAGTGAAACCGTTTCGACATATGTGAAATGAAAGCTCCAATCTTCTCAAAAACTTGGCGGCATTTTGTACATGGGCACTGCACCATATCTTCTTATGACAACGAAAATGCTCGATCCAAAAATTTATCTAACTTGATAAACCACTCATCCGAGTGACTACCAGTTCTGCTCTTCCAGCCAATATATATCCAACTGTGGTCTTCACCCATGTTTGGCTCTGCAGTTTAACGCAAAAGAAATTGTCGTTAATGTATACATGATAGGTCCTAAAATTTTGACAGCATGACGAGACGCGTCAGATTATACCTTTAAAGCAGACAAATCATTATTAGTTTCATTGTTATGTTATGTCACGACCCTACAACCTAGGCAGATAGATCCTAAATCCACCCAAGAATGACCGAGCGGAGCGTGCTCATGACGAGACACGTGATCCGGATTCGAACGAAATTTTGGCAGCATAACCACGCTGTTCTCCACTGCACGCCCAAAAATGGTGCAGCAGAGAACAACAGAGTTACGCCATCGAAATCTCGTCCAAATCCGGACCCGCATCTCGTCACAAGCCACGCCCCCTCGGTCACTCCCAGGCTGTCCAAAAAGGGACAATTCCGAACCTGCACGTCTCACATGCCAATGGCATGTGAGACGTGTCGATCCGAAACGGGTAATACATTGCTATAGGTTACGTTGCTCATTTTCATTTTGAAGCCATTTAAGAGAGAGGAAAGAACTAGAGAAAGAGTGAGAGGAAAGTTCATCTTAGATGATAATTTCACATCCATTTTCACCGCCCACGCAATCGCGGGTCATTGACATCCTTACCAACCCGTTCGCTTCCGTGTCGACTTGACGCATACGGTACCACTACAATGGTCTACACGGCACGATCACACTTATTACGTGTCGTGCCCTTCGGGGTTGGTTCGAGCCGGTCCAAAACCCCTTATTTATATATATTAAGTAGTCACTCAAAACATTATATGAATGCATTAAAGTCCAAACATACACTAAACATAATAGAAATTCAGAACGACAGACCAAACTATAGACAAAAAACATATAAAGCATATACAAAATCTAATTATGGATTTACTACAAAATCTGAACAAAAAAACATATTAGTCACAATGGACAAGTGTGAAATCACAAGTGTAATACATATAAAGCATATTAGTCAATTATGCAAGACAACATATAAAGCATATACAATTATGCAAGACAAAAAACATATTAGCCAAAAAGATAGCCTAAAATTGAATTATGCAAAATCTAATACAAGACAATCTTATAGCACAAATGTGAAATTTTGCATACTGCACAATAGACAATTTTGCATACTGCACAATAAAAAAAATTCGAGTAAACCTTCAAGGGGGCGGGGGCGGGTGCAGCAGGGGTCGGGGCCGGGGGTGGCGAGGGCGTGATCGGCGCTGGGGCGGCGGGCCGGCGGCAGGGCGGCATGGCAGGGCCACGGCGGGGCCAGGGGAGACGGGGCGCGGCGGTCCGGTGGCGATGGGGGCACGGCGGACCGACAGCTGGAGCGGGGGCGGCGGGCCGGCGGCGGGGGCATGGAAGGGCAGCGGTAGGCGCGGCGGCGGCGTGTGGGCTTTGAAGAGAATGAGGCATCGGGCCCCGATGCACCCGATATTAGTACTAATTTGCGACGGCTCTCTTCATTGCGACGACCCTGACTTTTGGCCGTCGCAATTAATTTTATTTGCGACGGTACGTTCTGCAGCCATCGCAATATTTGCGACGGCCATTTATTTGCGACAGCCCTAGGGTTGGCCGTCGCAAATAAAGGCTTATTTGCGACGGCTAGGTTATTTGCGACGGTCACCGGTAGGCCGTCGCAATTTAAGTTATTTGCGACGGCCGACCATCGCAAATAAATTTAGCCATCGCAAATGATCATGTTTCCTGTAGTGTTTGTATGCAGTGTTTGCATTGTCGTTTTATTTGCTGCTGTTTGAACTTATTTTGAATGGCCTGCTGTATGGTGTTGAACTTGTGTTAGAATCTGTATATATGTTGAACTGTTGGAATCTGTATGTTGTATGTGGCCTGCTCTATAGCCTGGAGGCTCCCCACCCGGGGAGGCAGCGAAAGAAGCCACGGTATTAAAAAAAGCGAGTAAGACCGTCGGTGTGGGCCAAACCGATGGTCATAACTGCCATATGGCCATCGGTTTGGCTCCCAGACCGACGACTATATGTCCCACCAGGCACACACGTATCCACAGTATGGCTGTCGGTACTCCCGGAGGGCCGACGGCTCTAAGCGCATTAAAGTTGTCGGGTCCTGCTGGCCGACGCCTTTAGTGTGCTATGAACGTCGGTGTGGCTAGGTCGACGGTCTTAGCTTGTTTTCAAACTAAAGCCTTCGGTATCTGGTGCTCGACGACTTTAATAGCCTAAAGTCGTCGGCACCGACGTCTATAGAGGTTTAAGAACGTCGAGCAACAGTCGACGACTATGGCCGTCGGTAGGACGACATTCTTAATTTACACTCGTCGGTTACTGTAGCTTACCGACGGCGATAAGACCGATATTTCTTTGCTCGATTCTTGTAGTGGTTGCATGAATTGGAGAAGTACAATAGTGCTCTCACATCGCAGTTTATTGCGAATCACATGTATGCCCGAATTGTGGATAACATTCGGTTTGAACCAAAATCAATAATAAACACTATTGAAGAGGATTTCAAGTACACCATAAGTTACTCCAAAGCGTGGAAGACCAAGCAGAAGGTGATTGAGCAAAGATTTAATTCATTTGAAGCTTCTTATGAAATCTTCCAAAGTTATTGCAGACCATCCAGGAGAGGAATATATGTACTTCTTATGACATTATAGATGTGCCGAACAGGATTATGGTTGGGAAGTTATTTCTCCATCGTGCATTCTTTGCTTTAGGTCAATGTATTGCTGCATTCAGACATTGCAGGTCTATCCTCTGTATTGATGGTATTTTTTAACTGGAAAGTACAAAAGTCAAATTCTAACAACTATTGCAGTTGATGAGAACCAACAATTGTTGTCCCTGGCTTTTGCTTTTGTCGAAAGCAAGAACACTGATAGCTGGTATTGATTTCTTAATCGGGTAAAGATGACTGTAGTTCAAGAACGTCCTGATATTTGACTGATACACGGTCGTCATGTTGGATTGCTTAAAGCAATATCTGATTTGAAACATGGTTCCTCCGAACGTGGGCAAGAACCTTATTGGACAGACATTCAATCAAGATATTGCATGAGACATTTAGGCGCTAACTTTTTCAGTCACTTCAAGAACAAACAACTTATGAATTTGTTCACGATGTTGTGTAGTCAAAATCAAGAGAGGAAGTTTATTGCTCTATGGCAACGTCTAGACGAATTGACTACGACACAAGCAGGAGCGTCTTCAGGCAGGGACAATCCTGACAAGAGAAGAACGAAATTGCAAGAGAAGAACGAATCTCGTACAAGAACATCTGTAAGGCAAATCTCGTATAAAAGAAGAACAAAATTGCACTGCTCCATGTAAGACCACGTGAATTGTCAGTTCACACTTATCCATCTTAAGGATGAAATTTCTCCTACACTAAGTCCATACACCATCATCCATTCATCTATATAACACTCAGTCCGCTACCAACTTCAACACACACACTCACTACAATCATTCCATATACCTTAGTATCATGGACGAGCGTTTCTCACCACCCACAAACAAAGAAAAGGTTTCAATCTCTGAGGGATTACAACCTCCAATGTGTTTCTGTGGAACTGATTGTAGGTTTGTTAGAGATCTTCAACCTAGTGACTCGTATGGTTGCCGACTTTGGATGTGCGACAACTACGAGTACGATTCTCCTCACAGGACGTGCCCGTTTCTTCCAGTGGTAGAAAACAGGTAATATGCAACATTATTTCTGTTTTTATGAATGCTATAAAATCTAACCTTTTGTAAAAAACTTGTGCAATCACCACCACCTCTTTGCGACTTCAGAAACTACATCGACCAGAAACAATCGGCAGAAGACGCTAAGGAGGTTCAAAGAATGGCTCAACGTGCATATTGGAAGTTCAAAGAAGATATAGAGTGAGATGAAAGAATAGAGCAAGAGAGGAGGAATAGAGCTGAACAGGAGGAGCGTCGTCGCAAGAGGAAAGAAGAAATTCGACAATGATTCGCAGAGTGTGATCGCAAAGCTGCAGAGGAGGAACACGTCGCAGCACAGGCACGAGAGGCTGAGCGAGAGCGCATGCGCGAGAGAGCTCGTCGCGCAAGGGAAGCCAGTCAGGATGCTTTGCGTAAGGAAAATACTCCTGTTGCACTCAGTAGCAACTTGGGGAAACTGTCCTCAGCGTTCAATTCAACTAAGGCGTGTTATGATTAGATCGACGCAACTTAAGTGCGTCGTACACACACCATTTGTTTTAGTTATTTTATGTTTCATTTGAAAAATATGTGTACATATGTTTTGCCTCATGTACCGTAGTATTAGAGTGACAAACAACATGCACATATTTTTGGAACTATGTAACTTCATTGGATGTAACCGCCGCCGAGCTTTTAAATTTTACTACAATTAATTCTATAATTTTTGAAACTATGCAATTGTTATCGCTATATGATTTTAAAAAATGTGTAGCTTCCATTAAACTCTCATAAAATATATTGATAAATTATTTTGTATACTCAACAAAACTTACATTACAATAACTTTTGTGAATGTTTCTACCAATTCTAACTCCAAGTGTTTCTAAACAAAAACCAAAACTGAATATATTTTACAAACGTGCATAAATGTGATTGTATTGCCAAATAACACATACAATTACTCTATTTCTATATACTAAATATATAGGAACGTCATTGAATTCAAAACTTCACAATGTATGCTCCATTTTATACTTTAGAAATTTCTAGCAAATTGGTCTATAAATTTTGATAAAGGTATGTGTAAAATTTATCAAACGCAGTGCCAAAAATGGGCACAGACAAATTTCGTGCGTACCTCGTATGAAAGTATTGTGCACTTCATATGAGGCACGTACGAAATTCATACGTGTCTATTTGTTCCATTGTGGTCAACATTTTCTCCACCGTGGCATGCACCAACTGACGTGACACAAACGAAATGCGCGTTTCGTATGAGTTTCATACGAAATTCGAATTTCGTATGAGGCACGTACGAACGTGGGTCATTTTTGTCAATTTTTCATTCCGTGATTTATTTATATTAAATTATTTTTTAAAAGGTATAATAAAAAATTTCTCGCGTCAGCATCGCTCATGTGGAAAACAAACAGTGCAGGTGAGAAAATAAAAAGGCATATATGGCTAATGGCCAAAGACCAGTAAGTCAAGCATCTTGCTTCACTCTCAAGTCTCACTTAAGTCCAGCAGCTAGGGCTAGTAGAGCCAGAGACTACGGCCAGCCCGTCGCTCTTCGCCACGCCGAGAAGTCGGCACTGATCTGCAGAAAACTTGGTGGCCTTTTGCGGTGTCCGGCGACGGCGACCTGTGGGGATCGCTGCTGGACTGGACTGGACTGGACTGGCGAGCTAGATCGCATCGCATGCGGCGGGGCACAGCCTTGTTAGTGGAGCATATCGAATTTGGACCGTCGTACGACCTAATCGTAAACATAAATTAAAGGACACGGCTTGGTTGATCAGGGAGTTGCTTTCTTTACCTTTTGGTTTTTTCAGTGACGTTGCTAACCGCATCGCGCGTAGGAGTAGTAGTTAGCTTTTACGCACGCGAACCGATAATGCTGGAGGTAATACACTCAAGTCAAAGATGGGCAAGTAATGATGCGCCACACAAGTGCATCGCCTTGATTCAGTCTGCGTGACTAGTAAGTTTGGGACGGCAGTAATAAAAGCCGCTTATTGGAGAAGAAAAACCCTGCTGCTCTTTTCCTCTGTGATCGAGCCTTTTGCTCTTTTCCTCTACTACTGTACATTATCGTGGCCACTAATCACTACCGTTAACGGCTCTGTTTGGTTTGGCTTTTTTCAATCTCGATTATCTGATGAGCATGTTTATATGATAAGTTGTGATCTCATTAATCTGCTTATTTGAAGGAGTGGAGTGTTTGGCAAAACAGATTATTTTAATGGATTATCTCTATTATCTGTAAAATTGACCATTATACCCCTACTTCTATTGACAACTCATTTTTAATGTTTTTTATATTCTTTTTTTTATTGTACTAGTACTGTTCTTATACGTGTACAGCACATTCTCACTGCTCCTGTTATTGTGTGATTGATCCAAAACGTGCCTGTTATTGTTCGATTGATCCAAAACGTGCTTGTTATTGTTCGATTGATCCAAAACATGCGCTGCAGCTAAAAAACAAGCTGCTTACTAGCACTAATACGTAAACAGAGAAACAATAGGTTTACATCACAAAAGAACAACAGTTTGGCTGCTGATAAAACACGTAGATCTGCAATCCGACATTTGTTAGAGAAGGTGAGCAAGCAGCGGTTCAAACAAGCAGCCAAGCATGGCGGCCGGCGGCGCCGGCGAGGTGCAGCACAGCACTGGAACGCGGACGTCAACGGCATCTCCCTCCACGTAGCAGAACGGGGCCCGGCTGCTGGACTGTCGGTGCTCCTCCACGGCTTCCCGGAGCTCTGGCTCTCATGGCGCCACCAGATGGCCGCACTCTTCGTGCGCGGCTTCTGCGCGCTCGCTCCCGACCTCCGCGACTACGACGACTCCAGCGCGACTGCCTGACGGGGGCGAGGATCGACGGACGGGGCCAAGCGTCGGTCGAGGGCGAGCATCGGGCCTCAGACGGGGCCGAGCGGCGGTCGACGCCGAAACTGGAGAGGCGGCAGGTGCTGTACCGAAGGGTTCCGGGGGTATGAGGAAATTTACCGTCGCGTTACGGAGTCGCGAAGGTGGGTCGCGACCCGAAAACGCAAAGAAACAGTTCAATTCGGGTTTAACATGCTAATCAGCTCACAAATTAATTGCAACTTAATTAACGCGTTTATGTGGAATTATTGTTTTTTTCATTGATAAGCTGCTTATAAACAGAAACAAACAGGCCCAACGTCGATCCCTCTACATTAACGTCGTCGTAATGGTGGTTCTGATAGTAAAGTAGTTGATAATCTTATCTGTCCCCACGATGTCGACACTGACAGAACCAGATTCATTACGTATCTTCATTAAATCCTCACCTATCTTAAATTTCTACGCGTAAGGCACATACGTGGCATTATATATATGGCACGTAATGGGATGCGTACATAATCCTCACGCATGATAATCCTCACGTAACCTGGGCCCACAAGCTGAACGGTCAAGAGCGCGCTGACCAGCAGCTTGTCGTCGATGATACGCCGAGATATAGCCGACGGCGACGTCACCGTTGGCGTTTCGACCCGTGATTAAGCTTCGACGACCCACTCAAACTGGAGGCCCACGACATGGGCACGCTGTTGCTCGAAATATCTTTCAGGCAAATGGCACGAGCAGCAGCAGCCACACAGCGCGAGGTAGACGAGCACAACACCGCCGGGACACGTCCTGGTGGTTGACGTAAACGGCGACTCGAAACAGAGACCGGGTACGCGCGTCCTGGAACATCAGAATCGAAAAGCAATGTCTGTCCTGTCCAACATCCAGACTGACAACTTGTGCACGTACTTGTGGATGACAAATTTCTCTCTCTCTTCATTTATCCCCATATCATTAGATTTTTTTTAAAAAGTTCCGGACCAAGCAGTCCAGCAATATTATATATAAGTAATACTCCCTCCGTTCTGAAATAATTGTCGTTTCAGACAACCAAATGAACTAGAAATAAACTAACGAAGGTCGTCCTAACGACAATTAAAACGAAACGGAGGGAGTATATAAGTAGAAGAGAATTTTGTTATAATATTACAGCAAATAGCAATCAGAATCACCATAGTCTGAGCACTTGTATACTAAGTCCTACTCAGAGTGCTGACCAGAGATTACTCCAAGGTGCTTGGCACCCGCTAGAACCCATGCCTGCATTTCTTCTCTAACCTCTTGACTCAACTGAAATATGTTCTTCTCCCAGGAGTCAAATACTCTCGCATTTTTCTGTTTCCACACAAGCCAACAGAATAGAATCATCAATGATCGGATGTCTCTCACCACTAAAGAGCACCCTTGCAAGGTGATTATATCATACCAACCAGGCAGGCAATGTGAGTGAGATCAGAGGCTCGACTGCAACAACGGCACATGAACCCACTGTAGGATTAGCGACCAGAGCATCTTATTGACTGAACACTTTATGAATAGGTGTTGAGCTGTCTCCAGATTTCTGTAGTATAGCAGACAGAAATATTGATTTGACCAACTCCGAGGTAACAGTCCATCGGCCGTCCATAGCCTATTTTGTAATAGAAGCCAGACGAAGAACTTGCATCGCATTGGTGCCCAAACCTTTCATATTTCTGACTGGACCAGGAGCTCGTACTACCTTCGAACTGCAATTTATACGTTGAACGTGTCGTGCATTTTCCGTCTGCTGTCAGCTTCCAGGTAATTTCATCTTTCCTGTCATCATTCAGATGAATGTATGTTGTCTGTATGAGGTTGCAAAAGGAAGTGAAGGAAAGTAAAGTCCTGCAGTAACCCAGAGGTCATATCATGCATCAAATATTTATCCAATTGTTGTTTGTCAAACCATCTCTCACTGTTCTGTTTTTCCTTTTACTGTGATGGTACAAACTCCGCCTATGTTGTAATAACATAGCCGGTCCCAAGCCCGGATAAAGGAGGAGAGGTTGTGATAGGCTTGGCGAGCCAGCAACTATACTTAGCCATTCTCGTGGAAATGAAACCCATTGGAAATTCGTCGGGACGTAACCCTCTTAACGACGCGCCATACCAGAACCCGGGTATGATGTTAAGTGGGCGAGGGCCGGGTCGCCACCGCCTTAGTGGCGCGCCATATCGGAACCCGGATGTGGTGTTAAATGGGCGAGGGCCGGATCGCCACCACCTTAGCGGCGCGCTACATCATCGTCCGGATGTAGTGTTAAGTGAGCAAGGGTCTTTGCATCTTCCTCGACGGATGCGAAGGGTAAGGAAGCTAGCTGAGGAAACTAGGTTTCGGGTGGGTAGTTGGAATGTAGGATCCTTGACAGGAAAGCTACGAGAGTTAGTGGACGTTGCGATTAGAAGACGTGTAAATATTCTTTGTGTACAAGAGACTAGATGGGCAGGTCAAAGGCGAGAGAGGTTGAGAATACCGGTTTCAAGCTTTGGTATTCTGGCTCGACTGGTACTAGGAATGGCGTAGACATCCTAATATATAAGAGCCTCAAGGATGGATCATAGGAGGATATCTCAATGGCCATGTAGGTACAACTAACGTAGGTTTTGAGAGGGTACACGAAGGTTTTGGGTGTGGCGATAGAAACCAGGAGGGTAAGGATATCCTAGACTTTGTCGTAGCCTATGACCTATTGGTAGCTAACACCCTCTTTAAGAAGAGGCTATCTCACTTAGTGACCTTTACTAGTCACAACATTCTAGTCAAATCGACTATATCCTCACTAGGGCAAGGGAGAGGGGGGCATGTTTAGATTGTAAGGTGATTCTTGGGGAATGTGTTGTTCCACAACATAAACTTGTGGTGACCGACTTTCGTTTCCACGTGTGTGTTACGAGACAAAGGTGTTAAAACCGCTAAAACAAAGTGGTGGAAGTTGAAGGATGAAGTGCAACAATCATTCAAAAGGAGGATGATCGCGGAAGGTCCTTGGAGCGAAAAGGAAAATGTAGATAGTATGTAGGTAAAGATGGCGACTTACATTAGGAAGGCAGCTAGGGAGGTGCTTGGGTGGACAAAAGGTAAGAAACTTGTAGATAAAGACACTTGGTGGTGGAATGAAGATGTACAAAAAGCTATTAAGGAGAAGAAGGAGTCTTATAAGAGCTGACATCATGAGAGAAGCGCAAGTAACATGTCGAAGTATAAAAAGGCTAAGAAAAATGCAAGGTGTGTTGTGAGTAAAGCAAAGGGGCAGGCCTATGATGCGCTATATGCTAGGCTAGGGATAAAAGAAGGCGAAAATGATATATATAATATGGTGAAACTTCACGAGAGGAAGGTGAGGGATCTCAAACAAGTCAAATGCATTAAGGATACGACAGATCAAATTCTATTGAAGGATGAAGAGATTAGGAATAGATGACGGGACTACTTCAATGGACTATTCAATGACGTGAATGAGAGCATTAGGTTCGAGTTGGATGACTCATTTGATGACACCAACAGACGATTCGTGCAAAGGATACAAGAGTTTAAGGTTAGAGAGGCCTTAAAAAGGACGAAAGGAGGAAAGGCCCTCGGCCCCGATGATGTCCCCATTGAGGTGTGGAGATGTCTGGGGGATGTAGCAATAGTATGGCTTAATAAATTATTCAACCATATTTTTCAGTCAAAAAAAATGTCTGAAGAGTGGCGGAAAAGTATTTTATTACCCATCTTCAAAAATAAAGGAGATGTTCAAAGTTGTACTAATTACCGAGGAATTAAACTTATGACTCATACTATGAAGCTCTAGGAGAGAGTGATTGAACACCGCTTAAGGAAAGTGACCAATGTCACTAAAAACCAGTTTGGTTTTATGCCTGAGAGGTCTACTATGGAGGCGATTTTCTTACTCCGTCAGCTTATGGAGAGGTATAGGGAGCAAAAGAAGGATCTACATATGGTGTTCATTGACTTGGAGAAGACATATGATAAGGTACCAAAGCCGGTCATGTGGTGGGCGCTAGAGAAACACAAATTCCCCACAAAATACATTAACCTTATCAAGGATATGTACGATAATGTGGTGACAAATGTGCGCGTAAGAGATAGTGAGACCAATACTTTTCCTATCACAATAGGGCTACACCAAGGATCAGCCTTAAGTCCATACATCTTTTCCTTAGTGATGGATGAGATGTTGAAGGATATACAAGGAGATATCCCTTGGTGTATGCTCTTTGTTGATGATGTAGTGTTGGTAGATGAAACTAGAGATGGTGTTGATAGAAAATTGGAGCTATGGAGGCAGACCTTAGAGTCTAAGGGGTTTAGACTTAGTGGAACCAAGACCAATATATGAGATGCAACTTTAGTGATGTCGGGTGCGAGGATGGAAATGTTAGTTTATAAGGACAAATAGTACCTAGGAGGGACACATTTCGATATTTAGGATCAATGTTACAAAGCAATGGTGATATTGAAGAAGATGTTTGCCACATGATCAAGATCGGGTGGATGAAGTGGCGACAAGCATCTGAAATCTTATGTGATAAGAAAGTTCCCCAAAAATTGAAAGGAAAATTTTATAGGACGGTGATCAGACCTGCAATGCTGTATGGAGTAGAATGCTGGCCAACTAAAAGATAACATGTCCAACAAATGAGTGTTGCAGAGATGCGCATGCTACGGTGGATGTGCGGTTACACAAGAAGAGGTAAAATTAGGAATGATGTGATACGTGATAGGGTAGGGTTGACACCGATCGAGGAGAAGCTAGTCCAACATCGCCTACGGTGGTTTGGACATATCCAGCGGAGACCTCCAGAAGCACCAGTTAACAGTGAGATTATAAAGAGTAGTGAAAATTTTAGGAGGGGTAGAGGTCGACCAAGGTTGACATAGCAGGAGGCGGTGAAACGAGACTTAAATGAGTGGGACATACCTAAAGATTTGGCTCATGATAGGACTATATAGAAATTAGCAATTCATGTACTGGAATCTTAGTTTATTCGAATTTTGTTACCCTTATCTTCTTTCTTATTAATCTATTTCTAAAATAAATAAAATGTAAAATCTTATTTTATTTGTATTTTTTTATTTTTATTTTTTATTTATCTTATTTTCTATTACTTTCTTTCTCACAAAAATGTTGGGTTTCATTTCTAGCTGACCCCAACTTATTTGGAACAAAGGCTTAGTTGTTGTTGTATTGTGATGGTACAACGTCGGAAACCTTGCACCCGGGGAGCACCCGTACAACCAGCTAGACTTCCAAAATTTTGCTCTATATCCATTTCGCACAGTGACAACAGTTGTCACACTGAAGAGGGCTTCATCAATTTGATCAGTAGGCAGATCACTGATCATCCCCATCCAAGGCCTGTTCGGCATCATCCATTGGCTCCAGAGCCATCGAAGCCGCATGGTCCTGCTAAAATTTTTCAGGTTTATAAAGCTTAGTCCTCCTTTATCCGTCGGTATGCATACGATTTTCCAGTTCACTTTACACTTTTCCCCACTACATTCTTGGTCCCCTACACTCTATATCCATATCATTAGATTTTTTACCAGTTTCGTACTTTGAAATATCGCTTTGCCCGACTCCACAACGTGTAGAAGCCTTCGGCATGGGGTACATTTTTTATCAGCTTCATCATACTTTCATGAAGGCAGTAGTTTTTTGAAGTGGAACTTTCGACTTTAAAAACACATTTCGAAGCATAAGAAAACATAGAACATTATACAGTCACAGAAACGAATTGCCAAATGAATATTATGCAGTGTACTTTACCCGGATCTGAGCGAGCCCCACAAGCCACTGCATCTGAATTCTGAACAAGGAACTGGCAAAACGGAAATCAGCGCGAACAGGATGTCGAGGGAACGGGACTGCCAACCCCCACAGGCAGCTTTCGGAGCTGAAGAGACCCTAACGTACGTACGGGGCAGGAATCCTTACACGACGGAGGACGAAACGACGGCGAAGGCTAGCATCATCTTTGCCGAGTGGTCCGGTGAGCTCGTGCGCGCGTCAGTTGTCTAGTCAGCGAGGAGGAGGACACCGGCGTGGGCGTTATTACGCGTGGAAGAGAGCTCACCGCCAGTCGTTACCCTATGCGCACCGGCGCTTTCTAAAGCATACTCTATACAACATTTTCTTTCTACTTTTACAGTACATACTTTAAATTATACTACAAAACAGTATATTTAGTATGCTTTACAGTGTACCAGAGCGGATAAGATCGTGTGACTGAACTTGAGAAGCGAGCGCATGGAACGACAGCGAGCGGTGGTGGGATGGTGGTTGGGAAAGGCTGATTCGTGTTCGCCTGCTCGCGGCAGTGGACCGGCGGCATCGGCCCGTAAGCCCGGAAACATTGCGAGTTGGGGCCCGAACAGAAAAAACGAAGCCGAGTCACATCTCATATTTTTAAGCCATTCATATTAATCAAAGAAAAATCTTAGAAAAAACTCGTAAAAAGAACAAAACACCATCCGGACAGGTTAACGCTCAAGGAAAGTCGTGGATGGAAGGACGAACAATCCGTTTGATTGCGCCGTCCTTCAGTACAGACAGTTCAACTGCACTGCACCGTAACTAACGAGACGGCGAGCTGCTGCTCCTGGTACCAAGACCCCCGGCCTGACCTGACCACCATACGTTCTGCACAGCGCCGTTCGGTTCCTGGCGAGATTGAGATAGGACGGACCGTGACCACGGTGCTGCCTTGCGGTGCAGCGCCCAGACTGTCCCGGATCCTGGCACAGTATCCACTGTGCCGGTCCATGGCGAGTTGGCCACGCAACAACCACCCGTCGCCATCGCGCAACCGCCGTCGCCCGTGCAAGCGTGCATCATGCAGCATCTGGGTCAGGCACAGCGACCCTCCCGGAAGCACGCCAAGATCCGAGGAGCCGGCCTCATGTTCGGCAACAGTTCATCCCTCCCTGTTCCAGGTCACCGTGCAGTATAGATTTTCAAATGGGCCGCCCGGTCTGAGCCCGGCACGACGCGGCCCGACACTATGCGGCCCAACTTAGTTTCCGTGCCGTGTCGGGTCTGTCTCTGTGTCGAAGAGCCGGCTCAGACACAGCACGGACGACTTCTTTTTCGTGTCGGGTCAACACGATTGTGCTGGTGTCGCGCGGCAAGCGGGCGACACGACCGGAAAGGCTCGACGAAGGGGAGATATTAGCAGGGTAAGGAAAACACTTTCGGAGATGTCGGTCGATTTGGTTTTCATCGAAAAGGAAGAAGGCTGACGGTATGGCCAGCATCGCGGTCGGCGGCGTAGCCAGCAGCGCGGCTCCTGCCGATGGTGACGCGAGAAGAGGCACGGTCGACGGGATGCACGAGGGGAAGTGCGGTCGACGGCGGAGGGAGGTGCAGCCGATGCCGCATCCGTAGGGAGGCGAGCAGAGCAGCCGATATTCCTCCAAAAGATCTGCTTCCTATATCGTGTGGTTTCTATTTCAATAACAAAGCCATAACTATAGTTTGATGAAAAGGTCTAGATAGTCTCGCTTGATTCATTCCACTAGGTTCTACGAACTTAGGAACAGAGAGAGCTCAGGGATACATATGGGAGAGGCTGCGGCTGCCGATTGAAGGGGGAGGAAGAAGGACAAAAATTCTAGGGTTTGGAGGTGAGGCCGAACTTTTATATGAGTAGTCGGGCCAGCATCGGTTCGATCCAAAAATTATGTCGGGCTCGTGTTGGCCCAACTTGCTGGGAAGCCGGTCCAAGAACGGTCCGACTATCGTGCCTGGGCCGACCCGACATTATTTGCTTCAGGTCGGGCTCGTGCTTGGGCCGGGCGTTTTCGTGCCACGCCTCGGGCTGACGGATGAGCCCGTCCCATTTGGAGATCTATGCCGTGCAGCGAAGCCAAGTGCGGGTGCACCTTCGTTTCCCGATTCGAACGGGCCGCAGAAAGGCGACACAACCGTCTAGGAGGAGCCCAGATCCCTCGACGCGGCGCGACGCTGGTTGTGCACGTTGCCTGCATCTAGCGTTGAAAGTGGCGCGGGTTGCGGCTGCCCTTCCTACCGCTGCAGATGCCGCGAACTCGATGCAGGTTGAGCGGCAACCAGCTTCTACTATCGCGAATTTTTTACGACACGATGCGGCGCCCTCCATGCCGCGTTTTGTCGTTATTCCACCCGCGTACTCCTGCTTTCGATTGTTAATTCACCAGGCCACTTGGTCGCATCGCTCGCTCCATCGCTAGCCAGCTCGCCCCGCGAGGCCTCCTATCGCGATTCCATCTCACTCGCTCGCTAGCCCACCTCAGTGTTCCGAGATTCACCACACGCAGCGGACATACGCGGAAGGTTGCGGCGCACGCGGCGCTTGGCGGGTAGAGGCAGACGATCGAGCGGCGCTGCATTACTTTTGTGGAGGTTGCGGGCCGTTTTTCGTAGACGCGGCACAAACCGGCCCAGTGGGTCAGCGGTGCGGCCTGCGCCACTTTCAACTCTACCTGCATCTGACCATGGCGTGGGCTTGATGTTGTCAGCTTGCGACACCTGCATTTAGGGGTGGGCATTCGGTCTACCCGTTAAATTCATTTCAGTTTTTTCGGTTTTTGAATTTTGGTTTTCTAAAATCACTATCTGAAATGACGTACAAATATTAAGTATCCAAAATTTGTGAGTATCTAAATTTCGGTTCGGTCTTCCGTCTTACCTGAAATACATAAATTGTACATTATTCCCATTTCATGCTCTCAACAATCAATATAAGTTTAATATCAGTCTGTCGACTGTTGGAGTCGGCAGATCTCCTGACACTATGAAAGTGTTGAAGGAGTTTGTGGTTCGGTTTGAGCGCGCGGAGACTTAAGAAAGTGAAACGCGATTGGACACGAGTGACGCAGTGGTTTACGTGGTTCGGGCCGCCTGAGCGTAATACCCTACTCCACGGGTGTGTGTGTGTGTTGTATTAACTTGTGAGCTTTTGAGAGTTCTAGAGTCCTCCCCTCGTGTATCGTCGGTTTGTCCTTTTATAGTATAAGGACAAACCGTTACAAGTCAGCCTGGCCCGACATGTGGCCCTGGCGGTTATTAGTATTGATACACGAGATTAATTGTTGTTAATAACCCTGTAACGGCTCCAACAGTGCCGTTACAGGTGTTAAGATCGTCCGATTAAATATCATTAACGTGGGATTAATGATAATTAATCGGGTCTTGAAGTCCGCGGCTGTCCTTTGGAGATCCGGAGCCGTTACAACGTCTCCCGGGGGCTTGAAGCGGCAAGCTCCGACGTATGGACACTTGGCAGCTCCGGAGCTTGCTTGGGAGAAGCAGGAAGCTCCGGGGTGGCTTGCCACGTGTCAGGTCCGGAGCTTCTCTCGGTCAGGGGTTACCTCCGGAGGTGCCGTTTCAGTATCTAGCCCGGAGCTTCACCCTTGTGGGTAACAGCTCTGGTCTGACAGTACACGTGGCATCCTAGGGGCTAACCATGTTGGAGAAGCGGGTCCGGTTACGTCTGGCTAGTGGGCCCCCGAGGGTCTTCAATTTGAGTAGATGTCCTTCCCTTGAGATCTTTGTATCCTCAGGGAGTGTATGGTTTTTAGGGTACCGACAGTGGCCCCCTGGACCTACCTCCGGGGAAGGCCAATGGGATGAAGTCATTCCGCCGGAGGTGGGTCCACACTTGCGACTCTTGAACTGGGTTTTCAAGGGTCTTCGGAGGTGCCTTTGGCGGGGCTTTATGGTTAAGTCCCGACGCGTGTCGCACCTCAGGCGGCAGATAAGATCTTTGACGTGCGGATCTCTCGCAATTGAAGGTCGCCGGTTCCCGATACAAAAAACCGTATCGGTTCCGCGCGCCTTGTCAGTCCGCCGCCTTTGGGTTTCCCGCCTCATGATGACAACTGTTCGCCTGGGTAAGAACCTCGACTTGATCGTCAGGGTGGTCCCGGGCCCTCTTGTCATCGACAGGGTTGAATTTTTGAATAGTATCCTTGACTCTCCTGCAGTTTCCATCCAAGCGTTGCGAGGGCTTACTTAAGAAGGAAAGCGCACCGTCGGGAGTTCTTTACGCTTTCCATCTGTTCTTGCGCTCAAACTCCCTACTCGTGCTTTGCTCCTCTTCTCTTGCCTAGCTGTGCTGCGATGGAGTTGGGTCTGCGTGAGAGTCGTTTGAAGACGGAAAGCGATCTGAAGAAGGTCCGAGCCCTCATGGGGTGGTCGTCGGACTTCTTCAACCGTTCAGTCCGCGCCGGCGGGGAGCTTCCCTTTAAAAAGGAGCACTCCGGCGAGATGGTGTACTTTTCATCGTACGCCATGGTGGGGCTGATCCCACCGTTTTCTTCCTTCTTATTGATGCTGCTGGACTTCTATGGTCTGCAGCTATACCACCTTGGCCCTCACTCCATCCTCCTTGTGTCCATCTTTGTCCACTTCTGCGAGATGTGGGTGGGCATTCCTCCCTGCATCGAGCTTTTCCGAACCTTCTTCACCGTCCAAACCACCGGCCGAAGTGACGAGTACCTTGGCTTCTACTACTTTGTGAAGCGCAAGAAGTGCCCGTTCAAGTACCTCCGGTTGTTCCCTTCTGGGAAGTGGGATGACTGGAAGAAAGATTGGGTAGTCGTCCGGGTGGAGGAGCACGAGCGGTTGGAGTTGCCAGACGGTCTGCCCGGCATTGACACGTCGGTGTGGAGCGAAGTTCCGGTGCTGGCGGCAGCTTTCGACCCCGTCCTGTCCAGGATCCGCCAATGTGTGGAGGGAGGATTGACTCCCCAGGCGGTGTTCTGCAACTTCCTGTCCAACAGGTGGGCGCCGCTGAGGAGGAGGGAGAAGCTCGCCTGGGCCCTCAACAGCGTGATGGACGAGGACCGGGTTGAGACCGGGTTGAAGTCCAGCATGGTGGGGAAGTCCTTGGAGTTTCACCTCAAGAAATTCCAGCACGGCATCGATGTTGACGGAGAGTACTTGACTCCGCCGCCGGCTTTCCTCCCCCTGAACGTGGATGTTGAGTTCAGCAGGGAGCTCCGGAGGAAGATGCCCGCGCTTGACGACCTTGGCGTCGTCGAGAGAAGATCGACCGCTCGGTTGGCGATCCCCGGGTTGTCGGAAGGCGGCTCCGCCCCTGTCTCTCAGCCAAGAGCTGAGGTCACCGGCAAGGGCAAGGAGCTGGCGGAGGAGCCGGAGAGCCGGAAGAGGAAGCTGCGACATGCTGACGGAAGGTCCGTCGGGCTTGCTACTTCCCCCCAGTTCCCCATCCTCAGGGAGGAAGATCCTCCGCAACCGTGGCGGCTGTCCCCGTGGTGGGGTCTTCTCGGAGCGCTACTGTTCCGGCGGTGGGATCCTCCCGGAGTGCGGCTGTCCCCGTGGTGGGTCCCTCCGGGGGTGCCAGCTCTGGGCAGGCGACTCCGGCACGCGAAGCGGTGAGGGCCTCCAGGTCCAGGAGTTCCTCCCGATCAAGGAGAGCTCCGACCCGGGAAACGCCCGCGGCCACGGCAAGTCCTGGGAGTCCTTCCGGAGCCCCTACACCGACCGTGGCCAGCCCGGAACGTCCGGGAAAGAGGTTCCGCGCAAGCTGGTGCGTGAACCTCCCAAGGTAATTTTTCTTGCTTACCTCAATTAACTTTCAATTATAGCATCTGTTTGCTCAATTTCTTCGTTCTTTATCTGCAGCGTTCCCAAGAAGGGGAGTGAAGCTCCGCCCTCGGCCACAGTGTCTGAGGCAGCGGGGGCTTCTGCTCCAACTCCGGTGCCGCCCCAAGTGGAGGCTGCGACAGCTCCGGCGCCGGCTATCGTGGTCATGGACCTCGACTCGTCTCCAGAAGTTCCCGTGGTAGCGCCGGACCACGGGATTGAAGATGCGCCAGCGGCACCCGTCCCGGAGGTTGAAGCTCCAGGTCCTGGTGCTGCAGAAGTAGAAGCTCCGGCTGTTGAGTCGGAGGATGTAGCGGTCCCGGCTTCAGAGCCGGAAAATGCTGAAGCCCCGGCAGTTGAGCCGGAGGTAGCTGAAGCCCCGGCATGCGAGCCGGAAGTTGAAGTGGTTCCGGCAGTTGAGCCGGTTACTTCCGAAGCTCCGGTCGCAGAGCTGGTAATTATTGGAGCGCCGGCTGCAGAGCCGGTGGTTGTGGAGGCGCCGGCCGCAGAGCCGGTGGTCGAAGAGGTGAGGGAGCTTGAGCCTCCCTCAGAAGAAGTGTCCCGGCCGGAGCCATTGGAGGCGACGACGTCGATGGTACCCGTGGCGGAGCCAGAGTGCCTGAACGAAGTCGCCGGCCCCCAGCCCGAGGGGGCAAATGAAGGCTTGGTGGCAGGACCTTCTTCGGTGGCGACTGAGGCCATCCCGGAGGAGTGCCCTAGTGCCTTGGAAGCTCGGGGTTCCACTCTCGTAGAGTGGGACCCAATTTTTGCAAGTGAAGACCCGCTGGAACCAGCGGAGGAGACCCCAGAAGGTCCGGAGCCCATCTCGCTGTCGATGTCCATCGACAACGCTTGCTCCAGTCTACGTCAAGTCCAACTAGCCTTCTTCCACGACAGCAAGGCTCTTGAAGAGGAGCGCCAAACCCTTAGGAGGTGGCGTAATCGACTCCAATTCGAGACCAAGCTGGCGCAGTCGAGGATTGCGGATGACAAGGAATGGATCAGGCGGGAGAAGGTCCGCCTGGAGCTCTGGGGTGAGATGCTGGACGATAGGGAGAGCATGACTCACAACCTCGACGCCCAATCCCGGGAGTACCATGACCAAGCTAAGGCTGCTAATGATGCAGCCAACGCTCGGTTTGATCAACTCGAAGCCATCAGCACCGCACTCATCAAGCGCCGAGAGGCACTTGAGGGAAGGGAAAAGCGGCTCGAGGATGAGGAGCAAAAACTCCTGGAGCTACGGGATGACGTCTTGCGACGTGAAGAAGAGCTCGCCGAGAAGACAGCTCTGGCGGACAAGGGTATCGAGGAGCGCACTAAAAAATTGGAAGAGCGCTGCCTCGAGGAGGAGGAGAAGACCTGGGTGCGGGGGCAGGAACTCTACGAGTACGAGTGTGCCCTCGTCGCCCGGGAGAAGAAAATAGAGGCTAGGGAGAAAGACCTGGTCGACCGCCGGAACAAGATCCACCTCCGGGAGGAGGAGCTCGGAAGACTTGAGAAGCGGGTTGCTGCGAAGATTCAGCAAAACGCCAAAGAAGTCGAGCGTCTTTCCCGCGAGAATTCGGAGCTGGCGGCGGCCCGGAGGTCCCTGGAAGAGATGAAGGGCCTGAGGAAGACGGATTCCCTGCAAATTTGGGAGTTCCTGAGCAAGGCCGACGATGCGCTAGCGCCGATGGGTTTCAGCCCCGTGCTCCCAGATGATCCGGAGCCGGAGTCGGACCTTGCATTGCAAGCGTTGAGCGCTGCGAGCAGCAAGCTCTCCAAGGTTGGCGACGTCATCGCGGACCAGTTGGAGGTCGAAGGGCAATCCCTGGCTAGGAACGTCACAGAGTATGTGTTGACGTGCTACACTAGCCGGAACCCTCGATTCCCTCTGGACCCGGTGCTTGAAGGCCACGTCGAAGGAGAAGGCGAAGCTATCCGAGCCAGCGTGTCGGAGGTCGCTCAGAAGGTCGCTGAGTTCTTCCATAGGGTCTAGGACCATCTCTCTTAGCCTTTACTTGTATCTTCTCTTCTTCCTCAATTTTGTAATCCTTTGTCCCCAGATGTAATCTCCGGTCTTCAAATGAAATGAAATCCTCACTTTTTTGCGAATTTCATTTTTTGTCTTCAACATCTTTGTCTTCACTTGGCCCCCTGGTAGATGTGCACAATTTGATTGTGGACATGTACCAAAAGGATGTTGAGTTTTGTTGAAGACAAATTTGCTTCGAACTCGTATAGTTTTAGGTCCGAAATTTTCGATAGTAAAGGTCCCTTGAAGTCGTCGGAGCTTAGAAGCTCCGGCACTGTCCATCGTCGGAGCTTAGTAGCTCCGGCAATAGCCTCTACCAACACGTTGAGTGTCGATAGTTAATACTTCAAGGTGTCGGAGCTTAGTAGCTCCAGCAATGACCCTTGCCATGCCTGACTTGCTGGCAACAGACTCTAGTGATAGAGTCTTCTCACCAACTTTAAGTTAACGCCGGTGGTTAACTCCGGTTTTTCTCCATCAATATTGGGTTCATTTTTCCTGCACACTTAAGCCAAGAAAAACAGTAAAATTCGTTCCTTATCTATAACTTCGTCGCGGCTTACGGTTCTCAAGAGAATTTCAAGTTGAACACGATTTTTAGTACGATTGGATGAATTGCCTTTTCTTTTAGATCCAATTGTCCATGGACCCACCTTACTTTGGCCTGCCGAGATGTAGGTAGAGTGGCGTACTTAGGGTGCTTGACCAGGCTAAGTCGATAGCGCACTCCGGCCCTAGAATGGCTTGGCGGCTTTCAGGCGAGTTGGGCACAGACGACATTTAAATCCAAAGAGTACGACAATTCAACTCAAATCGTACATAAATCGGTTAAACTAGAACTTCTTAAGAATTGCACGTTTCTGTTATAGACAAGAAAGAGAAAAATAAAAATGTCGAGCCCTATGCAAAAATGAATGCACGTGGAGTCTATTTCACATGAAGATGTCTTTCATTATAGGTCCGGGGTACAGGGGAAACAAGTACACTCTTAGGGTACGGAACCAGGCTAAGTGTGTTTGGTTTCTCGTTTGACCCTGGGTAGTTAGCCACACTTCTAGTCCGGAGACTGTATCAAGTGTTGCATGAGCTCTTCAAACCTTTCGGGAAAGGTCCGGCTGCTCTCCCGGAGGAACTACCCGACTCTGTACAATGACTCTATAACATACATTTCAAGTTACTTAAGACTCACCTCCGTGGAATTAAGTGTAGAACTTACGGAGGTGCTCGATGTTCCAAGGATTTGGGAGAGGTGTCCCATCCTCGGTAGCCAAGCGAACGCTTCTGGGACGGGATACTTTGATCACTCGGAAGGGCCCTTCCCCGCCGGGGGAGAGTTTGTTTTGCCCTTCTCTGGATAGTATTCTCCGTAGCACCAGATCGCCTTCCTCGAGCTGTCGGTTGCGTACATGCCGCTGATGATAGCGCCGTAGAGCTTGGCGGTATCGGGCATTCCGAACAGCTGCTTGGCACCTTCCCTCCTCGAGGAGGTCTAGGTCTTCACGCCGGAGCTGGTCCTGCGCGGCTTCGTCGAAGGTCCGGACTCGGAGGGAACCCAAGGTGATTTCCGGAGGAAGGATCGCTTCAGCTCCGTACACCAGGAAGAAGGGTGTTTCTCCGGTTGCCCGACTTGGTGAAGTCCTGTTGGCCCATAGAGTGGGCGGAAGCTCTTCGATCCAATTAGCTCCGTGCTTTTTCAAACGCTCATAAGTGCGCGTTTTGAGTCCTTTAAGGATCTCTGCGTTTGCTCTCTCGGCTTGTCCATTGCTGGCAGGATGAGCTACGGAAGCGTAGCAAACTTGTATGCCGAGGTCTTCGCAATATCCTTGAAATGCGGAGCTTGTGAACTGAGTCCCATTATCAGTGATGATCTTATTTGGGACTCCGAATCTGCTCACGATAGATTGTAGAAAATTGATTGCAGATTGTTTGTTGATTGTCACAACAGGAGTAGCTTCCGGCCACTTGGTGAACTTGTCGATGGCGACGTACAGGAACTTGTAACCTCCGACGGCTCTTGGGAAGGGTCCCAAGATGTCCATTCCCCACACAGCGAAAGGCCATGTAGGAGGTATCATTTGTAAGGATTGAGCAGGTGTATGAATTTGCTTTGCATGAAACTGGCATGCTTTGCATTTCTTCACTAGCTCAGTAGCATCCTGGAGCGCTGTAGGCCAGTAGAAGCCGTGCCGAAAGGCTTTTCCAACCAGCGTGCGGGAAGATGCGTGGTTCCCACACTCACCTCCATGGATTTCTGCGAGGAGCTCGCAACCTTCTTCCCTTGTGATGCACCGCATTAGGATGCCGTCGGCACCGCGCCGGTAGAGATCCCCTTCTACCAACGTGTATCTTTTAGCCAATCTGACTACCCGGTCAGCGGATACATCATCGTCAGGAAGGATGTTGTCTTTCAAGTAGTTCCGGATCTCCGAGATCCATGCATCGGAACTGACTTGAGCATTTGAGTCTTGCGTGCTGGGTTGCTCGGAGCTTCCGGCAGCACCTACGACCCTTGATGGCTGCCATGGTAACAGGGCCATCGGGACTGTCAGCTTCGGGATGCTGATCTCGCCCCCTTCGTTCAGTTCGGCAAGCTGAACTGTTGGTTTTGACAACCTCCGGACAAAGGTTCCGTCAGGAGCCGGAGCTCCGGTTGACGCCTTGGTCGAGAGTTCGTCAGCTTCAGCGTTGTGAGCACGCTGAACATGGTGAAGGTCTAGGACTTCGAAGTCCTTCTGAAGCCTATGGACTTCAAGGAGGTAAGCAGCCAACTGGAGATTATTGCAGGAGCATTCACCCTTCACCTGTTTGATGACAAGTTGTGAATCTCCTTTGACCAGCAACTGCTTGACACCATATGATAGTGCCACCTTTAATCCATAGATGAGTGCTTCGTACTCCGCCATGTTGTTGGTTGCCTTGAAGTCAAGGTGCACTGTGTATTTCACCTTCTCCCCGGTTGGTGCGAGGAGAAGGATTCCAGCTCCGGCTCCCTGCTTCTGCATGGAGCCGTCGAAGTAAAGGGTCCAGTAAGGCTTAGTGAAGGCCGGAACTTGTGGTCCCGTCTTCTGCTCGCTGGGGCCCCCAGGGTTTAATGGAGAGGGAGTCCATTCTGCCACGAAATCTGCCAACGCTTGACTCTTGATTGCTTGTCTTGGAATGAATTCAAGGTCGAATTCAGCCAGTTCCGCTGCCCACTTTGCTATATTCCCAGTTGAATTGGGATTATGCAGGATCGCTCGAAGTGGATATGAGGTTACCACCGAGACTCTGTGAGCTTGGAAATAATGTCGAAGCTTCCTTGAGGCAATAAGAACTGCATAGAGCAGCTTATGCACCTCTAGGTATCGAGTCTTGGCATCATGTAACACTTCACTGATGAAGTACACTGGGCGTTGAATGGTCCGGATCCTCCCAGAGGGATCCGGAGCTTCCTCTTCATTGATCCGGACCCTCTCGGAGGGGTCCAGACTATCTTCGGGGACCTCTGGGTTCTGGGTGGAGGAACCCGGAGCTTCTCCAGAAATGACCTGGATCCTCTCGGAGGAATCAGGGTCCTCTGAAGTAGCTTCTTGTGGGTTCAAGTCTGGGAGCTGGGACCCAGACCCGCTTTCAGGAACCTCCGGACCCTCCCGAAGGGGTCTGGATTCCTGAGTATTGGGTAGTTCCGGTCTCTCCGCAACCAGAACCATACTGACTACTTCGTTAGCAGCTGAAATGTAAAGCAATAAAGGCTCACCGGGGTTCGGAGCTACCAAGACTGGTAGGGTGGTGAGGAACTGTTTCAGCTCCTGGAATGCCTTCTCTGCTTCTTCAGACCATTGGAATGGTCCGGACTTCCTCAGTAACTTGAAGAAGGGAAGTGCCCTTTCCGCCAGTCTTGAAATGAACCGGCTGAGGGCTGCTAGACATCCAGTTAATTTTTGGACGTCTTTGATGCGGGTTGGTGGCCGCATGTCTTCAATGGCTTTTATCTTCGCCGGATTAGCCTCTATGCCCCGGTGACTTACCAGGAAACCAAGAAGCTTTCCGGAACTAACCCCGAAGACGCACTTGTCTGGGTTTAGCTTTGTGCGGGTGGCTCGCAGCTTATCGAAGACAGCCTGCAAGGTGTCCAAGAGGGACTCCTTGTTCTTGACTTTGACCACAATGTCATCGACGTACACTTCCACTATGTCTCTGATGAGTTCTTCGAAAGTTTTGTACATAGCTCGTACAAAAGTTGAAGCTGCATTCTTGAGACCAAAAGGCATGGCTGTGTAACAATACAATCCATCCACTGTGATGAATGAAGTATGTTCTTCATCTTCCCTAGATATCCGGATTTGATGATATCCTGAATATGCGTCTAGAAAACACAGTAACTCACACCCGGAGGTGGAATCCACTATCTGGTCTATTCTAGGTAGTGGGAATGGATCTTTTGGACATGCCTTATTCAGTGTGGTGTAGTCGATGCACATCCGAAGTTTCCCGCCGGCCTTAGGCACAACGACTGGGTTTGCCAGCCATTTTGGATGGTAGACTTCTTGGATGAATCCGGCTTCGAGCAACTTCTTCACTTCTTGTCGGATGAAGTTTTGTCGCTCTACAGATTGCTTCCGAGGTTTCTGATGCACAGGCCGAGCGTCGGGGTAAATCTTCAGATTGTGCTCAATCACTTCCCTGGGGATCCCAGGCATTTGTGGCGGTTGCCAAGCAAACACGTCAACGTTAGCCCGGAGGAAAGTGATGAGCGCGAGTTCCTATTTGTCGTTCAAGCCGCCCGATATGCGGGTAGTTTGAGTGACATTGGAACCAATTTGGACGACTTTGACGGGAATGTCGGTGTCGCCGCTTGGCTGCACACGAGGTGCAGAGGTCGAGCCTCGTTGACGAATGCTCGGAGGTTGTGGAGCTTGCTTCTGTCTGGAGTCCTCTTCTTGCGCTGTGGTGAGTGCGTGGAGTTCCTCCAGAGCAGTTACTCCGGCAGTGCGATCTCCGCGGATCCAGAGAACGCCTACTGGTGTGGGCATCTTCAACACCAGGTATCCATAATGAGCAGCTGCCATGAATTTGTACAAGGCAGGTCTACCCAAGATGGCGTTGAATGGTAAGTTGATCTGAGCGACGTCGAAGATCAACTTCTCGGTGCGATACTTCTCCCGGGTCCCGAAGGTAACGGGGAGAGTAATAGCTCCGAGTGGAGTGATGGCCCCCGGACCTACTCCGGAGAAAGGTCGAGAGGGCTGGAGGTCCGAAGGTCGGAGCTGAAGCTTAGTGAAAGCTTCAAAGCTGATGAGGTTAAGCCCCGAACCTCCGTCTACCAGGACATGATGGAGCTGGATGTTGTTGATGGTGGGAGATACCATCAAGGGTAATTGGCCAGCTCCGACCATGCTTTGAGGACAGTCCGAAGCATCAAAAGTGATGGGTGTGTCCATCCACTTTCGATGTGGCTCCGGTCTAGCTGTAGGAGCTACAGCAGCCATATCCCGTCGCATAGTCTTGATGACACGACGAGAAGTGATGTCCCATGATCCACCAAAGATGGTGTTCATGGTTTTTCGACGCTCGTTGTCGGAGACGTCGGAGTCGTCGTCGACGGAGATGTAGACGGCTTTCAGGACCTTTTTGGGGTCCTGAAACCCTAACTCCTCTTCAGCCGGAGCTTCATCGACCTTTTGTTTTCCCTCCCTCTGTCGAAAGGGAGACCCTTCCCGGCGCTTGTGGTAGCGCTCGGCAAGGTTTTGGACCTCCCGGCAGTCTTCCAGCCTGTGGCTGCCCGTTTTGTGGATGGGGCACCACATCTTGGGTTTGCCACCGTCTTCAGAAGACGGTCGAGGTCGCTTCTCGGGGCGTGGCCCCCGGCCACCAGGAGTTGCGGTAGCTGCAACGTTGGATGTGCCGGCCGACGGCTTCTTCTTGCCGTTGGTCTTCTTTTTCTTCTTGCCACTCCCGGAGGTAGCGGCTTCTTCTTTGGAGGATTTTTTATGATCCTCCAAGGCTGGTTTGGAGTGCATTTCACGGCCCTCCGCAGCTCTGGCACATTTGTCAGCCAGGCTGAAGAGCTCCGTGACGCTGGTGATCTCTTTGATCGCCAGCTTCTCCAACATCTTCTTGTCTCGTACACCCTGTCTGAATGCCACAATGACAGAAGCGCTTGAGATAGAAGGGATTGTGTTACGTACCTGAGAAAATCTTTGGATGAATGACCGCAAAGATTCTCCTCCTTTTTGCACGACCGCAAAAAGGTCCAGTTCAGTGCCTGGACGGGTGTATGAACTCCCGAAATTGGCGGTGAACTGACGGCACAACTCCTCCCAACTGTCGATAGAGTTGGGTGGAAGGCTCATAAACCAGGACCTGGCGGTCCCAGTTAAAGCCACTGGAAAGTAATTGGCCATTACGGCCTCGTTTCCTCCAGCTGCTAAGATTGCAGTGGAGTATATCTGTAGAAATTCTACGGGATTGACAGTCCCGTCGAATTTTTCCGGCAAGTGTGGCCGGAACTTCTGTGGCCATCTAACCATGCGCAGGTGCATGGCTAGGGCGGAACAGCCTCCTCCTACTCCTTCCAGAGTAGAAAGGTCTTGAGCATCTCGTCTTTCTCGAGCTCGCTCGATGTGGACACGGCCATCCTGTTGGCGGTATCGACGATCAAGCTCCACTCGGAGGTCATGTGTCGAAAGTCGAGATGCGGTATGAGCGCGTCGTGCCCCAGAAGGCAACGACGTCACTTGCTGTGACGCAGCTCTTCTCCGGTTGTTGGAGACATGTGGACCAAGTCTTCCAGACAACGTTCGTCGCTGCGACGGGGCCCGCCCTGAAGGAGGTGGACCCTGGTTGTTGAGGTGTTCAGCCGCTGCTGCGACCAAATGCTCAACATCAGCTCTCCATTGCTCCATGGCACCTTGAGATGCATCCGGAGGTGGTGGTCGCTGGAGGAGAGCACGCGCTGCATGGAGCGCGTGTTCTGGGTTGTCACGACTTGCCGGCGCAGAATGTGATGCCGGTGCACCATCATGACGTCCGGCATGTCTTGCCGGAGAAGATGGTGGTGGTGGGAGTGTGACTCCTGCTGGAGCTGAGGCTCCTGCCGGTGGCTGCATATTGGAGGGATTGCCTCCGACAGCCTGAACAGCAGGTTGCCCGTTGGATGATCCAGCTGCAGAGTTCACCATTCTTGAAGATCTCAGGCGCCCCCTTCCTGGCGCGCCAACTGTCAACTGTTGGAGTTGGCAGATCTCCTGACACTATGAAAGTGTTGAAGGAGTTTGTGGTTCGGTTTGGGCGCGCGGAGACTTAAGAAAGTGAAACGCGATTGGACACGAGTGACACAGTGGTTTACGTGGTTCGGGCCGCCTGAGCGTAATACCCTACTCCACGGGTGTGTGTGTGTGTTGTATTAACTTGTGAGCTTTTGAGAGTTCTAGAGTCCTCCCCTCGTGTATCGTCGGTTTGTCCTTTTATAGTATAAGGACAAACCGTTACAAGTCAGTCTGGCCCGACATGTGGCCCTGGCGGTTATTAGTATTGATACACGAGATTAATTGTTGTTAATAACCCTGTAACGGCTCCAACAGTGCCGTTACAGGTGTTAAGATCGTCCGATTAAATATCATTAACGTGGGATTAATGATAATTAATCGGGTCTTGAAGTCCGCGGCTGTCCTTTGGAGATCCGGAGCCGTTACAACGTCTCCCGGGGGCTTGAAGCGGCAAGCTCCGACGTATGGACACGTGGCAGCTCCGGAGCTTGCTTGGGAGAAGCAGGAAGCTCCGGGGTGGCTTGCCACGTGTCAGGTCCGGAGCTTCTCTCGGTCAGGGGTTACCTCCGGAGGTGCCGTTTCAGTATCTAGCCCGGAGCTTCACCCTTGTGGGTAACAGCTCTGGTCTGACAGTACACGTGGCAACCTAGGGGCTAACCATGTTGGAGAAGCGGGTCCGGTTACGTCTGGCGAGTGGGCCCCCGAGGGTCTTCAATTTGAGTAGATGTCCTTCCCTTGAGATCTTTGTATCCTCAGGGAGTGTATGGTTTTTAGGGTACCGACACAGTCCTTAATATAATATCGAGAGACACTATATATTTCTTTCACTAATGATGGATCATAAATAGATAGTTTAATCTAATGACTATATATATCATAACTCACAAAAGAAAATATAAAAATTCATATTTGTCGGTACTGAACATATTGGGTATCCTAGTGCGCAGGCTAAAAGCGCCTAAGTACCCTGCCTCCCCACTGAGGCAGGGTCCGAAGGCGCCACGTATACAGGAGGCACGCACCCCAGCCTTCCTCAGGTGCAGCCCCAACGCTGCCAAATGGACCTTAAGACGGGACCCGACTCCCCCGAAGAGACGGGCTCCCGAGTTGCCACGTGTTCAGCAGGATGGGACCCCGCTCCTCCATAGGAGTGGGCTCTGGTGCTGCCACGTGGCCCGAAGCACCAGGCCGACCCCCTCCCGTAGAGGCGGACTCCAACCCAACCACGTGTTCTGCAGTCCCAAGCTCCCATCTCATCTCAGAGACGGGCTCCGGTTGCCACGTGGCCCGCAGTACATGACCTGACATCCCCCGTAGAGGCTTGCTCCGGTGCTGCCACGTGTCCTGCAACTGATCCTGGACGATGGGTTGCAGGAGTTAAGGGGCGGTGCGTTCTGTCTAAATCAAGCATTGAAGACACATGCCCTCCCCCCAGCGCACAACGAGGCACACACCTTTTGTCAGGTACCGCTGCGCCCAATCGCATCACGGTGAATACGCAACAGGCCTACCTCACTCCGCCAAGTAGGTAGCTTACGGTAACAAGGCAGGTGGACGGGACATTCCCTGCCATCATCAACGACTACGCATGAGCCACTAGCGACCGAAGCGGCAAGACAACGAGACTTCAAGCCATGGTCAGAGGCAATGTAGCAGAGAAACTTTACACCTTTAAGGATAAGATCACCATGGGGCCACCTGTTGGGCCCCGGGCCCCACTTGTAAGGCGCTCTGCCTTCCTATAAAAGGATCGGGTAGCCTAAGTTACAAGACATGCACATTTAAACACTCAGATCCACAACTCAAACAAGCAATACAACACACACCATGGAGTAGGGTATTACGCTTTGGCAGCCCGAACCATGTAAAACCACCGTCTCACCATCTCTCACCCGCGCAACCTCACCTGAGGACTAAGCCCCGCCGATCAAGAACCTCCGTGGGCTACTCACATAGGAGGTCTGGGGGAAGTGTCGCAGAAACACTTTGACATTTGGTATAACACCCCAGCCACTACAGGTCTGGCGGTCGTTACTTCTGGTAGATCTCTAGGATCACAGACTAGCCCCACAGACCAACACTAGTCTTTTCTATGCATTTTGTCCTCACTCGTGCGCACCCGGGAAAACTTTTCGGTCGGTCACCCATCCATAAATTGCTCCGTGCCAGGCATGCTTAACCTCAGAGTTCTTTGCAGGTGGGCTTCCGAAAAAGAAGGTATACCTTGGTGGTATGGGTATTCTATAAATCATATTAAGTATTGAGCCAGGATATCACATTTGGTATGCTAGGTAGGGGCCTTTTCCTCTAAAAAGTGGTTGCACTTTTCACCACCATGGTGAACACCAAGCCATTGGATGGCGGCTCTAGAGGTCGCCGACACACCGAGGGTGGTCCTGTGACCAGACCCCGCTCTAGGGTGCAGTCTAGTCCGTCATACCCCAACGCAAATGCAGCTAGCTAGGGCGGTAGGTCCCAGCGCATGGCGGCCTAATCGACGCCCCTGGAGATGTCGGTTGCAAGTCCGGAGAGTGGTCTGGCAGCAGCCAGAGCCCTTCTTCACCACCCACCATCCATGAACGCTTCTCAGAGAGCAGCACAACAATGGGTCAACGACATGGACAACCTTGTCGTTGCCACCATCAACTCCCCGATCAAGGGAAGACATCATTTGTCGCTATCGTGCACGCCAACCATCTACCAATACTCCACCGTCTACCGCTCCTCCAGGATCCTGACAGAAGACCTCAGGGCGGACTCGAGCGCCATCGAGCGAACGAGGACATCCGCATCAACATTGAGCAGCAGCGGGAGAGGCGGCGTAACCTTGAGGTCGAGTAAGACCCTCAAGAGCCTGAGCAGCATGAATCCTTCATCGGAGGTGCGCCGCAGGTAAACCCTCTGCCACATCCACATCAAGATTACACTGGGATGACTACTCCCCAGCAATACACTGCACAACATGTTCTACAACAGTACTCTACGCATCATGTTCCTCACCAGCAAGTTCCACACCAGCAGGTGTTGTACCAGCAAGTGCCGCAACATCAGGTGCCGCAGAAGTACGCTACTATCGGTACCTCGCAGAATGGGTACCCCCGCGCACAAGGAGAAAATGACTAAGGACTCGGCCTCTACTTGGAGGCAGAGTCCGAGACTGCCACGTCATGGAGGGAAGGACCAGATCCTACCTCCCCGCTGGAGCGGGCTCCCGGGCTGCCACGTGGCCGGTAGGACCGGACCCTCGCCTCCCCACCGAGGCGGGCTCCAGGGCTGCCACGTGGCCGGCAGGACCAAACCCTCGCCTTCCCGCCGAGGTAGGCTCCGGGGCTGCCACATGGCCGGAAGGACCGAACCCTCGCCTCCCCGCCGAGGCAGGCTCCGGGGCTGCCACGTGGCCGGCAGAACTGGACTCTCGCCTCCCCGCCGAGGCGGGCTCCAGGGCTGCAACGTAACCATTGGAACCCCCGGGACCAGGCCCGTCTCGCCGCAAGGAAGGGCTCCTGAACTACCACGTGGCCCGCAGGGCTGAGCCTCTGCCCTTCCGCGGAGGTGGGCTCCAAAGGTGCCATGTGGCCTGTACAGCCGGGCGCTCAACTCCCCGCAGGGGCAGGCTCCGGTGCGACCACGTGGCGGAGGACCAACTCAATGCAGTAGGAGGCCGCAGTAAAGGAAAGAGTGCGCTGCTCAGACAGGCATTAAGTACACGCGCCTTCCCCAGGTGAAGCGGAGTTGCGCATGCGAAAGTCAAGGCTCCAGTGTCCTGTCTTTTCCAAGTAGCCGATACAGACCCACTACGCAAGACGAACGAGTGAGCCGTGGGGACAAGACAACGGGACATGCCCTGCCATCATCAACAACTATGTGTAGCCCTGGTGCACGACGCGGCGGGACGACACATTGAAGCCCCTGACATAGGGAAGTAGATATCATTTAATCATAGATCTTGTATAGGATTTGGCTCTCCCGGGACCACCTGTCGGGCCCTGGGGCCCACCTTGTGACTGCAGAGTCCTTAGACTATAAAAGGACTCGGCAGGCGACCTTCACAAGGGATCGATCGAACTCACACACGCTCAAGCAAGGCAATACACAAACACTCCCGTGGACGTAGGGTGTTACGCTCTGGCGGCCCGAACAACGTAAACTCTCTGTGTTCACCATCTCGCTACGCTCAATCTCCTGGGACTAGCCCTCGTGAATCCAAAGAATCTCCGCGGGCTGCTCTCTAAGCAGGTCCGGGGGAAGTGTCGTTTAAGACCTTCGACATTTGGCGTGCCAGGTAGGGGGCTTTTTCCCAGTGAAGATTTCCACCGGCAGCAATGGTGAACGGCCATTCCAACGCCGGTTCGTCCAGGCCGCTGTCACCGCGACAGGTAGTAGCTGAGGACCAGGCATCATCTCGCTCTAGGGCAGGATCCCGCTGTAGAGCAGCAAGGTCGGGACCTTCGCATTGCCTTGCTATCACCTTGCCGGCTGCAGGCTGACACGCCACACCACGGCGTACTCCAGCCGTGACAGCAGCTACGGCGCCGCCGGCTGCGAGCCCAGAGAGTGCGCTCGTAGCAGCGCGCACGCTACTCCACAACCCACCTACTGGGGATGCTCCTCGGGGAGCAGCTCAGCAGTGGATCAACGACGTCGACCACCTCATCACCGCTGCGCTCAACGCACCTCCACCAAGGGGGACACATGCCCAACCGATGCATGTGTCGTTGTCACGGACTCCAACAGTTGACCGGTGGACGGCAGACTCGCGCTCGACCAGGATCTCGACAACAAACCTAAGAACCGGGCTGCATCGCCGCAGGTCAGGAGAAGACTACCGAGTCACCATCGAGCGACAGAGGGAGCGACAGCGCAACCTCGAGGCAGATTATGGTGCGCCGGGCCTTGAGCCCCAGGCTCACACCGTGCCTCCACCGCGTCTGGCGTACGTTACGCCGCCTCCATACCAGGCGTACGTCACGCCTCCACCTCCACAGGCGTATGCTGCACCACCCCAGCCTCAGGTGTACGCAGGCCCACCTGCTCACTAGGGGTATGCAGTGCCACGACCGGCGCCAGCCAGCCCCAGCCAAGGGTGTGCAGCTCTGGCACCTCACCTCCGTTTCGTGGTCTGGCCACGAAAGTTCTGGCAACACATACCGGAGAAGTACGAAGGGAGCGTCAACCCGAGCGAGTTCCTGCAGATCTACTCCACCGCGATACTAGCTGCAGGAGGCGACGAGGTCATCATGGCTAACTACTTCCCCGTTGTCCTGACTGGCCCAGCCCGGTCATGGCTCATGAACCTACCCCAGGGGTCCATAACCTCCTGGGATGAGCTGTGCTGACAGTTCGTGGTGAACTTCGGCAGTTCCTACAAGCGTCAGGCACATAGCTTGACCTCCACGTCGTCAGATAGTGTGCTGGGGAGTCGCTGCGATCGTTCATCCAGCGGTTCTCTCAAGTACGAAACACCATCCCTCATTTCGCTAGCGCATCAGTTATTTTTGCGTTCAGACAGTGTGTGATGGACAAGAAGATGCTCGAGAAGCTAGCCACGCACGAAGTGTGTGATGTCTTCGAGATGTTCGCTCTTGCAGACAGATGTGCTAGGGCAGCTGAGGGATGCAACTGGCACTCCCAACCTTCCTCAAAGGCAAGGGAGGCCACGCCGACTGAAGAAAGAGCCTCTGCAAGGAGCAGCGGCAAGAAGAAGAAGAAGAAGAAGGGCAATGGCAAGAACAAGCCAAAGCCCAGAGCCCATGCGGTGGCGGCCGTAGCACCCGGCAGAGCCCGGGCGCCGCGCCGAGACAAGCACCCTCTGCAGTCACCAGAACCCGAGGAGCCTGACTTCAAGTGCCCAGTGCACCGCACAAATAGCCATAGCGCTAGCGAGTGCCGAGAAGTGAAGAAGTTTGCGGAGCGCTTCCGCGTGCAAAAACAGAAGCAGCAGCGCCAGGAGGGCGCGCCTCCCCGCCAGAGGGAGGGTAAATAGAAAGTTGATCCTAAAAAGGAGGATGACAGCGAGATGGGGTTCCAGGAACCCCAGAGGGCGGTGAAGGCCGTCTTCGAGGGTGGCGACTCCGACTCCAGCAGCGATAAGGAGCATCGCAAGACTCTCCACGTCATCTACGGGGGTGCCACAGATCCCACATCCCGAAACGTGGTGAAGACTCTGCGACGGGCAGTGGCCGCAGTGGCCCCCGCTCTGAGCCCAGCTCCCTACCACAAGTGGATGAGCACGGCAATCAGCTTCGATGCCTCTGACTGCCCGAAGAACATGGCGGGAGCAGGCGTGCTCCCGTTGCTGGTGTCCCCTACCATTGCCAACGTGAAGGTCTTTCACGTGCTGGATAGATGGTGGGGCAGGCCTCAACCTCATCTCCACGGCGGCCTTCTGGAAGCTGCAGCTGCTGATGTCCCGGCTCACACCTTCGAGCCCGTTCTCAGGTGTCGGACCGGGGCAAATCCTCCTGTACGGTAACATTCACCTCCCGGTGACCTTTGGGACCCGGAGAATTACCGTACAGAGAGCGTTTTGTTCGACGTGGTGGACGTCGACCTCTCCTTCAACGCAATCATCGGGAGACCGGCGCTCTACAGGTTCATGGCTGTAGCCCACTACGGCTACCTCGTCCTGAAGATGCTGATGCCTTCCGACGTCCTCAGGGTCAGAGGGGACCGCTCAGCTGCACTATCCGCCTTGGAGCAGCTCCAGGCACTCGTAGCAGGGAGGGCTCCGGCTCCAGGGGCACGAAGGAGAGTCGACCAAAACAGGGCCCGATGCAGCGGGCCTCCACTTCAGCACCCCGCGTGCGACCAGTCGAAGATGGCATCCCGGTAAAGGTCGTCAGGATTGGCTCCGAGGCTGCCCAGACAACCCGCATCATGGGGAACCTGGACAACAAATAGGAACTCGCGCTCGTCACCTTCCTCCGGGACAACATTGATGTGTTTGCATGGCAACCATCACAAATGCCCGGGATCCCCAGGGAGGTGATTGAGCACCATCTGAAGATCTACCCCGACGCCCGACCGGTGCAACAGAAGCCCAGGAAACAGTCCATCGAGCGACAGAACATCATCCGTGAAGAAATCAAGAAGCTACTCGATGCTGGTTTCATTTGGGAGGTCCACCACCCACGGTGGTTGGCCAACCCTGTTGTCGTTCCCAAGGCTGGCGGGAAACTCCGGATGTGCATCGACTACACCAACCTCAATAAGGCATGCCCAAAGGATCCATTCCCTCTTCCTAGGATAGATCAAGTAGTAGACTCAACATCAGGCTGTGATCTTCTGTGTTTCCTAGATGCATATTCTGGTTTCCACTAACTACCAATGTCTAGGGAAGATGAGGAACACACTGCTTTCATAACAGTAGATGGCCTGTATTGTTATGTCTCCATGCCTTATGGACTTAAGAATGCTCTCCCCACCTTTGTACGTGCAATGCATAAGACATTTGGGGACCTCATTAGAGATCTGGTAGAGGTGTATGTCGATGACATCTTGGTAAAGATTAGAGCCCGCACATCCCTATTAGACAACTTAGCCCAAGTCTTCAGCAAGCTGCGCGCGACACGCACGATGCTGAACCCCGACAAGTGTGTTTTTGGGGTTTTTGTAGGGAAGCTCCTTGGTTTCTTGGTCTCACACCGAGGAATCGAAGCTAACCCAGAGAAGATTAAGGCAATAGAACTGATGTTGCCGCCGGCCCGCATCAAGGATGTGCAGAAGCTTGCAGGGTGTTTGGCAGCCCTCAGCCGGTTCATCTCAAGACTGGCTGAGCGAGCGCTGCCCTTCTTCAAGATTCTACGGAAGTCGGGTCCCTTTGTGTGGACCGAGGAAGCGGAAGCGGCGTTCCAGGAGCTCAAGAAGCACGTGACGATGCTACCCATTATGGTGGCGCCAGAACCCGGCGAACCACTCATGCTGTACATCACCTCAACAACGGAGGTGGTCAGCATGGTCTTGGTTGCAGAGTGGCCGGAGCTACTGCCGCAGCAAGCACCCGAGGGAGCCCCTGAGGAGGAAGCTGAGCCTCAGGGCCCGGACCCAGCAAAGGACCCCCTCGTTGTGTGCTCTAGTGACCAAGTGCCCTCCGGGTCCCAGCCCCCGGAGGTCCGACTAGATCCTGGGGGCCACATTCCCCAGGATACAGACACATTGCAAGGAGCTCCGGACCCCCCAGGGAGGGTTCGGACCTCCCAACGACCGGTATACTACATCAGTGAGGTCCTCCATGAAGCAAAAACAAGATATCTGGAGGTACACAAACTGTTGTATGCAGTGCTCATAGCGTCAAGGAAGCTCCGACATTACTTCCAGGCTCACCGGGTTTCAGTGGTCACCTCTTTATCACTAAAGACCGTACTCCACAGCCCCAACTCGAATGGCAACTTCGCCAAGTGGGCAGCAGAGCTGGCGGAGTTCAAGATGGAGTTCTTACCTCGACATGCAGTCAAGAGCCAAGCACTGGGAGACTTCTTGGCAGAATGAACTCCATCGCCAAGCAATCCAGGGGGCCCGGATAACGAAGAAACGGTGCCCAAGGCCCCAGTTTTCATCGAAACCCCCTGGACACTCTACTTCGACGGCTCCTCGCGGAAGCAGGGGGGCCGGCGCCGGGGTCCTGCTCCTCACCCCGACTGGGGAGTAGTTCAAGTACATGGTGCACCTCGACTTCAAGGCGACTAACAACATGGCGGAATACGAAGCCCTAATCTTTGGGCTAAAAACTGCCCTGACCCTCAATGTCCGTCAGCTTATGGCTAAAGGTGATTCCTAGCTGATCATCAAGCAAGCCAAAGAGGAGTGCAGCTACAACGAACCTCAGTTGGCAGCATACTTGCTGCATGTCCGGAAGCTGGAGAAGGACTTTGAAGTCTTGGACCTGTGCCATGTACCCCAAGCCAACAACTCAATCGCAGACGACCTGTCAACGAAGGCCTCCATAGGGGCCCCCGTGCGTGAAGGAGTCTTTACAAGGACGTTACCGCGACCAACTGCCCGGGCGGCCGAACCGGGCGAAGGGGGTGAGCCCAGCACCTCGAAGCTGGCATTCCCGGTGGCCCTGCTACCATGGAGTCCACCAAGGATCGTATGCGCCACCGGGGGCTCCGAGCTACCGGGCGCCCAAGATCCAGAGGATCAAGCAAGTCCCAATGCATGGATCTCGGAGGTCCGGGACTACTTGAAAGACAACATCCTTCCCGAAGAACATGCCCTGGCAGAAAAGATTGTCTGCATGGCTAAGAGGTACACACTGGGGGAAGGGGATCTCTACCGGCGTGGCGCCAATGACATCCTGCTGCGATGCATTACCCAGGAGGAGGACTGCGACTTGCTCGCAGAGATCCATGGAGGCGAGTGTGGGAACCACGCGTCATCCCGCACGCTAGTCGGTAAAGCCTTTCAGCATGGCTTTTACTGGCCGACAGCACTCCAAGATGCAGCCGAGATGGTCAAGAGATGCAAGGCGTGCCCGTTCCATGCGAGGCAGATCCACACACCAGCTCAGGCGCTGCAGATGATCCCTCCCTCATGGCCATTTGCTGTATGGGGGTTGGATATCCTGGGACACTTTCCCAGAGCCGTCGGAGGATTCCGACACCTCTACGTCGTCGTAGACAAGTTCACCAAGTGGCCGGAAGCCGCCCCAGTTGTCACCATCAACAAGCAGTCAGCAGTCAAATTCATCAAGTCGATCGTCTGCCGGTTCGGGGTCCCGAGCAGAATCATCACTGATAACAGGACCCAGTTCACAAGTGCAGCGTTCCAGGAATACTGCGAGGACCTTGGGATCCAAGTCTGCTATACATCCGTTGCCCATCCAGAGAGCAATCGACAGGTCGAGAGGGCCAATGCAGAGATCCTAAAGGGCCTCAAGACTCGCACATTCTCACACCTTGAGAAGCATGGTGCAAATTGGGTAGATGAGCTTCCGTGTGCGCTGTGGGCTAGCCGGACATCAACCAGCCGGGCTACAGGGGAAACGCCTTTCTTCCTAGTGTACGGGGCAGAGGCCGTCCCCCCCCCCCCCCCCCCCCCCCCCCCCCCTAGAAATTACCAGGGGATCCCCCCGGCCGTGCAGGACCAGTTCCGGCGTGAAGACGTGGACCTTGTCGACGAGGGACGAGTGAGAGTGGCTCTCTGAAATGCACGGTACAGTCAGGCGCTCCGGCGCTACCACCAGAGGATCGTGCGGAGTAGGGAGCTAAAGGTAGACGACCTGGTGCTGCGTCGCATACTCTCCCGGGAAGGGGCTAACAAACTCTCCCCCAGATGGGAGGGCCCTTCCGGGTTACAGAGGTATGCCGCCCAGGGTGCGTCCGCCTAGTTACGGAGGATGGAGAGCGACTGCCCAACCCATGGAACATCGAGCACCTCCGTAAGTTCTACCCCTAGACCAGTGTTAGGACAATTTTATTTCATTGTAAAAGGTACATAGTGCCTAGGGACAGTACTTAGGGTAACTAAGGCTACGTAGAAGGGGCTTTGAGTGCACATTTCGCTTAGCCTGGTCCAAAACCCTAAGTAGGTGCACTCAACTTCCTTTGACGCCCGGGCCGGGTCGTTCCCCTTGTAAAGTTTGTTCCATCTTATGGGAAACCGCAATGAAAGAATGTTGTCCTGCCCTGTATAGGGTTTTTTCATTCAAAAAATTATCTTTATTTTTTTATGATATTACTGTAAGTTCGCCGTAGCTCGTGATCTATCATGGGCGCTATCATTTTTTCCCTGCTTTAGCAATAGTGGGAGCCTTGTTGTCTGGTTGCAGGTGGGGTCGCTTGAGGTACCTGCAATGTGCCTGGGGCCTCGAATGTTCCCATACTCGAGGGCATGTGTCTCCAGACGGTCTCCCCCGGTAAAGGCTTACGTCGAGCGGGAGGTCTAGGGGCATATCCTGCTTAGCCTGGTCCTGTACCCTAAGCCTGTGCGCCTTGCCTCCCCAGCGCTGCAGCTGAGTACTGGGGGCCAGATGGACCCCCCTTAAGTAGTATGGATAGCGAGCCCTAGGTGCAGATGCACTGAATTACCCAAGCCCCATGAGTCATCCCAAGATCGTAAGTCAAGCGACACTAAAAAAGAGCAGGGGAGAAATGACCAGCGGACAGAATTACTTCTCCTATTTTTGATCTATACGCAGGTCTTCAAGGAGTTATTCTGGCAATAACCGTCAGAGTACCCACGAAGATGGTGGGCACGCCGGACTGAGGATCTGGTGGCACCCCCAGGGGGCCCGCCGTTGACCTTTCACCGAAGATGGTGGACACCGCCGGACTGAGGCTCCGGTGGCACCCCCAGGGGGCCCGCCGTCGACCTTTCACCGAAGATGGTGGGCACCCCTGACTGAAGCTCCGGTGGCACCCCCAGGGGGCCCGCCGTCGACCTCTCATCGAAGATGGTGGGCACCGCCAGACCTGCCCACCGAAGCTCCGGCGGCACCCCCATGGAGGCCGTCGTCGACGTCCTTGCATACTCAGTTACAACAATGCTACTTACGCATCCTAAGATCCCCTGCAACCGTCCACCCTAAGTTCTAGGTATTTGACAGGTGTGCCATAACAACTGGCCACACCTGTCAGGGGGCCACACTCTGGGGGACTGCAGGTCTGGGAAGCTAAGGAACAACAGGCAACTAGAAGATATTGCTGAAAAGTAAAACATGCTAAGTATGAGGGGCACTCCAAGCAGATTTTTTGTTCCAAAATAAAGGTCATTCATCACAAACAACTACAAAGAAAAACTGAAAGAAACACAAGATACAAGCAGAGCATGGGGAGCCCTCAGCCGCTCCGCTGGAACCTTGAAGTAATGAGCGCCACCGCATCTGAGACTTTAGATTTGGCAGCCTCCTCCCTCTCGGCAATGGGCCCCTCGAGGACCGGTTGAAGAGAGACATCAGGGTACCAGCTCCGGTAGCAGGACAGGATGTGCGTCGCCACCTCCTTCACCAACATCTTCCCTTCTGCCTCCAGCTGGTTGTCGATGATGGCCCCCAGCGAACGCATCCTCGAGCTGGTGGAGTCAAGGGCTGGGAACACCTGACTCACCTCCTGCGCTGGTTCCCCCACGCGCATCGGGCTAAAGCTGAGTGACACCAGAGCTGAGTTGGCGCCGCCCAGGAACTCCCAGACCTTCCGGGCCTCAATAGAACGCGACGCCCGGAGCTCCTGCACCTCCTGCCGGGCTGCCGCCACCGCCCGGGGGCCGCCGTCCAGGAACCGCTCCTCCTTGGCTGCCAGGGCCCTCTCGCGCTCGCTGACCTTCCTCTCGCGGTGGCTCAAGTCACCCTCCTTGAGGGTGATGTCAAACTCGTGGTCCAAGAGAGCCTGGCACTCAACGAACTGGGCTTGCTGCACCTCAGCCAGGGCAGCATCCCAGCGGTCTAGCTCGGCAGTGCGGATTCTCGCCCTTCCTGCTGGAGGACGAGCCGGCGGGAGGTCGCCTCCACCTCAGTCTGCTTCACCGCCAACTCCTGCTCCCGTTCGGCAAGAGCAGCCTCCCGGTGAGATAACAGCTGTTGGAGCTCCTCGCAAGACTATAGGCGGGAGCTGGCCTCAGCATGGATCGCCGCGGCGTCCGCCTTGAGCTTCTGGGTGACGGCGTCCAGACGAGCAATAAACTCGCGCTCCTGGTCGAGGATTTTCATCTCCTCCCGGACAACCGCCTCCCGCTGCGCCACCCGGCTCTTCTTCAACCGGGTCCGGGCTTCCAGGGTCCTCGCCCATTTCGAGAGCCGGTCCTCCTCGTCCTCAAGCCTCCCACTCTCCCGATCGAGGGCCGCCCGAGCCTTTCGAAAACCGGAGTAGGCTAAGACCATAGCTTAAGACAGGGGGAGGGGCTCCACCGTAGCCGCGGGTCCCTGCCTCCCCACCTCTTCAATATCGTCCTCCATTTGGAGGACCACCGGGGAGACGGGGACTAGAACTCCCCCAGTCAGAGAAGGCGGGGGGGGGGGGGGGGGGACCGCCCCTGGAAGCAGGCGCGTCGTCTCCAGGGGCCCCCCTCCCCAGCGGAGGCCCCAACACTGCTGCCGACGGCTCCTAAGCCGGCTCCAGGAGCTCCACCCGGGGCGGTGGCGCCAGCCGACATAGTAGTGCCAGTCGGTGCGGTAGCATCGGCCGGTGCGGAGTAGCCAGTGCATTCAGAGACATTGGCGGGCGCGGCACCAGTTGCCGGTGCGCACTGTGGACCCTCAGCAGCAGCTGTAGGGGCCTCGGGCACGAAGGCCTGGGGCACCTCGGCGGCAGCAGCCCGGTGCGCCCGAGCAGGGTCCGAGGCTGCAGAGGAGCCCCGTGAGCTGGCTGGAGCAGCATGCCCACCAGCAAAAGGGCGCGCGGGCGGAGGATTAGCCGCGGTTGCGCTGAAAACAGACAAACCCGAATCATAAGGATATTATAGGGTGAGCACACAGCAAAGAACATCCAAGATGAAATTTATGCAGACTTATCGGGGGACGTTGAAGCTCCACCGCTTCCCGAAAGGGTTGGGGGGGTCTGGACCCCCCAGACCCGTGGCGGGGGCCGCTGCGTGTGCTGGGGGCCCTTGAGATGGAGGAGTCGGCGACATCACCGAAGTCTGGTGCTCCTCCAAACGACGAGGGAACACTGGGGTCCCATCGGCGTTGAGGAGCCTCCCCTTCTTGCGAGTCGAGGACTCAGGCAGCAAAGTGGTGCCACTGGCACCCCTTGACACCGAGTACGGTGACGACCGGGCGCGCTTCTTGGGGGTTGGGTCCGACACTAGCACTGGTGCTTTCTCTTTCCCCATATCAGCAGAGGTGCCGACACCTCCCCGCTAACTGAGCTGGAGCCCACTTGAGGGGTCATAACTCGAGGGATCTTCGACGCTTGAGGGATCTCTGCCTCCCTCAGCGTCGTCGGCAATGTCGACACCCTCGGCATCGTTGGCAATCTCGACCCCCCGAAACGTGTCTCCAATCTAGCGCTGCGCCAGCCCGCACTCGTCGAGCGTCGACATTGCCTTTAGCAACCGCCTCTTCAACTCGGAGTCTGAGCACAGGGGGCGGTAGGCCGCCGGAAAGGCCAATCCCTCAGGGGAAACATCGTCGGGGCAGACCCGGACCAGCATATCATGCAGCAGCTGCTCGTCCGGGTTGGAGTTGGAGTCAGTCTCGAGCCGGGTGCAGTCCATTGGACCGGTGTACATCCATGCCGGGCGGACGTGGCGCTGGAGTGGAGCCATGCGTCGGGACCTGAAGTCCCTCAACACCATCGCAGACGTCAGCCCGTGGTCCGCCAGCATCTTGATCCTCTCCAACACCGGGTCGAACGCCCTCTCCAGCTCTGGGCGCTCCTCCCAAAATGACCGCTCGGAGTAGCGGCTCCCGGTGGGGAGGCACATCCGGTCGTGAGCCTCGACCTTGATGATCATCCAATCTTCGTCCATTGCTCCCATCATGCAGAGCTGAAGGAAGCAATGTACCTAGAGGGGACCTTGGTTCGGCGCTGAAATTAGTAGGCGCCGAGCTAATCCTTTGAGCTTTTGCCGGTGGCCCTCAGTACAAAGAAGTACCTGAAGAGCTTCACCGACGGCATCACCCCCACGAACATCTCGCAGAGGTGAGCAAAGACCGCCAACAAGGCGATCGAGTTCGGCGGGAGGTGGTGAAGTTGGAGGCTGAAGGTCTCCAGAAGCATTACCAGGAAGGCGGATGCTGGCGGAATGAAGCCGGCCAGCACGTACGACGAGAAAAGCACCATTTTCCCGTCGGTGAGGTTCAGTGGGAGCTCCCCACAACGGAGCCACTTATCCTACTCAGGGGCTTGCCAGCCGAGCAGCCGACGCAAGGGGGCCAGATCGCTAGACCTGGACAGCCGGGACCTGGGCAGGATGCTCGCCATGAGGTTGAAGGAGGAGGCTTTGAAAGGGAAGATCGGGAGCTAGAGCGCAAGAACTGGGCTTGGGGCACGAGCGCAAGGATGAAGAAGCGAAAGAAAGGACCCTTTGGGGGAAAGGTCTCTTTTTATTCACCTCTGCAAGCCAACAGACGCGGCATGTGAATCGCCACAACCTCGGTAGAAGAGCAACAGACCCGCATAGGCAATGACATGAGGGCTCGAGTCGCTCGACAAAGAAGACGAGCCGGGTGGCCAACTATGCGGGAGGTAACTCGGCGGTTTCTAAAAAGGCAAAAGCAGCAGAAGTGCAGGAGCCACCTTGGGAACCACCGCAGTTAAAGCACGATTGAAAGCAGAATTCATGTCGCGCGGTGCACGTCCTGCGCCTCCGCTTACAAGAGGGAGACGCGTCGCCATGATGACAGGGACGTGCCACCCAGGGAACTGCCCCGAATTGGAATCAAAAGAGTTGCGCAGGAAGATAAGGAAGAAGACCCTACCTGCGGTATCGACGACTCTCCCGAGGTGGGCTCGGGGGCCACTGTCAGTACCCCGCAGACCGAGTACCCCCGCACACAAGGAGAAAACGGCTAAGGACTCGGCCTCTACTTGGAGGCAGAGTTCGAGGCTGCCACGTCGTGAAGGGAAGGACCAGATCCTACCTTCCCGCCGGAGCGGGCTCCCGGGCTGCCACGTGGCCGGCAGGACCGGACCCTCGCCTCCCTGCCCAGGCAGGCTCCGGGGCTGCCACGTGGCCGGCTGGACCGGACCCTCGCCTTCCCGCCGAGGCAGGCTCCAGGGTTGTCACATGGCCGGCAGGACCGGACCCTCGCCTCCTCGCCGAGGAAGGCTTCGGGGCTGCCATGTGGCCGGCAAAACCGGACTCTCGCCTCCCCGCCGAGGCGGGCTCCGGGGCTGCCACGTAGCCATTGGAACCCTCGGGACCAGGCCCGTCTCCCCGCAGGGAAGGGCTCCTGAACTACCACATGGCCCGCAGGGCTGAGCCTCTGCCCTTCCGTGGAGGTGGGCTCCGGAGGCGCCACGTGGCCTGTACAGCCGGGTGCTCAACTCCCCGCAGGGGCAGGCTCCGGTGCGACCACGTGGCGGAGGACCAACTCAATGCGGTAGGAGGCCGCAGTAAAGGAAAGGGTGCGCTACTCAGACAGGCATTAAGTACGCGCGCCTTCCCCAGGCAAAGCGGAGTCGCGCATGCGAAAGTCAAGGCTCCAGTGTCCTATCTTGTCCAAGTAGCCGGTACAGACCCACTGCGCAAGACGGACGAGTGAGCCGCGGGGACAAGACAGCGGGACATGCCCTGCCATCATCAACAACTATGTGTAGCCCTGGCGCACGACGAGGCGGGACGACACATTGAAGCCCCTGACAAAGGGAAGTAGATAGCATTTAATCATAGATCTTGTATAGGATTTGGCTCTCCCCGGGCCACCTGTCGAGCCTCGGGGCCCACCTTGTGAATACAGAGTCCTTGGACTATAAAAGTACTCGACAGGCGACCTTCACAGGGGATCGATCAAACTCACACACGCTCAAGCAAGGCAATACACAAACATTCCCGTGGACGTAGGGTGTTACGCTCCGGTGGCCCGAACCACGTAAACTCTCTGTGTTCACCATCTCGCTGCGCTCAATCTCCTGGGACTAGCCCTCGTGAATCTAAAGAACCTCCACGGGATGCTCTCTAAGCAGGTCCTGGGGAAGTGTCATTTACGACCTTCGACAGCTACAAAGCAAGCTCTACAGCATCTGTACATCGTGCAGGCTGCAACGTCGCGCTCGTTGTACAGCGTGTCATAGACATCCCCAAGATACGCTGCAGCGTACACCTCCGCGATGAAGGCCACCGGAGGGTGCACGACCTTGGCCCCGTAGCTTCGGATGACGACATAGCCGCGCAAGTTCCAGCCACACCTGCTAGAGAAGTTCGACAGGAGCGTCAACCCCGTTGAGTTCCTCCATATCTACACCACGACGCTCCTAGCTGCAGGGGCATATGAGATCATCCTGGCGAACTACTTCCATGTTGCCCTGACCGGCTCAACCCGGTCATGGCTCATGAACATTTCTGAGGGTTCCATAACCTCTTGGGAAGAGCTCTTCTAGCAGTTCATGGCGAACTTTGGCAGCTCCTACACGTGTCCTGGCATCGAGCTCGACCTCCACGTCGTGCGCCAGTAACCCAAGGAGATGTTGCGATTGTTCATCCAACGGTTCTCCCGGATACGCAACTCCATCCCCAACATCTCGAACGCTTCTATCATAGTTGCATTCTGACAGGGTGTGCGGGATAGGAAGATGCTCGAAAAGCTATCCACGCACAACGTGCAAGATGTCTCGGAAATCTTCTCCATCGCTGACCGGTGTGTCAGGGCTGCAGAGGGTCGCAGCTGGCACTCACAGCCTGCCTCCGAGGCGGGTAAAGCCAGCCAGACCGGCGAGGATGCCACTAACCACGGTAATAGCAAAAAGAAGAACAAGAACCGGGGTGCCGGTCAGAACAAGCCGCTGCAGGGGGCACTCGTTGCCGCATCAGCTACGACTGGTTGTTCCAAACCCCCACACCCCTACAAGCGCCCGCGCCAGCCACCTGCAGTTGGCTATGACGTACGACCCTGCCCACTGCACAAGACTTGTGACCACACCGCAGATGACTGCCGGGAGATCGAAAGGTACGTCGAGTGGTACCAAGAGCGGGTGCAACGGCGCTCTGAAGGCGCACTGAAAGTGCATCTAGGCATCCCTTGTGGGTTTTGGTTAATTTATGACAAACAAATGAGATCCTAGTAAAATTGTTGACATGAGCGCATGTTTTAATGAAATTATGAAGAAAGCGCAAAAAGAAAGGAGAATGAGGAATCTATATGGAAAGAGCTCAATAACTGAACAAAATACTTTGTTCTGTATGGAGTGTGTTGGAGAAACATGCCCCAAGAGCTCAAGCAAAAGAAATCACCCTCACTGCACAAAATTTCACAAATCTGGACTAGTCTGATATTCACCGGACTAGTCCAATATCTCTCTGACTAAGATCGGACAAGTCCCACTAGTGCGGACAAAAACGGACAAGCCCGCCCCAGTGCAGACTTGTCCTCGGGACCTCACACTTTACACAGAAACAGACAAGTCCGATATCACCAAGGACTAATACGAAAACTCTCTTACTAAAATCGGACAAGTCCTCCAAGTGCGGACTTGTCCTCGATTCTACATGAGGTTCACCACACCGGACTAGTCTAATATGTGTCGGACTAGTTCGAACATTTTTAGAGACCTAATCGGACTAGTCCGCTCATTTCTGGACAAGTCCGATATATCAAAACACTTAGGGTTTCCCACACGCCGCACACCGGACTAGTCCGTAGTCCACCACGAACTAGTCCGGACATCGCAAACCCTAACAGTAACTTTTGGAAACCCTAGTATAAATATAAGTGTACGTCCCTACAACCAAATCTCTCGACCCCATGCGTTGTCACACCTCCCAAGAGCCCAAAATACACGACTCTCCACACAATCTAACCCTAGAAAGATAAAATCTTTGAGGATTAGCAATTGATCAAAGGAGAGACTCGTTCTACACGTCTTGAGCTTTTGATTTTGATTCTCTCGCACACTCTTGTTCTTTATTGTACATCTTTCGAGTGTGTTGGTGGTGTTCATCATTGTAAATCTTGGGGAGCCCTCAATTTGTGAGAAGGCCCCTTGAACACGGTTATTTGCCCCTTTGTGGTTAGTGGAATAGAATCGACCTCTGTGGCGATTCGACGAGGGTAGGGTTGGTGAAGACCCGGTCCTCCGTGGAATCCTCAACGTGGATGTAGGTTTCCTTCGTGGGAATCGAACCACGGGATAAAATCTTGTGTTGCTTACTTTTGTTCTTATTGTTTATCATATTCTAGGGTTTACTCAATCATGTATAACTTACGTTAAAATATTGAAATCAAAGTTAACTTGTGCCATACATAGTTTCATTGTCGTGATACATCCAAATTACAACTTACTTTCCGCTGCATAGAGTACTTGACGTGAATTCTGCGATCAAACTTGATCGTTCTAGTCCGCACACACCAGACTAGTCCGCACCATACCGGACTAGTCCAATTTTTCTGTATTTTATCAAGTTGTTAAGTGATTTAGGATCAGATGAAAGTTCAAAAAGCCTATTCACCCCCCTCTAGGCTACATTCAAATTGGTATCAGAGCAAGGACTTTTCAAAAGAGACTCACCGCTCGAAGAGAAGATTTCAGATATTAAGGATGTACACAAGAACTTCAACCAAGAGAAGGGTGACGATGAAAAGACTCAGAAGTTGGAGAAGCTCCTCGACACCATCCAAGACTGCAAGGATGAAGATGAGGAGATGCTAGAACTAAAGGCACTCCTAAGGAAGAAGTCACTATCTCCAAAAGGGAAGATAAAGATCAATGATGAAAAGAAGAAGAAGGGGAGTAGTAACACCGACTACTCCCAATATCTTTTTAACTATGATCGGTTAAATTCAAACAATAATCATTACTTATCAAAGGGAAAGCACCTTTCTTCGATGGCAATGACTACTCTATGTGGAGACAAAATATGAAAATGCATCTCATATCACTTAAACCCAGCTTGTGGCATATAGTGTGTACATGGATAGATATTCCGAATGACGATGAAGAGCTCACACCAGGCCAAGAACACGCTATTCATCGAAACGCTCAAGCTGCAACTGTCATAACATAGTCATTGAGCCGAGACGAGTTAACCAAGGTGGATAGACTCGAAATTACAAAGGAGATATGGGACACTTTACAAACCACACATGAAGGTGATCGTCATGTGCGAGAAGCCAGGATTGAAATGATTGAAGGCGAATTGGGAAGATTCGCTATAAAAGAAGATGAGTCACCATAAGATATGTACAATCGATTGAAGAATCACATCAACAAAGTTCGAGCATATGGAAGAAATAAGTGGAATGATCACGAGGTCGTAAAGCTAATTCTTAGAGCTTTCATGCCTCACAATGTAACCCTATGCTCGATGATTAGAAAAAGCCCCGGGTATCGGAAAATGACCCCGAATGAACTTCTTGGAAAGATTATCAATTTTGAGATGATGGAGAAACAAGCAAAGCACGTCAAAGAGATTGTCGACCTTACCTCGGCAAAGAAGAAAGGAGTTGCTTTGAAGTCCACCTGTAAACCTATTTCAAAAGAAGCTCGAGAAGCTCGAGAAGAAGACGTCAGTGACGATGAAAGCAGTGATATAGATGAATAAGATATGATCCTATTCATGAAGAAATTCAAGAAAATGATGAGAAGAAGACAAGGTGGTAGACCAAATGAAGGAAGACATAGATACAAACCAAGACCAAAAATGAGGCGCGCTTGCTATAACTGTGGAGAATACAACCGTTTCATAGTTGATTGTCCTCATGAAGAAAACAAGAGGAAGACCAAGGACAACGAGCCTCAACCCAAGAAGATGTTCAAGAAGAAGAAGCAATTCGGACAGACGCATCTAGGGAAGGAGTGGGACTCCAATGATGAGTCTTCATCCGAAGAGGAAGAGGAGATGGCTACCATAGTTATCAAGGAGACAACCAAGAAATCCACCCTCTTCTCAACCATGGGTGCATGGAAGGACAACGACAACACATGTCTAATGGCAAAGGAAGGTAAAAGAAAGGTAACAACTAAATCTTCCTCCTCGTATTCCTTTGCTAGTGATAGTGATAATTCTAGTGAGGATGATAGTTATGATGAAAATGAATACTTGCTTAGTGGTTTAGATAAGAAAACTACTGCTAAGATGAAGTTTTTAATGGATAAGCTTGTTGATATGGAGGAGCTAGTTGATCGTCAAAAAGATATGATCATCCTCCAAAAGGAAGAATATCTTAATACCATTATAATAGTGTGAGACTTGCTCATTTACAATTGGATTAGGATTTCGACGCTAATTAATCTTTTTAACACCAAAACACTCCTAAATAGACCAAATTACTCTTAGTTTGTCTAAAAATAGAAAAGATTAACGGGAAATAAAAATCAGAAATACATAACAAAAGTTTTAAAATCACATAAAATTACAAAAAAAGAAATATATTTTGAAAAATTTTAAAAACGACTTTTGGCAAAAAATTATCAAAAAACAGGAAAATTATACAAACAAAAGAAAATAGGTTTATTTTTTTAAAAAAAAGAAAAAATCCCGGTCTTTTTTTTTAAGAAAAAAAATTGTAATCGCTCGTCGGCATGCGAGTGTCGTCCCAGGTTTGACCGAAACGAACCGTTTCGACGGGTGCGTCTGAGAGCACGGGTCGGTGCTGGGGGACGGACGCCATGGTCAGTGTCGGAACATGACTACCGTAGGAGTATCTAATCCCTCCATCCCAAAATATTTGTCATTAGGACAAGAATTTAGTTGAAAAATAAACTAAGTTTTTGTTCTAATGACAAATATTTTTGAATAGAGGCGGTACCTAGGTAGAGCCGCCCGGTGCCTCGGTCCATACTGTTAAAGATAGAAAATCATGTATATTAGGAATGCTTGATTCTAGGGCTGCGTCTCTTTTATTCTTGGCATGTGATATTGCTTGCCCCTCTATTCTTGGCAAGTGATATTGTCTTTCATGCATGTAACCTGCTATACACCACTATAAATACATGAGTCCATCCCCAAGAGGGGATCGCCTTGCGCCAACTAACATGGTAACAGAGCCAAGAAAAATTTCCTGATCCCATCAGCCACCACACATTATTCCTCCTCCTCCCCTTCCTCCACCTATGTCGAATGCCATTGCTCCTACCATCATGGCGTCGATCCCCATACATCATGTCGTCATGATTCGGCTGAACAAATCTAATTATCTTCTATGGCGTGTTTAGCTTCTTCCGTACCTACGGAGCTCAAAGCTCCTAGGATACCTTGATGGATCCAATTCCGCACTTGCAAAGAAGATCGTCGATTCGACGGTCGCTGGTGCTGTTGAAGTCCCTAATCTGGCGTATTAACATTGGTATGATCAATATCAACAACTCTTGAGTGGTCTTCTCTCGTCAATGACTGGTAAAGTCCTTAAGGATGTTGTCAATGCGGCATCCTCCAAGGAGGTTTGGGACTCCCTCCAGAAGAATTTCCCTCTTCAACGAAGGCGCGCACGGTGCAAATCCGTGTGGAACTCGCTATATCAAAAAAAATGTGATTAATCTTCGGCTGACTTCTTCCGCAAGATCACAGGGCTTGCTAATGAGCTCGCTAGTGTTGACGCTCCTCTATAAGATGAGGATCTCCTCATATATCTACTCGCTGGACTCCCGGCTGAATATGACCCATTCGTCACCTCCATGACGACCAAGACCGAGCCGCTCTCTATTGACGACGTTTTCGCGCATCTAGTTGCGTTCGAGGCACGTCAACTTCAACACGTGGCTAAATTGCAGCATCACCATGGTGCCTCTGCCAACTACGTGCATTGCGGTGGCCCCTCGCAAGGTTGCGGTCGTGGTCGTGGTGACCATGATCGCGGTGGTCGCTCTCGTGGCGGCGCTTTCATGCAGGTTGATCATCGCGGCAATGGCCCTCGTCCTTAGTGGCAGATCTGTGGCAAGATCGGCTACACCACAATCAAGTGTTGGCACCGGATGGATGAATCGTACCAACAAGAGGTTCTTTCGGCGGCTCTGACATCTACAAACTTCTACAAATTGATCCCAACTGGTACAACGACATAGGCACTACTGATCACATCACGAGTGATCTTGATCGCCTAGTTGTGCGAGATCAATACCATGGTGGTGACACAGTACAAGTGGGCAATGGTGCAGGTTTGCAAATTAAACACACTAGTTCATGTTCTATCAATACTAATACACACCCTCTTGCTCTTAACAATGTCCTTCACGTTCCCGAAATTTCCAAGCATCTTCTTTCAGTTCATAATTATCTTGTGATAACAATATATTCTTTGAATTTCATCCTTCATATTATCTCATAAAGGATCTGTAACTCGAAATCTACTCTTGGAAGGCAAATGTGAAGCCGGTTTTTACCCTCTCAAGCCGTCTGATATTAAGTACATCAAGCAGGCGTCCGTGAGCTATTCTGCGCGTCCGGATCAATGGCATGCTCGGTTTGGTCATCCATCTCCCCAAGTAGTTCGCTCCCTTTTACGGATTCATAATCTTCTGTCCCAAGGAGTCTTCTATTTCCTCAATTTGTAATGCGTGTTAGTTAGCAAAAAGTCATCAATTACCCAATAGTATTTAATTTCATAGATCCACAACACCACTCGAACTCATTTATTCTAATGTTTGGGGTCCTCCTCTCATTTCTATTGTGGCTTCAAATATTATATTAGTTTCATTGATGACTTTAGCAAATTCACATGGATTTATCTCATGAATGATAGAACTGACACTCATCACATTTTTTTAATTTTTCAAGCTCATGTCGAACGCCTCCTTGACACGAAAATTAAATGTGTGCAATCCGATTGGAGTGGGGAATATCAAAAACTCCATAACCAGTTTTTCACTAAAATGGGCATCACACACAGGGTGTCATGTCCCCATACTTACCAACAAAATGGTTCGGCTGAACTTAAACACCGCCATATTGTTGAAACCGGTATCGCCCTCCTAGCTCACGCCGGCATGCCACTCAAATGGGATGAAGCCTTCACCACGACCACATACCTCATAAATCGCCTTCCTACTCGTATTATTGATAATTTGTGTCCTCTAGAACGATTATTTCGCACACTCCCTAATTATTCCATGCTTCGTATTTTTAGTTGTGCGTGCTAGCCGCATCTCCGTCCATACAATAAACATAAATTATCTTTTCGATCTAAACCCTATGTTTTTATTAGTTACAGTGCTATTCATAAGACTATCTTCAACAGTCTATCTAAACAAGAGTCCAAACCTATTTTTAGTATTAAAAAGTAAAAAACAACTCTCCAACAGATAGTGCATACACGAATCCCATCTGAGGATACCTTAGCTCGGTATCCCAAACATAGGCGCGCACCGAGAAGCTCCCATCCTAACTGCCTGACTCTTTCTTCTTCCCAGTCCCAACTCATTCGTTTCTTCTCCCGGTCTTCCCGGCTGGCGCTCCTACCTCCTTGCCTCGCCGCGCCGCCTCTTCCTCCCTCATCACCGTCACTTCCCACGCCCTCCTCCTGCTCCTACCGCATCATCATCGTTCGCGACTCTCACGGAGTGAACCGGCAGGAGACGCTCCCAGCGGCGGATGTAGAGGATGAGAAAGAGTCCGTAGTGGTGAGGTCGTGCCACATCTTGCAGACGGCGCGGTCGCGGACGACCATGGTGGTGGGCAAGCGTATCAAGAACTGGTGGATGATGGCCTCCAGGAAGAGGCTCAGGTCCAGGACCACAGCTCCAGCGTTTCCCAAAGCCCTGTTTGCTGCAGCCTGCAATCACTCCATGGGTGTGGTCGGTGTTCACTTCGTTTGCCGCGGCCACGACAGGAGCGAGATCAGGGGCTCCCACGTTCTTGGATTAGGTTGCTCTTGAGCTGCACGGCAAGACGGCGTCGTTGAAGATGTGGGTGCTGGAGGACAAGCTCTTCTCCTCCACTTCCGGCTTGAGCACCGAGCAGGCGGGCAGGACCATGAACTGGTAGATGCACTGCTTCTTCGCTTCCGCAGGTTCTTGCGCTCGTCCGTCTATTGCCGCGAGACGGTTGAAGCATCCCACAATCGGTCCTCTGTTGGAGACGGAAAAGATATGAGCTACAATTTCCTGTGCTTAGGAAGCCCAAATGCTAAAAAGTGATTCCAATTTTGGGATTTGTTGTTGGAGATAGACTAAAGGATACAATGCCTTGATATGGATACTGGACATGTCTATATTTTCGGAGATGTTATATTTGATGAGCATGTCTTTTCATTCAAAAATCCTTCATCCAACTTTGATCCACATCAATCGAGTTGTAATAGTATTAATAGGAGTACTAACCAATTGTATGATTTGTTTTTCTATTCAACGCCTACACGAAATGCAAATAATTATGTCGGCAGATCCTCCTCAAACGTCGCGCCCGCAAATCATGCCCAAGTGCGTGTTGTGCAGCAGGAGTGCGTGACAACAGCTGGGTCCCAGCCCTGGCCTTGGAACCTCCGTCATCAAGCACTCAAAAGTGGATTCACCCCGTCATTAATGACCAGCTACACCCATGCATGGAATATTTGGCTACCTCCCAAATGCAAATGGGCCCTACACCTAATGTTGCATGCAGCATTGAAGTGCCCAGGGAAACAGCACCAGCGCGTGCATATCCCGCCCAGGCAGCGCCGCAGATACCGGGATTTGCGCCCTTGCGCGATTCAGCGAGCACGCACACGAGGCCCACACCAGATTCAGCGCATGGTGTGCACCAAACGTGTCATCTGCCCTCGGGATCTTCGCCCGACGCGAAATCAATGCCTGCTGCCCCAACTACAGATTTTACAGGTTATACTTCCATCAACAAACAGTGTCGGACCCACACAAACAGATGCAGCAGCACCGGATGCAGAGGTATACTCTGATCCTGTCGGTCCTACTGATCTAACTATTGTGTAATACCCTGATTTTCATACATCATGTCCTGCATATATTTATATATATGTCTAACATTAATCCATATAAAAGGACCAAGTTTAAAATCAATTTGGAACAAACCGCAATTAGGAATTCTGAAAAGTGCGGACTAGTCTGATTTTGGTGTGGACTAGTCCGATTTCTTTCTGAACTCGCCCAGACTTGTCTGTTTTTGCTACGAAATAGTCTGTTTTTGCCTCTCGACAATTTCGGAATTGCCCGGTCTTGTGCGGACTAGTCCGATTTTCCAAGAATACTTGAAAATTTGGTAAGTCCCTGGACTTGTCCGGACTAGTCCGGTGTTTTAGTGGACTTGTCTGTTTTCCTCTCTGACTAAAGTCGGACTTGTCCGATTTTTTGCCAGACTTGTCCGTTTTTCCCCTCGGGATAAGTTCGGACTTGTCCGATGTCGAGTCTGGACTTGTCCGATTTCTTTCTTACTAACTTCGGACTAGTCCGACCCTTTTCGGACTTGTCCGATATTTCGCAACTCCGAGTTAATCTTTTGTTTCATGATTTGTTTCTTGGATTTTGCGTTAAGTGGGCCTAGGGATGTCGTGCCTAACTCTTTTAGAGCCCATGCGGGACTCTAAAGCGGCCTCCACTCATCCCAAACTCGAAATCTATCTAACCCTAGCCTCCACCTCTATATAAACAACCTCACCCCTTAGTTTGACATCTATTTGCCATTTTTCCACCCCACCCAAACCCTAGTTCGTGGAGAGCCACCATCAAGGAGGGAGGAAGAGATCCCAAGTAAGAAGAAGAGGAGGAAATGAAAGAGGATCAAGATCTCCATCAACTTTGCGTTCTTCATCACCAATTCATCTCCAAGTTCATCACCAACCCTAGATCATCAAGATCCAAGTGTTGTCTCCAAGTTTCTTAATTCATTGGAGTCCTAAACACCTGGTATACCTTCTATTCTATTTCCTTACGTGAATTCAACCCTAATTCTCCAAATTCACATCGATCTAGAAAACCTTAATCTACTGATCTCGCGCAGTGCGGACTTGTCCGATCCCTAGCGGACTAGTCTGATTTTCCTGGTTAATTTTTGTTGAATTAATTCTAAAATTAGAACTAATCGACTCCAAACCTGTATAAACTTGTTAAAAGCAGTTAGAACTAGTTAGTGATCATTAAAAGCAACTCATTAACAAGTTCCACCTTACATTTGCATTAATCATGCATGTCATGTCATATCAAGTAATATTTGTGCATCTATTGATTTTAATTCTTATGTTTATTGTGCAGATTATACGGATTTGCGCTAGAGAGTGTCGCGGAGGATCTCCAGCATCAAGAGTTTGAAGTCTTTGATCCTAATCAATCCCATTAGCAAGGCAAGTGTCCTTGAAGCATATTGATCCTGTTTTTAAAATAAAAGTTTTGTTTGCAAAACTTTATGCTTGTATCAATTTGATGGGAATCCTATGATAAGAAGTTTACTAGCATTGTTTGACCATCCTTGTCACCTGGAAATTATGGTAGAGAGTCGGGATGGGTTTTTTACCTTTTTGCTTCGCTTAATTAATTGGGATGAGAAAACAACTGTACCACTTACCTTAATTATGTAATTATGAGATTATGATTAACATGAACTGGTTAATATGATATGATAAGGGGTGATCTAAGAAAGTCTGGTATGTGGATGGGTTGGATGATATGGTGGTTACTTGCTTTAGATCTAAGGACCGATTCATGCGAGAATAAGCCAGGACTACAGTGCCACCACGAGGCCAAGTGTGGGTGCGGCGCAACTGATTAATTAGGGCTTTGCTAGTGCTATTGGACCATTAAGGATGCTCGGGAAAGGGGTAGTCGGATTGGGTTTGTTGATGACTGGTGGGACTATCCTGGGATCCGAATGGCTCAAGAGGGGGCCCTTGGTTGAAGATGTGCTCAGTTGGAGGCATCGCTAACGGTGAAAACTCAGTGGGGTCTAAATAGGCTAGTAATCCCTTTGTAGAAGCTATTTTGTGATTTCTTGGCCATACACCAAAGGAAGTGTAATTGGCGTAAGGGAGGTTTCTTTAGTCGCTGACGGTTGATGAAATCACAAACACGTGGGTAAATCGGTATAACCTCTGCAGAGTGTCTAATAAAACTATCATGATAGCCGTGCTCCCGGTTATGAGCGCCTGGATGACCTACATGATTAGAGGGAACTTGGTTTTTGGGATGGTTGTGGTTTGGTAATGGTTATGGTCGGTAATATGGCTATGGATTAATTTATGGTATTGGATATGATTAATCGTAATGGTGAAATATGGTATATGGATGATGGATGATGGATATGGAATATGGACTGGTACTAAGTTTTTTATTTATGGTTTATAATGGGTTTATTTACATACATATGATATATTGCTTTTCAAATGTTTTACTGTACTTTTCATCACTTAGCCATTATTATATTCGTCATTTGAATCAGCTACATGTCATACTTTCGACACTTGCTGAGTACGACATGTACTCACTCGTGCACCCCCCCCAAACAGTTGTAGGTCAGGATTGGGAGTTTAACGATGATAATGCGGAGTTCTAGGCCGTGTCTGCCGTCAGCTTTGCCTGTGGTGTTGATTGGAGCTGCGCTACCCTATCGCTTACGCTGCCTAGCTGCTTAGTTTGCTTATTTAGTTTATTTTCGCTGCATTAGTTCAAACTTGTCATTAATATTCATTAGAGCTTGTATTTGAGATATTCTTAATTGTGTAATAAAAGAGTTTAATTAATCTCGCCTGTGGTAATTTTCTGTATACTCTTTTGTGAATGCACTCGTATATGTGTGTTGAACGTCCTGGGCACACATATGTGTCCACTTGATTCTTTTTTGGAATCGGGTGTCACAGATTGGTATCAGAGCCACAGGTTGACCGTAGGACGCAACCTAAATAGAATGGACACTTTAGAGCACATAGAAACACTGAGGAATCGATGTGTTCTTGCTTGGTGTGCTGCTTGCTATATATATTATTTGCTTGTGTGCTTAATAGAGGATTTTGGGATGCTTTAGCATTGCCATGTCCACGTATGCTAGTTAGTTGTCTAGTTTCATATCCCTTGATGCATATAGTTGGGGACGTTTTCTAATTCTTATCTATTGATTTTCTCCAGATAGTGAGGACTCGCAACCAGAGGGATGTTAATGATGATGAGGAGAACCATGAAGCACCTCAGAACAACAATGGACAAGGACCTGCTCATGGATCTATCAACATTGAGCAGCTTTTGGCTATGCAAAACCAGCTCATGCAGACCATGATACAGACTATGGGATAGCTGCAGGCTGGTAACATCAACAATCTGCCCCACATGCCTCCACCGCCACCCCCACCTTCTCATAACTGGTTGGGAGAGTTTATGAGGACTAGGCCGCCAACCTTTGCTCAAGCCGCTGACCCTATGGATGTGGATGATCGGATCAAGTCCGTGGAGAAGAAGCTAGCTATTGTCCAATGTAGCGACAGGGAGAAAGTGCTTTTTGCTTCTCATCAACTAGTGGGACCAACTGCGGATTGGTGGGATTCCCTATGCAATGCTCATGAGAAATAGGAGAGGATAACCTGGGCGGAATTCAAGGAGAGTTTCCGTTCTTATTATGTGCCGAAAGGTGTTATGATTTTGAGGAGGCAAGAATATGAGAACTTAAGGCAAGGAAGATCAAGCGTGAGTGAATATCTCAATAAGTTCACTCAGCTTTCAAGGTATGTGCCTGAGGATGTGAGCCGGGACAACCGGAAACAATACTTGTTCATGAGGGGCTTGAACAATGAAATCCAAGTGCAACTACTCAACTGTGATTATGCCAACTTTCAGAAGCTTGTGGACAAAGCATTGTGGTTGAGAACAACGTCCGTGAGATGGAGCAATACAACAAGAGGAAGGCACCATATCAAGGAAAGCAACAAGGAAGCAATGTGCGCCCTCGCTTTGCACCACCTAATGCGCCTTATTTCGGCTCCTCTGCACCTGCTCATCACCCATGATATGCACCGCACCCAACTCAGTTTGTGCAACAACGCCCTGTTATACAAGCACTAGGCCTCCAATGCCCTATGCACCACGAGCCAACTTTCCTGGTGCAAACGTTCAGAATCAAGTTTGTCCAAATTCTAGTGGAGTTAAGAAGTGCTATACGTGTGGAAAAGCTGGACACTTTGCACATCAATGTCCTAAGTCAGACCTTGGTCAAGGAAGCAATGCGTCGAGGAAAAACCCAAGACCCAATGGAGGACATCCACAATGGAACCATAGACAGCAGAATTTTGCTCGTGGCAACGTGAACCATGTCTCTACGGAGGATGTGCAACAAGCGGATGACGTGGTTATTGGTATGTTCCTCGCAAACTCCAACACGACGACTATGTTATTTGATTGTGGAGCATCGCATTCATTCATTGCATCGAAATATGTCACCAAGTATAGTTTGCCTATCTCTCATATGAAGTTTACTCTATTGGTTAAGTCTCCTGGAGGAGAGATGAGGACAAATACAATATGTCCAAAAGTAAGCCTTAGAATAATGGGGGTAGATTTCCTTGCCAACCTTATTATTTTGGATTCTCAAGGATTGGACATTATACTTGGTATGGACTGGTTAAGGAAGCACAATAGAGTTATTGAGTGTACCACGAAGACGGTGAAGTTGACTAATGAGGAAGGGATCACCGTAGAGTTTTAAGCATCTCAACACGCACTGAAGCAATTGGAGCTAAATCATATGGACGGTACTACAATTGAGGAGATTCCGGTGGTGTGTGAATTTTTGGATGTGTTCCCGGATGAGTTGCCAGGTATGCCGCCTAATCGAGACATTGAGTTTGTTATCGATTTAGTACCTGGAACTGCACCTATAGCTAAGAGGCCATATAGGATGCCTCCTAAGGAATTAGCGGAGCTTAAGAAGCAGATTCAAGAGCAACTAGAGAAAGGTTTTATTCGCCCAAGCTCTTCACCTTGGGGAGCGCCCGTGCTATTTGTGGACCAGAAGGATGGGTCGCAAAGGATGTGCGTAGATTACTGAGCTCTCGACGAGGTGACCATCAAGAACAAGTACACCTTGCCACACATATAAGACTTGTTTGATCAGATGAAGGGTGCTTGTGTTTTCTCTAAAATTGATTTGAGGTCAGGATACTTTCAAATAAAGATCAGACCATCGGACATACCGAAGATAGCTTTTAAGATGTGGTATGGATCTTATGAGTACACCGTGATGTCCTTTGCATTGACCAATGCACCTGCGTACTTTATGTACCTCATGAATAAGGTCTTCATGGAGTACTTGGATAAGTTTGTCGTGGTGTTTATTGACGACATCATGATCTACTCGAAGGATGAGAGGGAACATGAAGAACACTTGAGGCTTACGTTGCAGAAATTGAGGGATCATCAATTGTATGCCAATTTCAACAAATGTCAGTTTTGGTTAGGAGAGATGTCGTTTTTAGGTCATATCATTTCAGGAGGAGGAGGAGTATCGTTTGACCCAGGAAAAGTGAGGGACGTGTTGAAGTGGGAACCACCGCAAAATGTCAAGGATATAAGGAGTTTTCTTGGGATGGGTCGGTATTACCGTCGATTCATCAAGGACTTTTCCAAGATAGCCAAGCCAATGAAAAATTTGCTAATGAAGGGGAAAGCTTTCCAACGGACTCCAGCTTGTCAAGAGAGTTTTGAGGAGTTAAAGAATAGGTTGACAACAATCCCCGTTTTGATATTGCCGGATGTGAGCAAAAGTTTCGACATATATTGTGATGCATCAAGACAAGGGCTTGGATGTGTGCTCATGCAAGAAGGTCAAGTGGTTGCATATGCATCGAGACAATTGAAGAAACATGAGCAGAATTACCCAACACATTATTTGGAACTTGCAGTCATGGTTCACGCATTGTAGATTTGGAGACATTATATCCTTGGTCATAGGTGTGAAATTTACACGGATCACAAGAGTCTTAAGTATATTTTAACATAAACGGATCTGAATTTGAGGCAACGAAGATGGTTGAAGCTTATCAAGGATTATGATTTTGGAATCAATTATCACCCGGGAAAGGCCAATGTAGTGGTCGATGCTTTAAGTCAGAAAGGAGTAAGTCACCAACTCATGATTTGAGAATTACCATCCGAGTTATGTAAGGAGTTTGAACGGTTGAACCTCGGGTTTGTAAATGAGATGGAGATGATGGAGTTAAACCCAACCTTAGAGCAAAAAATTTGGGAAGGCCAAATTAAGGATGAGGAAATTCAAGAAATCAAGGAAAGGACCCAAGAGGGGAGAGAATTCAGATTTGATGAGGATGAACATGGCTATGGCTTGGTAAGAGGATTGTCATGCCTAATGTGAAGCGTATTTGGGAGACAATATTAAAAGAGGCACATGACTCACCTTACTCAATTCACCCCGGTTGTACGAAGATGTACAAATACTTGAAGACTTGCTATTGGTGGGCTAGCATGAAGAAGGACATAGCCGAATATGTAGCATTGTGTGATGTGTGCCAATGAGTCAAGAAGGAACATCAAAGGCCAACTGAATTATTGCAACCATTGAAGATCCCGGAATGGAAGTGGGAAGAAATTGGAATGGACTTCATAGTTGGATTACCACGTACTCAGTCCGGTCATGACTCAATTTGGGTAATTGTGGATCGCTTAACTAAGTCAGCTCATTTTGTTCCTGTCAAGACCACCTATACCACCGCGAAGCTAGCAGAATTGTATATGGAGCATATTGTGTGCCAACATGGAGTCCCAAAGAAGATAGTCTCGGATAGTGGTTCTCAATTTACCTCCAGATTTTGGCAAAAATTGCATGAAACATTGGGAACAAGGTTGAATTTTAGCTCAGCATATCACCCTCAAACGGATGGACAAACTGAGAGTACCAATCAGATTTTGGAGGACATGTTAAGAGCTTGTGCTTTAAAGCATGAGCAAAGTTGGGAATTTTCCTATAACAATAGTTATCAAGCAAGTTTGAAGATGTCATCATATGAAGCACTATATGGAAGGAAATGTTGGACACCCTTATTCTGGAGTGAGACATGAGAAACTCAAGTATTTGGTCCGGATGTGTTGCTAGAAGCTGAAAAACAAGTTCAGGTAATCCGTGAGGACTTGAGGGCCGCTCAATCAAGACAAAAAGGCTATGTGAACAATAGGAGAAGGAAACTAGCCTTTGAAATAAGAGACATCGTTTACCTCAAGGTGTCACCTATGAAAGGTCATAAGAGGTTTAACATAAGAGGCAAGTTGGCACCTCGTTATATTGGGCCATTCAAGATTATGAAATAAAGGGGAGAATTAGCGTATAAGTTGGACATGTCAGCTCATCTATCGGATGTCCATGATGTCTTTCATGTTTCCCAGCTCAAGAAGTGCTTGAGAGTACCGGAAGAACAAGTACCAATGGAAGAATTGGAAATAGAAGAAAATTTGACTTTTGCCGAGAAACCGGTCAAAATCTTGGAAACCAAGGAAAGAGTCACAAGGAACAAGGTCATCAGATGGTGTAAAGTTCAATGGAAGCATCATACAGAATCAGAGGCAACTTGGGAGCTAGAAGATGATCTCAAGAAGGAATTTCCCTATCTCTTCTCTTCCGCATCGAATCTCGAGGGCGAGATTCATTTTAAGGGGGGTAGGTTTGTAACACCCTCATTTTAATGCATCATGCCCTAAATACATTCATATATATGTCTAACATTAATCCACATAAAAAGGAACAAGTTTAAAATCAATTTGAAAAAAACCGAACTTAGGAATTCTGAAAAGTGTGGACTAGTCCGATTTCTTTCTGACCTCGCTCGGACTTGTCTGTTTTTGTTGCGGACTAGTCTGTTTTTGCCTCTGGACACTTTTGGACTTGTCCGATCTTGTGCGGACTAGTCCGATTTTACAAGAATCCTTGAAAATTTGATAAGTCCCTGGACTTGTCTGGACTAGTCCTGTGTTCCAGCGGACTTGTCCGTTTTCCTCTCTGACTAAAGTCGGACTTGTCCGATTTTTGGCCAGACTTGACCGTTTTTCCCCTCTGGATAACTTCGGACTTGTCCGATGTCGAGTTTGGACTTGTCCGATTTCTTCCTGACTAACTTCGACTAGTCCATCCCTTTTCGGACTTGTCTGATATTTCGCGACTCTGAGTTGATCTTTTGTTTCTCGACTTGTTTCTTGGGTTTTGCATTAAGTGGGCCTAGGGACGTTGTGCCTAACTCTTTTAGAGCCCATGTTGGACTCTAAACCGGCCTCTACTCATCCCAAACTCGAAATATATCTAACCCTAGCCTCCACTTCTATATAAACAACCCCACCCCTTGGCTTGACATCTATTTGCCACTTTTCCACCCCACCCAAACCCTAGTTCGTGGAGAGCCACCATCAAGGAGGGAGGAGGAGATCCCAAGCAAGAAGAAGAAGAGGAGGAAATGAAAGAGGATCAAGATCTCAATGAACTTTGTGTTCTTCATCACCAATTCATCTCCAAGTTCATCATCAACCTTAGATCATCAAGATCCAAGTGTTGTCTCCAAGTTTCTTAATTAATTGGGGTCCTAAACACCTGATATACCTTCTATTCTCTTTTCCTTATGTGAATTCAACCCTAATTCTCCAAATTCACGTTGATCTAGAAAACCCTAATCTGCCGATCTCGCGCAGTGCGGACTTGTCCGGTCCCTAGCGGACTAGTCCGATTTTGTTGGTTAATTTCTGTTGAATTAATTCTAAAATTAGAACTAATCGACTCCAAACATGTATAAACTTGTTAAAAGCAGTTAGAACTAGTTAGTGATCATTTAAAGCAACTCATTAACAAGTTCCACCTCGCATTTGCATTAATCATGCATGTAATGTCACATCGAGCAATATTTGTGTATCTATTGATTGTAATTCTTATGTTTATTGTGCGGATTACACGTATTTGCGTTAGAGAGTGCCGCGAGATCTCCAGCACTAAGAGTTTGAAGTCTTTGATCCTAATAAATCCCAAGAGCAAGGCAAGTGTCCTTGAAGCATATTGATCTTGTTTTTAAAATAAAAGTTTTGTTTGCAAAACTGCATGCTTGTGTCAATTTGATGGGAATCCTATGATAGGAAGTTTACTAGCATTGTTTGACCACCCTTGTCACCTGGAAATTATGGTAGAGAGTCGGGATGGACTTTTTACCTTTTTACTTCGCTTAATTAATTGGGATGGGAAAACAACTATACCACTTACCTTAATTATGTAATTATGAGATTATGATTAACATGAACTGGATAATATGATATGGTAATGGGTGATCTAAGCAAGCCTAGTATGTTGATGGGTTGGATGATATGGTGGTTGCTTGCTTTAGATCTAAGGACCAGTTCATGCGAGAATAAGCCAGGACTACAGTGCTACCAGGAGGCCAAGTATGGGTGCAACGTAGCTGATTAATTAGGGTTTTGCTAGTGTTATTTGGACCATTAAGGATGCTCGGAGAAGGGGTAGTCAGATTGGGTTTGTTGATGATTGGTGGGACTACCTTGGGATCCGAATGGCTCAAGAGGGAGCCCTTGGTTGAAGATGTGCTCAGTTGGAGGCTTCGCCGCCGGTGAAATCTTAGTGCGGTCTAAATAGGCTAGTAATCCCTTTGTAAAAGCTATTTTGTGATCTCTTGGCCATACACCAAAGGAAGTGTAATTGGCGTAAGGGAGGTTTCTTTAGTCCCCGACGGGTGATGAAATCACAAACACATGGGTAAAGCGATACAACCTCTGCAGAGTGTCTAATAAAACTATCAAGATAGTCGTGCTCCCGGTTATGAGCGTCTGGATGAACTACATGATTAGAGGGAACTTGGTTTTGGGGATGGTTGTGGTTTGATAATGGTTATGGTTGGTAATATGGCTATGGATTAATTTCTGGTATTGGATATGATTAATGGTAATGGTGAAATATGGTATATAGATGATGGATATCGAATATGGACTGGTACTAAGTTTTTTAATTATGGTTTATGATGGGCTTATTCACATACATATGATATATTGCTTTTCAAATGTTTTATCGTACTTTTCAGCACTTAGCCATTATTATATTCGTCATTTGAATCAGCTACATGTCATACTTTCCACACTTGCTGAGTACGACATGTACTCACTCTTGCACCCCCTCCCCAAACAGTTGCAGGTTAGGATTGGGAGTTTAACGATGATAATGCGGAGTTCTAAGCCGTGTCTGTCGTCAGCTTTGCCTGTGGTGTTGATTGGAGCTGCGCTACCCTATCGCTTATGCTGCCTAGCTGTTTATTTAGTTTATTTTCGCTGCATTAGTTCAAAATTGTCATTAATATTCATTAGAGCTTGTATTTGAGATATTCTAAATTGTGTAATAAAAGAATTTAATTAATCCCCTTTGTGGCAATTTTCTGTATACTCTTTTGTGAATGCACTCGTATATGTGTGTTGAACGTTCTGGGCACACATATGCGTTCACTTGATTCATTTTTGGAACCGGGTGTCACACATTGCTTCAAATCATACCACAGGACACACATATGGTACGCGACTCAGAAATAATATCCGACAGCCAAATCAACGTACTGCTGATACGGTAACATATTTGGTTATCGAACTTCTATTGAAGAGCCATCATCTCATATGCAGGAAGAATTTGATGCACTAATTAAAAACAAAACTTGGCATCTTGTACCTCCTTGTCCTGGCCTCAATATCATTGATTCTAAGTGGATTTTCAAACCCAAATACAACCCAGATGGAACTATTGATCGCTATAAGGCTCGCTTGGTCGCAAAAGGTTTCAAACAACAATATGGGATTGATTATGATGCCACCTTCTGTCCAGTTGTCAAACAGACCACCATTCGCCTTTTACTATCTTTGGCGATCTCTCGAGGGTGGTCACTTCGACAGAATGACATTGAGAATGCTTTTTGTCGGTACCCTGCGTACCGGATACCCCTTGGGACTGCAAAAAGAGCAAAAGAACTTCACCTGTCTGAGTTGAAGACTTCCAAAGGCCCCACGTGTCATACAGAACCGGACCTGCCTCCCTGCTATGGTTAGTCCCAATGCCGCCACGTGTATCGTTAAACCGGAGCTACACTCCCTACACAGGAAAGCTCCGAACTAGATACCCGTGTGGCATCCCCGGACCTAACCCCGACAGAGGGAAACTCTAGTACCGACACGTGTACAACATGTAACACCCTAATTTTCATGCATCATGCCCTACATACACTCATATACATGTTTAACATTAACCCACATAAAGAGGAACAAGTTTAAAATTGATTTGGAGCAATTTAAAATTGATTTGGAATGAAACCACACTTAAAACGCAGGAAAGTGCGGACTAGTCCGATTTTGCTGAGGACTAGTCCGATTTCTCTCTGACTAAAAACGGACTTGTCTGTTTTTGCTGCGGACTAATCCGATTTTGTCTCTGGAAACTTTCGGACTTGTCCGATTTTGTGCGGACTAGTCCGTTATTCCATGAATCCTTGAAAAATTGCTAAGTCCTTGGACTTTTCTGGACTAGTCCGGTGTTCCAGCGGACTTGTCCTATTTCCTCTCTGTTTAAAGTCGGACTTGTCCGATGTTTGGCCAGACTTGTCTGATTTTCTCTCTGGACGACTTCGGACTAGTCCGGTCCTGTCCGGACTTGTCCGATATTTCACGACTCCAAGTTGATCTTTTGTTTTGCGACTTGTTTCTTGGGTTTCACGTTAAGTGGGCCAAGGGACGTCGTGCCCAACTCTTTTAGAGCCCATGTGGGAGTCTAAACCGGCCTCTACTCATCCCAAACTCGAAATACATCTAACCCTAGCCTCCACCTCTATATAAACAGCCCCACCCCTTGGATTGACATCTATTTGCCACTTTTCCACCCACACAAACCCTAGTTCATGGGGAGCCACCATCAAGGAGGGAGGAGAAGATCCCAAGCAAGAAGAAGAAGAGGAGGAAACGAAGGAGGATCAAGATCTCCACCAAGTTTCGTTCTTCACCACCAATTCATCCCCAAGTTCATCACCAACCCTAGATCACCAAGATCCAAGTGCTACCTTCAAGTTTCTTGATTGATTGGAGTTCTAAACACCTGGTATACCTTCTATTCTCTTTTCCTTACGAGAATTCAACCCCTAATCTCCAAATTCACGTCGATTTAGAAAACCCTAATCTTCTGCACTCGTAGAGGGCGGACTTGTCCGGTCTCTATCGGACTAGTCCGATCTTTATGGTTAAATTGTGTTGAATTAATTCTAAAATTTAATCTAATCGAATCCAAACCTGTATAAACTTGTTAAAAGCTATTAGAACTAGTTAGTGATTGTTAAAAGAAATCAATTAACAAGTTCTACTTTGCATTTGCATAAATCATGCATGTCATGTCATATTGAGTAATATTTGTGCACTCTTTGATTGTGTTTCTTGTCTTGTATGTTTATTGTGTGGATTAGACGGATTTGCACTAGAAAGTGCCGCGGAGGATCTACAGCACCAAGAGTTTGAAGGCTTTGATCTTAATCAATAGCAAGAGCAAGACAAGTGTCCTTGAAGCATATTGACCCTGTTTTAAAATAAATGTTTTGTTTGTAAACTGCATGCTATGTCAAATTGATGGGAAATCTTGTGATAGGAAGTTTACTAGTTTTGTTGACCACCCTTGTCACCTGGGATATATGGTAGAGAGTCAGGAAGGGCTTTTTACCTTTTGCTTCGCTTAATCAACTGGGATGGGAAACCAACTATACCACTCAACTTAATTATGCATGGATGAGATTGTGGTTGACATGAACTGGTTAAATATGATATGGTAATGGGTGATCTAAGCAAGCCTGGTATGTGGATGGGTTGGATGTTATGGTGGTTTGCTTGCTTTAGATCTATGGACCGGTTCATGCGAGAATAAGCCAGGACTACAGTGCCACCACGAGGCCAAGTATGGGTGCGGCGTAGCTGATTAATTAGGGCTTTGCTAAGTACTATTTGGACCATTAAGGATACTCGGGGAAGGGGTAGTCGGATTGGGTTTGTTGATGATTGGTGGGACTACCCTAGGATCCGAATGGCTCAAGAGGGGGCCCTTGGTTGAAGATGTGCTCAGTTGGAGACATCGCCACTAGTGAAACCTCAGTGGTGTCTGAATAGACTAGTAATCCCTTTGTAAAGGCTATTTTGTGATCTCTTGGCCACACACCGATGGAAGTGTGAGACGGCATAATAGAGGTTCTAGTCATCGAAAGGTGATGAAATCACGAACACGTGGGTAAAGAGGTACAAACTCTGCCAAGTTAAATAAAACTATCATGATAGCCGTGCTCCCGGTTATGAGCACCTGGACAACTTCCATGATTAGAGGGAACTCGGTAATGGGATGGTTTTTGGGGATGGTTATGGTTATGGTTATGGTTGGTATTATGGTTATGGATTTATTTTTGGTATTGAATATAGTTATTGGTGAATGGTGAAATCTTGAATTATTGATGATGGTAATGAATTCAGACTGGTATGATGATATTACTTATGTTTATGATGGGTTTACTTCACGTACATATAATATATTGCATTTCAAATGTTTTACTGTACTTTTCAGCACTTGGCCATTATTATTGTCGACATTTGAATAAGCCACATGTCATACTTTCCACACTTGCTGAGTACAACATGTACTCACTCTTGCAACCCCCCCCCCCCCCCAACAGTTGCAGGTCAGGATTGGGAGTTTAATGGCGATAATGCGGAGTTCTAGGCCGTGTCTACCGTCAGCTTTGCCTGTGGTGTTGATTGGAGCTGCGCTATGCCCTATTGCTTATGCTGCCTAGCTGTTTAGTTTGCTTAATTAGTTTATTTCCGCTGCATTAGTTGAACTTGTCATAAATATTCATTAGAGGTTGTATTCGAGGATAATCTGGTTTGTGTAATAAAACTTGGTTAATTAATCTTGTTCTGTGGTAATTTTCTGTATACTCTTTTGTGATTGCACTCGTGTATGTGTGATGAACATCCTGGGCACACATATACGTTAGCTTGGTTCATTTTTTGGAACCGGGCGTCACAGATTGGTATCAGAGCCACAGGTTGACCGTAGGACGCAACCTAGATAGAATGGACACTTTAGAGCACATAGGAGTACTCAGGAATCGATTTGATTTTGTTGGCTTGCTGTTTGATATATATATATATTGTTTGCTTGGGTGCTTAATAGAGGATTTTGGGATGCCTTAGCATTTCCATGTCCACCTAGGCTAGTATAGCTAGTTGGTTAGTTTCATATCCCTTGATGCATATAGTTGGGGACGTTTTCTAATTCTTACCTATTACTTTCCTTCAGATGGTGAGGACTCGCAACCAGAGGGATGGCAATGATGAGGAGGAGAACAATGGAGTGCCTCAGAACAACATTGGACAAGGATCCACTCAAGGAGCTATTAACATTGAGCAGCTATTGGCTATGCAAAACCAGCTCATGCAGACCATGATACAAACTATGGGACAGCTGCAGGCTGGCAATATCAACAATCAGCCCCACATGCCTCCACCGCCATCCCCGCCTCCTCATAACCGATTGGGAGAGTTTATGAGGACTAGGCCGCCGACCTTTGCTCAATCCGCTGACCCTATGGATGTGGACGATTGGCTCAAGTACGTGGAGAAGAAACTTGCTATTGTCCAATGCAATGACCGGGAGAAGGTGCTATTTGCTTCTCATCAATTAGTTGGAGCAGCTGCGGATTGGTGGGATGCTTATTGCAATGCTCATGAGAACCAAGAGAGAATTACTTGGGCCGAATTCAAGGAGAATTTTCGTTCTCATTATGTGCCCGAGGGTGTTATGATCTTGAAGAGGCAAGAATTTGAGAATTTAAGGCATGGAAAATCAAGCGTGAGTGAATATCTCAATAAGTTCACTCAACTCTCAAGATATGCGCCTGAGGATGTTAGTCGGGACAGCCGGAAGCAATACTCGTTCATGAGAGACTTGAACAATGAAATCCAAGTGCAACCACTCTACTGCGATTATGCCAATTTTCAGAAGCTTGTGGACAAAGCAATTGTGGTTGAGAACAAGATCCGTGAGATGGAGCAAGAAATTAAGAGGCAAGCTCGCACCTCGTTATATTGGACCATTCAAGATTTTGTACAAAAGAGGAGAAGTAGCGTATAAGTTGGAGATGCCAGCTGATCTTTCGGACGTACATGATGTCTTTCATGTTTCCCAGCTCAAGAAGTGCTTGAGAATACCGGAAGAACAAGTGCCAATGGAAGGATTGAAATTAGAGGAAGATTTGACTTATGCCGAGCAACCGGTCAAAATCTTGGAAACTAAGGAGAGGGTCACAAGGAACAAGGTGATTCGATGGTGTAAGGTTCAATGGAAACACCACAGAGAAAAAGAAGTGACGTGGGAATTGGAGGATGATCTCAAGAAGGAATTTCCCTATCTCTTCTCATTCGCGTCGAATCTCGAGGGCGAGATTCATTTTAAGGGGGATAGGTTTGTAACACCCTAATTTTCATGCATCATGCCCTACATACACTCATATACATGTTTAACATTAACCCACATAAAGAGGAACACGTTTAAAATTGATTTGGAGCAATTTACAATTGATTTGGAACGAAACCGCACTTAAAACACAGGAAAGTGCGGACTAGTCCAATTTTGCTCAGGACTAGTCCAATTTCTCTCTGACTAAAAATGGACTTGTCTGTTTTTGCTGCGGACTAATCCAATTTTGGCTCTGGAAACTTTCGGACTTGTCCGATTTTGTGCGGACTAGTCCGTTATTCCATGAATCCTTGAAAAATTGCTAAGTCCTTGGACTTTTCCGTACTAGTCCGGTGTTCCAGCGGACTTGTACGATTTCCTCTCTGTTTAAGGTCGGACTTGTCCGATGTTTGGCAAGACTTGTCCGATTTTCTCTCTGGACGACTTTGGACTAGTCCGGTCCTGTCCGGACTTGTCCGATATTTCACGACTCCGAGTTGATCTTTTGTTTTGCGACTTGTTTCTTGGGTTTCATGTTAAGTGGGCCTAGGTACGTCGTGCCCAACTCTTTTAGATCTCATGTGGGACTCTAAACCGGCCTCTACTCATCCCAAACTCGAAATCCATCTAACCCTAGCCTCCACCTCTATATAAACAGCCCCACCCCTTAGATTGACATCTATTTGCCACTTTTCCACCCACCCAAACCCTAGTTCGTGGGGAGCCACCATCAAGGAGGGAGGAGAAGATCCCAAGCAAGAAGAAGAAGAGGAGGAAACGAAGGAGGATCAAGATCTCCACCAAGTTTCGTTCTTCACCACCAATTCATCCCGAAGTTCATCACCAACCCTAGATCACCAAGATCCAAGTGCTACCTCCAAGTTTCTTGATTCATTGGAGTTCTAAACACCTGGTATACCTTCTATTCTCTTTTCCTTACGAGAATTCAACCCCTAATCTCCAAATTCACGTTGATTTAGAAAACCCTAATCTTCTTCTATGGCAGAGGGCGTACTTGTCCGGTCTCTAGCGGACTAGCCCGATCTTTATGGTTAAATTGTGTTGAATTAATTCTAAAATTTGATCTAATCGAATCCAAACCTGTATAAACTTGTTAAAAGCTATTAGAACTAGTTAGTGATCGTTAAAAGCAATCAATTAACAAGTTCTACTTTGCATTTGCATAAATCATGCATGTCATGTCATATTGAGTAATATTTGTGCACTCTTTGATTGTGTTTCTTGTCTTGTATGTTTATTGTGTGGATTAGATGGATTTGCGCTAGAAAGTGCCGCGGAGGATCTACAACACCAAGAGTTTGAAGGCTTTGATCTTAATCAACAGCAAGAGCAAGGCAAGTGTCCTTGAAGCATATTGACCCTGTTTTAAAATAAATGTTTTGTTTGTAAACTGCATGCTATGTCAAATTGATGGGAAATCTTGTGATAGGAAGTTTACTAGTTTTGTTGACCACCCTTGTCACCTGGGACATATGGTAGAGAGTCGGGAAGGGCTTTTTACCTTTTGCTTCGCTTAATCAACTGGGATGGGAAACCAACTATACCACTCAACTTAATTATGCATGGATGAGATTGTGGTTGACATGAACTGGTTAAATATGATATGGTAATGGGTGATCTAAGCAAGCCTGGTATGTGGATGGGTTGGATGTTATGGTGGTTTGCTTGCTTTAGATCTAAGGACCAGTTCATGCGAGAATAAGCCAGGACTACAGTGCCACCACGAGGCCAAGTATGGGTGCGGCGTAGCTGATTAATTAGGGATTTGCTAAGTACTATTTGGACCATTAAGGATGCTCGGGGAAGGGGTAGTCGGATTGGGTTTGTTGATGATTGGTGGGACTACCCTGGGATCCGAATGGCTCAAGAGGGGGCCCTTGGTTGAAGATGTGCTCAGTTGGAGACATCGCCATCGGTGAAACCTCAGTGGGGTCTGAATAGACTAGTAATCCCTTTGTAAAGGCTATTTTGTGATCTCTTAGCCACACACCAATGGAAGTGTGAGACGGCATAATAGAGGTTCTAGTCATCGAAAGGTGATGAAATCACGAACACGTGGGTAAAGAGGTACAAACTCCGCAGAGTTAAATAAAACTATCATGATAGCCGTGCTCCCGGTTATGAGCACCTGGACAACTTCCATGATTAGAGGGAACTTGGTAATGGGATGGTTTTTGGGTATGGTTATGGTTATGGTTATGGATTTATTTCTGGTATTGAATATGATTATTGGCGAATGGTGAAATCTGGAATTATTGATGATGGTAATGAATTCAGACTGATATGATGATATTACTTATGTTTATGATGGGTTTGCTTCACGTACATATAATATATTGCTTCTCAAATGTTTTACTGTACTTTTCAGCACTTGGCCATTATTATTGTCAACATTTGAATAAGTCACATGTCATACTTTCTACACTTGCTGAGTACTACATGTACTCACTCTTGCAATTCCCCCCCCCCCCCCAACAGTCGCAGGTCAGGATTGGGAGTTTAATGGTGATAATGCGGAGTTCTAGGCCGTGTCTACCGTCAGCTTTGCCTGTGGTGTTGATTGGAGCTGCGCTATGCCCTATTGCTTATGCTGCCTAGCTGTTTAGTTTGCTTAATTAGTTTATTTCCGCTGCATTAGTTGAACTTGTCATAAATATTCATTAGAGGTTGTATTCAAGGATAATCTGGTTTGTGTAATAAAACTTGGTTAATTAATCTTGTTTTGTGGTAATTTTCTGTATACTCTTTTGTGATTGCACTCGTGTATGTGTGATGAACATCCTGGGCAAACATATGCGTTAGCTTGGTTCATTTTTCGGAACCGGGCGTCACACAACAGCACCGGACCTACCCGTCCAAGACGGTAAGCTCCGAAGCTGCCACGCGTCCAACCGCCGGACCTTCAACCTCAACAGGCAGAGTAGTGGACTTCCAACGGCTCGGACCTTCAAGGAACATTAAAGACCTCAAGACCTGATTAAGTGTCATTAATGCAATCTTAATGACACGCAATCGGAGGGCCCTTAATACCAGTAACGACACTGTCAAGGCGCGTTACCACACTATTAAGGGTAATTAAGCTCATTAATTATGTATTAAACATCAGTAACTGCCAGGGCCACATGTCGGACCAAGCTAACGATGTAACGTCCAGTCCTTGTACTATAAAAGGACTGATCGAGCGATACACAGGGAGACTCCCAGACACGCCCACACACGCTAAGGCGAGTCACTCTAGTCTTTGAGACTCAAGCACTCAGACGCTCAATACAACAATAACACACCCCGTGGAGTAGGGTATTACACTCAGGTGGCCCGAACCACGTAAATCCTCGTGTCAACTCATCATCCTGTTCTGAATATCTGCGCACCTACAATCAAACTACAAACTCCGCGGGCTGCCAACAGTAGTACCGGGAGAATTGCCGGTGTCGGTACCCTGCGTACCGTATACCCCTTGGGACTGCAAAACAACCAAAGGAACTTCACCTACCTGAGTTGAAGTTCTCCGAAGGCCCCACGTGTCATACGAGACCGGACCTGCCTCCCTTCTATGGTTAGACCCAGTGCTGCCACGTGTATGCTGCAACCGGACCTACATCCCACACATGGGATAGCTCCGGGCTAAACACCTATGCGGCACCTCCAGACCTAACGCACGACAGAGGGAAGCTCCGTTACTGACATGTGTACAACAGCACCAGACCTACCCACCCCAGACGGTAAGCTCCGGAGCTGCCACGCGTCCAACCGCCAGACCTTCAACTTCGACAATCAGACTGGTGGACCCCCAACAGCTCGAACCTTCAAGGGACAATCAAAGACTTCAAGACCCGATTAAGTGTCATTAATACCATCTTAATGAGACACGATCGGAGGGCCCTTAATACCAGTAACGGCACTGTCAAGACGCGTTACTATATTATTAAGGGTAATTAGCTCATTAATTGTGTATTAAGCATCAATAACCGCCAGGGCCACATGTCGGGCCAGGCTAACGATGTAACGACCAGTCCTTGTACTATAAAAGGACTAGTCGAGTGATACACAGGGGGACTCTTCCAGACTCGGCTCTAACACACGCTCACAAGTGTTCGGACGCTCAATACAACAACCACACACTCTGTGGAGTAGGTTATTACGCTTAGGTGGCCCGAACTACGTAAATCCTCGTGTCAACTTGCCATCGTGTTCTGAATATCTACGCGCCCACAATCGAACTACAAACTCCGCGGTCTACCAACAGTAGTACCAGGGGAATTGCCGAAACCAGACTCCGACAGTTGGCGTGCCAGGTAGGGGCGCCCGAGATTCAAACATGGTGAACTCTGCTGCTGGATCGTCCAACGACAACCCTGGTGTGCAACTTGCTGGAGTCAATCCCTCCAACATGCAGCAGCCAGCAGGTGTTGTGGCTCCAGCAGGAGTCATGCCATCGCCGCCATTGCCCGCACCGGCAAATCAAGCTGGACAGCGAGATGGGGTGTCTGCATCGGTCACGACATCGACGAACAACAACCCAGAACACGCGCTCCATGTTGCGCGTGCTCTTCTCCAACGTCCACCGCCTCCAGGAGCATCCCAGGGTGCAATGGAGCAGTGGAGGGCTGATGTGGAACACTTGGTTGCAGCAGCAGCCAATCGCATCAGCAACCAAGGTTCTCCCCCCTCGGGGCGGGCCCCCTCGCAGCATCGGACCGTGTCAGGTAGACTTGGTCCGCACGCTTCATAACACAGGAGGTGTGCTGCGTCTCAACAGGCGATGTCGCTGCCTTCTGGGGCGTGACGCACCCATACGGTAACCAGACTTTCAACTCACGACCTCCGGGCAGAGCTTGATCGCTGTTACCATCAACAGGATGGCCGTGTCCATATCGAGCGCGCTCGCGAAAGGCGAGATGCTCGGGACAGTCCTGCTCTCGAGGGAGTAGGAGGAGACTGTTCTGCCCTCGCCATGCACCTACGCATGGTTAGATGGCCGCAGAAGTTACGGCTGATAGGAAAAAGATGAGTCCCGATCTTCCGAAAGGTAATGGATAAGTCGATTGATGAAGATCTCAACATTGATGATCCGAGGCTCTCGAGTAGAACACGAAAAACCCCTGCAATCACTACACCACTGCTCCGTTGGTTATCAACCGTGCTGCACACGATTGACCTCGCCAAGAAGTCTAATTTCTGCAAGTGCAACCGAGAACACAAGCAATAACAAGGTAGACACGATCTGAAATCGCGAAGTTGGGTTTCACAAACCGTAGAACGGCGATATTATTAATCTAAGCAAAACCCCTTGTTCATGGCGGATACTATGGAGTATATATAGGTGGGAGGATGTCCAAGGGGGTGTTGGGGTCGTGACCTAACCCTAACACACGAAAATAATGGACTTAGACTTGATACAAGGCCCAATGGCCCAATACGGTGGCGCAACACCCTGATAGATTCTAAACTCGATTTTGTTTCAACGATTCCTGTTGACTCCGATTGAATTTTGACATGGTACCAGTTCCATTGGAAAGTTTATCCTCTCCCCTTTCCGTGCATATGTAGAACATCCGAAACGGAGTTTGTATGCGTCCTGGGCGTCCGTTTTAGTGCGTACTGCTCCTGGACTCCGAGTTGGACACGATTTTGAGTTTGGCTCGGTTTCCATCTTCTTTGAACGAATTCTCTGGTCCTCCACGTCCCTAATACTTCCTCCAAGTACTACTTGAACCTCTCCATGGATCCTAATCACAATTAAATCATTAGGTAGCAATCTATGCTCAAAACCATATAAGAAAACATATAAGAACGAACTCACCTCTAAAATTAATTGTTGCGTATGAACTCTATTGATTGCATCTTGTATGTTCAATGGAGTTGATTGCATCTTGTATGTTCAATGGAGTTTTGTTTGTATCCATAGAACTGATGTCCTCATCATCCTCTCCTTCTTGAATTGTAGTCGTCCTCGACTCAAGTTCATCTTCTCTTATGTGTTGGTCCAAATGTGCAACGCCATCAAATCTTTTCGTTTGCATGAATGGAGGAGGCCAAGGTGGTGGACGACATAGTGCGCCATCTTGATATTGTCCATAAAATAAGAGTGCACATTCACTTGAGCCAGGATCCCAAACAAATAAACATTATGCCATGTTTATTTGTGCAATGATAATGTGCATGATCTCATCATTCTCCCGTTCTTTATAACAAGCCGTCCTCGGCTTACTCGTATATCCAGCAAAGAGGATTGCTTTGGGGGTAGAATGAGCGTTGTCCATATTGCACAACTGAAACAAACAATGCTCCTCTTTTATATATTGTCCTTGCTGTAGGAAAAAATGCTAGAAAAACTTGACAATACATTATTAGTGTTAGTGCATCCATTCATTTCACCATGTTGTTGCAGCACAAAAGGAGCTTGCACATTTGAACATATGTAAACTTTATGCACCATAAACATGCCACTACGTTCATATTTCCCTATAGCATGAAAACTATTTTTTGCCAACAAAGGTAATTCAGTTTTAGAAAATATTCTTCTCTCTACAATATCTAGATCACAGAGAGTGTCAAATTCAATATAACCCAAAGTATTTAGAGAAGATAATAATTTCAGCTCATCCCTTTCACATGTAATTGGAATCAAATGCTTAATTTCAGCACATGTGGGTGATAAAGTATCAAATTCATTCAGTTGTTCTAGCATAGGTACAATATAATTATTAGCACACAACTCATTTTTAACAAAAGGATCAGCAAGAAAATCAACATGTGGCAATGGTGTATCAATAAAAGATTCCACTAGTCGCTCCTCGACAATAGCATGATTGGTGAAAAAATTCAGAACATCCAAAAACTTCTCACCTTCAACAAGTGTGTTGTGATATTCGTTACCTTTATTCTCGTTTTCAGCAGTAATTGTGGGTGAAATATGAATTGATAGATCTGAATTTTCACAGGAGTTGTTGAACACCTCATTCGCTTTTGGATTTTCTACAATTATTGGTTCTTGTTCCTACAAAAGGTTAGGCATAGGAGGAGGTACAACAAGAAAATTCTTCTCAAACTCATGTATTTCATCTTTGCAATTGGATACACTAGTAAATGTTTCTCGCATAAGAATTTTCATATCTTTCTATGTTCGAGGTTTTTCTAAATCACTTAAGTTGTTCCACCAAGACAATGCACAACCTACTAATGCACTTGTAACATTTCTAATCTTTCTCCTCTCACACATATGACATTGTCCAAAAATTTATCCAACTCTATTTCCCAAGCAATATATTCATCATAACCAAGACCATCAAAAGAAGGAAAAGATAGGAGAACGTAATTACTTATTGTTGAAGGAGTTGTAAAGGTGGTCTGAACATCATGTGCAACCTTGGTTGATATTTTATTTTTAGTGAGCAACTCTATCGTCCTCTTTATCATGTCAATCATCTCAGCATATAATGCATGATTTTTGCTTTTACCTGACATTGTTAGTAGCAAACAGAAGACAACAAAAAAATATGTTAGCCCTATCAACTACAAAGGATAATGGCAATGTGGAAGTGGAATCACACACTCTCAAGCGTCTTACCACACTCTTACAAGTGTTCTTACCGACACTGCAGGTGGTAAACGGTGGCCGGTATGAAGAAACCAATAAAGCGTGGGATGATTGCAAAGGTGTATCAATTCTGCTCAAGAGTAAGGTGTAGCTTGGATGACACTTTATATGTAGCAAGGATTAGCAACAATGAAAATCAAATAGTAAAGTTGAATAAGTGTCCAAAGTACTTGTCAAAGTTGCTGGCCTAAATGTGTTCCTAGTAGTTCAAGCTAGCAAGACATGGGACAAAACTAGATGACACAAAGAATGCAAACACTTCTGTTTTTTAGTTATTTTTTCTCCTTTTTTTGTGCGGCTTTTGTATCTTGTTTTGCACTTGCCTTTTTCTTTTTTCTTCCTTTTTTTAGAATGTGCTGCAAAAGAAGAACACAATAAAAAGCAATCAAAGATATCTCGTGGGTCTGTCACAGATTTTCTGCTCAATCGTCCAAGGACAAATAGACACACTTAGAGGCTTCAAATCTAAAAACTTTCAACAGCAAGATTATATATCTATCTCTCCTCTTTAATTTCAGTATATGGAAGACCTATTTGGGATCATAATAGTAGGAGATATTGCCCCCGAAATACAGACTGTTCAGAAATTCTAGGTCGAGAACAGATTCAGATCTAATGCACTTTTGACCACGATAACTCCATTTTCTGGAAAACCTATGAATGCTGAAGTTGTGGAGAACTTCTTAAGCTTTCCTGAAAGTATAAGAACATCAAATTCTGAGTTTGTATGAGGGATATATGATGAAAATACCGAACTGGACAGAGATGAATCTAATCTGGACGTGATGACGTGGTTCAAAAGGATGAATCACACAATGCAAAACTCAAACTAAGACCAAAAACACTTTCTAACCCAGCAATATGACTCAACAATGGACACAAACACACCAAAACCAAACTGAATAACAAAGTTGCAAAGGGCTCAATGGTGGTTTGGACAAAGTGATGAACAAATCTACTAAATTGCAATTTTTTTGTGGCTTTTTTGTGGACTCTAGGTATGAATAACAAAACTAATGTAATGGATAGATGAATCACCTAACGGGCAATCTGGAAATCTGATACCAATTGATAGGAAAAAGATGAGTCCCGATCTTCCGAAAGGTAATGGATAAGTCGATTGATGGAGATCTCGACGTTGATGATCCGAGGCTCTCGAGTAGAACACGAAAAACCCCTACAATCACTACACCACCGCTCCGTTGGTTATCAACCGTGCTGCACACGATTGACCTCGCCAAGAAGGCTAATTCCTGTAAGTACAACCGAGAACACAAGCAAGAACAAGGTAGACACGATCTGAAATCGTGAAGTTGGGGTTTCACAAATCGTAGAACGGCGATATTATTAATCTAAGCAAAACCCCCTTGTTCATGGCGGCTACTATGGAGTATATATAGGTGGAAGGACGTCCAAGGGGGTATTGGGGTCGTGACCTAACCCTAACACACGAAAATAATGGACTTAGACTTGATACAAGGCCCAATGGCCCAATACGGTGGCGCAGCACCCTGACAAATTCTGAACTTGATTTTGTTTGGACTATTACCATCAACTCCGAAGTAATTTTGACATGGAACCAGTTACATTGGAAAGGTTATCCTCTCCCCCTTTCGTGCATATGTATAACATCCAAAACGGAGTTCGTATGCGTCCTGGGCGTTCGTTTTAGTGCGTTCTACTCCTAGACTCTGAGTTGGACACGATTTTCAGTTTGGCTCAGTTTCCATCTTCTTTGAACGAATTCTCTGGTCCTCCACGTCCCTAATACTTCCTCCAAGTACTCCTTGAACCTCTACATGGATCCTAATCACAATTAAATCATTAGGTAGCAATCTATGCTCAAAACCATATAAGGAAACATATAAGAACGAGCTCACCTCTAAAATTAATTGTTGCGTATGAACTCTATTGATTGCATCTTGTATGTTCAATGGAGTGTTGTTTGTATCCATAGAAGTGATGTACTCATCACCGGCCTCACCTGCCGGAGAAATTTGACGGGACTGTCAATCCTGCTGAGTTTCTCCAAATCTACTCCACCGCAATCCTTGCGGCTGGAAGCAATGAGGCCGTAATGGCAAATTATTTCCCCGTGCCTTTGACTGGGACCACCAGGTCCTAGTTCATGAGCCTTCCGCCCGACTCCATCAACAGTTGGGCGGAACTATGCCAACAGTTCACCGCCAATTTCGGGAATTCATACACCCGACCAGGCACCGAACTGGACCTTTTTGCTATCAAGCAGAAGGGGGGAGAGTCCCTGCAATCCTTCATCCAGAGGTTCTCCCAGGTACGAAACACCATACCTTCTATCTCAAGCGCTTCTGTTAATGTGGCATTTAGATAGGGCGTACGAGACAAGAAGATGTTGGAGAAGCTGGCGACCAAGGAAGTCACCAGCGTCACGAAACTCTTCAGCTTGGCAGACAAGTGCGCCAAAGCTGCGGAGGGCCGTAAAATGCACTCCCAACCACCTTCGGAGGACAACAAAATGTCCTCCAAGGGTTAAGCCACTACCTTCGGGAGTGGCAAGAAGAAGAAAAAGTCCAATGGCAAGAAGAAGCTGTCGGCCGACACACCTATAGCCGCTGCTGCCACAGCTCTGGGTGGCCGGGGGACACGCCCCGAGAAATGACCTCAGCCGTCGTCTGAAGACGGTGGCAAATCCAAGATGTGATGTCCCATACAAAAATCGAACAACCACAACCTGGAAGGTTGCCGAGATGTCCAGAACCTCGTCGAGTGCTACAACAAGTGCTGCGAAGAAGTTCCTTTCCGTCAAAGGAAAGGAAAACAGAAAGTCAACGAAGCTCCGGCTGAAGAGGAGTTAGGCTTTCAGGACCCTAAAAAGGTCATACACCTCCGTTGACAACGAGTCTGACGTCGCCGACAATGAGCGCCGGAAGACCTTGAACACCATCTTTGGTGGTTCGTGGGACATCACCTCCTACCGTGTCCTCAAGACCATGAGGCGGGACATGGCCTCAGTAGCTCCCACCGCCAGGGAGGAGCCGCACCAGAAGTGGATGGACATTGTCATCACTTTCGATGCTTCAGACTGCCCTCAGAACATGATCGGAGCTGACCAACTCCCATTGGTTGTATCTTCGACCATCAACAACATCCATCTCCATCATGTAATGGTGGACGGAGGTTCGGGGCTGAACCTCATAAGATTCGAAGCTTTTGTCAAGCTTCAGCTCCGACCTTCTGATCTTCGCCCCTACCGACCTTTCACCGGAGTAGATCCGGGGGCCATAACCCCACTCGGTGCCATTACTCTCCCGGTGACCTTCGGAACCTGGGAGAATTACCGCACTGAGAAGTTGGTCTTCGACGTGGCGTATATCAACTTACCATTCAACGCCATCTTGGGCAGGCCAGCCTTCTACAAGTTCATGGATGCTGCTCATTATGGCTACTTGGTGTTGAAGATGCCAACACCAGCAGGTATTCTCCGGATCCATGGAGATCGCACCGTCGGAGTGACTGCTCTAGAAGAACTCCATGCGCTTGCTACAGTGTAGGAGGAAGAATCTGGAAAGGAGCAAGCTCCGAAACCCCTGAGCATTCGTCATCGAGGCTCAACCTCCGCACCTCATGTGAAACCAAGCGGCGACACCGACATTCCCGTCAAAGTCGTCCAAATCGGTTCTGACGCTGCTCAGACCACCCGTATATTGGGAGGTTTGAATGACAAATAGGAACTCGCGCTCGTCACTTTCCTCCGGGCTAATATCGACGTGTTTGCTTGGCAACCGTCACAAATGCATGGGATCCCTAGGGAAGTGGTCGAGCACAATCTGAAGATTTATCCCGACGCTCGGCCTGTACATCAGAAGCCTCCGAAGCAATCAGTAGAGCGACAGAACTTCATACGTCAAGAAGTGAAGAAGTTGCTTGAAGTTGGATTCATCCGAGAAGTCTTCCATCCAAAATGGCTGGCAAACCCAGTCGTTGTTCCTAAGGCCGGCGGGAAGCTTCGGATGTGTATCAACTACACTACACTGAATAAGGCATGTCCAAAAGATCCATTCCCACTACCTAGAATAGATCAGATAGTGGATTCCACCTCCGGGTGCGAATTATTGTGTTTCCTAGACGCATATTCTAGGTATCATCAAATCAGAATGTCTAGGGAAGATGAAGAGCATACTTCCTTCGTCACAGTAGATGGATTATATTGTTATACTGCCATGCCATTTGGTCTCAAAAATGCTGCTTCAACATTTGTACGAGCTATGTACAAAACTATTGGAGAGCTTATCAGAGATGTAGTAGTAGTGTACATAGATGACATCATCGTCAAGATCAAGAACAAGGAGTCATTCCTTGACACCTTGCAAGTTGTCTTCGACAAGTTGTGAGTCACACACACGAAGCTGAACCCAGACAAGTGTGTCTTTGGGGTTAGCTCCGGAAAGCTTCATGCATTCTTTGTGAACCACTGAGGAATAGAAGCGAATCCAGCGAAGATAAAGCTAATGAAGACATGCGGCCACCAGCCCGCATTAAGGACGTCCAGAAGCTGACTGGATGTCTAGCTGCCCTCAACCGATTCATCTCAACACTGGCAGAACGGGCGCTACCCTTCTTCAAGTTATTGAGAAAGTCCGGACCATTCCAATGGTCTGAAAAAGCAGAAAAGGCATTCCAGGAGTTGAAGCAGCTCCTCACCACTCTACCAACCTTGGTAGCTCCGAATCCTGGTGAGCCACTTCTGCTTTACATTTCGGCAACTGACGAAGTTGTCAGCATGGTCCTGGTTGCGGAAAGACTAGAACCATCTCCAGTTCAGGAATCCAGACCCCTTCGGGAGGGTCCGGAGCTACCTGAAGACGAGTCTGAGTCACAGCTCCCAGACCCTGATCCTCAAGGCAGGATGCTAGAGGATCAACCTCCTGCAAAGGAAGAAGTTGCTCTTGCTGAGCAACAAGATCCGGACCCCTCCGGGAAGGTCCGGGTCGCTGCAGAAGAAGCTTCGGGTTCCTCCAGTAGGAACCCAGAGGTCCCCGAACAAGGTCTGGACCCCTCCGGGAGGGTCCGGGTTGATGAGGAGGAAGCTCTCGACCCTTTCGAGAGGGTCCGGACAGTCCAACACCCAGTGTACTTCATCAGCGAAGTATTCCATGACACCAAGACTCGGTACCTGGAGGTGCATAAGCTGCTCTATGCAGTTCTTATTGCTTCTAGGAAGCTCCGACACTACTTCCAAGCCCACAAGATTTCAGTGGTGACTTCTTATCCACTTCGTGCAATCTTGCATAACCCCAACTCTACTGGGAACATTGCAAAGTGGGCAGCAGAATTGGCTGAGTTCAACCTTGAACTCGTCCCAAGGCAAGCGATCAAGAGTCAAGCACTGGCGGACTTTGTGGCGGAATGGACCCCCTCTCCATCAAATCCTGGGGGACCCAGTGAGCAGAAGCCGGAACCCAAGGTTCCGGTCTTCACCGAGCCTCACTGGACTCTCTACTTTGACGGCTCTATGCTGAAGCAGGGGGCCGGAGCTGGAGTCCTTCTCCTCGCTCCAACCGGGGAGAAGTTCAAATACATGGTTCACCTTGACTTCTAAGCGACCAACAACATGGCGGAGTATGAAGCACTAATCTATGGGCTCAAGGTGGCACTATCATATGGTGTCAAGCAGCTGTTGGTAAAGGGTGATTCACAGCTTGTCATAAAACAAGTCAAAGTTGGTTGCTGCTACAACAACCCTCAACTAGCTGCATACCTACTTGAAGTCCAGAAGCTTCAGAAGGACTTAGACGTCCTGGATCTTTGCCATGTCCAGTGTCTCAACAACGCTGAAGCCGATGAACTCTCGACGAAAGCTTCAACTGGAGCTTCGGCTCCCGATGGAACCTTCGTCCGAAGATTGTCAAGACCAACAGCTCAGCCCGCCGAACTAGCGAAGGGGGCAAGACCAGCACCTCGAAGCTGGCGGTCCCGATGGCCCTATTACCATGGCGTCCATCAAGGGTCGTAGGTGCTGCAGGAAGCTCCGAGCAACCCAACACGCAAGAATCAAATCCTAAAGTTAGCTCCAATGCATGGATATCGGAGATCCGGAGCTACTTGAAAGACAATTTCCTTTCTGAAGATAATGTATCCGCTGACCGGATAGTCAGATTGGCTAAAAGATACACACTGGTAGAAGGGGATCTTTACTGGCGTGGTGCCAACGGTGTCCTAATGCGGTGCATTACAAGGGAAGAAGGCTGCAAGCTCCTCGCAAATATCCATGGAGGTGAGTGTGGAAACCACGCGTCTTCCCGCACGCTGGTCGGTAAAGCCTTCTGGCATGGTTTTTACTGGCCTACACCACTCCAGGATGCAACTGAGCTAGTGAAGAAATGCGAATCATGCCAGTTACATGCAAAGCAAATTCACACACCAGCTCAACCTCTACAAATGATACCTCCTACATGGCCATTCGCTGTGTGGGGGCTGGATATCTTGGGACCTTTCCCAAGAGCCGTCAGAGGTTACAAGTTCCTGTATGTCGCCATAGACAAGTTCACCAAATGGCCGGAAGCAACTCCAGTTGTGACAATAAACAAGTAATCAGGTACCAACTTCTTGTAGTCCATCGTATGCAGATTTGGAGTCCCAAACAAGTTCATAACTGATAATGGGACCCAATTCACAAGCTCTGCATTCCAAGTATATTGCGAAGACCTCGGCATTCAGGTCAGCTACGCTTCTGTAGCTCACTCGACAAGCAATGGCCAAGCTGAGAGAGCAAATGCAGAAATCCTAAAAGGACTCAAGATGTGCACATATGAGTGCCTAAAAAAACATGGAGCCAATTGGATCAAGCCAGTGCACTTGATTGTATTTAGAATTGCGTTTGACCTAAAAATTTCTTTCAGGAATAGTAAGCCGCAAACAAGTTATAGAGAAGAAATGGATTTTACTGTTTTTCTTGACTTCAGTGTGCAGGAAAAATAAAGATCTCATGATGATGGTGGATGAAGCCAAAGCTATCAAAGCTCCGACACCCCCTAAGATGGTCTACTGTCGATGTTGCAAACATTGGTAGTAGACATCACCGAAGCTACAAAGTTCTGGCAAATCCAGGGGGCCAGCCGTCAACGTAAAGAAAAGATGGTGGGAAGACTCCCCAGTGGGGTCTACTGTCAATGCACCGCGTGTTAACAGTAGTCACTGCCGGAGCTACCAAGCTCCGACAACCCCAGAGGACTAGCTGTCGATGCTCTACGTGTTGATAAGGGTCATTGCCGAAGATACTAAGCTCCGACAACCTCAGGGGGCCCCTACTATCGGCGACTTCGGACCTACAAACTAGAAGTTTGAAGCGCGCAAGTCTTCAACAAAATGCTACATCCTCTTGGTACATGTTCACAATCAAATTGTGTACATCTACCAGGGGGCCAAGTGGGACAAAGGTGTTGAAGACAAAAAAATGAATTTCATAAAAATTCTTGGATTTCATTAATCTGGATACAAAATATTACAAAATTGGAGAAAAAGAAGAGGGAATACAAGCGGGAGCTACAAAGAGAGAGTCATAGACCCTATGGAAGAACGAGGCAACCTTCTGGGCAACCTCTTGCATGCTGGCTTTGGCGGCTTCTCCCTCTCCGTCGATGGGGCCTTCAAGCACCGGGTCCAGTGGCAAGTGAGGGGCTCGGCTTGTGTAGCACGTCAGCATGAATTCTGCGACGTTCTTTGCCAGGGATTGTCCCTCGGTTTCCAGCTGGTGTGCGATGACATCACCCATCTTGGTGAGCTTGTTGCCTACCGAGCTCAACACCTGCAACGCTTGGTCTAGCTCCAGCTCCGGATCATCCGGACCCACAGGACTAAAACCCGTCGGTGTTAGCGCGTCATTGGCTTTGCCCAAGAAGTCCCAAACTTGTTGGGACTCCGCAACCCTTGAGCCTCGCATCTCTTCCAAGGATCTCTTGGTCGCCGCAAGCTCCGAATTCTCCTGGGTAAGGCGCTCGACCTCTTTGGCGTTTTGCTGAATCTTTTCATCAACCTGCCTTTCGAGTTTACCGAGCTCCTCCTCCCAGAGGTGGATCATGTTCTGGCGGTCGACCAGGTCCTTCTCCCGGCCCCGCACTTTCTTCTCCCTGGCAGCAATTTCATTCTCCCTCTTGTGGATGTCCTGCCCTCGCTGCCAGGCCTTCTTCTCCTCCTTCTCGCAGCGCTCCTCTAGCTTCTTGGTGCGCTCTGCGAGACTCTTGTCACCCAGAGTCAGCCTATGAGTAAGCTCCTCCTCCCTCTTCACGAGGTCATCCCGCAGCTCCAGGAGTTTTTGCTCTTTATCTTCGAGCTTTTTATCCCGCTCCTCAAGAGCCTCCCGACGCTTGACGAGGCTATCGTGGATGGCGCTGAGCTTCTCTTGGCGCTCATTCGCTGCTTCATTAGCAGCCACAACCTGTTCTTGGATGGCTCGAGACTAGTCGTCAAGGGATCGGGTCATGCTTTCCCTCTCATCCAGCAGCCGACCCTAGTACTCCAGTCAAACCTTCTCCCTTTTCACCCACTCCTTGTCGTCGGCCACCCTCGTCTGCGCCAGCTTGGTCTCGAATTGGAGCCGGTTGCGCCACCTCCTAAGGGTTTGGCGCTCCTCCTCGAGGGCCTTGCTGTCATGGTAGAAGGCCAGCTGAACTTGACGAATTCTGGAGCAGGCATTGTCGATGGACAACGACAAAGGGATTGGCTCCGGACCTGTCGGGGTCCTCTCCGCTGGATCCAACGGGTTCTCCATAACAAAAATCAGGTCCCACTCTACAAGAGAGGTCCCCTGGGCTTCCACGGCACTAGGGCCACCCTCCGGGATAGCCTCGGCCGCTGCGGAGGAAGGTCCTGCAGCAGAAGTTTCTGCCTCCGGAGTCGGCTCCGAAGGTCCCGCCGCCAGGTCATCAGCAACTGGTCCCTCAGGCGGGGGACCGACAGCTTCATCTTGGTACCCTAGCTCTGGCGCAGGCACCTCCGGAACCACCACCTCTGGGGCAGGCGTTGAAGGTTCAGCCGAAGATGAAGCCACTTACGGCTCCGATGCTGGCGCCTCCTCCATCGTTGGTTCAGGCGTTGGTGCTTCACCGCCATTGGCTCGGGTGCTGGTACTTCTGCGACTACCGGCTCAGGCGTCGGAACTTCATCGAGATCGGGCTCCACCGCCAGAACTTCATCAACCACCAGCTCTACAGTCGAGGCTTCATCAACCACCGGCTCCGCTGCCAGGGCTTCAACAACATCCAGCTTTAGGGTCGGGACTGCATCTACCTCTGACTCTGAGGCTGGATCGTCCATCATCTCAGCATCCAAGTCCGAAGCTCCGACCTCCGGGGCTGGTGCCGCTGGTACATCTTCATTCCTGTGGTCCGGCGCTATCACAGGAGCTTCAGGGGATGACTCGAGGTCAAGGACCACGACAGCAGGCGTCGGATCTGCCGCGACCTCAGCCACCTCTTGGGGCGGCATTGGAACTGGAGTTGGAGCCTCCGTCTGCGCAGCATCAGTTGCTGCTGCAGGAACCAGTGTTTCAACCCCTTTCTTGGGTACCCTGTGGGTGAAGGATGAAGAAAATTAAAATATGATTACAACAAAAAACAATCAACTGAGGTAAAAAAATCAAATTTACCTCGGAAGGCTTCCGCTCCAGCTAGCGCGGAACCTCTTCACCGGACGCTCAGGATCGGACCCCGTCGCCACTGGTGTAGTAGCTCCGAAAGGTTCCCTAGAGCTTGCTGCCGTTGTTGGCGTCATCTTGGTTGAGGCCCCCCCTCAACTGAGAAGGACCTTCGGACCTAGAGCCCTCAGCTGGCCCTAGTACTGGAGCCACATGGCCATAGCTAGCGCCCTGAGGAGACGCCGATGCTGGAGTGGTTACCGCCGCCGAAGACCTCCTCCGTCGAGGAGAAGGAGCTGCTGCAGAAGGAGCAGGTCTGACGGACCTCCCGTCAACGTGCTTCAACTTCCTCTTGCGGCTCGAGGGCTCGGCCAACTCCTTGCCCTTGCCTACGACTTCAGTTCTTGGCTTTGGGGTGGGAACGGAGCCATCCTCCGAAACTCCGGGGATCACCACCCCGGAGGTTGATCGCCTCTCCACCAGGCCCAAGTCGTCCAACAGCGGCATCTTCCTTCGGAGCTCTCTGCACTCCTCTGGTATCATATTCAAAGGAAGGAAGGCTGCCGGTGGAGCCACGTCGCCAGGGCCGATGTTCCCAGGCTAGAACTTCTTGAGATGGGTCTTCAAGGCTTCACCGGTCAAGTTGGTGTCCAAGCCGACTTCAATGTGGTTGGTATCCATCTCACTGTTGAAGGCCCAGGAAGGCCAGCTCCTAGCCCTCAGTGGGGCCCACCTGTTCATCAAGAAGTTGCTGATAACCATCTAGGGAGTCACCCCACCTTCGACACATTCCTGGATTCTGTCCAGAATGGTCCTATACTCCCTCAACAGCTCTGGCACGTCACTCCAAGTGTTAGTGTCAACGCGAGGAAGGCCTTCAGGCAGCTCCAGCCTCTCGTGTCCCTCGATGGTGATGACCACCCAGTCTTTCTTCCAGTCATCCCATTTGCCGGAAGGGAAGGACCTCAAGTACTTGAGGGGAGAGTTCTTTCGCTTCACGAAGTAGTAGAAGCCGATGAACTCATCACTCTTCCCGGTCGGGTGGATAGTGAAGAAAGTCCGGAACAACTCCACGCAAGGGGGCACGCCCACCCACATCTCGCAAAAGTGGATGAAAGTCGCCACTAGCAAGATTGAGTGGGGCCCAGATGGTGAAGCTACAGACCAAAGAAATCCAGCAACATCAGAAATAAAGTGGAGAACAGCGGGATCAAACCCGCCATGGCGTACCCAAGGAAGTACACCATATCTCCGGCTCGCTCCTTCTCGAAGGGAAGCTTGCTGCAACGAATGTCATTGTCGAAGGAGTCATTGGACCATCCCATGTAGGTCCAGACCCTAGACAACTCATTCTTGCTCTCGATGCGGCTCTTGGGAAGTCCCAACTTCATCGCATCATAACGTGGCGAAAGAGGAAAAGCGGGCGAAAATTTGAAGAATTTGAGCGCAAGTTCGAATGAAGGCGTAAAGAATCCCCAAACGGTGCACACTTTCCTTCTTAAGTAAGCCCCCACAACGCTTGGATGGAAACCGCAAAGGAGCCAATGATACAATTCAAAAACTTCACCCTGCCAATGACAAGGGGGCCCGGGGCCACCCCGACGATCAAGTCGAGATCCTTACCCCAGGCGAATAGTTGTCATCATGAGAGGCGGGAAGCCCGAGGGCAGCAGCCTGACAAGGCGCGCAAAACTGATACGGTTTTTGTATCGGGAACCAACGACCTTCAATTGAGTGAGATCCGCACGCTCAGATCTCACCTGCCGCATCCTTGATATGCCACGCGGCGACGGTTTAACTGCGAACTACCGCCAACAGCACATCCAAAGACCCTTGAAGACACAACTCAAAAACCGAAGGATGGACCCACCTCCGGCAGAACGGCTTCCTCCAAAAGGTCTCTCCCAGAGGTGGGCCCAGGGGGCCACTGTCGGTACCCTGCGTACCGTATACCCCTTGGGACTGCAAAAAGACTAAAGGAACTTCACCTGTCTGAGTTGAAGTTCCCCGAAGGCCCCACGTTTCATACGAGACCGGACCTGCCTCCTTTCTCTGGTTAGTCCCGGTGCTGCCACGTGTATGCTGCAACCGGACCTACATCCCACACATGGGATAGCTCCGGGCTAAACACCTGTGCGGCACCTCCGGACCTAACCCCCAACAGAGGGAAGCTCCAGTACTGACACATGTACAACAGCACCGGACCTATCCACCCCAGACGGTAAGCTCCGGAGCTGCCACGCGCCCAACCGCCGGACCTTCAACTTCAACAATCACACCGGTGGACCCCCAATAGCTCGGACCTTCAAGGGACAATCAAAGACTTCAAGAACTGATTAAGTGTCATTAATACCATCTTAATGAGACACAATCGGAGGGCCCTTAATACCAGTAACGGCACTGTCAAGGTGCGTAACTATATTATTAAGGGTAATTAAGCTCATTAATTGTGTATTAAGCATCAGTAACTGCCAGGGCCACATGTCCGGCTAGGCTAATGATGTAACGACCAGTCCTTGTACTATAAAAGGACTGGTCAAGCGATACACAGGGGGACTCTTCCAGACTCGGCTCTGACACACGCTAACAAGTGTTCAAATGCTCAATATAACAATCACACACCCCGTGGAGTAGGGTATTACGCTTAGGCTGCCCGAACTATGTAAATCCTCGTGTCAACTTGCCATCGTGTTCTGAATCTCTGCGCGCCCACAACCAAACTACAAACTCCGCGATCTACCAACGGTAGTACCAGAAGAATTGCCAGAACCAGACTCCGACAGCCGGAATAACACTCTGACACTTTTCTTCATGGATTTCTAGATGAAGATGTTTATATGAAGCAACCGCCGGGTTTTGAAGACTCCACTTATCCAAATTATATTTGCAAACTTGATAAATTAGTATATGGTCTTAAACAAGCACCGTGGGCCTGGTTCTCTCGGTTGAGTAGCACCCTGATTCGGTTGGGTTTTCAAGCATCCAAGGAAGATGTCTCGCTATTTATCTTCACTCAAGCTGACATCCAAATGTATATCATTATATACGTGGATGACATTATCATTGTGCGCTCCTCATCTTCAGCGACTGATCGTCTGCTCCAATAACTTCGAGTTGATTTTGCGGTGAAGGATCTTGACCGCCTCAGCTATTTTCTAGGCATTGAAGTTCAGTATACATCTAATGGACTGATCCTCAAATGGTGGAAATACATCAAAGATCTTCTCTGCGCACCAACATGGAGAGCTCTAAAGGTGTCACTACCCCGATGTTGTCTACTGACAAACTATTTCTCCACGATGGCATACCTCTCTCACTAGATGATGCTACAATCTATGGTAGTGTGGTTGGTGCACTACAGTATCTATCCTTCACACGTCCTGATATATCATTTTCAGTTATTAGAGTTTTTCAGTATATGTCTACACCAACTGAATCTTGTTGGAAGGCGGTGAAACGCATCTTGCGGTATCTTCACTCCACCTCTGATTTGGGACTTTCCATCACTAAGTATGGTTCTTCAGTACTGATGCCTTTTCTGATGCGTATTGGGTTGGTAATCCGGACGATCAGCGTAGTAGTGGCGGCTACACCGTTTTCTTTGGTGGCAACTGGCAATCTCATTTCCTGGAGCTCTTTCACGCCCTAGTATGAGTGCTGAATATAAGGAGGTTGTCAATACTACCGCAGTATTAATTTGGGTTCAAGCACTGCTCCGGAAAATTGGTGTACAACAATCCAAACCGCTACACTTTGGTGTGACAACATTGGGGCTACTTATCTGACGGCAAATTCGCAGTTTCATCACCGCACCAAACATGTTGAAGTCGACTATCACTTTGTTCGCGAGCAGGTTGTATCTCAACTATTAGATGTGCGAATCATATCCTCTAAAGATCAAGTGGCGGATATTATGACTAAACCATTAGCTGGTCCTGCTTTTGGAAGGATCTGTAACAATCTGAACTTAATTACATACCGTTCAGATTGAGGGGGGTGTTAAAGATAGAAAATCATGTATATTAGGAATGCTTGATTCTATGGTTGCGTCTCCTTTATTCTTAACATGTGATATTACTTGCTCCTTTATTCTTGGAAAGTGATATTGTCTGTCATGCATGTAACCTGTTATACACCACTATAAATACATGAGTCTATCCCAAGAGGAGATTGCCTTGCGCCAACTAACACATACAACAGGGCTGGAGCTCTGCTTACGGTGCGGCATCTTGGCGTGGCAGACCGCGGGCGCGCCATCATCGAATCGCGAGCCCTTTTGATCCTTGATGCGTCACAGAAGGAAATCATCATGAACCACGGCACAGGCGGTCTCCAACTCCAGTTCGCACTGAATCGGTTTACACGCTGCCTACCCACATACGCATGGGGCAGTATAGGCAAATCTGAGTGGCCACTGACGGAAGCACGCGTGAGGCACACGCACACCGAGTCTGAACCAACTCAAGCGGCCGCCGTAGGGATCCATAAAGGGAAGGCCATAGGCGCCTTGACATACCAGCTCATTCCACAACACCGCTCACTCGTTCACGTCGCCTTGATCTCGAGTCCTGCCATCCCGCGCCTCCTCTGCAACACCTCTGGTTCTCACTTCGCAATCGCGCGCCGCTGATCCGTCAGCTGCATCATCTTCCGCCATCATGGGAAGCGCAAGTCGAGGATGTCCAAGCTGTTGGCATAGCCGAAGAAGAAGCCGAAGCTGGAGACCACCTTCACCTGCCCGTTTTGCAACCACCCAGAGAGCGTCGAGTGCTTCATCGACCTCGAGTACAAGTACGCCCGGATCTTGTGCTTCGTCTGCAAGGAGCGCTACTCCACCAAGGCCCACCCCCTCATGGCACCTGTCGATGTCTACGCCAAGTGGATCAACGTCTGCGTCACCGTCAACCAAGCAAGCGACGTCGGCGGCGATGTCATTCGATCCTCCTAGCTAGGGCTAGCTAGGTTAGGAGTTTGGGCGGACGGCTCTTACGGAAACACACCGCAATGTTTCTTCAGTTTTGGTGGAACTGTACGTATTAGCATGAACTGTTGTTCAGTGAGCTGTTGATGAAGTTCTCTGCAGAGCTTCAACAGACAAACAATGCAACCATGAGTTTCTTTTTTCTCGAAAGAACCGACAATGTCGGCATATATTAATAAGCAAGAAAAGAATACATGGAGGTTTACAGAAGCCGGCAAAAATGCACCAGAGATGCACCAGACAATCTATTTACAAGTTGGACATCTGCTGAATCCACAGTGCAATAGGATCTACATTGCACACCCCGACGCTGTAGTCGGTCGGCTGTCAAAAGCTTGTCCTGCATCATTAGCCATGCAAAATCTTTGCATTTAGGGGGTGCCCAGGCCTTCTAGATTTTTTCCGGGAACCAAGAGTGATAGCATCCTTCGAACTGTAAACGGTAGGCCGAGCTCACTGAGAAGTCACCGTTGGCTGCAAAGATCCATGAAATTTCATCGTGCTGAAGTGGGTCATCAATTAGCTGAACATCTTGGAGAGCCTCCCAAAGATAGACAAATTCCGATAGCACCTCGACTGTAAGATGATGGACCACATCCCTGATCCAATTCTGGTCTTGTAAGGCGTTGGCCACAGAATGATTTTTCCGTCGGCTGTGCTGGAAAAGCAGGGGGAAACTCAAAGCCAGAGGGTGATTGTGTAACCAGCTCGCTGTCCAAAATTTGGCGTTGCGACTGTTTTTAACTGTGATTCGAGTTGCCACCACGAAGAGGTTTAGGTCCGTCTGGTCCACGGGTACCTCCATACCCACCCAAGGTTTGTATGGGTAACGCCATTGCTACCAAATCCAGCAGAGCCTAAGGGCGCGATCAAATCGGTAAAGATCAAGAAGCCCGAGTCCTCCACAAATAGTGGGTCGGCATACTTTAGACCAACCGACTTTACACTTGGCGCCAGTTAATTCTTGTGTTCCAGCCCATAAGAACCGACGATGGAGTTTATCCAAAGCCTTAACAAACTGTTTCTGGAACTTGAGTGCGCTCAGGGCATAGACTGGTAGTGTGCTAAGGACCGACTTAACAAGCTCCATGCGCCCGACCATGGAGAGCAGACTTCCTTGCCACCCTGCTAGGCGATTCTGAACACGGTCCAAGATCGGTTGGAGTTGTGGCATTGAGGGTTGGGAGGTCGTCATAGGAAGACCTAGGTAGGTAATCGGTAGGCTTGATATCTGTCCATCAAAACTCTGCAGGATGTTCTGTAGGTCAAGGCCATCGCACCCGATTGGGGAGACTGAGCTTTTCAGCATGTTGACGTATAGTCCCGTTGATCCCCCAAAACGCTCCAGGATATGCATCACTGGTTCCACATCTCTTTGGGAGGGGTTAACAAAGAGTATCACATCATCCGCGTAGAGTGAGACTCTGATTTTGGCCGTATGTTCATGAAGTGGTGAAAGGTGGCCGTTCCGGGTTGCCACCTCAAAAATTCTTTGAAGCACATTGATGCCCAGAATGAAGAGATACGGCGAGAGGGGATCGCCTTGCTGCAAACCACGCTGGTGCTTAATCCACTGCCCAATGTTGTCATTTAGCTTCACTGCCGATGTTGAGGAAGCCTAGAGTAGACATAACCAATTAATCCAGCGACGTGGAAATCCTCGGTGCTCCAGCATCTCTATCATGAATTCCCAGGAGATAGAATCAAAGGCTTTGGAGATGTCAAATTTGAACATCAAGATGGTTCGCCTCTTGCTGTGATACAGGCGAGCCAGATTTCGGACATAGAGGAAATTGTCATGTATGCACCAACCTCGTATGAAGGCGCTTTGAGCTGGGGAAATCAAATCATCCAAGTAACCTTGTAATCAACGTGCTAGCACCTTTGTGAACAGCTTCGCGAAGGAGTGAATAAGACTAATGGGACAAAAATCGCTTGGAAGCTCGACTACCTCTGACTTAGGCAGGAGGTTGTGACACCCGGTTCCGAAAATGAACCCAGTGAACGCATATGTGTGCCCAGGATATTCAACACACATACACGAGTGCATTCACAAAAGAGTATATAGAAAATTACCACAGAACAAGATTAATTAACCAAATTTTATTACACAATTCAAAATATTCTCGAATACAAGCTCTAATGAAGATTAATGACAAGTTCAACTAATGCAGTGGAAATAAACTAATTAAGCAACTAAGCAAACTAAGCATAAGGGATAGCGCACCTCCAATAACACCACAGGCAAAGCTGACGGTAGACACGACCTAGAACTCCGCATTATCGCCATTAAACTCACAATTCTGACCTGCAACTATTGGGAGGATTGCAAGAGTGAGTACATGTCGTACTCAACAAGTGTGGAAAGTATGACATGTGGCTGAATCAAATGACGACAATAATAATGGCTAAGTGGTGAAAAGTACAGTAAAACCATTTGGAAAAGCAATGTATTACATGTATGTGAGGTAATCCCATCATAAACCATAATTAATAACATAGCACCAATCCATATTCCATATCCATCACCATCATACCATTAACCATATTCAATGTCATAGTTAATCCATAACCAGCCAATACCAGTACCAAACCATAATACCAACCATAACCATCCCAAATACCATCCCAATATCGAGTTCCCTCTAATCATGTGAGGGTCCATGTTGCTCATAACCGGGAGCACGACTATAATAATAGATTTAGACACACTCTGCAGAAGTTGTACCACTTTACCCCTGTGTTTGTGATTTCATCACCTTTCGATGACTATAGAATCTCAATTATGTCGTCTCACACTTCCTTAGGTGTGTGGCCAAGAGATCACGAAATAGCCATTACAAAGGGATTACTAGCCTATTTAGACCCCACTGAGGTTTCACCAGTGGCGATGTCTCCCACTGATTACATCTTCAACCAAGGGCCCCCTCTTGAGCCATTCGGATCCCAGGGTAGTCCCACCAATCATCATCAAACCCAATCTAACTACCCCTTCCCCGAGCACCCTTAATGGTCCAAATAGCACTGGCAAAGCCCTAATTAATCAGCTACGCCGCACCCATACCTGGCCTCGTGGTGGCACTGTAAATCCTGGATGGTCGCTCCACGAACCGGTCCTTAGATATAAAGCAAGCAACACCACCATAACATCCAACCCATCCACATACCAGGCTTGCTTAGATCACCCATTACCATACCGTATCGACCAGTTCACATTAACTAGAATATCATTAATACATAATTAAATGTGTAGTGTTGTTTTCCCATCCCAATTAATCAAGCGAAGCAAAAAGGTAAAAAGCCCATATCGACTCTCTACCATAATTCCAGGTGACAAGGGTGGTTAAACAAAACTAGTAAACTTCCTACCATAGGATTCCCATCAAATTGACACAAGCATGCAATTTTGCAAACAAAACATTTATTTTAAAAACAGGATCAATATGCTTCAAGGACACTTTCCTTGTTCCGACGGATAGGGTTGCTCAAGCGCTTCGAAGTCTTGGTTCTCGAAATCCTTGTACACGACCTCTTGAGCACTTCCCTCTACTCGTGATCACACATACAATAAAATACATACAATTCAACATGATGCACACACGTTAATCAACATGCGATGATATGCATGCATGCAAAGATCAATTATTAATTAACTATGGTTGTTTATTAATTAGATGCAACTAGTTGATACGTGTTCATATGAGTTTACGGGGGTTTTAGCGAGAATTAATGCAGCTGAAAATAAAGAGACGGTGCAACTAAAATCAATTTATGTATATTAGATTCAATAGGTTCGCTAAAATTCGCATCGGAAAACGTGGCCTACCGTAGACGTGATGGCTTCGAAGATCGCGGGATGGGGACGATGCGTAGACGAAGTAGATGCGCAAGGTCCTCCGGCGGCACGACGACAGCGACGTGACAAACTCCAGCGGACGACAGCACCCTCCTCCGCTCTTCCCCTTTTTTCTCTCTTCTTCCACTGGCGGTACAGCTCCTGGTGCCTCTCCCTTTTTTTCTCTACCGCTAGGGTTCTTCTCACTTTTTCCCGGCGGTGGCGGTTTTCTGGTGGCTTGGAGAAATATGATGGCTTACTTACGTATATATATAGGTGCGGCAGCAGGGAGGGCGCGATCCAGAGGCCGAGTCGGCCTGGAACCGGCGGGGCTGGAGCGGTCGACGCGGCCGGGCAGGGCGCGCGGTGCGTGTGGCACGCAGCACGCGTGGCACGCGGCACACGGCTAGCGCGGTGCGGGGCCGGGGCAGGCGGGCGCGCTCGGCGGGGCCAACGCGACGCGGTCGGTCAGACCGGGCGGGGTCAGGGCAGGCGTGCGCGGTGGGGCGCAGGGGTGGGGCCAAGGCGCCGGCGGGTCAACGCGGTCGGGGCCAGGCTGGCGCGGGGTCGCGTTGGCTCCAGGGCCGGTCGGGCAGGCGCGCGCGGGAGGCGCTAGCTGGGTCGGCGGCCTGTTTTTTTCTCTCCTTTTTTTATATATAAATATTATTATATTATTATTTTATTTTATTTTATTTTATTTTATTTTACTTATATATATTTTCTTTTTCTTTACATATATAAATATTATCATTATATATATTAATATATATATTATTTATATATATTTATTATTATTATTATTATTCATCTTCTTATATAATTTTCTTTTCCAATTACTTTTCTATTGTATAAAATTTCTAATTTTGTTTTAATATATCTAGTAACTTAGTATATGCCTAAATGTGAATGCATGCGCATAGATGATTTAGTTCTTTTCCTTTTCTTTTTATTTCTTTTCTTCCATATTCATTATGCTAATTTAATTTATTTTAATGTACTTACTCTAGTAAATAAATTTCTTTTAGCTTATTTATTTTGGTAATAAATTTTCAATACATGAGGATGAATGCAAAATGCAATATGAGATGCATATATTTTATATTTTTATTTATAAAAACAATTTCCTCCCATTATTAACTCTAAATTTCCATTTAAATTTTTAATTTGCCGAAACTCGAAAATCAGGGTGTTACAAAGGGTGATGAGGGCGCCGTTAAGTTTCAAGAGAGGACCTGTGCGTAGAGCAAATAAGCTTCAGAAAGCATTTAGAAGGTCAGTCTTGATGATATCCCAGCAATTGCAATAAAAGTCACTGGTGAAGCCATCGGGGCCCGAAGCTTTTTCAGCAGGTAGTTCCCGAATGGCACTGACAATCTCTTCTTCGGAGAACACTCGGTCCAGGTCGTGTTGCTGTATTCTGGGAAGGTCCATCACCTCCCAACGTAAGGTGGAATAGCGATGTTGTTTGGTCCCCGAAATGGATTGGAAGTACTGATGCAGCAGTGAGGACATTCCTTCCTGGGAAGAAACATATTCATTGTCCGGGCTCTTGAGGCGCGACACAAGTGCTTTGCGAGATCGCACATTCGCTTTTATGTGAAAAAACCGCGTACAAGCATCGCTGGACTTAATCCAAGTGATTCGGGAGGCCTGGCAACACCTCGCTGTTTCCACGGCCGCGAGGCCAAGGATTCCGCACTTGATGTCCTTACGCAGCGCCATTTCATCCGCTGAGAGAGGTCTAGATTCTTGAGCAGCATCCAGTTGGAGGATGACCTCATTTGACAAGGCTAATTGTAAACGAGCTTTGCCAAAAATAGATCGACTCCATTTTTTGAGAGCCGCAGCCACTGCACAGAGCTTATTGTGGAAAACACTCAGGGAGGAGGAATGAGTAGCGGCAGCATCCCAAGCCTCTTTCACAGTCTCCTTGTAACTAGGGATTTTGATCCAGAAGGTTTCAAAACGAAAGACTGCTTGCCTGCGAGGCCGTTGGGTGGGACTAAGGAAAATTGGGCAGTGATCAAATAGAGAGGATGATAATGGACTAAGGCACAGACCAGGGCAGAGCAACTCACACTCTTTGTTGTAGAAGACCCGATCAAGGCGGACCACGGTCGGGTTTGCCCGTTCATTACTCCAAGTGAATCGCCGGTTTTGCAGTGCAAATTCGAGCAGTTCACAACGATCAATGGTACGCCGAAATGAGCCCATTAACCTGCGGTTGATATTAGCATTATTCTTGTCACTGGCCTGGTATATCAGATTGAAGTCACCGGCGCATAGCCAAGGTATTCCACTTGTCGGTCTCATGCTAGTTAGTTCCTCCAAAAACAAAGCCTTTTCATTATCCTCACAGGGTCCATAAACAGTGGTAATTCTGAAGAGGATATCCAGACCTTTGAACTGCAACGTGACCGATAAGAAAAATTGCCCCTTGATAGAGCCGGAAGCCTGAATGTAAGTTGGATCCCAAGCTAGCAGCAAACTGCCTCGTGTGCCAGCCGCTGGAATGAATTCTAGGCCAGCGAGTCTAGAACCAAGGACCTCATGTTGAACTGACGCCCGCAGAGAAGATAATTTGGTTTCTTGTACGCATACAATGACCAGAGACCGCTGGGTGAAGCAACTGCTGAACCACCACACGCCGAGCAGGGAGATTTAAGCCACTGACGTTCCAGGAGAGAAGGTTAATGTGCTTGTGATCCATGAAAGAAACCGAGGAGCGGCTGAGTACTGGAAGGCAACAGCTTCAGGGTACAATTGAGGGACCAGGACCAAACATATCCATGGCTTACACCAACGGCTCAGAAGAACATCCAAGGAAGAAGCAAAAACCACAACACGGCGACCAGCATATAGTAAGAGGTACACATGATAAATGGAGTATGCCCAACCAGACACAAACAGGAACGGCGTTGTGCTAGGCAACTGCTGCCGCTTCCTCCTCTGCAAGGGCAGCTGAAGCTGCAATGATAGGTCCACTGTCCAGTTGGAGGGCACCCCGGATTGCCTTAATTGCTTCAAACGGTAGTGGCTTCATGAAGGTCGCCTGGTACTTAGCAACAGCCGCGTCGCCCTGCGGTTCTACCGTGGCGTCGAGTAAGTTCATCAAACGATGTTGAGCATGCTGAGCCACTGGGAGTACTGAGGAGCGGGCTGCCAGCCTCGCACTATGGTGCGGCGGAGCAAGCTGAGCTTCTTTCTTCTTGCGTCGTCCGCCCGGGGGGGGGGGGGGGGGGTGAGGCCAAAAGGGCGGGAGGGACAGGTTGGAACAGCGTCTGAAGGACATTGGGTGGTTCCAATGGTAATAGGGGTGGGTACTCCACCTCGGCACCCGCCAGTAGATTGGTGAGCCCTGCAGACATGTGTACCGAGGGACCTCGGATCGGTGAAGCCTTGCCCCTCTGTCGAGACTCCGAGGCCAGTCCCCGAGAGAGTGGGTCCAGATTCCCCCTCCCTGCAGCTTCCTCAAGGACCGGTATGGGCTCGCTCAGTTGTCAGGTGGTTTCCATAGAAACCCATCCGGACAGCTCCTTGAGCATAGGGTCCAGGACAATCTCCGGAGGGCAAGTGTCAGGTCCCTTTCTGAAGCAGCAGAGGAGCAAGGACGAGTCCGATCCGATCGGAGGTCTTTCCTGGCAGATTGCAGGCAAACCTTCGATGGCTGTCCCAGGGTTATCAGACGCAGACCCCACATCAATCGTTGTCTTGTCCCCAGCCTGAGCCAACGGGGAGCCACCACGTCCCACCCTCTTTGCCCAGACCTGAGTAGGGCCATCGCGTGGGGCCGCACGATGCATCCTTTTAGAAGAGGCCGCGGGACCGCGACGTCTGTGCGGCACAGGTTGGCCAACATGGTGGGCGGGAGGTGGGGCCCGACGCAACTGAGCAGAGGGCTGAGAACCACCCCCTGGAAACCGCCGAAGCCCTTCGAAGCCAGGAGGAGGGCCCTGCTCATCGTCTTCATCAAAGCGGCGATGGTCACCAGCAGGCAGGGCATGACAGCCCACATGAAGGTGAGTAGGCCTGGTCGTGCCCTGGGCCTCGTCGGGGACTCCAGGAACCAAGGTGCACCGGTGGTATTGGGGTGTTCCGTCACTCGCTAAGTTGGAGGCGACAGAGGAGAGCCAGCCACTTTCATCCGAGGAAGAGTCTGTGCGCACTACAGAGAAATCATAATAATGATCAATGTGAATAAGAACATCCACCTTGTTGCCCTCCGGCGGAACATCAGCTGTAGGACCGCTAGGCGCGACGTCGAAGGTGCTCGAGCGGCCGGTGTTCGAGGGGAAGAATGTCACAGTCTTCACGCAGGGTAGCAGATTAGGGTCGGCCATCCAGGCCACAAATCTGAACTCATCCGGAAGAGCCTGCACGGTCGTGGCACGATCCATGTGGTCAAAGAGGCAAACATCACCAATGATCTGTCGAATGCCCTCCACAGATCTAGCAAACCATGGCAGCCGTTCGATGATGATTTTGACTCTGTAGAGCCAAGCCGTTCCCTGGGTGGTGTCCCCCAAGCTCCACGGCGAGGACCGGAACTCGGCGCCACTGGCGTAGATGTTGCTCCGCTGGAGAAACCCGCACTGATCCATGTGCTCGAGGCGAGCAACGAAAGTGTTGGCATTATGGAGAGAGATCGAGATACTCCAGAGCGGGACGTTGGCCTGCTGTTGAATAGCATGGCGAACATCCCCAAAGCTAGAGCCAAGCCGGCCACACACCACAGAGAGGAGAATGAGGTGGCGACGCAGACGTGCCATTTCAGCCGCCTTTGTCCTAGTCATCGAGTCACCGGGATAGCCGCCGCCCATCGGCAGGGCGCCTCCTAGTAGCATGCAACGCAACGGCCATCAGAGAACCTGAAGCACACAGTGCATCACGGAATGAGGTACCTTGGCAGATTGGGTTTCGGCCAGTTGCAATAGGGGGAAACACCAGCCCGCTCTTGACGTCGGGTGTGGCTTCCAACAACCTCGGGTGTACTTCTCGGTTGTTGCCGGATCGAGGGGGCTGGGAGCACCGGCGAGCAGTGTGGCCACTGTGTAGACAACAGGCACACCTAGGAGGCTCGCGACAGTGTGCGACGAAGTGATCTTTGGCGAGACACCGGAAGCAGCGACCGGCCAGGGCCTTCTTAAGCACCTCCGACGAGAACAAGTGGCCATTGCTGGGGCTCTTGGGACCTCGTGAAGACACCAGATTGGGGTGGTCAAACTGGCGACCGCGGCGCCTTTGACCCACCTGCTTCCACTCCGAGGAAGGCTGAGACCCAGAACTGTCTACGAAGGTCGATGGGCAGTTAATGTCGAAGTTCCGAAGGCTTGTTGGGTTTCCATCCTCGGAGAGCTTCGGGCAGCTAAGGCTAGCGGAGTTAAGGCGCTGAGAGGGGAGCGTGCAGCTAACTGTAGGGGGCGTGGAGCCTGGGACACGCAAGGGTTTCAACGCCACAAGATCTTTGGCCAGCGGGATCTCCGGAGGGGAAAGCTCCACCAAGGAAGCCTTGGAGCCCTGCAACGGAGGAGAGCGCCAGCGTCCATCCCTTCTTGGAGTAATTGATATGGCGACGACGACAGACGTTAAGAGGGATGGGGACCCTTTCTGGCCAGAAGCAGAGACAAGAAATTGTCAGCTTGGAAGCGCTCTCTGGTGACACAGAGGAGCGGCGTGCAGGCATTCTCGCGGGTGAAATGTGAAGCCCATCCTCGTATGAGTCGGAGAGCTCTGCATTGATGACCGGCAGGAGAGAGAGCTCACCGTCTGCGACGGAGGAGGTGAGGAGATTCGAAATGGGGGGCACACCAAGAAGGGGTCACGACGCAGCAACTTCGGACTAAGAGAAACCGGCTCAGAATAGGGGCGGAGAGGGCGGAGAGTTGGGTGGGGGGACAGAGGAAGGGAGTGAAGATGGAGAGGGGAAGGAAAGGGGCCAAGGGTGGGGGAGAACGGCTTTTCAATGTCTACCCGCTAGAAAATTAGATTTGTTAATTCGCAACCATGAGTTTCAGTTCGAAAAATTACCATATCAGCAGCATGGCACAGGTTAAAAGTTGCAACACTATTCTCACTTTTAGTCATCAGATGCAGATGCGAACTGAAACCAATGGAGCTGTACGAAGGGCCGGCGGCAGCGCGCGGTGAGATGCTCGGGAGTTGGTGCGGCAGCAGTCTATCAGTTCGTACATCATCGGCACGGATCGCAGGACGGAGGAGGGTGACGCACTCGATCCAGATCTATCGCGCGGGCCACGAGAAGACGGGAAAGGTCACCGTGCAGCGAAGCCAAGTGCGGGGTGCTCCCATTGTTTCCCGATTGGATAGGACGGGCCGCAGAAGGCGACGCGGCGCTGGTGGTGCACGTTGCCTGCATCTGACCGCGGCGTGGGCTTGATCTCGCCAGCCTGCGGCACCTGCATTTCAGTCAGCCAGCCTGCCGATATGGAGGACCTGCTGGGTTCGGAGACGGGGAAGAACTACTACGACTGGTGAGTCTGTTGACGTAATACATGTTTGCCTTTCCCTATTCGGTCATTCGAGACTTCTTTTATATCATCTCTGCACCGTGTTAAATGAAGAGGGGATCGAAATGCAGTGCAAGGGCTGTATTTCCCCGTGGATTGGCTTCAATTGGCCTTCCTTAGAGATGGATTTTGTACGCATCAATTTTTTGAATGAGTGAAGCCTGATGGCAATGTGCTTGGGATAAAGGCTCGGTTCTTGTTGCTGTTGTTGTAGTGAAGCTTGATGGCATCACTGAATGGACACGAATTAGTCTCTGTTTTGAGGGAGTAATGAAACTTGATCTTGGAGAGCTTAGTATTGCCAGATTCGTGTCTTTTCTAGATGGTGGTTGTTGTGATGGATGTGATTGTTTCACTAGCGATTGCTTTGGTGGTGGTGGTTGGGAGAAAATGAGTCGCTGTGCAAACCAAAGTTGAAACACTAGATACTCAATTTGGGTTGATTGTCACGTGTGGGCACATGTATACATAATTCTATCTTACCCAGAAGAAGCGAATCAGAAACGATGGAATAAAATCCTTTAGGAGAATCTTATTGTTGGTGAGTAGGAATCAGGCATTTGATAAGACCAATTTGGCGCCAGTGACATGAGCATGCTGCAAAAGGAGCGCTGGCCATTGTCACTCAAACATACCATTTCCATGTTTTCACTTTTTCTTACATCATTTAATGATGCAATTTTCTGACTTCGATGGTGAACATTGGTCGTCGATTTTTTTTCTTATTACAACATGCTAATCAATCGTTACATGAATTCGTTAATAGGGTGTCGGTCATATGAGCGTCAGTTGTGTATAGAAACCAACACCTATAAGCTAAAAGACCAATGCTCTTAATAGATGAAATAGTTCGTATAACAAATAAGTGCGTCGAGGCCGACGCATTTATGTGTTATGGGCGTCGATTCCCGGAAGCCGACGCCCTTAGGAGTAAATGTGTCGGCCAGCAGAACCGACGTCTTTAATGCACTTAAGAGTGTCAGTTCTGGTAACAGCGACACACTTATTGTGACACGTGGCCAACATATCGAGTGCGTCTTTGAGCGTCGGTACCGCAAAACTCGACGCTCTTACTTTATTTAAGTGTGTCGGTTAGAAGGAGACCGACGCATTTACTTCGCCACGTGGGCAGCGTACCGAGGGCGACTATGAGCGTCAGTCTAGCCTAAACCGACGCACATAACATATTTCTTTTTAAACAACCTATTTTCTCTCCCTCTCCGGCTCAGGAGCCTCCATTTTACACAGATATCATAACAGTATTATACAACCACAACAGTAATATATATTCACAAATATTTCAAACACAACAATGTAGACAAGTTTTCAAATGTTTCAAACACAAGCATAACAGTACAAAAATGAGTAAACAAAATTCAAATATTGTTGTGGGAACCTCCACTCGCACGTCCTGCATTCACATCTCCTTCAATCGCACCTCCGTCGTTAATGTTAACAAAAACATCGCAACCTTCGGGTGTCCCATGACGGGATCCTTGCGATAAACAAATAAAAGAGAAACTTAATAACGTAACATGTTGACTTCGATTAACTTAATAACATAACTTAATAAAAGAGAAACATGTTAGTTTTGACTTAAACTTATCAAAGCTCTCTCATTTCTTCTCACTCTCCCTATCTCTCCCTCGCCCTTACTCGCTCTCCCACTCACTCTCTATCTCTTCCCCTCTCCCTCTATCTCTTCCTCTCTAGCTCTCTCTCTCTCTATCTCTTATTTTCTCTCTCTCTATCTCTCGCTCTCTATGTCTTCCTCTTCCTCTCTATCTATCACTTCTTTTCTCTATCTATCTCTCACTCTCTCTATGTCTTCCTCTCCCTCTCTATCTATCTCTTCCTCTCTCGCTCTCTCACTTGTTCCGTCTTTCACTTCATCTCTTCGCTCAGTATTTCTCTTTCCTTTTGAATATTATGCTAATTAATATGTGTTTTTATAATGAATGTATTGTAACAAGTATATAAGTCATCCATACCACTATGTCTCCAACTTGTGATGGGTGAGTCTGCACGGAGGGAAAGGCATCGGTGGGAAAACTGCATCAAGGTAAGATCCTAATTAGAATCATTTTGAAATTGAATAAATTGGTCAAATGCAAAAAATACAGTTTACCTGAATAATTTTACTGCAATCCAGAAGCCAACAGTGACATGAATCTGTAAGATTGTTGAACACACGGTTGACCACTCTCGGAACCTTGCAACATAAATGGTTACGATATTGCATATAACCCGAATCAATAAGATAAACAGTTTTACCTGTGAGGAGGAGCCAACGTGTTGTGTTGGTTGCATTGGACGAGGCATCATGTCGAGGTAAGATTGAAGCGGCAGACCAAACTGAGAACTGGAGCTACCTTGACCCATGAACTGCATCAAGTAAATTAGTTGTGATATCTTGAGTAGAAATATTTTTAAATCGAATAAAATTTTCAAATGAAAAATTACATGTTACTTGAGATATATACAAATAATGCATCTATTGTTGTAGCATCTGTGTCTATTGCTGTTGTTGTTGCAGCTGCATCTGCATATCCTCCTTGTTGCATCTCATTTCTTCTCGTAAATTATCAACCTCTGCAGTAGATTGAAATCGACTACCACTAACATTGGACGGTCGTCGTCTAGCATAAGCCTCACGCTCTACATACCCGTTGCCCAATCTAAGTCTACAATAAATACAAGTGTGATGAATCGACATTCATCAACATAGAAATCATCATTATCTTTACACATACCTCTCATGCAGTAAACCTCCACCGGCATCGTACGCCACACCCACATCCAATGGCTCTCTCAGATAGTCTGAATCAGGTCCATCATTCTTCTTAAAACACTCAACATACTTTTATTGTGATACATTTAGTTGACGGATTAATGTAGTACAAGATAAATTGAGTTGATAGATAAATACAACAAACAATCAACATATGTACCAATTTTTGCATTGATGCCTCGTCACACAACACCTCCGGACGATTTCGGTCTGGACCTTTATGCCCCCTAAGATAAACCTCGAAAAACGTAGGATGCGTACCAGTTTCAGCTGTCTGAGATACCAAAATTCAACAATTTAATCAATACAATTAATTGAAGCAATCTAAGTATGAATGTAAGAATTCATACCATCCTTTGTTCCATCCACACCTAACCATTCAGTCTGAAGAAGTGCTTTCCTGGCTTGCTCTTCCGGTTTTTTCAGTGTCTATCAGAAATATTTCTGAACTCAGCTAAGCCCCAATACCCGCATAACCACTCTCAAGCCTCCATATTCACACAAGTCCAGTCCACATGGCTCTGCAAGTACTCCTCCCTAGTTAGGTGGATTTTGGTCGCTTCCTTGTTTGTCATGGGCTAGAACATAACCGTCTTGTAGTATACGGTCACAGCTTTGATCCGTGCCTTAGAGAAGGAGTCTTTGACACGTCTTTTTGTTGCATTATGAAAACGAACAAGCATATGCTTGACTCACACCCTCCGCCAAATGAAACATACCCTGCATACAAGTAACAATTAATATCAACCAAAATAAGATGCAATGTAATTGAACAATTAAAACAAACTTACCCAGAAGATAGACCAAACTCTATCCTGACATGTACCCAAATCGCCATACTCTTGAAGTGCATAGTGATCCAAATTATGCGTTGCAATCCTTTCACCATTCACTAAAACCATCCTGGGATAGCAAAACCGAACGACGTTTTCCAACAAGGTGTTAACAACTCGTTGATGCCCCTTGCCACTCCAACCAAGCTCGACCCAACACCTAGTACCCTTCGGCTTTATAATCGTCCGCTCGTCCATGCTTTTAGTTACAATGCATAAAAGGTGTCACTGCAGCCTGTACATAAAAGGTACATAAAATTAGTTAATTGAAAAGGTATAATGAACTTATTAATTAATAAGAAATATTACATAAAGGGGTATCGATCGGGGTGTCCTAACTCTGCTAGCTCCGCCCTTCTTGCAATCCTGGCATCTCGCTCGGGATCCTCAGGCTCTTCACCGTCGTCCTCATCATTCCCCTCATTACCACCATCGGAAGAGGTCCATCGCCCAACAGTATCTGAGCCTCCTTCTAAGCCTTCTCCTAAGCCTCGTCCTGAGCCTCCTCCTGAGCCACCTTCCTGCTCTCACGTCTGCCTTACAGTCTCTGGTTCGTCCCGTACAACTCTTGGTACATCGGGCAACGATCTGCCACCTGTGTCAGACTCGAACCTCGTGCAGGCTCGCTCGATGTCGGTTGTGCCACACAACTCATAAAATGCCTCTTCCCCTACCCACTTTAAGTAGTACCCTAAAAATATAAATAAAAAATTATGTAAATAAGTAAGAAACAATAGACAGTTAATTTTAATATTGAAATGTATGTAAAAAACAAGTACCTAAAACGGGTCCATCTGGTCTGAAGTAGAACTGGGAGTGGAGGACGAAGATCCACTACCCTTCTTGCTCTTCTTCTTCCCCAAACTTGGCAAAAGATTAAACATCTGCGCACATTTTTATAGAAATGATTAGTATACAACATTAGATAATAAATAAAGAATGTGTAATAAAAATCTAAAAAATGCGTACAATATAAATCAAAAATCATCAGCATCAAAATCTACTTCTGTCACACGTGCATTAAGATATTCACGTATCTCTTCTTCCATCTCTTCCTCTTCACTCTCTTCCATCTCTTTTTCTTCTTCATCAAATCTCTACTCTTCTTCCATAATCCTTTTCTTCTTATCCATAATCCTTTGTGATTGTCGAACATGTTTTCTTGAAGGGTCAGCTTGTTCTTCGGACATCAACTCTAGCGTATCACTAGCTATTTCTACGAGTTTTGTCCAACAAGATATCATAAAATCTTCTGCTTTCTCGACTTCATCTTGATAGACAATATCGTCATCTTCCTGAATCTCTATATACTCATCATAATGATGAGGGTGCACTTCAGAGTTAAATGTATACACAACCCACCAATTTTTTAAACTTGTGTGAGGATAACTTAAATAGTACATTTGTACCACTTGATTCGCAAGTACAAAATTGTTGTTATGGGTTATGTATCGTGACTTGTGGTTGACCTCCACCATTCCAAAATCATCAACTCGTGCGTCCGATGTTGGATCAAACCATTCACAGTCAAAAATCACAAGTTAAAGTGTTTTTGGACTGCCAAATGCGTACTCTATTATTTTCTTAAGAACATTGTAGTATTCTTCACTTATCCACTACCCTCTGCGGCAGTTATCATTACTCCACTCTTTGTAGTGGCTGCAAGTGGACGACTTGCTTCTAAACTTGCCGTCCAAAAATGATATCTGTTGATATCGTATCTATTAAATTATTTTGCTCTCAATTGACCATGCGATATCTGTTGCAAGTCATCGGAGATATTGACATCTTTCATACACAACATAAATAAATAAAGTTAGCATCTTATGATAAAAATGTGAACTATGATTGAAGGAAAAAACGGATAGAAAATTACATGTTCACGGAATCAGTCCACAAAGCTTTTTCTACCGTTTAGTCATGCTGACGCATCTTATCCAATTGACTTTGTGTAGGTCTTCGTGAAAATTTCCAATACAACTTGTCAAACATTTCAAAATATGGTAACATCTCCTCCATGTTGAAAAATATGTAAAGCATGGTGTAGTTCCTCTTGCGTCAAAATATAATGAGAAGTAGCAGCCCCAACACCTTTACCCTTCTATTGAAAAATTTTAAGCTCACTCGTAGATTGCTCTTCTACATTATGATATCGTGTGACAGATGCATTCATGTTGTTGGCACGTGAAAAATATTTGCTAGAGAAGTTAGTAATCTCTTTAGTTGCAAATGCTTCTGTAATACAATCCTCAACTCTTGCCTTGTTGCGCACTTTAGCTCTAAGTTTCTTCAATTCTCTTTTTTGGCTATACATCCACCTGAATTGTGCAGGACCTGCTACCAATGCATCATAAGGTAAACGCACCAGCAAATGTTGCATAACATTCATAAATCCAGACGGGAACACTTTTTCCATCTTACATACAAGCACACCAATTTCTTTCTTCCACTGTCGCATCATCCTTTTCAACACTTCCTTAGCACAAATATGTCTATAAAAGTAGCTAAGTTCAGCAAACATCTTCCACAAATCAAGTTTAAAGTAGTCATGAAACATTACTGGTATAAGTCTCTCCATCATAATGTGGTAATCATGGCTCTTCAACCCATTCAGTTTACCAGTGTTGAGATTAACACACCGTTTTATGTTTGCTGCATAGCGGTCTAGAAACTCCAGTGTTTTCAACAAACTAAGTATTTGCTTTCTTCCTTCTGGTCTAACACAGTATGGAGCTCGTGGCCTACTTTCATTTCCGCTTGCATTTGTTATAACCTCGAGCCTAGGACGATCGCAAATATCAGCTAAGTCTTTCCTCGTACTCAAATTATCTTTGGTTTGACCGGTAAAATCAAAACACATTCTTATGGTGCTTTTAGCGACATTACGCTTCTGGTGCATCAAATCCATGTTGTGCGATAAAAGCAATGCCTTTGCATATGGTAGCTCTCAAAGAAAAGAAATAAGAGTCCAGTTGTGTTCTGTACCATACCCTTCAAAACCACCTTCAGCGAACTCTTTTAACTTTGCATGTCATGCCACTTTTAGTTCGCTTGTCAATCAACAAGGGGGTCCTTCTGTAACACTTTTGCCTTTTTGGAATGATCGTGTATCACTCCTGAAAGAGTGATTTGAAGGAAGGGACATGTGGTATACTGCAAGTAAGTTAGGTGAGATGTCAAAACAACTCGGTCCTTAAGACTCACCAGGGCAGCCTCCATACACCCATCACGAGCTTATCCTCATGATAGAGCTCGCCGTAAGTCTACCACCACAGTAGCACATACACCAACTCTAACCCGTCTACCCCGGTCACAACTCATGCATGCTCTCATCAACCATACAACATACAAGAGGCAACATCATCATGTATAATTTCATCATTCCAATATGCAGCAAATGGAACTAGCATGGCTCTACTCTATCACTCGACTCTCCACAAATGCAATAACCTAATCTACTGGCCATAATGGATAAATCTCACATAGGTGCGATATGATCAAAAAGGGATAGATGGAACTTGCTTTCGCTACCGTCGGCTGCGTCGTTCTCCGGTTCGCATGGTTCCTCCGGGTTCTTCTCCGGCACTGGGTCTGTCCTGACAACACGCACACAAGCAAACATACAAGCAAGACATGCATACATCAATATATGTTACAAACATGATTGTATTAAATATGTTATGAGTTTAAATTATTTTTAGAAGAAAAATCGGGTTAATCGGAGTTAGTATAAGTAAGTTATGGATTTTATGAGATGGGGTCTGGGTTAATTACGAAAGTTGATTTTTAATTAAGGATTTGGCACAAGGTCTGGATCAGAGCTGATGTGGTCACGTTGGTTTGGGTTTGTGGCTATGGCCCACGGCCTAGTTGAAGGGCTGATGGTCTGTTGTTACTTTTTAGTATGAGAAAAGATGAACTGGGACCACAACAGCTAACGCATGGATGAGGCCAGGCTTATGGCCTACACACGGGTTGTGTTTGCGGCTACTGCCGCTTGGGCCTGGGACTAGGGTCACATGGGTCGCTGCTAGTTATTCACGTGGGCCAGTGTATAATACCACCGTATGCTACACTTCTGGCCAACCAATCAGAGGAGGGTATTGAGGTGTTTCTTCTTCCTCCCGTCAAGCAGCCATGGGTGGCTCGGGGAGCTTCAGCCAAGGTGGAGGAAGGGAAAGAAGGTGGTCGAAGGTGGAGAATCGAAGGCTCGGACCACGGCGAACTCGTTTGAGGCGCTGATTTGGACATAGCTCATGTGGAATAGGGAGGATTTGGGAGGAGGACGGTCATGGTGGCCGGAGCTCGCGGAAGGGTAAGAGGAGAGGAAGGGATGATTGCCGCTCACCTGTGCGTGTTCAACCGCTCGCGCTGAAGGAGGAGCAGCCGGTGTAGTCGATTTATAGGCGCAGAAAGGCGGTGGGCGGCCAGTATCGACGGAGGTCAGTCAGGCGCACTAACTTCGCCATACGCAGGAACGCCGAATTCTGCGTCGTCTAGCTCTTGCTCTACACGACGAGTCTCATAAGCTGTTCAACAGCGGTGCCTGTGCGACTGCCAGAAAGGAGTGCCCTCGTCGCTACGTGAGTGAAGCGAGGTAGGTAATGGTCATTTCGTCTGAGCGACGGGTAACGAGTGTAAATACACAGTACGGCGTTCGGGGGTCTTCCAGGGCGAGCGAGAAGGAACGAAGGGAGTAGAGAGGCAAGCTTCGCCACGGCCATGGAGTACTTGCTGCTGCTGATTTGATGCAAGGGAAGGAAAAAGGAGCGTGAGATTTAGGCGTTGTATGGCAGCTAGGAAAGTTTCTCGCGAACGGACGAGGGTGGAGGGCGGGGGAAGCGAGCTTGCTGGCCGATGTTGTGTGGTGTGTTTGATCAGGGACGAGACTTGCTGTTGGGCCTGTTTCGGGTGAGAAGGAACGTGCGGTGCTAGTGCTCCAGAGGAAGAAGAAGGGGCTGTTTGCATTTATGGAAAAGTGGGAGGGGTGTAATTGAAAAGTGTATTAGGCTGTCCGTTGGTCTGGTGCACAGAGAGTGGCGTGGGTGTTGGGTTAGAGTGAGTTCAATTTTTGTGTTTATTTTATTTTATTTATTTCACTAGTGGGCATGAATATGATGGGTGATTAATTCTATAAATTTGATTTATTCGCTTAAGAAAAATAGGATATTACAGACCTACCCCACTTAGGTGGAATCTCATCCTCGAGATTCGGCGGGTCCTAAAAAAGGTGGGGAAACTCAGCTCAAAGCGCATCTTCTCTTTCCTATGTAGCTTCGTCCTCCGAGTGTCTACTCCACTGAACTCAACAAAGCTTGATGGAGTTGGTCCTTGTTCTTCTGGTGACAGTATCCAGGATCTTGACTGGCACCTCTTGATAGCGCAGATCATCTTGTAGGTCTAGAGTGTCGTGTACCATTCGTTCCTCAGGCACCCGTAGGCACTTCCTCAACTGTGACACATGAAAGACGTTGTGCACACCTGTATTCTCTTCGGGTAGCTGGATCTCAAATGCCACTGCTCCGATCCTTTTTAAGACTGGAAAGGGGATAATATATCATGGCGCTAACTTTCCACGTACTTGGAATCTTCGTGTGCCACGGATCGGAGACACCTTTAGGTACACATGGTCCCCTGACTTCAAAAGTAAGTTCACGCCTTCTCTTGTCTGTGTAGCTTTTCTGGCGTGACTGGGCAGCCTTTAAATTTGCCCGGAGCCCCGCTACCCTGTCTTCTGCTTCCACGATGAAATCCGATCGCTCTATAATACGGTCTCCAACCTCTGACCACATAAGCAGAGTCCGACACTTTCTTCCATAAAGAGCTTCAAACGGGGACATATTGATGCTAGTCTGATAACTGTTGTTGTAAGAAAACTCGGCATATGGTAGACTATCTTCCCAATCATTGCCATATGTGAGAACAATTGCTCTTAATATGTCTTCCAAGATTTGGTTGATCCTTTCTGTCTGACCGTCAGTTTGAGGGTGATATGCCGAGCTAAAATCCAACTTAGTACCAATATATTTTTGTAGACTTCTCCAAAATCTCGACATGAACTGGGTGCCTCTATCTGAGACTATCCTCGATGGCACACCGTGTAGCTTCACAACACGATCTATGTACAATTTGGCCAGCTTGTCTCCACTGTAGGTAGTACGTCCAGGAATAAAGTGTGCAACCTTCGTGAGACGGTCGACCACTTCCCACACGGAGTCGTTACCATTCCTGGTCCTTGGTAACCCCATGATAAAATACATCCCTACTTCATCCCATTTCCAAACTGGGATTGGAAGAGGTTGTAGTAGGCCACTTGGCTTCGGATGCTCGCCCTTGACTCTCTGGCACACATCGCATCGTGCTACAAATCTAGCTATATCACCTTTCATACCAACCCACCAATACTTCTGCTTAAGGTCCAAGTACATCTTGGTGGCTCTAGGGTGGATAGAGTATGCAGAGTTATGGGCTTCATCCATGATGGTGTTCCGGTAATGTCCTTGTGCAGGCACACATAATCGTTTCTTGAACCACAATATTCCATCTCTGTCTACTCTAAAATCTGGAGATTTACCTTCACGAGTTTGTTCCTTGACCTCCATCAAATTTCCATCCTTATGTTGAGCTTTCTTGATTTGTTCATCTAGAACAGGCTGAATACTAAGATTGTAGTTATAGGAGTAATGTACAACACATAGGTTCAACTTCCTCATCTCATCACACAATTATGGTACTTGAGTCACCAAATGATGCCAGTATGCTTTCCTACTAAGAGCATCAGCTACCACATTTGCTTTACCTGGGTGGTAGTGAATTTCCAAGTCATAATCCTTTATTAGTTCCAACCATCTTCATTTCCCTAGGTTGAGTTCGGGCTGGGTAAAGATATACTTAAGGATCTTGTGATCCGTGTAGATCTAACACTTGTTACTGATTAAGTAATGCCTCCAAATCTTAAGAGCATGAACTACTGCAGCCAATTCTAAGTCATGGGTCGGGTAGTTCTGCTCGTGTGTTCTTAACTGATGAGAGGCATTGGACACCACTCGTCCCTCTTGCATAAGCACACATCCTAGTCCATGTCTTGAAGCATCACAGTAAATGACGAAGCTCTTGTGAATATCTGGTAGGACTAAGACTGGAGATGTGCTTAGTCTGTCCTTCAACCACTAAAACTTTGCTCACATGCCAGTCCATACAAACTTCTTGTCCTTCCTGAGTAGCTCCGTCATCGGTCGGGCTAGCTTGGAAAATCCTTCAATGAACCTCCGATAATAGCTGGCCAGACCTAGGAAACTACGAATCTCTCAGAACGATGTTGGTTGCTTCCACGATGATACTGCCTCAAGATTCTCCGGATAACCTGCAACTCCTTCAGCTGTTAAAACATGTCCAAGGAAGCTGAATTTCTACAACCAAAACTCACACTTGCTGAACTTGGCATATAGTTGGTGGCTTCTGAGTCGATCCAATACAACACGCAAGTGTTGCGCGTGCTCTTCTTCACTTCTTGAGTAGAGCAAGATGTCATCAATGAAGACAACCACAAACTTATCCAACTCTTGCCGGAATACCCGGTTCATCAGGTTCATGAAGTAAGCAGGGGCGTTGGTTAATCCAAAAGACATTACTGTGAACTCGAACTGGCCATAACGAGTCACAATTGTTGTCTTAGGTATGTCTTCAGGTTTGATCCGCAATTGATGATACCCGAACCTCAAGTCGATCTTTGAAAAGAACTTGGCTCGCTTTAGCTAATCAAACAAATAATCTATTCATGGTAGAGGGTATTTGTTCTTGATGGTCACATCATTGAGGGCTCGATAATCCACGCAGAGTCTCATGCTTCCATCCTTTTTCTTTACAAAGAGGACTGGAACGCCCCATGGCGATGCGCTAGGTCTGATGTAACCTTTCTGTTGTAACTCATCCAACTGCTTCTTCAACACTACTAATTCTGGGGCTGCCATCTTATAGGGTCTCTTGGCGATGGGAGCAGTTCCTGGAACTAGATCAATAGAGAACTCCACTTCTCTTTTCGGTGGCATGCCTGGTAATTCCTCCGGGAACACATCAACATACTCCTTGATTACCGGCACTTATTGGGGTGTTTCTGCCTTTATGTGGTTTATCACTGGCTCAGATAGACTAGACTGAACATGACATGTGACCGTCTTTCCTTCACGGTTTGTCACAGTCACAATCCTTTCTGCACATGCTATGCTACCTTCGCACTTCGCTAACCAATCCATGCCAAGGTTTATATCTATCCCGTAGGAGTCGAGCACCACTAGTTAACCAAGAATACTACCCCACTTAGGTTTAAAGGGAAGTTGTTAACTCCTAAGCGGCAGGGTATATAACCTACTGGTGATTGGGTTATTAACTACCTCTTAAGGGCTACTGTAGCCATATCATGTACTTCCACAAAATGTGATGATATAAAAGAATGTGATGCACTAGAGTCAAATAGTACTGAAGCCAAAACTGTCTGAACCAAAAACTCACCAAGTAGAACTTCTGGTGATGCATCAGCCTCCTCAGCGTAGACGTGATTCACCGTAGCTTTTCCAAAGGATTGTTGGGTCCTTGCTGGTGCTCCACGGCTACCTCCAGCTGGCTTCCTTGGTCCATTAACAGAGTTGGAGACGACTGAAGGTGCTAACTTGTTCTTCTAAGGACATGTAACAGAGATGCGACCAGGCTCATGACAAATGAAGCAAATCCTTGGGTCACTAGTGTGACTCACTCTAGATTGTTGGGGACGGAAGAAGCCCTGTGGGTTAGGGGACTGCACTGGCTTCTTGAATGTCATGGTTGGTGCTCTGTAGGATACTCCACTTTGAGTCATCTGTCCTGAGTAAGTTTGATGTTGGGTCCTTTGCACAGAGTAAGCTGGTTATTGAGTCCTTTGTCCAGAATAGGCAGGATGACTAATCTTTTGAAACTTTGCCTGCTGGAACATCCTCTTGTTCTCAAACTTCCTCTTCTTCTCTCGTTGCTCATCCTCCATATTCCTCTCCGTGGTGATAGCCTTGTTGACCATAGTGTTGAATTCAGGGTAGACAACTGCACCAATCAAAGTCCTGATCTCGGGGTTAATACCACGAAGAAAAACTTCTTGTTTCTTCTCATCAGTATCCATGGAGTGAGGGTCATAGCGGGATAATCCTGTGAACTTGTGCAGGTACTCTGTCACAGTGAGACTCTTCTGCTTGAGGTTCATAAATTCTTCCTTCTTCAGCTTCACAATGCTACTAGGGATGTGGTGCTCTCTGAACAGCTTCACAAACTCATCCCATATCATGGTCTTGCCATCTGCATGCATCTCCCTGTAGCTTTGCCACCATGCTAAAGCAGGTCCTCTCAGTTGCTGAACAGCAAGTAGAACCTCATCCTGCTCATTAGCATGGACAACCTCAAGTTTCATCTCAATCTCCCTCAGCCAATCATCCGCTTCAGTGGGGTCCTCAGATCCAGCAAACTTGGGCGGGTTCATCCAATTGAAGTTCGCGATCTGATGATTGTTCTGAGGTGCTGCCTGACGGTTGTTGGTGCCATTGTTGCCCTGAGCAACAAACGAGTTCGCCAGTATCACAAGGAGTCAAGTCAGACAGTCCAGGATGGCAGTCAGGTCAATGGTAGGTGCTTGGGGAGGCGGTCGTGGGAGGACGGGGTTACTCTCTACCGTGTCATGCTCGCTCAGTATAGGGGGGATCTCACGGAGTCCTTGCTCCACCTTCTGTCCATTTCTAGCTCGGCTCGAGCGGCGAGACATCTGTGACAAGGAAAGTGTGCAGTTTAGAGTTTATTATTAGGGTGTATTAATATGTGTCTTCATTATTAGAATTTTTAATTATTTATTATTATTATTATTTATGTGCATGCATATATATATACAAATTATATATATATATATATATATTATTACTATTATTTTATATCACACAAGGCACACAACATCAAGCATTGAAGCAACACCAAATATTCATTCATTCAAGCAAACGGGTACAAGATACATTGGGCATGTAGTCCCTAGGTTCGTCCCCTTAAGGGTCAGTCGGGACCTCTGCCTCACTACTTGGTCCTACATCCCGGTCTTCAGGGTATTCATGCAAGGCTTCACGGGGTGAAGTCGGCGGAGTGGGCGGTACAGGCTCACAAATCCTCCTACGGGGGTTGGACAGATGGTACACTGGAGTCCCTTCAAGAGTGAGCGGTTCAACCGTTGCATAGGAATAACGGTCTTTCCGCTTGGCTCGGTCTACGAGGTAGACACTCCTAAGGAGCTGACTGTGGCGGTCGGCTTGCTCCCTAAGGTTCTCCTCGGCCAAGGCAACACGGCTTTCGGCGCTGGCAACATGGGCTTCAGCCTGTGCTAGCGCTAGCTTAGCCTTTCACCAACGGGTCTCTAAGGCCTCAGCGCGCTTGACGAGGGTCTTCACATGCTGGTTCAGCTGGTCGCACAGGTCGTCCAGGCTCAATAAATAGCCGGACATGGTGACAATGGTGGGGTCATCTTCGGTAGTCCAAGGCCTTCCAAGTTGTGGATCCTTGCCGCCCAGGCAGGCAACTACGATCAAGCAGTGGGAAGTACTTCATGGGTGTGGAACCCAAATGCCAGTCAAACATGTGGCACAAGTACTTCAGAGCCTTGCGGGCCACAAGTTGGTAGGTGTCTTTCATGCGGCATCCAGTGGCGGTGATGTTCCATGGCTTCATATCCAGGAACCTCTCACTGGCGCCGATGTGCACCGTAACCTCACAGCTCTCAGTGCCATGCTCAACGAACTCATGACCAACATACTCCAGATGTTCCGAAATTTCGTGTTGCATCATGGTGGTATACAGCACCTTGGGGAAGCCATCCTCATTGATGCAGAAGGTGGTGATACGGTTGTCAGACATCTGGCTTAAAACAAGGCACAAGGATTAGATGAGGGTAAAACCTATCACCGAGGCTCTACGGTTAAAGGTTCCTACAGGAAAACACAGTCTCCTACGGTCACCTACGCCCTAGGGTCAGCATCCTACAGCCAAGTATGGCTCTGATACCACTTGAAGCGTCCCGACCGATAAGATCGGAACAAAACATGTAATATTATTACCAAATACAAGGTTCGGTACGTAATATTACAACACAAGTGGAACCACAACCATACAAAGCTTTATTTCAACGACATAGCCTTATGGATAAAAACTACAACTAGTGACAAGGCAAATATAATGAACATCAACACGTAGACTAGTAGCTCGTCCTCGCCCATGGTTCCACTACACACAACTTGGGTGCGGACGCGACCCTACTCAAAGTCCTCCGGCGCGAAGTCAGGATCCTCTCAAAAGCAATGAATCAACAATGTTTGAGCACAAAAGTACTCAGCAAGCTCCACCTTGCCCTTCGAGAGGGGAATAAACAGATGTAAATGCAATGCACAAAATGAATAACAATGCCGCTAATGCAAGTGAATATTTCCCACAGAGACATCACTCATATCAGTCTCACCATAGGGGGTTTTGCAGTTGTTAGGACCACACCATAACCCATCCTATACCGAGGACAAGGCCATTCGAATGGATTTTACACTCTGCAAAGGTTGTACGTTGTACCCACATGCACGTACCATCAAAGACAGCCCGACATAACCGACACCCAGTTGAAACATCACCCAAACCAGTCGCCCCAAACCCAGTATCATCATCATCAGTGAGCTCAATAATATCTCAACATAACTCTCTCTCTCCACCGTGACGACTATCGGGCTAGCCACCGGGATTAGGCTAGGGCCCGCCCATACAGGGACATGTGGTCGTACTGAAAGGAACTTAGGTGAGATGTCAAAACAACTCGGTCCTTAAGGCTCACCAGGGCAGCCTCCATACACACATCACGAGCCTATCCTCATGATAGAGCTCGCCGTAGGTCTACCACCACGATAGCACATACACCAACTCTAACCCATCTGCCCCGGTCACAACTCATGCATGCTCTCACTAACCATACAACATACAAGAGGCAACATCATCATGTATAATCTCATCATTCCAATATGCAGCAAATGGAACTAGCATGGCTCTACTCTATCACTCGACGCTCCACAAATGCAATAACCTAATCTACTGGTCACAATGGATAAATCTCACATAGAAGCAATATGATCAAAAAGGAATAGATAGAACTTGTCTTCGCTACCGCCGACTACGTCGTTCTCCGGTTCGCCTGGTTCCTCCGGGTTCTCCTCTGGCACTGGGTCTGTCCCGACAACACGCACACAAGCAAACATACAAGCAAGACATGCATACATCAATATATGTTACAAACATGATTGTATTAAATATGTTATGAGTTTAAATGATTTTTAGAAGAAAATCGGGTTAATCGGAGTTAGTATAAGTAAGTTATGGGTTTTATGAGATGGGGTATGGGTTAATTACGAAAGTTGATTTTTAATTAAGGATTTGGCACAAGGTCTGGATCAGAGCTGATGTGGTCACGTTGGTTTGGGTTTGTGGCTATGGCCCACGGCCTAGTTGAAGGGCTGATGGTCTGTTGTTGCTTTTTAGTATGAGAAAAGATGAACGACCACCACAGCTAACGCATGGATGAGGCCAGGCTTATGGCCTACACACGGGTTGTGTTTGCGGCTACTGCCACTTGGGCCTGGGACTAGGGTCACATGGGTCGCTGCTAGTTATTCATGTGGGCCAGTGTATAATACCACCGTATGCTACTCTTCTGGCCAACCAATCAGAGGAGGGTATTGAGGTGTTTCTTCTTCCTCCCGTCGAGCAGCCATGGGTGGCTCGGGGAGCTTCAGCCAGGTTGGAGGAAGGGAAAGAAGGTGGTCGAAGGTGGGGAACCGAAGGCTCGGACCACGGTGAACTTGTTTGAGGTGCTGATTTGGACATAGCTCATGTGGAATAGGGAGGATATGGGAGGAGGACGGCCATGGTGGCCGGAGCTCGCGGAAGGGTAAGAGGATAGGAAGGGATGATTGCCGCTCACCTCTGCGTGTTCAACCGCTCGTGCTGAAGGAGGAGCAGCTGGTGTGGTCGATTTATAGGCGAAGAAAGGCGGTGGGCGGCCAGTATCGACGGAGGTCGGTCGGGTGCACTAACTTCGCCGTACGCAGGCACGTCAAATTCTGCGTCGTCTAGCTCTTGCTCTACATGACGAGTCTCATCAGCTGTTCAGCAGCAGTGCCTATGCGACTGCCAGAAAGGAGCGCCCTCGTCGCTACGTGAGTGAAGCGAGGTAGGTAATGGTCATTTCGTCTGAGCGACGGGTGACGAGTGTAAATATGCAGTACGGCGTTCGGGAGTCTTCCAGGGCGAGCGAGAAGGAACGAAGGGAGGAGAGAGGCAATCTTCGCCACGGCCATGGAGTACTTGCTGCTGCTGATTTGATGCAAAGGAAGGAAAAAGGAGCGTGAGATTAAGGCATTGTATGGCAGCTCGGAAAGTTTCTCGCGAACGTACGAGTGTGGAGGGCGGGGGAAGCGAGCTTGCTGGCCGATGCTGTGTGGTGTGTTTGATCAGGGACAAGACTTGCTGCTGTTTGCCTGTTTCGAGTGAGAAGGAACGTGCGGTGCTACTGCTCCAGAGGAAGAAGAAGGGGTTGTTTGCATTTATGGAAAAGTGGGAGGGGTGTAATTGAAAAGTGTATTAGGCTGTCCGTTGGTCTTGTGCAGAGAGAGCGGCGTGGGTGTTGGGTTAGAGTGAGTTCAATTTTTGTGTTTATTTTATTTTATTCATTTCACTAGTGGGCATAAATATGATGGGTGATTAATTCTATAAACTTGACTTATTCGCTTATGAAAAATAGGATGTTACAGACCTACCCCACTTATGTGGAATCTCGTCCTCATGATTCGGCGGGTCCTCAGAAAGGTGGGGAAACTCGGCTCGAAGCGCATCTTCTCTTTCCCATGTAGCTTCGTCCTCCGAGTGTCTACTCCACTGAACTCGACAAAGCTTGATGGAGTTGGTCCTCGTTCTTCTGGTGACAGTATCCAGGATTCTTACTGGCACCTCTTGATAGCGCGGATCATCTTGTAGGTCTAGAGTGTCGTGTACCACTTGTTCCTCAGGCACCCGTAGGCACTTCCTCAACTGTGACACATGAAAGACGTTGTGCACGCCTGACATCTCTTCGGGTAGCTGGATCTCAAACGCCACTGCTCCGATCCTTTTTAAGACTGGAAAGGGGCCAATATTTCGTGGTGCTAACTTTCCACGTACTTGGAATCTTCGTGTGCCACGGATCGGAGACACCTTTAGGTACACGTGGTCCCCGACTTCAAAAGTAAGTTCATGCCTTCTCTTGTCTGTGTAGCTTTTCTGGCGTGACTGAGCCACCTTTAATTTTGCCCGGAGCCCAGCTACCCTGTCTTCTGCTTCCACGATGAAATCCGGTCGCTCTATAATACGGTCTCCAACCTCTGACCACATAAGCGGAGTCTGACACTTTCTTCCATAAAGAGCTTCAAACGGGGACATATTGATGCTAGTCTGATAACTGTTGTTGTAAGAAAACTCGGCATATGATAGACTATTTTCCCAATCATTGCCATATGTGAGAATAGCTGCTCTTAACATGTCTTCCAAGATTTGGTTGATCCTTTCTGTCTGACCGTCAGTTTGAGGGTGATATGCCGAGCTAAAATCCAACTTAGTACCAAGAGATTTTTGTAGACTTCTCCAAAATCTTGACGTGAATTGGGTGCCTCTATCTGAGACTATCCTCGAGGGCACACCGTGTAGCTTCACAATACGGTCTATGTACAATTTGGCTAGCTTGTCTCCACCATAGGTAGTACATACAGGAATAAAGTATGCAACCTTCGTGAGACGGTCGACCACTACCCACACGGAGTCGTTACCATTCCTGGTCCTTGGTAACCCCATGATAAAATACATCCCTACTTCATCCCATGTCCAAACTGGGATTGGAAGAGGTTGTAGTACGCCACTTGGCTTCTGATGCTCGGCCTTGACTCTTGGCACACATCGCATAGTGCTACAAATCTAGCTATGTCACCTTTCATACCAACCCACCAATACTTCTGATTAAGGTCCAAGTACATCTTGGTGGCTCCAGGGTGGATAGAGTATCCAGAGTTATGGGCTTCATCCATGATGGTGTTCCGGTAATGTCCTTGTGCAGGCACACATAATCTTTTCTTGAACCACAATATTCCATCTCTGTCTACTATAGAATCTGGAGATTTACCTTCACCATTTTGTTCCTTGACCTCCATCAAATTTCCATCCTTATACTGAGCTTTCTTGATTTGTTCATCTAGAACAAGCTGAATACTAAGATTGTAGTTATAGGAGTAAGGTAAAACACTTAGGTTCAACTTCCTCATCTCATCACACAATTATGGTACTTGAGTCACCAAATGATGCCAGTATGCTTTCCTACTAAGAGCATCAGCTACCACATTTGCTTTACCTGGGTGGTAGTGAATTTCCAAGTCATAATCCTTTAATAGTTCCAACCATCCTCGTTGCCCTAGGTTGAGTTCGGGCTGGGTAAAGATATACATAAGGCTCTTGTGATTCGTGTAGATCTCACACTTGTTACCGATTAAGTAATGCCTCCAAATCTTAAGAGCATGAACTACTGCAACCAATTCTAAGTCATGGGTTGGGTAGTTCTGCTCGTATGGCCTTAACTGACGAGAGGCATAGGACACCACTCGTCCCTCTTGCATAAGCACACATCCTAGGCTATGTATTGAAGCATCACAGTAAATAACGAAGCTCTTGTGAATATCTGGTAGGACTAAGACTAGAGTTGTGGTTTGTCTTTCCTTCAACTCACTAAAACTTTGCTCACATACTTCAGTCCATACGAACTTCTTATCCTTCCTGAGTAGCTCCGTCATTAGTCGGGCTAGCTTGGAAAATCCTTCGATGAACCTCCGATAATAGCCAGCCAGACCTAGGAAACTATGAATCTCTGAGACCGATGTTGGTTGCTTCCACGATGATACTGCCTCAACCTTCTCCGAATAACCTGCAACTCCTTCAGCTGTTAAAACATGTCCAAGGAAGCTGACTTTCTGCAACCAAAACTCACACTTGCTGAACTTGGCATATAGTTGGTGGCTTCTGAGTCGATCCAATACAACACGCAAGTGTTGCGCGTGCTCTTCTTCACTTCTTGAGTAGAGCAAGATGTCATCAATGAAGGCAACCACAAACTTATCCAAATCTTGCATGAATACCCGGTTCATCAGGTTCATGAAGTAAGTAGGGGCATTGGTTAATCCAAAATACATCACTGTGAACTCGAATTGGCCATAACGAGTCACAAATGTTGTCTTAGGTATCTCTTCAGGTTTGATCCGCACTTGATGATACCCGAACCTCAAGTTGATCTTTGAAAAGAACTTGGGTCCCTTTAGCTGATCAAACAAATCATCTATTCGTGGTGGAGGGTATTTGTTCTTGATGGTCACATCATTGAGGGCTCGATAATCCACACAGAGTTTCATGCTTCCATCCTTTTTCTTTACAAAGAGGACTGGAGCGCCCCATGGCGATGCGCTAGGTCTGATGTAACCTTTCTGTTGTAACTCATCCAACTGCTTCTTCAACTCTACTAGTTCTGGGGCTGCCATCTTATAGGGTCTCTTGGCGATGGGAGAAGTTCCTGGAACTAGATCAATAGAGAACTCCACTTCTCTTTTCGGTGGCATGCCTGGTAATTCCTCCGGGAACACATCAACATACTCCTTGATTACCGTCACTTATTAGGGTGTTTCTGCCTTTATGTGGTTTTTCACTGGCTCAGATAGACTAGACTGAACATGACATGTGACCGTCTTTCGTTCATGGTTTGTCACAGTCACAATACTTTCTGCACATGCTATGCTACCTTTGCACTTCGCTAACCAATCCATACCAAGGATTACATCTATCACGTGGGAGTCAAGCACCACTAGGTTAACCAAGAATACTACCCCACTTAGGTTTAAAGGGATGTTGTTAACTCCTAAGCGGCAGGGTATATAACCTACTGGTGATCGGGTTATTAACTGCCTCTTAAGGGATATTGTAGCCATATCATGTACTTCCACAAAATGTGATGATATAAAAGAATGTGATGCACCAGAGTCAAATAGTACTGAAGCCAAAACTGTCTGAACCAAAAACTCACCAAGTAGAACTTCTGGTGCTGCATCTGCCTCCTCAGCGTAGACGTGATTCACCAAAGCCTTTCCAAAGGATTGTTGGGTCCTTGCTGGTGCTCCACGGCTACCTCCAGCTGGCTGCCTTGGTCCATTAACAGAGTTGGAGATGACTGAAGGTGCTGACTTGTTCTTGTAAGGACATGTAACAGAGATGTGACCAGGATCATGACAAATGAAGCAAATCCTTGGGTCACTAGTGTGACTCACTCTAGACTGTTGGGGACGGAAGGAGCCCCCGTGGGTTAGCGGACTGCACTGGCTTCCTGAATGTCATGGTTGGTGCTCTGTAGGATACTCCACGTTGAGTCATCTGTCCTGAGTAAGTTGGTTGTTGGGTCCTTTGCACAGAGTAAGTTGGCTGTTGAGTCCTTTGTCCAGAATAGGCAGGCTGACTAATCTTCTGAAACTTTGCCTGCTGGAACATCCTCTTGTTCTAAAACTTCCTCTTCTTCTCTCATTGCTCATCATCCATATTCCTCTCCGTGGTGATATCCTTGTTGACCATAGTGCAGAAGTCAGGGTAGGCAGCTGCACCAATCAAAGTCCTGATCTCGAGGTTAATACCACGAAGAAAAACTTCTTGTTTCTTCTCATCAGTATCCACGGAGTGAGGGTCATAGCGGGATAATCTTGTGAACTTGTGCAGGTACTCTGTCACAGTGAGACCCTTCTGCTTGAGGTTCATAAATTCCTCCTTCTTCAGCTTCACAATGCCACTAGGGATGTGGTGCTCTCTGAACAGCTTCACAAACTCATCCCATATCATGGTCTTGCCATCTGCATGCATCTCCCTGTAGCTTTGCCATCATGCTAAAGCAGGTCCTCTCAGTTGCTGAACAGCAAGTAGAACCTCATCCTGCTCATTAGCATGGACAACCTCAAGTTTCATCTCAATCTCCCTCGGCCAATCATCTGCTTCAATGGGGTCCTTAGATCCAACAAACTTGGGCGGGTTCATCTAGTTGAAGTCCGCGATCTAATGATTGTTCTGAGGTGCTGCCTGACGGTTGTTGGTGCCATTGTTGCCCTGAGCAACAAACGCGTTCGCCAGTATCTCAAGGAGTCGAGTCTGATGCTCCATGATGGCTGTCAGGTCAATGGCAGGTGCTTGGGGAGGCGGTCGTGGGAGGACGGGGTTACTCTCCCCCATGTCATGCTCGCTCAGTATAGGGGGGATCTCATGGAGTCCTCGCTCCACCTCTTGTCCATTTCTGACTCGACTCGAGCGACGAGACATCTGTGACAAGGCAAGAGTGCAGTTTAGAGTTTATTATTAGGGTGTATTAATATGTGTCTTCATTATTAGTATTTTTAATTATTTATTATTATTATTATTTTTATTATTATTACTATTATTATTTATGTGTATGTATATATATATACAAATTATATATATATATTATTACTATTATTTTATATCACACAGGGCACACAAACATCAAGCATTGCAAGCAACACCAAATATTCATTCATTCAAGCATGGCTCCTTGTTCTTGATCTTGACGACGATGTCATCGACGTACACTTCCACTACATCTCTGATAAGCTCTCCAAAATTTTTGTACATATCTTGTACAAACGTTGAACCAGCGTTTTTGAGACCGAATGGCATGGCAGTGTAACAATATAATCCATCTACTGTGATGAAGGAAGTATGCTCTTCATCTTCCCTAGACATTCTAATTTGGTGATACCCAGAATATGCGTCTAGGAAACACAGTAATTCACACCCGGAGGTGGAATCCCCTATCTGATCTATTCTAGGTAGTGGGAATGGATCCTTTGGACACGCCTTATTTTGTGTAGTGTAGTCGATACACATCCGAAGCTTCCTGCCGGCCTTAGGTACAACGACTGGATTTGCCAGCCATTTTGGGTGGAAGACTTCTTGGATGAATCTAGCTTCGAGCAACTTCTTCACTTCTTGACGTATGAAGTTTTGTCGCTCTACTAATTGCTTCTGAGGCTTCTGGTGTACAGGTCGAGCATCGGGATAAATCTTCAGATTGTGCTCAATCACTTCCCTACAGATCCCAGGCATTTGTGACAGTTGCCAGGCAAACACGTCGACATTAGCCCGGAGAAAAGTTATGAGCGTGAGTTCCTATTTGTCTTTCAGACCTCCCGATATATGGGTGGTCTGAGCAGTGTTAGAACCGATTTGGATGACTTTGACGGGAATGTCGGTATCGCCGCTTGGTTGCACGTGAGGTGCAGAGGTTGAGCCTCGATGACGAATGCTCGGAGGCTTCGGAGCTTGTTCCTTTCCAGATTCTTCCTCCTGCACTGTAGCAAGCGCATGGAGTTCTTCCAGAACAGTAACTCCAGCGGTGCGATCTTCAAGGATCCAGAGAAGCTGGTGTTGGCATCTTCAACACCAAATAGCCATAATGAGCAGCAGCCATGAATTTGTACAAGGCTGACCCGCCCAGGATGGCGTTGAATGGCAAGTTGATCTGCGCCACGTCGAAGACCAACTTCTCGGTCCTGTAATTCTCCTGAGTCCCAAAGGTCAACGGGAGAGTAATGGCACCGAGTGGAGTTATGGCCCCTGGACCTACTCTGGAGAAAGGTCGGGAGGGGCGAAGATCTAAAGGTCAGAGCTGAAGCTTGACAAGGGTCTCAAAGCTTATGAGGTTCAGCCCCGAACCTCTGTCCACCATTACATGGTGGAGTTGGATGTTGTTGATGGTCGGAGATACCATCAATGGGAGTTGGCCAGCTCCGATCATGTTCCGAGGGCAGTCCGAAGCGTCGAAAGTGATGGTAGTGTCCATCCCCTTCCGGTGCGGCTCCGTCCTGGCGGTGGGAGCTAATGAGGCCATGTCCCGCCGCATTGTCTTGAGGACACGGCGGGAAGTGATGTCCCACGAACCACCAAAGATGGTGTTCATGGTCTTTCGATGCTCATTGTCGGAGATGTCGGAGTCGTCGTCAACGGAGGTGTAAACAGCCTTCAGGACCCTTTTAGGGTCCTGAAAGCCTAACTCCTCTTCGGCCGGAGCTTCGTCGACTTTTTGTTTTCCTTCCCTTTGAAGGAAAGGAACTTCTTCCCGGCGCTTGTCGTAGCGCTCGACGAGGTTCTGGACCTCTCGGCAGCCTTCCAGGTTGTGGTTGTTCGTCTTGTGTATAGGACACCACATCTTGGAGCTGCCTCCATCTTCAGACGACGGTCGAGGTCGTTTCCCGGGGTGTAGCCCCCGGCCACCCAGAGCTGCGGCAGCAGCGGCAGTGGGTGTGCCGGTCAACAACTTTTTCTTGCCATTGGACTTTTTCTTCTTCTTGCCACTCCCGGAGGTAGCGGCTTCACCCTTGGAGGACTTTTTGTTATCCTCTGGTGGTGGTTGGGAGTGCATTTTGCGACCCTCTGTAGCTTTGGCACATTTGTATGCCAAGCTGAAGAGTTCCGTGACGCTGGTGACTTCCTTGGTCGCCACCTTCTCCAGCATCTTCTTGTCTCAAATGCCCTGTCTGAATGCCACAATAACAGAAGCGCTTGAGATAGAAGGAATGGTGTTTCGTACCTAGGAGAACCTCTGGATGAAGGATCGCAGGGACTCTCCCCCCCCCTTCTGCTTGACAGCAAAAAGGTCCAGTTCTATGCCTGGTCGGGTATATGAACTCTCGAAGTTAGCAGTGAATTGTTAGCACAACTCCGACCAACTGTTGATAGAGTCAGGTGGAAGGCTCATGAACCAGGACCTGGCGGTCCCAGTTAAAGCCACGGGGAAATAATTGGCCATCACGGCCTCATTGCCTCCAGCCACAAGGATAGCAGTGGAGTATATTTGGAGAAATTCAGCGAGATTGAAAGTCCCGTCAAATTTCTCCAGTAGGTGAGGCCGGAACTTCTGCGGTCATCTGACCATGCGTAGGTGCATGGCCAAGGCAGAATAGCCTCCTCCTACTCCCTCAGGAGAAGGACTGTCCCGAGCCTCTCGCCTCTCGCGAGCACAGTCGATATGGGCACGGCTGTCCTGTTGTTGATAACGACGATCGAGCTCAGCCCGAAGGTCATGAGTCGAAAGTCTGGTTACCGTGTGGGTACGTCGCATCTCGGAAGACAGCAACATCGCCTGCTGAGACGCAACACGCCTTCTTTGTTGTGAAGTGTGCGGACCAAGTCTACCCGACACAGTCCGATGCTGCGATGGGGCCCGCACCGAGGGGGGGGGGACATTGGTTGCTGATGCAATCTGCTGCTGGTGCAACTAAATGTTTCACATCAGCTCTCCACTGCTCCATTGCACCCTGGGATGCTCCTAGAGGCGGTGGACATTGGAGAAGAGCACGCGCAGCATGGAGCACGTCTTCAGGGTTGTTGTTCGCCAATGAAGTGACCGACACGGATGCCCCATCTCGTTGTCCAACTTGATTCGCTGGTGCAGATGGTGGCGGTGGTGGCAATGGCATGACTCCCGCTGGAGCCACAACACCTAATGGCTGCTGCATGTTGGAGGGGTTGCCTCCAGCAGGTTGCGTAGCAGGGTTGTCGTTGGACGATCCAGCAGCAGAGTTCACCATTCTTGAATCTCGGGCACACCCCTACCTGGCGCACCAACTGTCGGAGTTTGGATTCTGGCAATTCTCTCGATACCACCATTGGTATCCCGCGGAGTTTGTAGTTCGGTTGTGGGCGCGCAGAGATTCAGAACACGATAGCAAGTTGACACGAGGATTTACGTGGTTCGGGCCGCCTAAGCGTAATACCCTACTCCACGGGTGTGTGTTGTTGTTGTATTGAGCGTCTGAGCGCTTGTGTGTCAGAGCAGAGTGTGGAAGTCTGGAAGAAGTCTCTCCTGTGTATTGCTCGGCCAGTCCTTTTATAGTACAAGGATTGGTCATTACATCGTTAGCCTGGCCCGACATGTGGTCCTGGCGGTTACTGATGCTTAATACACAATTAATGAGCTTAATTAACCTTAATAGTGTGGTAACGCGTCTAGACAGTGGTGTTACTGGTATTAAGGGTCCTCCAATCGTGTGTCATTAAGATAGCATTAATGACACTTAATCGGGTCTTGAAGTCTTTAGTCGTCCTTGAAGGCCCGAGTCGTTGGGGGTCCACCAGTCTGCTTGTTGAAGTTGAAGGTCTGACGGTTGGATGTGTGGCAGCTCCGGAGCTTACCATCTGGGACGGGTAGGTCCAGTGCTATTGTACACGTGTCGGTACCGGAGCTTCCCTCTGTCGGAGGTTAGGTCCGGGGGTGCTGCACAGATATTTAGCCCGAAGCTTTCCCATGTGTGGGATGTAGCTCCGGTTGCAGGATACACGTGGCTGCACTCGGATTAACCATAGAAGGGAGGCAGGTCCGGTTTTGTATGACACGTGGTGCCTTCGGAGGTCTTCAACTCAGACAGATGAAGTTCCTTTGCTCTTTTTGCAGTCCCAAGGGGTATTCGATACGCAGGGTACCGACAAACTTGAACATTCAACTAACATTTATTGTCTTAAAATTAAATTTATATGGCTTAATAGATATGAATCACATGATATGACATGATATGAATCACATTCAACTTATATAGCTTAATGGATATGAATCACATTCAACTCTAATCACATGATATGAATTTGCATAATGATAAAGCATTACTTTCACGAGTTAGCAATCATATGATATGAATCACATTCAACTCTAATCACATATTTGCAATGCACCGACAAATTAACAAATATTTTACCTTCACTTAGAATCGGTTGATTCGGATGGGAGGGGTGGGGGCTGACGGGGGTGCCGACGGAGGGGCGGACGGGGGGCACCAGACGAGTGGTCGGAAGGGAGCGCTGACGGAGGCGCAGGGGGCTGACGGGGGCGCCGGCCGAGCGCCAGATAGGGGGTCGGATGGGGGAGGCGTAGGGGACGCCGACGGGGGCACCGGATGAGGGCGCCGACGGGCGGGGGCGCCGGCAAGGCGGCGGGGTGGCGGCGGCTAGCGGCGAGTGGGGGCGTGGGCGAGAAGGGAACGGTGCACGACAGAGAAGAGTCGAAGGGTTTACGTTTTAGAGTGGGGCCCTCTTAAGAGTGTCGGTTTGGGAAGGGTCGACGCTCTTAGAGCCTGAGCCAGTCGGGCCCGCGATAGAAGTGTCGGTTGAACCGACACATTTAATAGAAGCGTCGGTTTGGCCGATGCATTTAATATGTATGTCGGTTCCCTTAAACCGATGCTCTTAGTCGCGTTAAATGTGTCGGGGCCGACGGCTCTAACTGAACTGACATCTTATTCATCGTTTTCTGTAGTGACTGGTTTCTTGCTTCATTAATTATATATTTCCTCTTTTAAATACATGTTGCCATTTGTTTGTACATTGACTCAGTGTATTGTGTGGTGCTTTTAGGCTTCTAACTCCGCCCGGGACACCAAGAGTTCCTGCACCAGAAATTGCTGAGAAAACATCATCCTCAAATTTATCATCCTCGACTACTAGATTGTCAAGGGTATGCTTCATATTTCTTTTAAGTAGTGAATTTATGATCTTTGAAGATTGCCACCTGCAAGTTTGTTAAATTGTATTCAGAGCATTTGTTTTTGAGAGAATTCCGTATATGTCACTGAAAGCTATACTTTTCCCTTATTTGCCACCCAAAATATGCACTTCCCTTCCATACCATTGGTTTTAAATTTTCTAACACTTTTATGCCATTTTTGTTACTTTTGACTGGAAATATTATCATTGGACCTTTTAAACCTATTGTTTACCCCTCTATTGATTAAATATATGGACCTGGATGCCTGATTTCATCTGCAGCTTTCAGCATCTCAAACGGAGAATGGGGATTCCACAGTTCCCACTAGACCAGCAAGAAGTAACTCTGTCAGCCGACCTTCTATTCAGTCCACTCTCATGTCTAGCAACAACAGGACATCAGTTCTCAATACAAGCATTTCATCAGTCAGTTCAAGGCCTCCAACCCCAAGCAGGCGAAACATTACTATAGTTCCACCAAAACAATCTGAATCAGCTTCGCGTCCTGTGCCTGCTAGATCCTCTACTCCCGTTAAAAATCGTCCATCTACACCCACAAAACTAAGATTTGTCGACCACTGAGATTTGATGGACTCGGCATTGTTGATCTTGAACGATACAGTCGCGCACTTTGGCTTCCGTGGTTGTGGGCTCAATGGACCAAAAGCCTTAGCGTTTTGGACAGAGCATGACACTCTCAGTGGATGCAACCGACCAAATGCTCTTTGCCACCACAACTAAAGTCACACTCAAGAATGGCCAACTTGTCCAGTACTGAAACTTGAGCTGGTTACATGGTACAGCACCGGCAATATTATTCTCTGCTCTGTACAGAGCATGTCGGGGAAAAAACAGAACAGTTGCTGAGGCATTGATGGATGACCAATGGATTAGAGATTGTGCTGCTAACATTACTATAGAGCAGCTGATCCAGTTTCTTTGCCTCTGGACTATGGTGAATGACTTAAACTTATTGCTCGAGTCAAATGAGTCGGATAAGATCCGTTGGGTCAGCTCAACGACCGGTGAGTACTCCGCTCGAAGCGCATACCTCATACAATTTGAAGGAGGAACATGGTATGTCTTCCTTCGACAGTATGAAAAGTTTGGGCCCTGCCACGGTGTAAAATCTTCCTTTGGTTAGCTCTCCAAAATTGCATATGGACAGCCGATCATCTACAACAACGAGAATGGCCAAATGGTTGTTTTTGTCCATTGTGTTACTGTAATCTGGAAACAGTACATCACCTATTCCGCGAGTGTATGCTACCGAGGACTATTTGATTGACATTTAGTGCCTGGAGTGGTGAAGCATCCCTCAATCTGGAAACCTTGCCGGCAAATCCATCGACGATGGAGTGGTTCCATGGGCTCTCAGCGACCTCTTCCAAAACACGGGAAAAAGGTAGTCGATCTGTCACAACTGCTACCATGTGGGCGATATGGCGGGAGAGAAATGCAAGGGTGTTTCAAATGCAAGAAAGCACAATAGAGGATGTCATTGCGGTAGTGAAAGATGAACTACGGTTGTGGTGCACTGCAGGGAACAAGCATTTGGCCGTAATAATTTGTAACCGATAAGTGCAGATTGTCACCTTTTGTACAAAACTCTATTCGTCTTATAATGAATTGCCAGTTATGGCTTTTTTCGAAAAAAATACACCGACAAAAACTCGCCCATCTACGCCATCAAGAACCCGTCACTTCAACTGATTCCACTGTTAGGAAAATATTTAGATGACCACAGGGTGATTAGGAGTTGGTTACAAACGTAACCAACTCAATCTCCTCTAATCCTCTAAGTCCTGATCGGGGACGACATCCTAACAGAGTCTGTTAGGGGTGGGCCCCCTCAGGTGCTCTCTCACCCTTTATAAGGAGAGCCACAACTCTCATCTAAGCTATCAGAATTTAATCTCAGAACCACAATTAGAGAGTTCCGATCACTCTGAGAGAGAAGCCTGGGGAAGGTTCCCACCCCATTGCCGGCGGTGCTGCTCTGCACCAAGTGAAGCTTCACCATCGCATCCATGGCGTCATCAACATCTACATCACAAGGTACGCTCTCAGGTGCGTGTGTTTCCCTCTCTGTTCTTCACATACTCGATGATAGGTAGTGTTCTGTTGATCATGTCTCTATTAAGCACTAATCCAAACCCTAATAGCCAATTAGGCCACTAAGCACTGCACTTCAGTTCTATCAATGGTATCAGAGGCACCCTAGTTGCTTTAGGGTTTCGGCTAATTCAGAACATCCCTAAGACTCGATCATTATTGATCACTCAGATCAGATTCAGAGACATCAATGATCTCTAAACAATTAGATGATCTCAAACCCTAAGACTTGATCTAACAGCATATTAGAAGAAGAGGAATTGGACTAAGATGCAATTAGGGTTCTCGATTTCAATTGAAACCAAAACCGAAAGGGGATTAGGATTAAACCAATCCCAAAGCAATGCCTAAATCGAATTAATTTTCGACTTGGCTAATCTCAGAAAACAAATTAATTAGGATTCAGACCTTGAATGGAATTCAAGACGGATCAAATCAGAAAAGAACTCGAATTAAAACTTTGGATTCGAAGTTCGAACTAAGAAAATTAGATTAGATAGGGGATTTTGAAGTCTTACCTGAGTTCGGTTGATTCTTCATCCCGTTGCTTTGCGCTCCGTGGAGAACATCACCATCGTGGCCATGGTGTGCCTCCTTGTCGGAGCACCCGAGGCAACTCCTTAGCCGATACAAGGCACCCCGTTGGACCACTCGACGGCGGAGCGCTCATCCAACGACGAGCAGCGCGCGCTGGCAAGAGGGCCACGGAGATGCCACCGAACCCTTAGACCTCGCCGGGGAAGGTCTAACCCTAACCCTAGTGAGTGTTTCCCCTCCCAGTTTCCGGCCAGCGAGCTCTCACACGGCAGCTCGACCACCTTGCGGTGTGCTCGTGCTCGCCGGAGAGAAGCCACGGCAGCACCGGAATCCACCCGCCGGCGGCGGGACCATTCCTCACCCTCTCACTCTCTCGGTTCTGGCGGAGGAGACGAAAGGGGATTGGGGAGGGAACGAATGTGTTAGGGTTTTGGTGAAACCGGATAAGTATCTTCGTTCAGTGATTCAGAGCCAATCAATGTGAAATCGACGGCTCAGAAGGACATAGGCCGCGCCGCATTTTCGCCTGGTCCGTCTGATCTTCATCCGAAGGTCGGCATTAGGTGGCGCGGGCAAAATGGGCCTAGAGCCCATACAGGAGTATTAACATGCCGCTTGGGCCGCCCTTCTATTTTAAGCCAGAATTTCCCATTTTCCTTAGCAGGCCGATGGGCCAAATCTGGAAGAGGCCGGGCCGCACAGGCCGGATTTCCTTTTTCATTTTCGTGGGGTTTTTCAAGAATTTCAGCATCGGGCCATGGGCCAATTTTCTCAGTGGGCTTCACTGTTTTCTCCATAAACAAGAGCCCAAAATTAGTTGAATTCAGTTTGGGTCATCCGAAATTTAGCAATCTTAGCAATTTCTTTCTCAGTGTTTGGACTGGGCCTATTTAGGACCCTTTTTTTCAGCCAAAATTAGCAGAAATAGATTCAGAATTTTCTATAGTTTCAGAAAAATAAAATTACATTAGTATTTTCTGTTTTATAGAAAATAAATCAGTAATTTAGTCAATCTCCTTTTTTCAGTAATTTTTGTCATCAACCAAAATTTAACTATAATGGACACTTTATTTCTTAAGTTATTTTAGTATGGGATAAAATCAAATTAGACCTAAGTTTAAATAGACTAAGAATAATTAAGGAATTAATGGACATTTATTTATTTTATAAGTATTATATTGTATTTTTTTAGTAATTTATTTAGTTTGTGATGAATTTAAATTTATCCTCAGTCTATTATTTTATTGAGAAATTTTATTATGTCTCACATATTTAGCTTGTCCAGTTAGTAAATAAGCTTCCGTTGTGGTACTCTCAGTTATGCATAGTGATCTTTTATTTAGTAGCCAACATGAACAACAAATTTAAGCTATGCTCTTAGTTTATTCAGTTTCATAGTAATTTTGTTAAGTAGCCAACGTGAACGATAAAATTACTATGTTCTCAGTTGCATGAAAAATTTTACTTGGGTAGCCAACGTGAAAAATAAAATTTTGCCATGCTCTAAGTTATGAATGTTGTACTTTGTTTCAGTAGCCAACGTGAAAGACAAAAGATAACATTCCCACTCAGTACATATAAAACTTTGTTCGAGTAGCCAACGTGAAAGACAACATTTACTATGTTTTATAAGTTAATTAGTGAATGTCGTATTTTGGTGAAAAACAAAATGTGGCAATAATTAGTTCATAGAAACTTTTGTTCGAGTAGCCAACGTGAAAGACAAAAGTTTACTATGTTTTTTTTAATCAGTGAATCTTGAATTTTGTTGAAAAGCAAAATATGATGATTCTTCTTCTTAAGTTGCTTACATTAGTATAATAGAAAAATTTTGTTCGAGTAGCCAACGTGAAAGACAAAATTTCCTATGATTTCAGTTTATTACTAAGTTTTATGCATTCACTAATGTTACTCAGTTTTTCATTCAGATGACTACTCCATCATCAGTTCAGTACTTTGTTACCTCTCTACCATTGAGCCTCTTAACAAAGTTAATTATGACTCATAGAGAGAGAAGATCGGGATTGCTTTGGCAGTCTCCAAATTAGATGTGGCACTGATCAGACCCTGCCCTACTAAGCCTCAAGTTCCTATGCCTATGACTGGAGAGACTGATGAGTCATTTGAGTTGAGGAAGGGACAATTCCTTAGTCTCATGCACATGTATGAGAATGAGCTAGCTAAATGGGACCACTCAAATAAGTTGATTATGATGATAATTAAGGGTTTCATCACTAAGTCTATTCTGGAAGCAATTCCCGAATGTGACACCGCTGCTCAGTACCTTAACGAGATTAAGAAACAGTTTGCTAGCACCACTAAGTCCCTTAGTGACATTGACCCAGTCAACCACACTAATGGAAATCATAAGGGCAAGAATAAGGTTTCATGGACACATTCTTCTCAACAGAATGTGAAGATGGACAAAATTAGGTGCTACTTTTGCAAACAAGAAGGACACTACCAGAAGGATTACGTAGGCTTCCTCAAATGGTGTCATAAGAAGGGTAATACTTAGTTCAGAATTCCCTGTTTTCAGTATATTTTCGATCTACTTGTTAGATTGACTTAGTTGCAATTGTGCAAAATTTGTGCAGGGATTAAGTATGAGAAGGATTATAAGAGGAGGGATAAGGGTCGTTAAAGTCGCTAATGACCACGAAGTCGAAGTAAAAGCCAACTTAGAACTCACATTAGTATTTCATGGCTTTGTACTTTTGTTTCATTATGATGCTTTATGTACCCTCATTTAGAGAAATTTGTATTAGCTTCATGCATGGACTATTCAGACTTATAAGTTGTCGGCGGTTGGAGCCGGCAGATCTCCCTACACTGTTAAAGTGATTGGGGAGTTTGAAGTTCGGTGTGGGCGCGCGGAGATTCAAGAAGGTGAATAGGAGTTTGACACAGGAGACAAAAGAATTTACGTGGTTCGGGCCGCCTGAGCGTAATACCCTACTCCACGGGTGTGTTGGTGTTGTATTAGCTGTAAGAGCTTGTCACGAGTGTATCGGGTGCCTGAGTTCGTCTGTGAACCTCTCCCCGCGTGTATCGTCGGCCTGTCCTTTTATAGTACAAGGACAGGTCGTTACAACTTAGCCTGGCCCGACATGTGGCCCCGGTGGTTAGTAGTATTGACACACGCTTAATTGCTCTTAATGATCCTGTAACGGGCTCCGACAGCGCCGTTACTGGTGTTAAGATCGTCCGTTTAAGTGTCATTAATATGAATTAATGACACTTAATCGTGTCTTGAAGTCCTTGGCTCTCGTTTGAAGATCCGGAGCCGTTACAAGGTCTTCCGGAGGTTAGAGGATGGCAGGTCCGACGATTGGACACGTGGCAGCTCCAGAGCTTGCTGTGGGAAGCAGGTAGCTCCGGGGCTACCAGACACGTGTCAAGTCCGGAGCTTCTCTCGGTCTGGGGTTAAGTCTGAAGGTGCCGTTTCGGTACGTGGCCCGGAGCTTCCACCTTGTGGGCGGTAGCTCCGGTTTGGTTGTACACATGGCGACCCAGGGATTAACCATGTTGGAGAAGTGGGTCTGGTCATGTCTGACAAGTGGGCCTCCGAGGGTCTTCAAACCAAGTAGATGGCTTTCTTTTGAGATCTGTGTAACCTCAAGGGGTGTACGGTTTCTAGGGTGCCAACAGTGGCCCCCTGGACCTACCTCCGAGGAAGATCACTGGGGTGAAGTCATTCCGTCGGAGGTGGGTCCATCCTTGCGACTCTTGAACTGAGTCTTCAAGGGTCTTCGGAGGTGTCGTTGGCTGGTATTTACAGTTATATCCCGCCGCGTGGCGCACCTCAGGCGGCAGATGAGATCTTTGACGTGTGGATCTCACGCAATTGAAGGTCGCCGGTTCTCGATACGAAAACCGTATCGGTTCCGCGCGCCTTGTCAGGCCGCCACCTTTGGGTTTCCCGCCTCGTGATGACAACCGTTCGCCTGGGTAAGATCCTCGACTTGATCGTCGAGGTGGTCCCGGGCCCTCTTGTCATCGGCTGGGTTAAATTCTTGAGTGGTATCTTCGACTTCCCTGCAGTTTCCATCCAAGCGTTGCGAGGGCTTACTTAAGAAGGAAAGCGCGCACCGTCGGGAGTTCTTTACGCCTCTCATCTGATTTTGCGCTCAAACTCCCAACTCGTGTGTCGCTCCTCTTCTCTTGACTAGCTGTGCTGCGATGGAGTTGGGTCTGCGCGAAAGTCGTTTGAAGACCGACGGAGATTTGAAGAAGGTCCGGGCCCTCATGGGGTGGTCCTCGGACTTCTTCAACCGCTTGGTCCGTGCCGGCGGAGAGCTCCCTCTCGAGAAGGAGCGCGCCGGCGAAATGGTGTACTTTTCTTCATACGCCATGGTGGGGTTGATCCCACCTTTTTCTTCCTTCTTCTTGATGCTGCTAGACTTCTATGGTCTTCAGCTATACCACCTTGGCCCTCACTCCATTCTCCTCGTGTCCATCTTTGTCCACTTCTGTGAGATGTGGGTGGGCATCCCCCCTGCATCGAGCTCTTCCGAACCTTCTTCACCGTTCATACCACCGGCCGGAGCAATGAGTACCTTGGCTTCTACTACTTCGTGAAGCGCAAGAAGTGCCCATTCAAGTACCTGCGGTCGTTCCCTTCCGGGAAGTGGGATGACTGGAAGAAAGATTGGATAGTCGTCAGGGTGGAGGAGCACGAGAGGTTGGAGCTGCCAGACGGTCTGCCCGGCATCGACACGACGATCTGGAGTGAAGCTCCGGTGCTGTCGGAAGCTTTCAACCCCGCCCTGACCAGGATCCGCCAATGCGTGGAGGGAGGATTGACTCCCCAGGCAGTATTCTGCAACTTCCTGGCCAACAGGTGGGCGCCGCTGAAGAGGAGGGAGAAGCTCGCCTGGGCCCTCAACAGCGTGATGGATGAGGACCGGGTTGAGACCGGGTTGAAGTCCAACATGGTGGGGAACACCTTGGAGTTCCACCTCAAGAAATTCCAGCACGACATCGACGTCGACGGTGATGACTTGACTCCGCCGTCGGCCTTTCTCCCTCTGAACGTGGAAGTGGAGTTCAGCAGGGAGCTCCGGCGGACGATGCCCGCACTTGACGACCTTGGTGTCGTCGAGAGAAGATCAACCACCCGGGTGGCGATCCCCGGAATACCCGAAGATGGCTCCGTCCCTGCCCCACAGCCGAGGGTCGAGGTCGTCGGCAAGGGCAAGGAGCTGGCGGAGGAGCCGGAGAGCTGGAAGAGGAAGCTGCGACACGCCGACGGAAGGTCCGTCAGGCCCGCTACTTCTTCCTCGGTTCCTTCTCCCCAGAGGGGAAGATCTTCTGCCACCGTGGCGACTGTCCCCGTAGTGGGGTCCTTTCGAAACGATACCGTTCCTGCAGTGGGATCCTCCCGGAGCGCATTTGTCCCCGTGGTGGAACCCTCCTGGGGTGCTAGCTCCGGGCGCACGACTCCGGCACCTGGCACGGTGGGAGCCTCCAGGTCCAGGGGTTCCTCCCGATCGAGGAGAGCCTTGACCTGGGAAACGCCCGTGGCTGCAACAAGTTCCGGGGGACCTTCCGGAGCTCCTACGCCGACCGTGGCCAGCCCGGAACGTCCGGGAAAAAGGTTCCGCGCAAGCTGGTGCGGAAGCCTTCCAAGGTAATTTTTAATCTTTACCTTGGTTAACTATTTAATTGTAGCAACTGTTTGTTTATTTTCTTCATTCATCATCTGCAACGTCCCCAAGAAGGGGAGTGAAGCTCCACCCTCAGCCACAGTGTCTGAGGCCGTGGGAGCTTTTGCTCCTGTTCTGGTGCTGCCCCAGGTGGTGGCTGAGGCTACGACAGCTCCGGCGCCGGCTGTCGTAGTCATGTACCTCGACTCGTCCCCAGAAGTTCCCGTGGTAGCGCCGGACCACGGGAGTGAAGACACGCCAGCGGCACCTGTCCCGGAGGTTGAAGCTTCGGGTCCTGGTGCTGCAGTGATGGAAGCTCCGACTGTTGAGCCGGAGGAAGTAGTAGTTTCGGCCTCGGAGCCGGAAATTGTCGAAGCCCCGGCGGTTGAGCCGGAGGTGACTGAAGCCCCGGCATGCGAGCCGGAAGTCGAGGTAGTTCTGGCAATTGAGCCGGTTACCTCCGAAGCACCGGCCACTAAGCCGGTTATTGTTGGAGCTCCGGCCTCAAGGTCGGTCGAAGTTGAAGATCCTCCGGCTCTTGAGCCGGTGGTCGAAGAGGCGATGGAGCTTGAGCCTCCCTCGGAAGAGGTGTTCCGACCAGAGCCAGTAGCAGCTTCTGCTCCGGAGGCGACGATGCCGGAGGTACCTGCGGCCGAGCCGGAGTGCCCAAGCGAAGTCGCTGGCCCCCTGCCCGAGGGGGCGAATGAAGACTTGGCGGCGGGGCCTTCTTTGATGGCGACTGAGGCCATCCCGGAGGACGGCCCTAGTGCCGTGGAAGCTCAGGGTTCCACTCTCGTAGAGTGGGACCCAATTTTTGTATGTGAAGACCCGCTGGAACCAGCAGAGGAGACCCCAGCAGGTCCGGAGCCCATCCCGCTGTCGATGTCTATCGACAACGCCTGCTCCAGTCGGCGTCAAGTCCAATTGGCCTTCTTCCACGACAGCAAGGCTCTTGAAGAGGAGCGCCAAACCCTTAGGCGGTGGCGTAATCGGCTCCACTTCGAGACCAAGCTGGCGCAGTCGAGGCTAGCGGATGACAAGGAGTGGATCAAGCGGGAGAAGATCCGCCTGGAGTACTGGGGAAAGCTGCTGGATGACACGGAGAGCATGACTCATGCCCTCGACGCCCAATCCCAGGAAATTTACAATCAAGCCAAAGCAGCCAACAGTGCGGCCGAGGAACGCCATGAAAGGCTGGAGGTCATTAACACTGCACTCATCAAGCGCCAGGAGGCACTTGAAGAGAGGGAGAAACGGCTCGAGAATGAAGAGCAGAAACTCCTTGAGCTGCGGGATGATGTCCTGAGGAGGGAAGAGGAGCTTGCCGAGAAGGTAGCTCTCGCGGACAAGGGCCTCGAGGAGCGCACCAAGAAATTGGAAGAGCGCTGCCAAGAGGAGGAGGAGAAGTCCTGGGTACGAGGGCAGGAACTCTATGAATACGAGTGTGCCCTTGTTGCCCGGGAGAAAAAAGTGGAGGCTAGGGAGAAGGACCTGGTCGATCGTCGGAACAAGATACACCTCCGGGAGGAGGAGCTCGGAAGACTCGAGAGGCGGGTTGCTGCAAAGATTCAGCAAAACGCCAAAGAAGTTGAGCGCCTCGCCCGTGAGAATTCTGAACTGACGGCGGCCAGGAGATCCCTGGAAGAGATGAAGAGCTTGAGGACGGCGGACTCCCTACAGATTTGGGAGTTCTTGGGCAAGGCCAACGACGCGCTGACGCCGATGGGTTTCAGCCCCGCGCGCCCGGATGATCCGGAGTCGGAGCCGGACCTTGCGCTGCAGGCGTTGAGCGCAGCAGGTAGCAAGCTCTCCAAGGTGGGCGATGTCATCGTGGACCAACTGGAGGTTGAGGGGCAATCCCTGGCGAAGAACGTCGCAGAGTATGTGCTGGCGTGCTACACCAGCCGGAACTCCCAATTTCCTCTGGACCTGGTGCTTGAAGGCCCCGTTGAAGGAGAAGGCGAAGCTACCCGAGCCAGCGTGTCGGAGGTCGCCCAGAAGGTCGCCGAGTTCTTCCATAGGGTCTAGGACCATCTCTTTAGCTTTCACTTGTATTTTCTCTTCTCCTCCCTCAATTTTGTAATCCCTTTCTCCAGATGTAATCTCCTGTCTCCAGATGAATGAAATCCCCAAAATTTTTGCGAATTTCACTTTTTTCTTCAACACCTTTATCTTCACTTGGCCCCCTGGAAGATGTACACAATTTGATTGTGAACATGTACCAAAAGGATACTGTGTTTTGTTGAAGACTCATTTGCTCCGAACTTGTAGTATTTAGGTCTGAAGTCTTCGATAGTGAAGGTCCCCTGAGGTTGTCGGAGCTTAGAACCTCCGGCATTGTCCATCGCTGGAGCTTGGTAGCTCCGGCAATAGCCTCTATCAACACGTAGAGCGTCGATAGTTAGTCCTCCGGGGTGTCGGAGCTGAGTAGCTCTGGCAGTGACCTTTGCCAACACTTGGTTTGTTGGCAGCAGACTCCATTTACGGGGTCTTCTCACCATCTTTTATTCAGCGTCGACGGTTGGCCCCCTTGGGGGAGTCGGAGCTTAGTTAGCTCCGGCTTTTCTCCATCAACGTAGAGTTTATTTTTCCTGCACACTTAAGCCAAGAAAAATAGTAAAATTTGTTCTTTTTCTATAATTTCGTCGCGGCTTACGATTCTCAAGAAGATTTTAAGTTGAACGCGATTTCAAATACAACCAGATGCGTTGTCTTTTCCCTTAGATTCAACTGTCCATGGACCCGCCTTACTTCGACCTGCCGGGGTGTAGGTAGAGTGGCGTACTTAGGGTGCTTGACCAGGCTAAGTCGATAGCACACTCCAGCCCTAGATTGGCTTGGCGGCTTTCAGGCGAGTTGGCCATGATATTTGAATCCAAAAGAACCGACAATACAACTCGAATCGTATATAAACCGGTCGAACTAAAATTTCTTAAGAATTGCACGTCTTTATTATAGACAAGAAAGAGAAAAATAAAAATGTTGAGCCTGTACAAAATAAATGCACGTGGAGTCTGTTTCACATGGAGATGTCTTTCATTATAGGTCCGGGGTACAGGGGAAACAAGTACACTCTTAGGGTACGGAACCAGGCTAAGTGTGTTTCATTTCTCGTTTGACCCAGGGTAGTTAGCCACACTTTTAGTCCGGAGACTGTGACAAGTGTTGCATGAGCTTTGCGGACCTTTCGGGAAAGGTCCGGCTGCTCTCCTGGAGGAACTACCCGACTCTGTACAATGACTCTATAACATGCACCCCAAGTTACTCAAGACTCACCTCCGTGGTATTAAGTGTAGAACTTACGGAGGTGCTCGATGTTCCAAGGATTCGGGAGAGGTGTCCCATCCTCGGTAGCCAAGCGAACGCTTCCAGGACGGGATACTTTAATCACTCGGAAGGGTCCCTCCCAGCCGGGGGAGAGTTTGTTTAACCCTTCTCTAGATAGTATTCTCCGTAGCACCAGATCGCCTTCCTCGAGCTGTCGGTTGTGTACATGCCGTTGGTGATAACGCCGTAGAGCTTGACGATATCGGGCATTCCGAACAGCTGCTTGGCACCTTCCCTCCTCAAGGAGGTCTAGGTCTTCACGCCGGAGCTGGTCCTGCGCGGCTTCATCGAAGGTCCGGACCCGGAGTGAACCCAAGGTGATTTCCGGAGGAAGGATTGCTTCAGCTCCGTACACCAGGAAGAAGGGTGTATCTCCAGTTGACCGATTTTGAGATATCCTGTTGGCCCATAAAGTGGGCGGAAGCTCTTCGATCCAGTTGGCTCCATGTTTCTTCAAGCGCTCATAGGTGCGCGTTTTGAGTCCCCTAAGGATCTCTGCATTTGCTCTCTCGGCTTGGCCATTGTTGGCTGGGTGAGCTACGGAGGCGTAGCAAACTTGTATGCCGAGGTCTTCGCAATATCCTTGGAATGCGGAGCTTGTGAATTGAGTCCCATTATCAGTGATGATCTTGTTTGGGACTCCGAATCTGCTTATAATGGATTGCAGAAAGTTGATAGCAGGTTGCTTGTTGATCGTCACAACTGGAGTTGCTTCCGGCCACTTGGTGAACTTGTCAATGGCGACGTACAGGAACTTGTAACCTCTGACGGCTCTTGGGAAGGGTCCCAAGATGTCCATCCCCCACACAGCGAAGGGCCATGTAGGAGGTATCATTTGTAAGGGCTGAGCCGGTGTATGAATTTGCTTTGCATGAAATTGGCATGCTTCGCATTTCTTCACCAGCTCAGTGGCATCCTGGAGCGCTGTAGGCCAGTAGAAGCCATGCCGAAAGGCTTTTCCGACTAGCGTGCGGGAAGATGCGTGGTTCCCACACTCGCCTCCATGGATTTCTGCGAGAAGCTCGCAACCTTCTTCCCTTGTGATGCACCGCATTAGGATGCTGTTGGCACCGCGCCGGTAGAGATCCCCTTCTACCAACGTGTATCTTTTAGCCAATCTGACTACCCGGTTAGCGTATACATCATGGTCAGGAAGAATGTTGTCTTTCAAGTAGCTCTGGATCTCTGAGATCCATGCATCGTAGCTAGCTTGAGCTTTTGAGTCTTGCGTGCTGGGTTGCTCGGAGCTCCCGGCAGCACCTACGACCCTTGATGGCTGCCATGGTAACAGGGCCATCGGGATCGTCAGCTTCGGGATGCTGATCTCGCCCCCTTCGCTCAGTTCGACAGGCTGAGCTGTTGGTTTTGACAACCTCCGGACAAAGGTTCCGTCAGGAGCTGGAGCTCCGATTGACGCCTTAGTCGAGAGTTCGTCAGCTTCAGCGTTATGGGCACGCTGAACATGGTGGAGGTCTAGGACTTCAAAGTCCTTCTGAAGCCTCTAGACTTCCAGGAGGTAAGCAACTAGCTGGAGATTATTACAGGAGCATTCACCCTTCACCTTCTTGATGATGAGCTGTGAATCTCCTTTGACCAGCAGTTGCTTGACACCATATGACAGTGCCACCTTTAGTCCGTAGATGAGTGCTTCATACTCCGCCATGTTGTTGGTTGCCTTGAAGTCAAGGTGTACCATGTATTTTACCTTCTCCCCAGTCGGTGCAAGGAGAAGGATTCCAGCTCCGGCCCCCTGCTTCTGCATGGAGCCGTCGAAGAAGAGGGTCCAGTGAGGCTCGGTGAAGGTTGGGGCTTGATGCTCCGTCTTCTGCTCACTGGGGCCCCCAAGATTTGATGGAGAGGGAGTCCATTCCGCCACAAAATCTGCCAACGCTTGACTCTTGACTGCTTGTCTTGAAATAAATTCAAGATCAAATTCAGCCAATTCCGCTGCCCACTTTGCAATATTCCCAGTTGAATTGGGATTATGCAGGATTGCTCAAAGTGGATAGGAGGTCACCACCGAGACTTTGTGAGCTTGGAAGTAGTGTCGAAGCTTCCTGGATGCAATAAGAACTGCATAGAGCAGCTTATGCACCTCTAGGTATCGAGTCTTGGCATCATGTAATACTTCACTAATGAAGTATACCGGGTGTTGAATGGTCCGAACCCTCCCGGAGGGGTCCGGAGCTTCCTCTTCATTGATCTGGACCCTCTCGGAGGGCTCCAGATTCTCTTCGGGGACCTCCGGGTTCTGGCTGGAGGAACCCGAAGCTTATTCAGAAATGACCCGGACCCTCCCGGAGAGGTCTAGGTCTTCTTAAGTGACTTCTTGTGGGTTCGAATCTGGGAGCTGGGACCCAGACTCGCTTTCAGGAACCTCCGGACCCTCCCGAAGGGGTCTGGTTTCCTGAGTGTGGGGTAGTTCCGGTCTCTCCGCAACCAGAACCATACTAACGACTTCATCAGTAGCTGAAATATAAAGCAGCAAAGGCTCACCAGGGTTCGGTGCTACCAGAATTGGTAGGGTGGTGAGGAACTATTTCAGCTCCTGGAATGCCTTCTCTGCTTCTTCGGACCATTGGAATGGTCCGGACTTCCTCAATAACTTGAAGAAAGGAAGTGCCCGACCGGCTGAGGGCTGCTAGACATCCAGTTAACTTTTGGACGTCTTTGATGCGGGTTGGTGGCCGCATGTCTTCAATGGATTTTATCTTCGCCGGATTAGCTTTTATGCCCCGGTGACTTACCAGGAAACCAAGAAGTTTTCCGGAGCTAACCCCAAACACGCACTTGTCCGGGTTTAGCTTTGTGCGGGTGGCCCGCAGCTTGTCGAAGACAGCCTGCAAGGTGTCTAGGAGTGACTCCTTGTTCTTGACCTTGACCACAATGTCATCGATGTACACTTCCACTACGTCTCTGATGAGTTCTTCAAAAGTTTTGTACATAGCTCATACAAAAGTTGAAGCTGCATTCTTGAGACCAAATGGCATGGTTGTGTAACAGTACAATCCATCTACTGTGATGAATGAAGTATGCTCTTCATCCTCCCTAGACATCCTGATTTGATGATACCCAGAATATGCGTCTAGGAAACACAGTAATTCACACCCGGAGGTGGAATCCACTATCTGATCTATTCTAGGTAGTGGGAATGGATCTTTTGGACATGCCTTATTCAGTGTGGTGTAGTCGATGCACATCCGAAGCTTCCTGCCGACCTTGGGCACAACGACTGGGTTCGCCAGCCATTTTGGATGGAAGACTTCTCGGATGAATCCGACTTCGAGTAGCTTCTTCACTTCTTGTCGGATGAAGTTCTGCCGCTCTACGGATTGCTTCCGAGGCTTCTGATGCACAGGCCGGGCATCGGGGTAGATCTTCAGATTGTGCTCAATCACTTCCCTGGGGATCCCAGGCATTTGTGACGGTTGCCAAGCAAACACGTCAATGTTAGCCCGGAGGAAAGTGATGAGTGTGAGTTCCTATTTGTCGTTCAACCCTCCCGATATACGGGTGGTTTGAGCAGCATCGGAACCAATTTGGACGACTTTGACGGGAATGTCGGTGTCGCCGCTTGGCTGCACACGGGGTGCAGAGGTCGAGCCTCGTTGACGAATGCTCGGGGGTACCGCGTTTTGTGTTCTCCGAACACATTGGGTGGAAGTCATTTGTATGTGGTACCGCGAGGATTCGCATGAATCTGATTGATCAATTATTAATACTTAGCATGTTCCTGGATTTACTTCTTTTGCAACACATAACTGATGTCAATGTGTTTGGTGGCACATCTGACTTGTTGCCTCAGAAGTGAAAATAACTTAGGTGGTTCTATGCTGTCAACCACACTTAACCCGGGTTTTCATATGGTGTCTGCTCAGTGGTCTCATCACTAATTTAGTGTACATCATTCACGATGCAGTGACTTTAGTTTTGGAGCTGGTTCCTCAATAAAGCTCCTACTGCGAGTGTTATTTTACTAATGAGGATTTTACTACACATCTCGCGGAAACTCAGTTTTAATGATCCATGGATCATTAAAATACTAATCTTATCATGAGACCTTAGTTAATTGGATAACTGCAGATTAACTCTTATCTCCATTCCAAAACCTTGGATTGGACTAACTTTTGCCAAAATAACCCAGTTACTTAGTCTATGTCAAGGCTACTAATTGTTTGAGCAACTTAAAAACTTCTTGACAGTAGAAGTCCTTGGAACCCTATTTTGTTCGAACATTCTCTAATTGGTTCCAATACTAATTAACCTTGACTTTTCTGAGCAGACTATTTATTTGCATACACGTCATACTTTTCAAGTATAACTCAATTATGCCTTACGATCTTAATGTCCCTTAACGTCAAAATCGGAGAATTAAGTCTGAATTGTAAATCAACATGATTACATGTAAGTAATCATATCATTTACAAAGTATGAAGCTAAATTCTCCCCCTTGTTTGTGATAACCCAAACTTACTGATTGATCTATTGAACATGAGATACTCATTGCCAACAAGGCCTTATTTAGTCCATGAATAAAATAAACCGTCTTAACTTGTATCTCTATGTACCTTATACTTAATGACAACACCTTTCGATTGTGTCACATAGATGTTCTTATATAGATCCCATTTAAGAAACGTCATTATTACATCCGTACGATGTAATGCTAAGTCATAATGTGTTACTAATATTCAATCGGTTCTTGACGAATCGATAGTTGAGGCATTATGAGAACAAATGATATTCTCAATGTCTCCTTAACCAAAAAACGACTTTTCCTTCTGGAGTCACATTTACTAATGTGGACATATTACGGTCTACTGTTTTGGCTTCTTTAGGAATGTCGACTAAGTACAAAATTTATTTTCTTATTTCAAATGAGGTAGGATCGCCCTTCATTTGAATATGAATCTTATTACGAGATCCACTTATGAACACATTATTTACTTATCGAGGCGATTGTTGCTCTTCATTTTTAGCGACAACTAATAATAAGCCAACTGAAGTTGCTTCTGTGAGACAGAAGTCTTAGTATTTATGTCAATGAAGAGCTAACAAAAGGTGTTGAGATAACAGTGTTGTCTCAACAACAGCAGGTATCGCGATGAACGATCCATTGAGCTAAGTGTCAGTAAAGACTGTGGAAACAATGTGAGCTTATTGATTGCCAACAAGATGGCTACTTACTGATGTTTGGGCTAATCATCTTAACGACAACCTCATATGAAATATTAGTGAGGATTTATGTCTTGTCCTTTTCTAATATGGTGTTTTTAGGCACCAACTATTTATATTTTCGATGTAGCATTTGAATAGAGGTTTTTAAGCCTCGACTCATGAGCTAATTGACTAAGTTGAAGGACGTCACGTATTTCTAATTCAATATTTGGTATACTGACCGTAATACTCTCTCTCACGATCGGATCTTAGTCTTAGTGAACATATGTTGAATTTATTTATGAATTCACTGAGAAGTTATTATTCTAAGTGGGGAGGAATCGATTAAGAAACGCTCAATCATTTCTCCCCCTCGAAATATGGTCTAACGTAGTGCCATTATTTCGAAATTGTTTCGCAATCGATTCTCATACGCTTTACAAAACACTTAGTTTGATGATAGAAATTTGATACAACTTAGATAATCATCATGCAAGGACAAAAGAATACTGTCTTGTCGGATGGCAAGATTCATAGCTTATTATAACCTTATTTAGCCAAAAGGATTATGTCGGTACCCTAGAAACCATACACCCCTTGAGGTTACACAGATCTCAAAAGAAAGCCATCTACTTGGTTTGAAGACCCTCAGAGGCCCACTTGTTAGACATGACCGGACCCGCTTCTCCAACATGGTTAATCCCTGGGTCGCCACGTGTACAACCAAACCGGAGCTACCGCCCACAAGGGGGAAGCTCCGGGCCGCGTACCGAAACGGCACCTCCGGACTTAACCCCAGACCGAGAGAAGCTCCGGACTTGACACGTGTCTGGTAGCCCCGGAGCTACCTGCTTCCCACAGCAAGCTCCAGAGCTGCCACGTGTCCAATCGTCGGACCTGCCAGCCTCTAACCTCCGGAAGACCTTGTAACGGCTCCGGATCTTCAAAGGAGAGCCAAGGACTTCAAGACCCGATTAAGTGTCATTAATTCCATATTAATGACACTTAAACGGACGATCTTAACACCAGTAACGGCGCTGTCGGAGCCCGTTACAGGATCATTAAGAGCAATTAAGCGTGTGTCAATACTAGTAACCGTCAGGGCCACATGTCGGGCCAGGCTAACTTGTAACGGCCTGTCCTTGTACTATAAAAGGACAGGCCGACGATACACGCGGGGAGAGGTTGACAGACGAACTCAGGCACCCGATACACTCGTGACAAGCTCTTACAGCTAATACAACACCAGCACACCCGTGGAGTAGGGTATTACGCTCAGGCGGCCCGAACCACGTAAATTCTTGTGTCTCCTGTGTCAAACTCCTATTCACCTTCTTGAATCTCCGCGCGCCCACACCGAACTTCAAACTCCCCAATCACTTTAACAGTGTAGGGAGATCTGCCGGCTCCAACCTCCGACAGTTGGCGCGCCAGGTAGGGGCGCCTCAGATTTTCGAGAATGGTGAACTCCGCTGCTGGATCATCCAACGGCCAACCTGCTGCTCAGGCTGTTGGGGGCAATCCCCCCAATAGGCAGCCACCAGCAGGAGCCTCAGCACCAGCAGGAGCCACACTCCCACCACCACCATCCTCTTTAGCAAATCGTGCTGGGCAACGTGATGGTGCGCCGGCGTCGCTTACTGCGTCGGCGAGTCATGACAACCCGGAACACGCGCTCCATGCAGCGCGTGCTCTTCTCCAACGTCCACCCCCTCCGGATGCATCTCGAGATGCACTGGAGCAGTGGAGGGCCGATGTGGAGCATTTGGTCGCAGCAGCGACTGAACGCCTCAACAACCAGGGTCCTCCTCCTTCGGGACGAGCCCTGTCGCAGCGGCGGACTTTGTCTGGAAGACTTGGTCCGCACGCCTCCAATAGCAGGAGACGTGCTGCATCTCAACAAGTGACGTCATTGCCCTCCGGGGCTCAACGCACTCACACGGTATCCAGGCTTTCGACTCATGACCTCCGGGCGGAGCTTGATCGCCGATACCGCCAGCAGGATGGCCGTGTCCATATTGAGCGTGCCCGTGAAAGACGGGAAGCTGAGGACCTTTCTACTCTGGAAGGAATAGGAGGAGGCTGTTCAGCCCTAGCCATGCACCTGCGCATGGTTAGATGGCCACAGAAGTTTCGGCCTCACCTGCCGGAAAAATTCGACGGGACTTTCAACCCCGCCGAATTCCTTCAGATATACTCCACTGCAATCTTGGCAGCTGGAGGAAACGAGGACGTGATGGCCAATTACTTTCCAGTGGCCTTAACTGGGACCACCAGGTCCTCATTTATGAGCCTTCCACCCAACTCTATCAACAGTTGGGAGGAGCTGTGCCGTCAGTTCACTGCCAACTTCGGGAGTTCATACACCCGACCAGGCACTGAACTAGACCTTTTTGCGGTCGTGCAAAAAGGGGGAGAATCTTTGCGGTCCTTCATCCAGAGGTTCTCTCAGGTATGAAATACTATCCCTTCTATCTCTAGCGCCTCTATCATTGTGGCATTCAGACAGGGTGTACGAGACAAGAAGATGCTGGAGAAGCTGGCGATCAAGGAGATCACCAGCGTCACGGAACTCTTCAGCCTGGCAGACAAATGTGCCAGAGCTGCGGAGGGCTGTGAGATGCACTCCAAACCAGCCTCGGAGGATCACAAGAAATCCTCCAAAGAAGAAGTCGCTACCTCCGGGGGTGGCAAGAAGAAAAAGAAGACCAACGGCAAGAAGAAGCCGTCGGCCGACACATCTAACGTTGCAGCTGCTGCAACTCCGGGTGGCCGGGGGCCACACCCCGAGAAGCGACCTCGACCGTCTTCTGAAGACGGTGGCAAACCCAAAGTGTGGTGTCCTATTCACAAAACGGGCAGCCATGGTTTGGAAGACTGCCGGAAGGTCCAAAACCTTGCCGAGCGCTATAGCAAGCGCCGGGAAGGATCTCCTTTCCGACAGAGGGAAGGAAAACAGAAGGTCGACGAAGCTCTGGCTGAAGAGGAGTTAGGGTTTCAGGATCCCAAAAAGGTCTTGAAGGCCGTTTACACCTCCGTCAATGATGATTCTGACGTCTCTGACAACGAGCGTCGGAAGACCATGAACACCATTTTCGGTGGGTCATGGGATATCACCTCTCGTCGCGTCATCAAGACTATGCGGCGGGATATGGCCGCTGTAGCCCCTACAGTCAGGCCGGAACCTCATCGAAAGTGGATGGACACCTCCATCACTTTTGATGCTTCTGATTGCCCGCGGAGCATGGTTGGAGCAGGTTAGTTACCTTTGATGGTATCTCCTACCATCAACAACATCCAGCTCCACCATTTCATGGTAGACGGAGGTTTGGGGCTTAACCTCATCAACTTCGAAGCTTTCACTAAGCTTCAGCTCCGACCTTCAGATCTCCAGCCCTCTCGACCTTTCTCCGTAGTAGGTCCGGGGGCCATTACCCCACTCAGAGCTATTACTCTCCCCGTTACCTTCGGGACCCGGGAGAAGTATCGCACCGAGAAGTTGGTCTTCGACGTCGCTCAGATCAACTTACCGTTCAACGCCATCTTGGGTAGACCTGCCCTGTACAAATTCATGGCAGCTGCTCATTATGGATACCTGGTGTTGAAGATGCCAACACCAGTAGGCGTTCTCCGGATCTGCGGAGATCGCACTGCCGGAGTAACTGCTCTGGAGGAACTCCACGCATTCACCATGGCGCAAGAGGAGGACTCCAGAAAGGAGCAAGCTCCGAAATCCCCGAGCATTCGTCAACGAGGCTCGACCTTTGCACCCCGTGTGCAGCCAAGCGGTGACACCGACATTCCCGTCAAAGTCGTCCAAATTGGTTCCGATGCCGCTCAAACCACCCGTATATCAGGAGGGTTGAACGACAGATAGGAACTCGCACTCATCACTTTCCTCCGGGCTAACGTTGACGTGTTTGCTTGGCAACCGTCACAAATGCCTGGGATCCCCAGGGAAGTGATTGAGCACAATCTGAAGATCTACCCCGATGCCCGGCCTGTGCATCAGAAGCCTCGGAAGCAATCCGTAGAGCGGCAGAACTTCATCCGACAAGAAGTGAAGAAGCTACTCGAAGCCGGATTCATCCGAGAAGTCTTCCATCCAAAATGACTGGCGAACCCAGTCGTTGTGCCCAAGGCCGGCGGGAAGCTTCGGATGTGCATCGACTACACCACACTGAATAAGGCATGTCCAAAAGATCCATTCCCACTACCTAGAATAGATCAGATAGTGGATTCCACCTCCGGGTGTGAATTACTGTGTTTCCTAGACGCATATTCTAGGTATCATCAAATCAGGATGTCTAGGGAGGATGAAGAGCATACTTCATTCATCACGGTAGATGGATTGTACTATTACACAGCCATGCCATTTGGTCTCAAGAATGCAGCTTCAACTTTTGTACGAGCTATGTACAAAACTTTTGAAGAACTCATCAGAGACATAGTGGAAGTGTACGTCGATGACATCGTGGTCAAGGTCAAGAACAAGGAGTCACTCCTAGACACCTTGCAGGCTGTCTTCGACAAGCTGCGGGCCACCGGCACAAAGCTAAACCCGGACAAGTGCGTGTTAGGGGTTAGCTCCGGAAAACTTCTTGGTTTCCTGGTAAGTCACCGGGGCATAGAAGATAATCCGGCGAAGATAAAAGCCATTGAAGACATGCGGCCACCAACCCGCATCAAAGACGTCCAAAAGTTAACTGGATGTCTAGCAGCCCTCAGCCGGTTCATATCAAGACTGGCGGAACGGGCACTTCCTTTCTTCAAGTTATTGAGGAAGTCCGGACCATTCCAATGGTCCGAAGAAGTAGAGAAGGCATTCCAGGAGCTGAAACAGTTCCTCACCACCCTACCAATTCTGGTAGCTCCGAACCCTGGTGAGCCTTTGCTGCTTTATATTTCAGCTACTGATGAAGTCGTCAGTATGGTTCTGGTTGCGGAGAGACCGGAAATACCCCACACTCAGGAATCCAGACCCCTTCGGGAGGGTCCGGAGGTTCCTGAAAGCGAGTCTGGGTCCCAGCTCCCAGATTCGAACCCACAAGAAGTCACTTCAGGAGACCTAGACCCCTCTGGGAGGGTCCGGGTCATTTCTGAAGAAGCTCCGGGTTCCTCCAGCCAGAACCTGGAGGTCCCCGAAGAGAATCTGGACCCCTCCGAGAGGGTCCGGATCAATGAAGAGGAAGCTCCGGACCCCTCCGGGAGGGTTCGGACCATTCAACACCCGGTATACTTCATCAGTGAAGTATTACATGATGCCAAGACTCGATACCTAAAGGTGCATAAGCTGCTCTATGCAGTTCTTATTGCATCCAGGAAGCTTCGACACTACTTCCAAGCTCACAAAGTCTCGGTGGTGACCTCCTATCCACTTCGAGCAATCCTGCATAATCCCAATTCAACTGGGAATATTGCAAAGTGGGCAGCGGAATTGGATGAATTTGATCTTGAATTTATTTCAAGGGAAGCAGTCAAGAGTCAAGCGTTGGCAGATTTTGTGGCAGAATGGACTCCCTCTCCATCAAATCCTGGGGGCCCCAGTGAGCAGAAGACAGAGCATCAAGCCCCAACCTTCACCGAGCCTCACTGGACCCTCTTCTTTGACGGCTCCATGCAGAAGCAGGGGGCCCGAGCTAGAATCCTTCTCCTTGCACCGACTGGGGAGAAGGTAAAATACATGGTACACCTTGACTTCAAGGCAACCAACAACATGGCGGAGTATGAAGCACTCATCTACGGACTAAAGGTGGCACTGTCATATGGTGTCAAGCAACTGCTGGTCAAAGGAGATTCATAGCTCATCATCAAGCAGGTGAAGGGTGAATGCTCCTGTAATAATCTCCAGCTAGCGGCTTACCTCCTGGAAGTCCAGAGGCTTCAGAAGGACTTTGAAGTCCTAGACCTCCACCATGTTCAGCGTGCCCATAACGCTGAAGCTGATGAACTCTCGACTAAGGCGTCAACCGGAGCTCCGGCTCCTGACGGAACCTTTGTCCGAAGGTTGTCAAAACCAACAGCTCAGCCTGCCGAACTGAGCGAAGGGGGCGAGATCAGCATCCCGAAGCTGACGATCCCGATGGCCCTGTTACCATGGCAGCCATCAAGGGTCGTAGGTGCTGCCGGGAGCTCCAAGCAACCCAGCACGCAAGACTCAAAAGCTCAACTAGCTCCGATGCATGGATCTCGGAGATCCGGAGCTACTTGAAAGACAACATCCTTCCTGACGATGATGTATCCGCTGATCGGGTAGTCAGATTGGCTAAAAGATACACGTTGGTAGAAGGGGATCTCTACCGGCGCGGTGCCAACGGCATCCTAATGCGGTGCATCACAAGGGAAGAAGGCTGCGAGCTTCTCGCAGAAATCCATGGAGGCGAGTGTGGGAACCACGCATCTTCCCGCACGCTGGTCGGAAAAGCCTTTCGGCATGGCTTCTACTAGCCTACAGCGCTCCAGGATGCCACTGAGCTGGTGAAGAAATGCGAAGCATGCCAATTTCATGCAAAGCAAATTCATACACCGGCTCAGCCCTTACAAATGATACCTCCTACATGGCCCTTCGCTGTGTGGGGGATGGACATCTTGGGACCCTTCCCAAGAGCCGTCGGAGGTTACAAGTTCCTGTACGTCGCCATTGACAAGTTCACCAAGTGGCCGGAAGCAACTCCAGTTGTGACGATCAACAAGCATTCTGCTATCAACTTTCTGCAATCCATTGTAAGCAGATTCGGAGTCCCAAACAAGATCATCACTGATAATAGGACTCAATTCACAAGCTCCGCATTCCAAGGATATTGCGAAGACCTCGGCATACAAGTTTGCTATGCCTCCGTAGCTCACCCAGCCAGCAATGGCCAAGCCGAGAGAGCAAATGCAGATATCCTTAAGGGACTCAAAACGCGCACCTATGAGCGCTTGAAGAAACATGGAGCCAACTGGATCGAAGAGCTTCCGCCCACTTTATGGGCCAACAGGACATCTCAAAACCGGTCAACTGGAGAGACACCCTTCTTCCTGGTGTACGGAGCTGAAGCAATCCTTCCTCCGGAAATCACCTTGGGTTCACTCCGGGTCCGGACCTTCGACGAAGCCGCGCAGGACCAGCTCCGGCGAGAAGACCTAGACCTCCTTGAGGAGGGAAGGTGCCAAGCAGCTGTTCGGAATGCCCGATATCGTCAAGCTCTAAGGCGTTATCACCAGCGGCATGTACACAACCGACAGCTCGAGGAAGGCGATCTGGTGCTATGGAGAATACTATCATGAGAAGGGTTAAACAAACTCTCCCCCGGCTGGGAGGGACCCTTCCGAGTGATTAAAGTATCCCGTACCGGAAGCGTTCGCTTGGCTACCGAGGATGGGACACCTCTCCCGAATCCTTGGAACATCGAGCACCTCCGTAAGTTCTACACTTAATACCACGGAGGTGAGTCTTGAGTAACTTGGGGTGTATGTTATAGAGTCATTGTACAGAGTCGGGTAGTTCCTCCGGGAGAGCAGCCGGACCTTTCCCGAAAGGTCCGCAAAGCTCATGCAACACTTGTCACAGTCTCCGGACTAAAAGTGTGGCTAACTACCCTGGGTCAAAACGAGAAATGAAACACACTTAGCCTGGTTCCGTACCCTAAGAGTGTACTTGTTTCCCCTGTACCCCGGACCTATAATGAAAGACATCTCCATGTGAAACAGACTCCACGTACATTATTTTGTACAGGCTCAACATTTTTATTTTTCTCTTTCTTGTCTATAATAAAGACGTGCAATTCTTAAGAAATTTTAGTTCGACAGGTTTATATACGATTCGAGTTGTATTGTCGGTTCTTTTGGATTCAAATATCATGGCCAACTCGCCTGAAAGCCGCCAAACCAATCTAGGGCTGGAGTGTGCTATCGACTTAGCCTGGTCAAGCACCCTAAGTACGCCACTCTACCTACACCCCGGCAGGCCGAAGTAAGGCGGGTCCATGGACAGTTGAATCTAAGGGAAAAGATAACGCATCCGGTTGTATTTGAAATCGCGTTCAACTTAAAATCTTCTTGAGAATCGTAAGCCGCGACGAAATTATAGACAAGGAACAAATTTTACTATTTTTCTTGGCTTAAGTGTGCAGGAAAAATAAACTCTACGTTGATGGAGAAAAGCCAGAGCTAACTAAGCTCCGACTCCCCCAAGGGGGCCAACCGTCGACGCTGAATAGAAGATGGTGAGAAGACCCCGTAAATGGAGTCTGCTGCCAACAAACCAAGTGTTGGCAAAGGTCACTGCCGGAGCTACTCAGCTCCGACACCCCGGAGGACTAACTATCGACGATCTACGTGTTGATAGAGGCTATTGCCGGAGCTACCAAGCTCCAGCGATGGACAATGCCGGAGCTTCTAAGCTCCGACAACCTCAGGGGACCTTCACTATCGAAGACTTCGGACCTAAATACTACAAGTTCGGAGCAAATGAGTCTTCAACAAAACACAGTATCCTTTTGGTACATGTTCACAATCAAATTGTGTACATCTACCAGGGGGCCAAGTGAAGATAAAGGTGTTGAAGACAAAAAGTGAAATTCGCAAAAATTTTGGGGATTTCATTCATCTGGAGACAGGAGATTACATCTGGAGACAAGGGATTACAAAATTGAGGGAGGAGAAGAGAAAATACAAGTGAAAGCTAAAGAGATGGTCCTAGACCCTATGGAAGAACTCGGCGACCTTCTGGGCGACCTCCGACACGCTGGCTCGGGTAGCTTTGCCTTCTCCTTCAACGGGGCCTTCAAGCACCGGGTCCAGAGGAAATTGGGAGTTCCGGCTGGTGTAGCACGTCAGCACATACTCTGCGACGTTCTTCGCCAGGGATTGCCCCTCAACCTCCAGTTGGTCCGCGATGACATCGCCCACCTTGGAGAGCTTGCTACCTGCTGCGCTCAACGCCTGCAGCGCAAGGTCTGGCTCCGGCTCCGGATCATCCGGGCGCACGGGGCTGAAACCCATCGGCGTCAGCGCGTCGTTGGCCTTGCCCAGGAACTCCCAAATCTGTAGGGAGTCCGCCGTCCTCAAGCTCTTCATCTCTTCCAGGGATCTCCTGGCCGCTGTCAGTTCGGAATTCTCACGGGCGAGGCGCTCAACTTCTTTGGCGTTTTGCTGAATCTTTGCAGCAACCCGCCTCTCGAGTCTTTCGAGCTCCTCCTCCCGAAGGTGTATCTTGTTCCGTCGATCGACCAGGTCCTTCTCCCTAGCCTCCACTTTTTTCTCCCGGGCAACAAGGGCACACTCGTATTCGTAGAGTTCCTGCCCTCGTACCCAGGTCTTCTCCTCCTCCTCTTGGCAGCGCTCTTCCAATTTCTTGGTGCGCTCCTCGAGGCCCTTGTCCGCCAGAGCTACCTTCCCGGCAAGCTCCTCTTCCCTCCTCAGGACATCATCTCGCAGCTCAAGGAGTTTCTTCTCTTCATTCTCGAGCCGTTTCTCCCTCTCTTCAAGTGCCTCCCGGCGCTTGATGAGTGCAGTGTTAATGACCTCCAGCCTTTCATGGCGTTCCTCGGCCGCACTGTTGGATGCTTTGGCTTGATTGTAAATTTCCTGGGATTGGGCGTCGAGGGCATGAGTCATGCTCTCCCTGTCATCCAGCAGCTTGCCCCAGTACTCCAGGCGGATCTTCTCCCGCTTGATCCACTCCTTGTCATCCGCTAGCCTCGACTGCGCCAGCTTGGTCTCGAAGTGGAGCCGATTACGCCACCGCCTAAGGGTTTGGCGCTCCTCTTCAAGAGCCTTGCTGTCGTGGAAGAAGGCCAATTGGACTTGACGCAGACTGGAGCAGGCGTTGTCGATAGACATCGACAGCGGGATGGGCTCCGGACCTGCTGGGGTCTCCTCCGCTGGTTCCAGCGGGTCTTCACATACAAAAATTGGGTCCCACTCTACGAGAGTGGAACCCTGAGCTTCCAAGGCGCTAGGGCCGTCCTCCGGGATGGCCTCAGTCGCCATCGAAGAAGACCCCGCCGCCAAGTCTTCATTCGCCCCCTCGGGCAGGAGGCCAGCGACTTCGCTTGGGCACTCCGGCTCGGCCACAGGTACCTTCGGTATCATCGCCTCCGGAGCAGGAGCTGCTACTGGCTCCGGTCGGAACACCTCTTCCGAGGGAGGCTCGAGCTCCATCGCCTCTTCGACCACCGGCTCAAGAGCCGGAGGATCTTCAACTTCGACCGATCCTGAGGCTGGAGCTCCAACAATAACCGTCTCAGTGGCCGGTGCTTCGGAGGTAACCGGCTCAATTGCCGGAACTACCTCGACTTTCGGCTCGCATGTCAGGGCTTCAGTCACCTCCGGCTCAACCGCCGGGGCTTCGACAATTTCCGGCTCCGAGGCCGGAACTACTACTTCCTCCGGCTCAACAGCCGGAGCTTCCATCACTGCAGCACCAGGACCCGAAGCTTTAACCTCCAGGACAGGTGCCGCTGGCATGTCTTCACTCCCGTGGTCCGGCGCTACTGTGACGCCCGGTTCCGAAAATGAACCAAGCTAACGCATATGTGTGCCCAGGATGTTCATCACACATACACGAGTGCAATCACAAAAGAGTATACAGAAAATTACCATAAGACAAGATTAATTAACCAAATTTTATTACACAAACCATATTATCCTTGAATACAAGCTCTAATAAATATTGATGACAAGTTCAACTAATGCAGCGGAAATTAATTAAACAACTAAGCAAACTAAGCAAAAGGGATAGCGCAACTCCATTAACACCACAGGCAAAGCTAACGGTAGACACGACCTAGATCTCCACATTATCGCCGTTAAACTCCCAATCCTGACCTGCAACTGTTGGGGGGGATTGCAAGAGTGAGTACATGTCGTACTCAGCAAGTGTGGAAAGTATGACATGTGGCTTATTCAAATGTTGACAATAATAATGGTAAAGTGCTGAAAAGTACATTAAAACATTTGAAAAGCAATATAGTATAAGTATGTGAAGTAAACCCATCATAATCATAAGTAACACCGTAATACTAAATCTGAATTCATTACCATCATCAAAAATTCCAGATTTCACCATTGCCAATAACCAGATTCAATACCAGAGATAAACTCATAACCAGCCATAACCATTACCAAACCATAACCATTACCCAACCATAACCATCCCAAATTCCAATTTGCCTCTAATCATGGAAGTTGTCCAGGTGCTCATAACCGGGAGCACGGCTATCATGATAGTTTTAGTTAACTCCGCAGAGTTTGTACCACTTTACCCACGTGTTTGTGATTCCATCACCCGTCGGCGACTAAAGAACCTCCCTTATGCCAAATACACTTCCTTTGGTGTATGGCCAAGAGATCACAAAATAGCCTTTACAAAGGGATTACTAGCCTATTTAGACCCCACTGAGGTTTCACCGGTGGCGATGTCTCCCGCAGAGCACATCTTCAACCAAGGGCCCCCTCTTGAGCCATTCGGATCCCAGGGTAGTCCCACCAATCATCAACAAACCCAATCCGACTACCCCTTCCCCGAGCATCCACAATGGTCCAAACAGCACTAGCAAAGCCCTAATTAATCAGCTACGCCGCACCCATACTTGGCCTCGTGGTGGCACTGTAGTCCTGGCTTATTCTCGCATGAACCGATCCTTAGATCTAAAGCAAGCAAACCACCATAACGTCCAACCCATCCACATACCAGGCTTGCTTAGATCACCCATTACCATATCATATTCAACCAATTCATGTTGACCATAATCTCATCCATGCATAATTAAATTGAGTGGTATAGTTGTTTCCCATCCCAGTTGATTAAGCGAAGCAAAAAGGTAAAAACCCTTCCCGACTCTCTACCATAACTTCCAGGTGACAAGGGTGGTTTAGCAAATCTAGTAAACTTCCTACCATAGGATTCCCATCAAATTGACACAGCATGCAATTTGCAAACAAAACATTTATTTTAAAACATGATCAATATGCTTCAAGGACACTTGCCTTGCTCTTGCTGTTGATTAGGGTCAAAGCCTTCAAACTCCTGATGTTGTAGATCCTCCGTGGCACTCTCTAGCGCAAATCCGTCTAATCCACACAATAAACATACAAAACAAGAAACACAATCAAAGAGTGCACAAATATTACTCAATATGACATGACATGCATGATTAATGCAATGCAAGGTAGAACTTTTTACTAGATTGCTTTTAATGATCACTAACTAGCTCTGATAGATTTTAACAAGTTTATACAGGTTTGGAGTTGATTAGATCAAATTTTAAAATTAATTCAACACAATTTAACCAGGAAGATCGGACTAGTCCGCTAGGGACCGGACAAGTCCGCACTTGACGAGATCATCAGATTAGGGTTTTCTAGATCGACGTGAATTTGGAGATTAGGGGTTGAATTCACATAAGTAAAAGAGAATAGAAGGCATACCAGGTGTTTAGAACTCCAATGAACCAAGAAACTTGGAGGTAACACTTGGATCTTGATGATCTAGGGTTGGTGATGAACTTGGAGATGAATTGGTGGTGAAGGACGAAACTTGGTGGAGATCTTGATCCTCCTTCGTTTCCTCCTCTTCTTCTTCTTGTTTGGGATCTTCTCCTCCCTCCTTGATGATGGCTCCCCACGAACTAGGGTTTGGGTGGGTGGAAAAGTGGCAAATAGATGTCAAACCAAGGGGTGGGGTTGTTTATATAGACATGGAGGCTAGGGTTAGATGGATTTCGAGTTTAGGATGAGTAGAGGCCGGTTTAGAGTCCCACATGGGCTCTAAAAGAGTTGGGCACGACGTCCCTAGGCCCACTTGACGTGAAACCCAAGAAACAAGTCATAAAACAAAAGGTCAATCTCGAAGTCACGAAATATCGGACAAGTCCGGACAGGACCGGACTAGTCCGAAGTCGTCCAGAGAGAAAATCGGACAAGTCTGGCCAAAAATCGGACAAGTCCGATCTTAGACAGAAAGGAAAACGGACAAGTCCGCTGGAACACCGGACTAGTCCGGAAAAGTCCAGGGACTTAGCAAATTTTCAAGGATTCATGGAATACCGGACTAGTCCGCACAAAATTGGGCAAGTCCGAAGTTGTCCAGGAGCAAATATCGGACTAATCCGCAGCAAAAATGGACAAGTCCGTTTTTAGACAGAGAGAAATCAGACTAGTCCTCAGCAAAACCGGACTAGTCCGCACTTTCCTACATCTTTAAGTGCGGTTTTGTTCCAAATCAATTTTAAACTTGTTCCTCTTGTTATGGGTTAATGTTAAACATGTATATGAGTGCATGCAAGGCATGATGCATGAAAATGATGGTGTTACAAACCTACCCCCCTTAAAATGAATCTCGCCCTCGAGATTTGACGCGGAAGAGAAGAGATAGGGAAATTCCTTCTTGAGATCATCTTCTAGCTCCCAAGTTGCTTCTTTTTCGGTATGGTGCTTCCATTGGACTTTACACCATCGAATCACCTTGTTCCTTGTGACTCTCTCCTTGGTTTCCAGGATTTTGACCGGTTGCTCGGCATACGTCAAATCTTCCTCTAGTTCCAATTCTTCCATTGGCACTTGATCTTCCGGTACCCTGAGACACTTCTTGAGTTGGGAAACATGAAACACATCATGTACGTCTGAAAGATGAGCTGGCATATCCAACTTATATGCTACTTCTCCTCTTTTGTCCAAAATCTTGAATGGTCCAATATAACGAGGTGCGAGTTTGCCTCTTATGTTAAACCTCTTATGACCTCTCATTGGTGACACCTTGAGGTAAACAAAATCTCCTATTTCAAAGGCTAATTTCCTTCTCCTATTATCCGCATAGCCTTTTTGCCTTGATTGGGCAGCCCTCAAGTTTCCACGAATTATTTGGACTTGCTTTTCGGCTTCTTGCAACACGTCCGGACCAAATACTTGAGTTTCTCCTGCCTCATTCCAGAATAAAGGTGTCCTACACTTCCTCCCATAAAGCGCTTCATATGGTGACATTTTCAAGCTTGCTTGGTAACTATTGTTGTATGAAAATTCTGCGTATGGCAAGCTTTTGTCCCAACTTTTCCCATGCTTTAAAGCACAAGCTCTTAACATGTCCTCCAAAATCTGATTGGTCCTCTCGGTTTGTCCATCCATTTGAGGATGATATGCTGAACTAAAATTCAACCTCGTTCCCAAAGCTTCATGCAATTTTTGCCAAAATCTGGAGGTAAATTGAGAACCTCTATCCGAGATTATCTTCTTAGGGACTCCATGTCGGCACACAATATGCTCCATGTATATTTCGGCCAATCGTGCAGCTGTATACTTGGTTTTCACAGGGACAAAATGAGCTGACTTGGTTAAGCGATCAACAATTACCCAAATTGAGTCATACCCGGACTGAGTACGTGGTAACCCAACTAAGAAGTCCATTCCAATTTTTTCCCACTTCCATTCTAGAATCTTCAACGGTTGCAATAATCCGGCTGGCCTTTGATGTTCCGCCTTGACTCGTTGGCACACATCACACAGTGCTACGTATTCAGCTATGTCCTTCTTCATGCTATTCCACCAATAGCAAGTCTTCAAGTCTTTGTACATCTTCGTACAACCAGGGTGAATTGAGTATGGCGAGTCATGTGCCTCCTTTAATATTGTTTCTCGAATATGCTTTACATTAGGCACAACAATTCTCTTCCCAAGCCATAAGGTACCATGTTCGTCTTCATCAAATCTGAATTCTCTCCCTTCTTCGGTCCTTTCCTTGATTTCATTGATCTCTTCATCTGCGGTTTGGGCCTCTCGAATTTCTTGCTCCAAGGTTGGGTTTAACTCCATCATCTCCATCTCATTTACAAACCCGAGGTTCAACCGTTCAAACTCCTTACATAACTCGAATGGTAACTCTCGAACCGTGAGTTGATGACTTACTCCCTTTCTACTCAAAGCATCGGCTACTACATTGGCTTTTCCCGGATGATAGTTGATCCCCAAATCATAATCTTTGATGAGCTCTAACCATCTTCGTTGCCTCAAGTTCAGATCCGTTTGTGTGAAAATATACTTCAAACTCTTATGATCCGTGTAAATTTCACATCTATGTCCAAGAATATAGTGTCTCCAAATATTCAATGCATGTACCACGGCTGCAAGTTCAAGATCATGCGTGGCTGCTCATGTTTCTTCAATTGTCTCGACGCATAGGCGACCACTTGACCTTCTTGCATCAATACACATCCAAGCCCTTGTCTTGATGCATCGCAATAAATGTCAAAACTCTTGCTTACATCCGGCAATACCAAAACCGGGGCTGTTGTCAACCTCTTCTTCAACTCCTCAAAACTACTCTGACAAGCTTCAGTCCATTGGAACGCCCTTCCCTTCGTTAGCAACTCCGTCATAGGCTTGGCTATCTTGGAAAAGTCCTTGATGAATCGACGGTAATATCCAGCCATCCCAAGAAAACTCCTTATTTCCTTGACGTTTTGCGGTGGTTCCCACTTCAACACATCCCTCACTTTACCGGGGTCAACCGATACTCCTCCTCCGGAAATAATATGGCCTAAGAAGGAAACTTCCCGTAACCAGAATTGACATTTACTAAACTTGGCATACAATTGATGCTCCCTCAATTTCTGCAGCGTAAGCCTCAAGTGTTCCTCATGTTCCTTCTCATCCTTCGAGTAGATCATGATATCATCAATAAACACCACAACGAACTTATCTAAGTACTCCATGAAGACTTTATTCATGAGGTACATAAAGTAGGCAGGTGCATTTGTCAATCCAAAAGACATCACGGTGTACACATAAGATCCATACCGTGTCCTAAAAGCTGTCTTGGGTATGTCCGATGGTCTAATCTTCATTTGAAAGTATTCCGACCTCAAGTCAATCTTAGAGAAGACACAAGCACCCTTCATCTGATCAAACAAGTCTTCTATGCGTGGCAAGGTGTACTTGTTCTTGATTGTTACCTCGTTGAGAGCTCGGTAATCCACGCACATCCTTTGGGATCCGTCCTTCTTGTCCACAAATAGAACAGGCGCTCCCCAAGGCGAAGAGCTAGGGCGAATGAAACCCTTCTCTAATTGCTCTTGAATCTGCTTCTTGAGCTCCGCTAATTCCATAGGAGGCATCCTATACGGCCTCTTAGCTATAGGTGCAGTTCCAGGTATTAAATCAATAACAAACTCAATGTCTCGATCGGGTGGCATACCTGGCAACTCGTCCGGAAACACATCCAAAAATTCACACACCACCGGAATCTCCTCAATTGCGACACCGTCCATATGATTCAGCTCTAGTTGCTTCGGTGCATGTTGGGTTGCTTCAAATTCTACGGTGATCCCTTCTTCATTAGTCAACTTCACCGTCTTTGTGGCACATTCAATAACTCCATTGTGCTTCCTCAACCAGTCCATACTAAGTATAATGTCCAACCCTTGAGAGTCTAAGACAATGAGGTTGGCGAAGAAGTCTACCCCCCTTATTCTAAGGCTTACTTTTGGACATACTATATTTGTCCTCATCTCTCCTCCAGGAGACTTAACCAACAGAGTAAACTTCGTATGAGAGATAGGCAAACTATACTTGGCAACATACTTCGATGCAATGAATGAATGCGATGCTCCAGAATCAAATAACATAGTCGCGGGGTTGGAGTTGGCGAGAAACATACCAATGACCACGTCATCCGCTTGTTGAGCATCCTCCGTAGAGACATGGTTCACGTTGCCACGAGCAAAATTTTGCTGTCCATGGCTCCCTTGTGGCTGTCCTCCATTAGGTCTTGGGTTTTGCCTCGATGCATTGCTTCCTTGACCAAGGCCCGACTTAGGACATTGATGTGCAAAGTGTCCAGCTTCTCCACAAGTATAGCACTTCTTAACTCCACCAGAATTATTGGGACGAGCTTGGTTTTGAACATTGGCTCCAGGAAAATCAGCACGAGGTGCATAAGGCATCGGAGGCCTAGGTGCTTGCATGATAGGGCGCTGCTGCACAAACTGAGTTGGGCGCGGTGCATAACCAGGGCGCTGAGCAGGAATAGAGGAGCTGTAATGAGGCGCATTGGGCGGCGCAAAGCGAGGGCGCACATTACTCCCTTGTTGTTGTCCTTGATATGGCGCCTTCCTCTTGATTTCTTGCTCCATCTCATGAATCTTGTTCTCAACCACAATTGCTTTGTCCACAAGCTTCTGGAAATTGACATAATCACAGTTGAGCAATTGCACTTGGATCGTATTGTTCAATCCCCTCATGAACAAGTATTGCTTCCGGCTGTCCCGGCTAACATCCTCAGGCGCATATCTTGAGAGTTGAGTGAACTTATTGAGATATTCACTCACGCTTGATTTTCCTTGTCTCAAGTTCTCAAATTGTTGCCTCTTCAAGAGCATAACACCTTCCGGCACATAATGAGAACGGAAACTCTCCTTGAATTCCGCCCAGGTAATTCTCTCTTGGTTCTCATGAGCATTGCAATAAGAATCCCACCAATCTGCAGCTGCTCCAACTAGTTGATGAGAAGCAAACAAGACCTTCTCCCGGTCACTACATTGGACAATAGCCAGCTTCTTCTCCACGAACTTGAGCCAATCGTCCGCATCCATAGGGTCAGCAGCTTGAGCAAAGGTCGGCGGCCTAGTCCTCATAAACTCTCCCAATCGGTTATGAGGAGGTGGGGGTGGCGGTGGAGGCATGTGGGGCTGATTGTTGATATTGCCAGCCTGCAGCTGTCCCATTGTTTGTATCATGGTCTGCATGAGCTGGTCTTGCATAGCCAATAGCTGCTCAATGTTGATAGCTCCCTGAGTAGTTCCTTGTCCGATGTTGTTCTGAGGCACTCCATTGTTCTCCTCTTCATCATTGCCATCCCTCTGGTTGCGAGTCCTCACCATCTGAAGAAAAGCAGTAGGTAAGAATTAGAAAACGCCCCAACTATATGCATCAAGGGATATGAACTAAACAACTAGCTACACTAGCCTAGGTGGACATGGCAATGCTAAAGCATCCCAAAATCCTCTATTAAGCACACAAGCAACCAATATATAGCAAGCAGCACTCCAAGCAAAAACACATCGATTCCTGAGTGCTCCTATGTGCTCTAAAATGTCCATTCTATCTAGGTTGCGTCCTACGGACAACCTGTGGCTCTGATACCAATCTGTGACGCCCGGTTCCAAAAATGAACCAAGCTAACGCATATGTGTGCCCAGGATGTTCATCACACATACACGAGTGCAATCACAAAAGAGTATACAGAAAATTACCACAAGACAAGATTAATTAACCAAATTTTATTACACAAACCATATTATCCTTGAATACAAGCTCTAATAAATATTGATGACAAGTTCAACTAATGCAGCGGAAATTAATTAAACAACTAAGCAAACTAAGCAAAAAGGATAGCGCAACTCCATTAACACCACAGGCAAAGATGACGGTAGACACGGCCTAGATCTCCACATTATCGCCGTTAAACTCCCAATCCTGACCTGCAACTGTTGGGGGGATTGCAAGAGTGAGTACATGTCGTACTCAGCAAGTGTGGAAAGTATGACATGTGGCTTATTCAAATGTCGACAATAATAATGGTAAAGTGTTGAAAAGTACATTAAAACATTTGAAAAGCAATATAGTATAAGTATGTGAAGTAAACCCATCATAATCATAAGTAACACCGTAATACTAAATCTGAATTCATTACCATCATCAAAAATTCCAGATTTCACCATTGCCAATAACCAGATTCAATACCAGAGATAAACTCATAACCAGCCATAACCATTAACAAACCATAACCATTACCAAACCATAACCATAAAATCAACCATAACCATTACCCAACCATAACCATCCCAAATTCCAATTTGCCTCTAATCATGGAAGTTGTCCAAGTGCTCATAACCGGGAGCACGGCTATCATGATAGTTTTAGTTAACTCTGCAGAGTTTGTACCACTTTACCCACGTGTTTGTGATTCCATCACCTGTCGGCGACTAAAGAACCTCCCTTATGCCAAATACACTTCCTTTGGTGTATGGCCAAGAGATCACAAAATAGCCTTTACAAAGGGATTACTAGCCTATTTAGACCCCACTGAGGTTTCACCGGTGGCGATGTCTCCCGCAGAGCACATCTTCAACCAAGGGCCCCCTCTTGAGCCATTCGGATCCCAGGGTAGTCCCACCAATCATCAACAAACCCAATCCGACTACCCCTTCCCCGAGCATCCACAATGGTCCAAACAGCACTAGCAAAGCCCTAATTAATCAGCTACGCCGCACCCATACTTGGCCTCGTGGTGGCACTGTAGTCCTGGCTTATTCTCGCATGAACCGGTCCTTAGATCTAAAGCAAGCAAACGACCATAACGTCCAACCCATCCACATACCAGGCTTGCTTAGATCGCCCATTGCCATATCATATTCAACCAATTCATGTTGACCATAATCTCATCCATGCATAATTAAATTGAGTGGTATAGTTGTTTCCCATCCCAGTTGATTAAGCGAAGCAAAAAGGTAAAAACCCTTCCCGACTATCTACCATAACTTCCAGGTGACAAGGGTGGTTTAGCAAATCTAGTAAACTTCCTACCATAGGATTCCCATCAAATTGACACAGCATGCAATTTGCAAACAAAACATTTATTTAAAACAGGATCAATATGCTTCAAGGACACTTGCCTTGCTCTTGCTGTTGATTAGGGTCAAAGCCTTCAAACTCCTGATGTTGTAGATCCTCCGTGGCACTCTCTAGCGCAAATCCGTCTAATCCACACAATAAACATACAAAACAAGAAACACAATCAAAGAGTGCACAAATATTACTCAATATGACATGACATGCATGATTAATGCAATGCAAGGTAGAACTTGTTACTAGATTGCTTTTAATGATCACTAACTAGCTCTGATAGATTTTAACAAGTTTATACAGGTTTGGAGTTGATTAGATCAAATTTTAGAATTAATTCAACACAATTTAACCAGGAAGATCGGACTAGTCCGCTAGGGACCGGACAAGTCCGCACTTGACGAGATCAGCAGATTAGGGTTTTCTAGATCGACGTGAATTTGGAGATTAGGGGTTGAATTCATATAAGGAAAAGAGAATAGAAGGTATACCAGGTGTTTAGAACTCCAATGAACCAAGAAACTTGGAGGTAACACTTGGATCTTGATGATCTAGGGTTGGTGATGAACTTGGAGATGAATTGGTGGTGAAGGACGAAACTTGGTGGAGATCTTGATCCTCCTTCGTTTCCTCCTCTTCTTCTTCTTGTTTGGGATCTTCTCCTCCCTCCTTGATGGTGGATCCCCACGAACTAGGGTTTGGGTGGGTGGAAAAGTGGCAAATAGATGTCAAACCAAGGGGTGGGGTTGTTTATATAGACATGGAGGCTAGGGTTAGATGGATTTCGAGTTTAGGATGAGTAGAGGCCGGTTTAGAGTCCCACATGGGCTCTAAAAGAGTTGGGCACGACGTCCCTAGGCCCACTTGACGTGAAACCCAAGAAACAAGTCGTAAAACAAAAGGTCAATCTCGAAGTCACGAAATATCGGACAAGTCCGGACAGGACCGGACTAGTCCGAAGTCGTCCAGAGAGAAAATCGGACAAGTCTGGCCAAAAATCGGACAAGTCCGATCTTAGACAGAAAGGAAAACGGACTAGTCCGGAAAAGTCCAGGGACTTAGCAAATTTTCAAGGATTCATGGAATACCGGACTAGTCCGCACAAAATCGGGCAAGTCCGAAGTTGTCCAGGAGCAAATATCGGACTAATCCGCAGCAAAAACGGACAAGTCCGTTTTTAGACAGAGAGAAATCGGACTAGTCCTCAGCAAAACCGGACTAGTCCGCACTTTCCTACATCTTTAAGTGCGGTTTTGTTCCAAATCAATTTTAAACTTGTTCCTCTTGTTATGGGTTAATGTTAAACATGTATATGAGTGCATGCAAGGCATGATGCATGAAAATGAGGGTGTTACAGCTACCACAGGAACTTCTGGGGACGAGTCGAGGTCCATGACCACGACAGACGGCGCCGGAGCTGTCGCAGCCTCAGCCACCACCTGGGGCGGCACCGGAACAGGAGCAGAAGCTCACACGGCCTCAGACACTGTGGCTGAGGGTGGAGCTTCACTCCCCTTCTTGGGGACACTGCAGATGATGAACGAAGAAAATAAACAAACAGTTGCTACAATTAAATAGTTAACCAAGGTAAAGATTAAAAATTACCTTGGAAGGCTTCCGCACCAGCTTGCGCGGAACCTTTTCGCGGACGTTCCGGGCTGGCCACGGTCGGCGTAGGAGCTCCGGAAGGTCCCCCGGAACTTGTTGCAGCCACGGGCGTTTCCCGGGTCGAGGCTCTCCTCGATCGGGAGGAACCCCTGGACCTGGAGGCTCCCACCGTCCCAGGTGTCAGAGTCGTGCGCCCGGAGCTAGCACCCCAGGAGGGTTCCACCACGGGGACAGACGCGCTCCGGTAGGATCCCACTGCAGGAACGGTATCATTCCGGAAGGACCCCACTATGGGGACAGTCGCCACGGTGGCAGAAGATCTTCCCCTCTGGGGAGAAGGAACCGAGGCGGAAGTAGCGGGCCTGACGGACCTTCCGTCGGCGTGTCGCAGCTTCCTCTTCCGGCTCTCCGGCTCCTCGACCAGCTCCTTGCCCTTGCCGACGACCTCGACCCTCGGCTGTGGGGCAGGGACGGAGCCATCTTCGGGCATTCCGGGGATCGCCACCCGGGTGGTTGATCTTCTCTCGACGACACCAAGGTCGTCAAGTGCGGGCATCGTCCGCCGGAGCTCCCTGCTGAACTCCACTTCCATGTTCAGAGGGAGAAAGGCCGACGGCGGAGTCAAGTCATCACCGTCGACGTCGATGCCGTGCTGGAATTTCTTGAGGTGGAACTCCAAGGTCTTCCCCACCATGTTGGACTTCAACCCGGTCTCAACCCGGTCCTCGTCCATCACGCTGTTGAGGGCCCAGGCGAGCTTCTCCCTCCTCTTCAGCGGCGCCCACCTGTTGGCCAGGAAGTTGCAGAATACTGCCTGGGGAGTCAATCCTCCCTCCACACATTGGCGGATCCTGGTCAGGGCGGGGTTGAAAGCTTCCGACAGCACCAGAGCTTCACTCCAGATCGTCGTGTCGATGCCGGGCAGACCGTCTGGCAGCTCCAACCACTCGTGCTCCTCCACCCTGACGACTATCCAATCTTTCTTCCAGTCATCCCACTTCCCGGAAGGGAATGACCGGAGGTACTTGAATGGGCACTTCTTGCGCTTCACGAAGTAGTAGAAGCCAAGGTACTCATTGCTCCAGCCGGTGGTATGAACGGTGAAGAAGGTTCGGAAGAGCTCGATGCAGGGGGGGGTGCCCACCCACATCTCAGAGAAGTGGACAAAGATGGACACGAGGAGAATGGAGTGAGGGCCAAGGTGGTATAGCTGAAGACCATAGAAGTCTAGCAGCATCAAGAAGAAGGAAGAAAAAGGTGGGATCAACCCCACCATGGCGTACGAAGAAAAGTACACCATTTCGCCGGCGCGCTCCTTCTCGAAGGGGAGCTCTCCGCCGGCACGGACCAAGCAGTTGAAGAAGTCCGAGGACCACCCCATGAGGGCCCCGACCTTCTTCAAATCTTCGTCGGTCTTCAAACGACTTTCGCGCAGACCCAACTCCATCGCAGCACAGCTAGGCAAGAGGAGAGGAGCGAAGCACGAGTTGGGAGTTTGAGCGCAAAATCAGATGAGAGGCGTAAAGAACTCCCGACGGTGCGCGCTTTCCTTCTTAAGTAAGCCCTCGCAACGCTTAGATGGAAACTGCAGGGAAGTCGAAGATACCACTCAAGAATTTAACCCAACCGATGACAAGAGGGCCCGGGACCACCCCAACGATCAAGTCGAGGCTCTTACCCAGGCGAACGGTTGTCATCACGAGGCGGGAAACCCAAAAGCGGCGGCCTGACAAGGCGCGTGGAACCGATACGGTTTTCGTATCGGGAACCGGCGACCTTCAATTGCGTGAGATTCGCACGTCAAAGATCTCATCTGCCGCCTGAGGTGCGCCACGCGGCGGGATCTAACTGTAAATCCCAGCCGACGACACCTCCGAAGACCCTTGAAGACTCAGTTCAAGAGTCGCAAGGATGGACCCACCTCCGACGGAATGACTTCACCCCAGTGATCTTCCTCGGAGGTAGGTCTAGGGGGCCACTGTTGGTACCCTAGAAACCGTACACCCCTTGAGGTTACACAAATCTCAAAAGAAAGCCATCTACTTGGTTTGAAGACCCTCGGAGGCCCACTTGTCAGACATGACCAGACCCGCTTCTCCAACATGGTTAATCCCTGGGTCGCCACGTGTACAACCAAACCGGAGCTACCGCCCACAAGTGGGAAGCTCCGGGCCGCGTACCGAAACAGCACCTCCGGACTTAACCCCAGACCGAGAGAAGCTCCGGACTTGACACGTGTCTGGTAGCCCCGGAGCTACCTTCTTCCACAGCAAGCTCTGGAGCTGCCACGTGTCCAATCGTCGGACCTGCCAGCCTCTAACCTCCGGAAGACCTTGTAACGGCTCCGGATCTTCAAAGGAAAGCCAAGGACTTCAAGACCTGATTAAGTGTCATTAATTCCATATTAATGACACTTAAACGGACGATCTTAACACCAGTAACGGCGCTGTCAGAGCCCGTTACACGATCATTAAGAGCAATTAAGCGTGTGTCAATACTAGTAACCGCTGGGGCCACATGTCGGGCCAGGCTAACTTGTAACGGCCTGTCCTTGTACTATAAAAGGACAGGCCGACGATACACGCGGGGAGAGGTTGACAGACGAACTCAGGCACCCGACACACTCGTGACAAGCTCTTACAGCTAATACAACACCAACACACCCGTGGAGTAGGGTATTACGCTCAGGCGGCCCGAACCACGTAAATTCTTGTGTCTCCTGTGTCAAACTCCTATTCACCTTCTTGAATCTCCGCGCGTCCACACCGAACTTCAAACTCCCCAATCACTTTAACAGTGTAGGGAGATCTGCCGGCTCCAACCGCCGACACTGACCTGCTCCAACCATGCTCCGTGGGCAATCAGAAGCATCAAAAGTGATGGAGGTGTCCATCCACTTTTGATGAGGTTCCGGCCTGACTGTAGGGGCTACAGCGGCCATATCCCGACGCATAGTCTTGATGACGCGACGAGAGGTGATATCCCATGACCCACCGAAAATGGTGTTTATGGTCTTCCGACGCTCGTTGTCAGAGACGTCAGAATCATCATCGACGGAGGTGTAAATGGCCTTCAGGACCTTTTTGGGATCCTGAAACCCTAACTCCTCTTCAGTCGGAGCTTCGTCGACCTTCTGTTTTCCTTCCCTCTGTCGGAAAGGAGATCCTTCCCGGCGCTTGCTGTAGCGCTCGGCAAGGTTTTGGACCTCCCGGCAGTCTTCCAAACCGTGGCTGCCCGTTTTGTGAATAGGACACCACACTTTGGGTTTGCCACCATCTTCAGAAGATGGTCGAGGTCGCTTCTCGGGGCGTGGCCCCCGGCCACCCGGAGTTGCAGCAGCTGCAACGTTGGATGTGTCGGCCGACGGCTTCTTCTTGTCGTTGGTCTTCTTTTTCTTCTTGCCACCCCCGGAGGTAGCGGCTTCTTCTTTGGAGGATTTCTTGTGATCCTCCGAGGCTGGTTTGGAGTGCATCTCACGGCCCTCCGCAGCTCTGGCACATTTGTCTGCCAGGCTGAAGAGTTCCGTGACGCTGGTGATCTCCTTGATCGCCAGCTTCTCCAGCATCTTCTTGTCTCGTACGCCCTGTCTGAATGCCACAATGACAGAGGCACTAGAGATAGAAGGGATAGTATTTCGTACCTGAGAGAACCTCTGGATGAAGGACCACAAAGATTCACCCCCTTTTTGCACGACCGCGAAAAGGTCTTGTTCAGTGCCTGGTCGGGTGTATGAACTCCCGAAGTTGGCAGTGAACTGACGGCACAGCTCCTCCCAATTGTTGATAGAGTTGGGTGGAAGGCTCATAAACCAGGACCTGGCGGTCCCAGTTAAGGCCACTGGAAAGTAACTAGCCATCACGGCCTCGTTTCCTCCAGCTGCCAAGATTGCAGTGGAGTATATCTGAAGGAATTCGGCGGGGTTGACAGTCTCGTCGAATTTTTCCGGCAGGTGAGGCCAAAACTTTTGTGGCCATCTAACCATGCGCAGGTGCATGGCTAGGGCTGAACAGCCTCCTCCTATTCCTTCCAGAGTAGAAAGGTTCTGAGCTTCCCGTCTTTCACGGGCACGCTCAATATGGACACAGCCATCCTGCTGGCGGTATCGGCGATCAAGCTCCGCCCGGAGGTCATGAGTCGAAAGCCTGGATACCGTGTGAGTGCGTCGAGCCCCGGAGGGCAATGACGTCACTTGTTGAGATGCAGCACGTCTCCTGCTATTGGAGGCGTGTGGACCAAGTCTTCCAAACAAAGTCCGCCGCTGCGACAGGGCTCGTCCCGAAGGAGGAGGACCCTGGTTGTTGAGGCGTTCGGCCGCTGCTGCGACCAAATGCTCCACATCGGCCCTCCACTTCTCCAGTGCATCCCGAGATGCATCCGGAGGGGGTGGACGTTGGAGAAGAGCACGCGCTGCATGGAGCGCGTGTTCAGGGTTGTCATGACTCGCCGACGTAGTAAGCGACGCCAGCGCACCATCACGTTGCCCAGCACGATTTGCTGGAGAGGATGGTGGTGGTGGGAGTGTGGCTCCTGCTGGTGTTGAGGCTCCTGCTGGTGGCTGCCTATTGGGGGGATTTCCCCCAACAGCCTGAGCAGCAGGTTGGCCGTTGGATGATCCAGCAGCGGAGTTCACCATTCTTGAAAATCTCAGGCGCCCCTACCTGGCACGCCAACTGTCGGCGGTTGGAGTCGGCAGATCTCCCTACACTGTTAAAGTGATTGGGGAGTTTGAAGTTCGGTGTGGGCGCGCGGAGATTCAAGAAGGTGAATAGGAGTTTGACACAGGAGACACAAGAATTTACGTGGTTCGGGCCGCCTGAGCGTAATACCCTACTCCACGGGTGTGTTGGTGTTGTATTAGCTGTAAGAGCTTGTCACGAGTGTATCGGGTGCCTGAGTTCGTCTGTCAACCTCTCCCCGCGTGTATCGTCGGCCTGTCCTTTTATAGTACAAGGACAGGCCGTTACAAGTTAGCCTGGCCCGACATGTGGCCCCGGCGGTTACTAGTATTGACACACACTTAATTGCTCTTAATGATCCTGTAACGGGCTCCGACAGCGCCGTTACTGGTGTTAAGATCGTCCGTTTAAGTGTCATTAATATGGAATTAATGACACTTAATCGGGTCTTGAAGTCCTTGGCTCTCCTTTGAAGATCCAGAGCCGTTACAAGGTCTTCCGGAGGTTAGAGGCTGGCAGGTCCGACAATTGGACATGTGGCAGCTCCGGAGCTTGCTGTGGGAAGCAGGTAGCTCCGGGGCTACCAGACACGTGTCAAGTCCGGAGCTTCTCTCGGTCTGGGGTTAAGTCCGGAGGTGCCGTTTCGGTACGCGGCCCGGAGCTTCCCCCTTGTGGGCGGTAGCTCCGGTTTGGTTGTACACGTGGCGACCCAGGGATTAACCATGTTGGAGAAGCGGGTCCGGTCATGTCTGACAAGTGGGCCTCCGAGGGTCTTCAAACCAAGTAGATGGCTTTCTTTTGAGATCTGTGTAACCTCAAGGGGTGTACGGTTTCTAGGGTACCGACATAAGCCTTTTGGCTAAATAAGGTTATAATAAGCTATGAATCTTGCCATCCGACAAGACAGTTTTCTTTTGTCCTTGCATGATGATTATCTAAGTTGTATCAAATTTCTATCATCAAACTAAGTGTTTTGTAAAGCGTATGAGAATCGATTGCGAAATAATTTCGAAATAATGGCACTACGTTAGACCATATTTCGAGGGGGAGAAATGATTGAGCGTTTCTTAATCGATTCCTCCCCACTTAGAATAATAACGTCTCAGCGAATTCATAAATAAATTCAACATATGTTCACTAAGACTAAGATCCGATCGTGAGAGAGAGTATTACGGTCGGTATACCAAATATTGAATTAGAAATACGTGACGTCCTTCAACTTAGTCAATTAGCTCATGAGTCGAGGCTTAAAAACCTCTATTCAAATGCTACATCGAAAATATAAATAGTTGGTGCCTAAAAACACCATATTAGAAAAGGACAAGACATAAATCCTCACTAATATTTCATATGAGGTTGTCGTTAAGATGATTAGCCCAAACATCAGTAAGTAGCCATCTTGTTGGCAATTCAATAAGCTCACATTGTTTCCACAGTCTTTACTGACACTAAGCTCAATGGATCGTTCATCGCGATACCTGCTGTTGTTGAGACAACACTGTTATCTCAACACCTTTTGTTAGCTCTTCATTGACATAAATACTAAGACTTCTGTCTCACAGAAGCAACTTCAGTTGGCTTATTATTAGTTGTCGCTAAAAATGAAGAGCAACAATCGCCTCGATAAGTAAATAATGTGTTCATAAGTGGATCTCGTAATAAGATTCATATTCAAATGAAGGGCGATCCTACCTCATTTGAAATAAGAAAATAAATTTTGTACTTAGTCGACATTCTTAAAGAAGCCAAAACAGTAGACCGTAATATGTCCACATTAGTAAATGTGACTCCAGAAGGAAAAGTCGTTTTTTGGTTAAGGAGACATTGAGAATATCATTTGTTCTCATAATGCCTCAACTATCGATTCGTCAAGAACCGATTGAATATTAGTAACACATTATGACTTAGCATTACATCGTACGGATGTAATAATGACGTTTCTTAAATGGGATCTATATAAGAACGTCTATGTGACACAATCGAAAGGTGTTGTCATTAAGTATAAGGTACATAGAGATACAAGTTAAGACGGTTTATTTTATTCATGGACTAAATAAGGCCTTGTTGGCAATGAGTATCTCATGTTCAATAGATCAATCAGTAAGTTTGGGTTATCACAAACAAGGGGGAGAATTTAGCTTCATACTTTGTAAATGATATGATTACTTACATGTAATCATGTTGATTTACAATTCAGACTTAATTCTCCGATTTTGACGTTAAGGGACATTAAGATCGTAAGGCATACTTGAGTTATACTTGAAAAGTATGACGTATATGCAAATAAATAGTCTGCTCAGAAAAGTCAAGGTTAATTAGTATTGGAACCAATTAGAGAATGTTCGAACAAAATAGGGTTCCAAGGACTTCTACTGTCAAGAAGTTTTTAAGTTGCTCAAACAATTAGTAGCCTTGACATAGACTAAGTAACTGGGTTATTTTGGCAAAAGTTAGAACAATCCAAGGTTTTGGAATGGAGATAAGAGTTAATCTGCAGTTATGCAATTAACTAAGGTCTCATGATAAGATTAGTATTTTAATGAGCCATGGATCATTAAAACTGAGTTTCTGCAAGATGTGTAGTAAAATCCTCACTAGTAAAATAACACTCGCAGTAGGAGCTTTATTGAGGAACCAGCTCCAAAACTAAAGTCACTGCATCGTAAATGATGTACACTAAATTAGTGATGAGACCACTGAGCAGACACCATATGAAAACCCGGGTTAAGTGTGGTTGACAGCATAGAACCACCTAAGTTATTTTCACTTCTGAGGCAACAAGTCAGATGTGCCACCAAACACATTGACATCAGTTATGTGTTGCAAAAGAAGTAAATCCAGGAACATGCTAAGTATTAATAATTGATCAACCAGATTCATGCGAATCCTCACGGTACCACATACAAATGACTTTCACCCAATGTGTTCGGAGAACACAAAACGCGTATGGGTTTAAGGAAGAACCTACGATCTCCTGGATACTTAGGGGCCAAACTCAGTTTATGATATGTTTCTAAGTGTGAGATATAATGTGGTCGTCGAGTCAAGCAGTATGTAACTGACTGTCTTTGATGCGTCGTTCCCTTTGTGTCGAGCATGAAGAAACAATATCAAAAGTCTATGTGTTTAGAAATTAGCTTATGTGACCCGTGATCAAGGGGGAGAATGTTAGGAAAATATTTAGATGACCACAGAGTGATTAGGAGTTGGTTACAAACGTAACCAACTCAATCTCCTCTAATCCTCTAAGTCCTGATCGGGGACGACATCCTAACAGAGTCTATTAGGGGTGGGCCCCCTCAGGTGCTCTCCCACTCTTTATAAGGAGAGCCACAGCTCTCATCTAAGCTATCAGAATTTAATCTCAGAACCACAATTAGAGAGTTCCGATCACTCTGAGAGAGAAGCCTGGGGAAGGTTCCCACCCCATCGTCGGCGGCGCTGCTCTGCACCAAGTGAAGCTTCACCATCGCATCCATAGCATCATCAACATCTACATCACAAGGTACGCTCTTAGATGCGTGTGTTTCCCTCTCTGTTCTTCACATACTCGATGATAGCTAGTGTTCTGTTGATCATGTCTCTGTTAAGCACTAATCCGAACCCTAATAGCCAATTAGGCCACTAAGACCATCCGCAGTGGCACACTGTAAAGCATACTGGATACACTGTTTCGTAGTGTAATTTAGAGTACGTACTGTAAAAGCTAAAGAAGAATAGTGTATAGAGTATGCTTTAGAGTATGCTGGTACGGATGGTCTAAGCACTGCACTTCAGTTCTATCATCCACTGCTGCGAAGACCACGTCCACACAAAGTTCAAGGCCATTGACGCCAAATTATCGGTCCTATATTATGTTTAATTCATCTTCTGGTCCAAGTCATGCAATGAGCCGCGCGAGCTCATTTGTTGGTACGATAAGCAGGCCTGGGTCATCCTCTGGTAATGTTTCTGGGACAAGTTCACTTACTTCAATTACACGTTCCAGCTCACGATCATCTACACTGACACGCCAGCCGGCAACTCGTTCATCAGTCCCATCTGTGGGCCGCTCACCTTCTGTTGGACGGAGTTTTAGCAACAGTAGCTTTACATCTATCAACCGACCTGCAGCCAGTAGTGGAGGAACTCAAACTATCCGCATCAGTGTACTCTAAAGTATACTTTATACACTATTTCTCTTCTATTTTTACAGTACGTACTATAAATTACACTGCAAAACAGTGTATATAGTATGCTTTACAGTGTGCCACTGCGGACGGTGTCAGCACCTTCATCTGCTCGTCATCTCAACGAAGTTTTCAAATCCACGATCTCTAGCTCCAGTACGGCCATTTAATATGTTTGATTTCCCAAGTGAAACTCCACCAAATCTAAGGACGAAACTCCAAAAGACCACTATCTGCTGGCAGATCACGGCCAGGAATGGCTTTAGAGTAAGATCAGCCCCGAATACTCGACAGTCAGACCATTCGCAACGGTTTTTTCTAAAACTTACTTTATTCCTCTATATTTCGAGTATATCATTTATGCTTTCAACATTTCACTCTGGACACTTACTCTATACTTTCAGTAATCTACTCTATATTTACAGTCTAGTAAATTTTACAGTAAACCACTGTAGATGGTCTCAGCTGGCTCAACTCCAGTGAAGACCTCTGTACCTGCTGTGAATCGAAATAAATTTTCTGATGCACCATCCAGGACTCCTCTCACGTATGGACACCAAAATAGACAGCCTGTAGGTCCGTTATGGACAGTCAAACAAATAGACTCTCACGGACTGTCACTGGCACGGATAATGGATTTGGAAGGTCAATATCAAATACATCACTTGACATGGCAATCAAACATATGGTATTTCCCCTATGTTTACATCAGCTAATATCATGCATATTATTTCAGTGTTGCATATTTAGCATCTGAGTTATTTAGTTTTCCTTAACTTTTGAGTGTTGGTCTTAGACCATCCACGACAGTTTTCTCTAAAATTTATTCTATCTCTCTATACTTTTAGTATATCTTCTATACTTCCAAGATTTCACTTTGTACACTTACTCTATACTTCCAGTGATCTAGTAATCTACTCTATATTTACAGTCTAATAAACTTTATAGTAAACCACTACGGATGATCTTATTTTGGATCTAAAGATTCAGTCCACTACAGAAAATCTGATCAATTACGTCGGCTGAAGTAACTTATGTGGATTGGCTGACGTAGTAACTTACATGGATTGGCTGACGTAAGTAAGTGACTTGTGTCGACCGTTAGAAGCCAACATAAGTAGCATAACTTACATTGGCCAAATGCCTGCGGCCGACGTAAGTAAAGTGGCCGACGGCATTAATCACGTACTTATGTTGGCCAAAGTCCCAGGCCGACGTAAGTTCTTAACTAATTACGTCGACCATAACCTAGGCCAACGTAAGTTAGAGCGGCCGATGTAACTAGAGGACTTAACCCTACCCGCACGTGCTGTGTGCAACACATTTCACCATTTTGATGTGCACGCCTTTTCTCTTCGTCCACGCTGCGCTGCCGAATTGTCGCGCCACCCCGCACCTCCCTCCTCGTCGTGCCCCGCCACCGCCAGGTAATGTCTATGTCGCCTCGTCTCCTTCCTCACCTCGTCTCCCCTCCTAGCGCTCTGCCTTCGAACTGCCGCTGCCGCACAACCTTGCCATTGACGCCCCCACCCACCCCGATGCCGCCGCACAGTCTCGCCGCCAACGCTCACCACCCCACCCCGACGGACACCCCACCCCGACGGACACCCCACCCCACCCCGACGCCCCCACCACACCCTGACGCCGCACAGCCTCGCCGCTGACGCCCCCCACCCCACCCCGACGGGCACCCCACGCTACAGGTGGGGATTGGGCTGAGCCCAAGTCGGGCGGCCCGAAGCACGGGGCAGCAACCCGACAAGGGGCCCGGCCCAACACGAAGTACAATCGGGTTGTGCCTTGCCTCGATATCGGGCACGGTGGGCGGCACGGACCGACACGGCGTAATGGGTCGTGCTCGGGCTGGCCCGACACGACATCGACCCAAAAATACCCTGACCGCCGTAAAAAATTTGCAACCATGCAGGTCGCAAGTGCACAGTACGCTGGAGCAGGCCCAACCGAGTAACAAGGCCCAACACGACAGGAGACACCGCAGTTCAAAGAAGTACGCTGAGCCTGCCCCTGTCCTACCTTATATGTTGGTCGCAACTCTTCGGAGGAATCGAGGTGGGATTAAACCCAGTGCAGTGCCGCACAGGCGTCTAGCAAGCTGTTGGCTCCTTCTTGGGCCAGAGTGGCGCAGGCCCAAGAGGTATGGATGCGGGCGCACAGGCCCAAGAGGCCAGAACCGCCCCCAATGATGCATGGGGCCGAGTGTTCATTAGCGGCTCTAGATTGACTGGAATTTCTCTATTTTGATTCAATTTGCAAAATTAAAATGGTTTAACTTCCTCAAAATAGCTCCAAATTTGATATTTTTTTATATTCGTGGGAAATTATTCTCTACAATTCGGAACTATTAGTAGCAAACTTAGAAAGGTAGATTTGTATGTTTTGGCAAACCTCAAATTAATTCATATGCACATATTTTTCTCTTTTTGTATCTCTTCAAAAAGTAATAATGTTCAGATGAAATTTTGTATGTATGTACACATTATATATTTGTACATATATGATTATTTTATAATTTACTTTCAATCACTCACACATGTCTCACTTCACATTTCTCCTCTTTTAACTCAATTGATCATATGAAGTATATCATTCACTCAAATTCAAACACACATTCATTGAAATAAAGATAAAAAAATCTAAAAAAATCATGAAGGTTTGTATTATCATTCAAAATCCCCACAAGAAAATTCACTCACAAAATCAATGTATTATTCAAGATATGAAAATGACAAAAACTCTCCCAAACCCTTTTTTATTTGTTTTTTTGTTCTGATCATTTTATGAGGTTTTACAAACTCAAATTCAATGGGCACATAAAATACAGACCCCTTATCCATCAGTAATTTTTTCAAGTTTTTTGGACTTTTTGTCCATGTATTTCATAAAAAACTCAAATCTCTTTTTCCTTTGTTTTTTATTCCCAATGATGTATTATTATTTTGAATGTCAAATCTTTTGGACACATTTTATTCAACTCTCTTAACTTTCACTAACTTTTTCATATTTTTTTGATGTTTTTTGTCTATATATCCAAAAACATTTGACCTCAAATCAATTTTAAATCACAAAATGGTGCTGTTGGGCTGCTGCTATTGAGCTGCTGTTGCTGGGCTGCTATGGTGGTGCAGTGGGCTGCTCTTTTTTTTTAAATCATTTTTTATATGCTGCAGTGGGCTGCTGGGTTGGGCCCGGGCCTGGGCCTGGCACAGCCCGAAGGTGGCCCGTCAGGCCCCGGGCCATGCCTGGGCCGCCATTTTTGGCCGCTGGACGATCGGCCCGGCCCGAGTCAACTAGTCGTGCTTTCAGGCCCGGACCATTCCGGCCCGAAGCATGAATGAGTCGTGTCGAGCCAGCCTGACACGACCCATTTCTCACCTCTATCTTATGCCGACGCCACCACCCCCATCCTTTCCCCATTTTTTGTTCATTTTTTGAATTGGAATATTTAACTGGAGATGAATTTTAAAGCAATCACGAAAATTATCTAGACATAACGAATATTGAATTGTAAGCAAAGGAGAAGGGGTTACATATGCCCATGCCTAATCTGGTTTTAGTTATTGTTTATTAATGCCCTTTATTAGTAGTTTGAGTTATGAGTTTTTGTTGCAATTTGATTTTGTTGATAGCGCTAGTTGTACATTAATAATGTGTGTATGGTACCATTTGATACGCTGCTCATGGAATTGATTTGTTTATTGGTTCTTTTAGTTGCGTGCAAGTTACTCAACTGGTAGCTATAGATAGCTAGTTCATTAATGTTATTTAGTTAATTTTGATTTCATGATTAATGTATAGGTGTTTTGTTGATTAGTAGTTAAATTGTTTAATTGATTAATTAGTACTTTGATTGATAAAGTGTTTAATTAGTACACGTAAATAAACGGACTTTGGACCGATCGGCCTGACACGACCCATTTAGGTTCTGACACGGCCATTTAGTAGTCACTTATGGTATACGGACACATAGACGAAAAGTGATGGTGATGACGACACGCTTCTGCAAGTGGGCAGCAGGGTCCATATGGGCCTCATCCATTGGGCCGTCAAGTGGTTGTCTCTCGCAGACCCAGTTGGAGCTCAATGCCTTGACGGAGATGCTGGCGCAGACTCAGGCGGAGCTGGAGAGGTTCAGGGCGAAGCAGGAGAGGGCGAGGACGGAGTAGGAGAGGGCGAGGGAGGAGCAGGAGAGGTCGAGGGTCTTCCAGGAGGTCACGAGCTTGTACATGGCACAAATGCAACCAACGGTGACGGTAAGTAATTTAAACTACCATAGTTTAATTTCATAGCATTTCAGTAACATATATCTTCTAATATTTTCCAATGACAGACTTTTGCTCGACAGAGCAGTCAGCAGATCGAGATTCATGTGTTTCCGCTGTCGCAGGTGACCCCGACACAGACACCCCCAACACAGATGTCCCCGACGTAGGTAATGAACTTTTTCTTTAATATTGTCGTATTCATTTCAGTATTTGATATAGGGGGGGAGGTAGAACATATGGTGAGAGAGAGTGAGATAGAGGTGGAGCAAGAGAGATACACATAGGTTGAGAGAGAGAGGTGAGATAGAGGTGGAGTAAAAGAGACATAGATAGGGAGAGAAGGAGTGCGAGAGAGGGGGTACAGTGAGAGAGAGAATGCTAGAGAGGGAGAGAAAGAGAGAGAATTGATGGAGAGGAAGAGAGAAATTGTGACAGGAAGAGAGGGAAAGAAAGTGAGGAATAGTAAGAGAGTGAGAGAATGAGAGAATGAGATAAAAAGAGAGGGAGACGAAGAGGAAGAGAGTGTGAGAGAAAGAGATAGAGAGAGAGTGAGAGGAAGAGAGTGAGAGAAAGAGAGAGGGGGAGGAAAAGTGTGATATGAATTTATAATATGTGTAACTCTAATATTTTTTTGTAGGGTTCGGCATCGGCAGCGCAGACTCCTTCGGCACAGCTACTGGCACCCGGAGGAACGCGTGAAGACGACTTTTTCAGCTCCGGAGGTAGTCGAGGGACTAGCGTGTAGCCTGGTCGAGAGTTTGTGTTGTGTTTGATGGGTTTTTCAAATAATTTGAGATATGTATGTCCTGTTTGTTTGTTGTTGTATAATTTGTATGTTCTGTGATCTCGCCATTGTGCGAGACAGTCAGTTTCTATTAAAAAATAAAAATAAACTTACGTCGGCTATGGTAAAGCTGACGTAAGTTAGCCCAGGTTAACTTACATTGACCGGACCATACCGACGTAAGTTAGACATCAAAACTTACGTCGGTCTGCCATAGCCGACGTAAGTTAGACCATGTAACTTACATCGGCTGCAGACAGCCAGCGTAAGTAATAACATACGTCGGATACTGATGGCCGCATAATTAAGAGCGGGCCGACATAAGTAACTTACGTCGGTTGTTGACATAAATAACCTTAATTACGTTCAAACCGCCACATCGGTCATAAACCGATGTAATTAAGCAAAAACTGATGGAATTAAGTAACTTACGTCAGCTTTAAGCTTAATTACATCAGCTCTGGCCGACGTAATTGATCGCGGTTCCTGTAGTGGTCTATTCTATCTAGTCACAAGTGGCGCACTTGTGGCTTTTGGAACTGTTACAGTGCATTTCAATTTTCATGAATTCGAAATCTGCGCTTCGAGTGACTGTTCAGGTAGTTTAAGGGCCCGTTTGGATGGATGAAACGTTTATGATTCTGGGTAAAATCACTTGAAACTGATCCAAACGGCAAAAAGGAGAAACGTTTCAAGGGAGAAACACTCTGAAGTGATTCACTTTTTTGAACTGTGGAGGTGAAACACCTTAAAAGGTGTTCCACACCTTGGAACGCTTTGATCAACCGTAACTCAGGTCCAAGTTCTAGAAAAATTATGCTGTTTTGCCACCACTTTAGAATGCTTCGGATCAGTGGCCAAAATTTTTTATCTTCGTTTTTTTTTTAACTCGTCAACGTGATAATACAAATAAAATAAAAACTTACAGGAATGTTACAACATTCTTACTAGGGGTCAACATTACGACCAAAGACTATTTTTTTGTATTGTCAACGTCATTACATAATTACAAACATAAATGAAGAACAACCACAAACAGGACAGGGTTAAATGGGTCAATTTAGCATTTATCTCCTCTCCTAAAACTGAAACAGATATGCTAGCCAAACGGTTTATAAAGTGATTCTATTCCAGAGTTTGAAACCGTTTTTGCATTTGTCGGTACCCTCCGTACCAGGTACCCCTTGGGATTGCAAAGATCACAAGGAAACTCCATCTACTAGATTTGAAGACCTTTGAAGGCCCCACATGTCAGGCGTAACCGGACTTGCTTCTCCGACATGGTTAGTCCCAGGACCGCCACATGTATCATAAGACCGGAGCTATCGCCCACACATGGGAAAGCTCCAGACTAGATACCATTGTGGTATCCCCGGATCTAACCCCAGACGGAGGGAAGCTCCGGCACTAGCACGTGTCCAGCAGCATCGGACCTACCCGTCCACGACGGTAAGCTCCAGAGCTGCCACGTGGTTGAACCGCCGGACCTTCAACTTCAACAATCAGACTGGTGGACCCCCCAACAGCTCCGGACCTTCAAGGAGCAATCAAAGACTTCAAGACCCGATTACGTGTCATTAATGTCATATTAATGACACACAATCGGATGGCCCTTAATACTAGTAACGGCACTGTTAAGGCCCGTTACTAGGCTCTTAAGGATAATTAACCTCATTAATTGTGTCAATCATGTGTAACCGCTGGGGCCACATGTTGGGCCAGGCTAACAGTATAATGACCAGTCCTTGTACTATAAAAGGACTGGTCGACGATACACAAGGGACGGTTCCAGACCACGACTAAACTCCCTGAGCTAGACGAGCTTCTTCTTCTGGAGCTTCTTCTAGACTCACACACTTAATACAACACCAACACACCCCGTGGAGTAGGGTATTACGCTCAGGCGGTCCGAACCACATAAATCTATGTGTCCACTTGTCCTTCACCTTCTGGAATCTCTGCGCGCCCATTACCGAACTACAACTCCTCGATCTACCAACGGTAGTGTCGGGAGATCTGCCAGATCCAAACATCGACAGTTGGTGCGCCAGGAAGGGGCGCCCGAGATTTCAAGTATGGTGAACTCAGCTGTTGGATCATCCAACGGCAACCCTGCTCTTCAACCCGCTGGGGGCAATCCCTCCAACATTCAGCAACCAGCAGGTGCCACGGCTCCAGCAGGAGTCATGCCTCCACCGCCACCGCCTGCACCAGCACGTCAAGATGGGCAGCGTGATGGTGCATTAGCGTCGGTCACCGCATCGGCGAATAACAACAACCCTGAACACACGCTTCGTGCAGCGCATGCTCTCCTCCAACGTCCACCACATCCAGGCGCATCCCAAGGTGCAATGGAGCAGTGGAGGGATGATGTGGAACATCTGGTTGCAGCAGAAGCCGACCACATCAGCAACCAAGGTCCTCCCCCATCGGGGCGGGCCCCATCGCAGTGATGGACTGTGTCGGGCAAACTTGGTCCGCATGATTCCCAAAATAGGAGGCGTGTTGCATCACAGCAAGTTATGTCGCTACCTTCCGGGGTGTGACGCACTCATACGGTAACGAGGCTTTCAACTCCTGACCTCCGGGCGGAGCTTGATCGCCGTTACCGTCAACAGGATGGTCGTGTCCATATCGAGCGTGCTCGCGAAAGGCGAGAGGCTCGAGACAGTCCCACTCCCGAGGGAGTAGGAGGAGGCTGTTCTGCCCTCGCCATGCACCTACGCATGGTTAGATGGCCACAAAAGTTCCAGCCTCATCTGCCAGAGAAATTTGACAGGACTATTAATCCCGCTGAGTTTCTCCAGATTTACACCACCGCAATCCCTGTGGCCGGAGGTAACGAGGTCGTAATGGCCAACTACTTCCTAATGGCCTTGACTGGGACCGCCAGGTCCTGGTTTATGAGCCTTCCTCAAAACTCCATCAATAGTTGGGAGGAATTGTGCCAACAGTTCACCGCCAATTTCGGGAGTTCATACACCCGACCAGGCACCGAACTGGACCTTTTTGCAGTCGTGCAGAAGGGGGGAGCATCCCTGCGCTCATTCATCCAGAGGTTCTCCCAGGTACGAAACACTATTCCTTCTATCTCCAGCGCCTCTGTTATCATGGCATTTAGACAGGGCGTACGAGATAAGAAGATGTTGGAGAAGCTGGCGATCAAGGAGATCACCAGCGTCACGGAGCTCTTCAGCTTGGCAAAAAAGTGTGCCAAAGCTGCGGAGGGCCGTGAAATGGACTCCAAATCACCTCCGGGGGATGGTAAAAATCCTCCAAAGGTGAAGCCACTACCTCTGGGAGTGGCAAAAAGAAGAAAAAGTCCAACGGCGAGAAGAAGTCGTTGGCCGGCACATCTACCGTTGCAGCTGCTGTAGCTCCGGGTGGCCGGGGGCCATGCCCCGAGAAACGACCTCGGCTGTCCTCTGAAGACGGTGGCAACTCCAAAGTATGGTGTCCCATCCACAAGTCGAACAGCCACAACTTGGAGGACTGCCGGGAGGTCCAAAACCTTGCTGAGCGCTACAACAAGCGCCGGGAAGAAGTTCCTTTCCGTCAGAGGGAAGGAAAATAGAAAGTCGATGAAGCTCCGGCTGAAGAGGAGTTAGGCTTTCAGGACCCTAAAAAGGTCCTGAAGGCTGTTTACACCTCTGTTGACGACGACTCCGAACTCTCTGACAATGAGCGTCGGAAGACCATGAACACCATCTTTGGTGGTTCGTGGGACATCACCTCCCGCCGCGTCCTCAAGACCATGCGGCGGGACATGGCCTCAGTAGCTCCTACAACCAGGGCGGAGCCTCATCGAAAGTGGATGGACACCACCATCACTTTTGATGCTTCAGACTGCCCTCGGAACATGATCGGAGCTAGTCAACTATCTTTGATGGTATCTTCGACCATCAATAACATTCAACTCCACCATGTAATGGTGGACAGAGGTTCGGGGCTGAACCTCATAAGCTTCAAAGCTTTCGTCAAGCTTCAGCTCCGACCTTCGGACCTTCGCCCCTCCCGACCTTTCTCCGGAGTAGGTTCGGGGGCCATAACCCCATTCGGTGCCATTACTCTCCCCGTGACTTTTGGGACTCGGGAGAATTATCGCACTGAGAAATTGATCTTTGACATCGCTCAGATCAACTTACCTTTCAACGCCATTCTGGGCAGGCCCGCCTTGTACAAGTTCATGGCTGCTGCTCATTATGGCTACCTGGTGTTGAAGATGCCAACACCAGCTGGTGTTCTCCGGATCCGCGGAGACCGCACTGTCGGAGTGACTGCTCTAGAAGAACTTCATGCGCTTGCTACAGCGCAGGAGGAAGAATCCACGCAGGAAGAAGCTCCAAAACCCCCGAGCATTTATAAACGAGGCTCAACCTCCGCACCTCGCGTGCAACCAAGCGGCAACACCGACATCCCTGTCAAAGTTGTCCAAATCGGTTCCGATGCCGCTCAGACCACCCGTATATTGGGAGGTATTAATGACAAATAGGAACTCGCGCTCATCACTTTCCTCCGAGCTAATGTCAATGTGTTTGCCTGGCAACCGTCACAAATGCCTGAGATCTCTAGGGAAGTGATCGAGCATAATCTGAAGATCTATCCTGACGCTCGGCCTGTGCACCAGAAGCCTCGGAAGCAATCAGTAGAGCGACAAAACTTCATACGACAAGAAGTGAAGAAGTTGCTCGAAGCTGGGTTCATCCGAGAAGTCTTCCACCCAAAATGGCTGGCAAACCCAGTCGTTGTACCCAAGGCCAGCGGGAAGCTTCGGATGTGTATCGACTACACAACACTGAATAAGGCATGCCCAAAAGATCCATTCCCACTACCTAGAATAGATCAGATAGTGGATTCCACCTCCGGGTGTGAATTACTGTGTTTTCTAGATGCATATTTTGGGTACCATCAAATCAGAACGTCTAGGGAATATGAAGAACATACTTCTTTTATCACAGTAGATGGATTGTATTGCTATACTGCCATGCCATTTGGTCTCAAGAATGCAGCTTCAACGTTTCTACGAGCTATGTACAAAACCTTTGGAGAGCTCATCAGAGACGTAGTGGAAGTGTATGTTGATGACATCATCGTCAAGATCAAGGATAAGGAGTCACTACTTGACACCTTGCAAGCTATCTTCGACAAGTTGCGGGTCACCCGCACGAAGCTGAACCCAGACAAGTGCGTCTTCGGGGTTAGCTCCGGAAAGCTTCTTGGTTTCCTGGCAAACCACCGGGGCATAGAGGCAAATCCGGCGAAGATTAAAACCATTGAGGATATGCGGCCACCAGCCCGTATCAAGGACGTCCAGAAACTGACTGGATGTCTAGCCGCCCTCAGCCAGTTCATCTCAAGACTGACGGAACGGACACTACCCTTCTTCAAGCTATTAAAGAAGTTTGGACCATTCCAATGGTCTGAAGAAGCAGAAAAGGCATTCCAGGAGCTAAAGCAGCTCCTCACCACTCTACCAACCTTGGTAGCTTCGAACCCTGGTGAGCCCTTATTGCTTTACATTTCAGCAACCGATGAGGTTGTCAGCATGGTATTGGTTGCGGAGAGACCAGAACCATCCCAAGCTCAGGAATCTAGACCCCTCCGAGAGGGTCTGGAGGTTCCTGAAGGTGAGTATGGGTCCCAGCCCCCAGACTTGGATCTACAAGGAGTTATTCCAGAAGATCTGGATCCCTCCGGGAGGGTCCGGGTCGCTCCAGTAGAAGCTTTGGGTTCCTCCAGCAAGGACCCGGAGGTCCCCGAAGCAGGTCCGGACCCCTCCGGGAGGGTCCGGGTCGATGTGAAGGAAGCTTCGGGCCCCTCTGGGAGGGTCTGGACAAGCCAGCGCCCAATGTACTTCATCAGCGAAGTACTACATGATGCCAAGACTCGATACCTAGAGGTACACAAGCTGCTCTACGCAGTTCTCATCGCCTCCAGGAAGCTTCACCATTACTTCCAAGCTCACAAGATCTCAGTGGTGACTTCTTATCCACTGCGTGCGATCTTCCATAATCCCAACTCAACTGGGAATATTGCAAAGTGGGCAGCGGAATTGGCCGAATTCGATCTTGAATTCGTCCCAAGGCAAGCTATCAAGAGTCAAGCACTGGCGGACTTTGTGGCGGAACGGACCCCCTCTCCATCAAACCCTGGGGGCCCTAGTGAGCAGAAGCCGGAACTCAAGGCTCCGGTCTTCACCGAGCCTCACTGGACCCTCTACTTCGACGGCTCCATGCAAAAGCAGGGGGCCGGAGCTGGAGTCCTCCTCCTCGCTCCAACCGTGGAGAAGGTAAAATACATGGTCCACCTTGACTTCAAGGCGACCAACAACATGGCGGGGTATGAAGCACTCATCATAGACTAAAGGTGGCACTATCATATGGTGTCAAGCAGCTGTTGGTCAAGGGAGATTCGCAGCTCATCATTAAACAGGTGAAGGGTGAATGCTCCTGTAACAATCCTCAACTAGCGGCTTACCTCATTGAAGTCCAGAGGCTTCAAAAGGACTTTGAAGTCCAGGACCTCCACCATGTCCAGCGTGTCCATAACCCTGAAGCTGAAGAACTCTCGACGAAAGTGTCAACCGGAGCTCCGGCTCCTGACGGAACCTTCGTCCGGAGGTTGTCAAAACCCACAGCTCAGCCTGCCGAACTGAGCGAAGGGGGCAAGATCAGCATCCCGAAGCTGGCAGTCCCGATGGCCCTGTTACCATGGCAGCCATCAAGGGTCATAGGTGTTGCCGGAAGCTCCGAGCAACCCAGCACGCAATACTCAAATGCTCAAGCAAGCTCCGATGTATGGATCTCGGAGATCCGGAGCCACTTGAAAGACAATATCCTTCCTGATGATGATGTATCCACTGACCGGATAGTCAGATTGGCTAAAAGATACACGCTGGTAGAAGGGGATCTCTACCGGCGCGGTGCCAACGGCATCCTAATGCGGTGCATCACAAGGGAAGAAAGCTGTGAGCTCCTTGCAGAAATCCATGGAGGCGAGTGTGGCAACCACGCATCTTCCTGCACGTTGGTCGGTAAATCCTTCCGGCATGGATTCTACTGGCCTACAGCGCTCCAAGATGCAACTGAGCTGGTGAAGAAATGCAAAGCATGCCAGTTCCATGCAAAGCAAATTCACGCACCGGCTCAGCCTCTACAAATGATACCTCCTACATGGCCTTTGGCTGTGTGGGGGATGGACATCTTTGGACCTTTCCCAAGAGCCATCGGAGGTTACAAGTTCCTGTATGTTGCCATTGACAAGTTCACCAAATGGCCGGAAGCAACTCCAGTTGTGACAATAAATAAGCAATTAGCTATCAACTTTTTGAAGTCCATCGTATGCAGATTTGGAGTCCCGAACAAAATCATAACAGATAATAGGACCCAATTCACAATCTCTGCTTTTCAAGGATATTGCGAAGACCTCGGCATCCAAGTCACCTATGCCTCCGTAGCTCACCCGGCAAGCAATGGCCAAGCCGAGAGAGCAAATGCAGGAATCATGAAAGGACTCAAGACGCGCACATATGAGCGCCTGAAAAAACATGGAGCCAACTAGATCGAAGAGCTTCCGCCCTCTCTATGGACCAATAGGACAACTCCAAACCGGTCAACTGGAGAGACACCCTTCTTCCTGGTGTACAGAGCTGAAGCAGTCCTTCCTCCGGAAATCACCTTGGGGTCGCTCCGGGTCCAGACCTCCAACGAAGCCACGCAGGACGAGCTCTGGCGTGAAGACCTTGACCTCCTTGAAGAGGGAAGGTGCTGAGCAGCTGTTCGGAATGCCCGATACCGCAAAGCTCTTCGGCGTTATCACCAAAGGCATGTGCACAGCCGACAGCTCGAGGAAGGCGATCTGGTGCTATGGAGAATACAATCCAGAGAAGGGTTAAACAAACTCTCCCCTAGCTGGGAGGGACCCTTCCGAGTGATCAAAGTATCCCGTCCCAGATGCGTTCACTTGACAACCGAGGATGGGACACCTCTCCCAAATCCTTGGAACATAGAGTCATTGTACAGAGTCGGGTAGCTCCTCCGGGAGGGCAGCCGGACCTACCTCGTTAGGTCCGCAACGTCCATGCAACACTTGTCACAGTCTCAGAACTAAAAGTGTAGCTAGCTACCTTGGGTCAAACGAGAAACGAAACACACTTAGCCTGGTTCCGTACCCTAAGAGTGTACTTGTTTCCCCTGTACCCCAGACCTATAATGAAAGACATCATTGTGTGAAAACAGACTCCACGTGCATTTACTTTGTACAGGCTCAATATTTTTTATTTTTCTCTTTCTTGTCTATAACAAAGTTGTGCAGTTCTTAAGAAACTTTAGCTCGACCAGTTCATGTACAATTCGAGTTGCATTGTCTGTTCTTACGGGTCCAAACATTGTTGATGGTCTACTCGTCTGAATGCTGTCAAGCCAATCTAGGGTCGGAGTGTGCTATCGACTTAGTCTGGTCATGCGCCCTAAGTACGCCACTCTACCTACACCCCGGCAGGCCAAAGTAATGCGAGTCTAGAAACGATCGGACCTGAAGGAAACAAGATGGGGCTCTTGATTGTATTTAGAATTGTGCTCGACCTAAAACTTTCTCGGGAATAGTAAGATGCAATGATGTTATAGATAGGAAATGGATTTTACTGTTTTTCTTGACTTCAGTGTGTGGGAAAAATAAATATCTCATGACGATGGTGAATGAAGCCAGAGCTGCCAAAGCTCCGACATCCTCTAGGCGGCTTGTGGTTGATGTTCAAACATTGACATCGAGCATCGCTGGAGCTACTCAGCTCCGGTAAAGATAGGGGGCAAGCTGTCAATGTGAAGAAAAGATGGTGGAAAGACTCTATACTGGAGTCTGCTGTCGATACACCACGTGTTGACAAAGGTCACTGCCGGAGCTACCAAGCTCCGACACCCAGAGGACTAACCATTGATGCTTTACGCGTTGATGGAGACTACTGCCGGAGCTACTAAGCTCCGACGATGGTCAATGTCGGAGCCACTAAGCTCTGACAACCTCAGGGGGCCTACACTATCGAAGATTTCGGACCTACATTCTACAAGTTCGAAGCACGCAAGTCTTCAACAACGGTTACATCCTCTTGGTACATGTTCACAATCAAATTGTTTACATATACCAGGGGGGCAAGTGAGACAAATATGTTGAAGACAAAAAATGAAATTCATAAAAAAAAATTGGATTTCATTCATCTGGAGACAAGAGATTACAAAATTGGAGAAGAAGAAGAGAGAATACAAGCGGGAGCTATAGAGATATGGTCCTAGAACCTATGGAAGAACTAGGCGACCTTCTGGGCCACCTCCGACACACTGGCTCGGGCGCCTTCACCCTCTCCTTCGATGGGTCCTTCAAGCACCGGGTCCAGAGGGAATCGAGGGTCCCGGCTGGTGTAGCACGTCAGCACAAACTCTGTGACGTTCTTCGCCAGACTGTCCCTCAGTTTCTAGCTGGTCCGCGATGACATCGCCCATCTTGGCAAGCTTGTTGCCTGCTGAGCTCAGTGCCTCCAACGCCTGGTCCTGCTCTGGCTCCGGATCATCTGGACGCATGGGACTGAAGCCCATTGGCGTCAGCGCATTGTTGGCCTTGCCCAGGAAGTCCCAAACTTGTTGGGACTCCGCAACCCTTGCGCTACGCATCTCCGCCAAGGATCTTTTGGCCGCCGCAAGCTCCGAGCTCTCCCGAGCAAGACGCTCCACCTCTTTAGCATTCTACTGAATCTTTTCAGCAACCTGCCTTTCGAGTTTGTTGAGCTCTTCCTCCCAGAGGTGGATCTCATTCCGGCGGTTGACCAGATCTTTCACTCGGCCCCTCACTTTCTTCTCCCTGGCAGCGATGGCATTCTCCTGCTTGTAGAGATCTTGCCCTCGCTCCCAGGCCTTCTTCTCCTCCTCCTAGCAACGCTCCTCTAATTTCTTGGTGCGCTCTTCGAGACTCTTGTCATCCAGAGCTATCTTTTGGACAAGCTCTTCCTCCCTCTTCACGAGGTCGTCCCGCAGCTCCAGAAATTTCTGCTCTTCACCTTCAAGTCATCTCTCCCGCGCTTCAAGAGCCTCCCGGCGCTTGACGAGACAATCGTAGATGGCGGCGAGCCTTTCCTGGCGATCATCCGTTGCGCTATTTGCAGCCTTGGCCTGCTCATAGATGGCCTGGGACTGGTTGTCGAGGGATCGCTTCATGCTTCCCCTCTCATACAATAGCTTACCCCAGTACTCCAGGCGGACCTTTTCTCTCTGCACCCACTTCTTGTCGTCAGCCAGCCTCGACTGCGCCAGCTTGGTCTCACAATGGAGTCGGTTGCGCCACCTCCTAAGTGTTTGGCGCTCCTCCTCGAGGGCCTTGCTGTCGTGGTAGAAAGCCAGCTGGACCTGGCGAAGACTGGAGCAGGCGTTGTCAATAGAAAACGATAGGGGGATCGGGTCTGGACCTGTCGGGGTCCTCTCCGCTGGCTCGAGCGGATCTTCAGTGACAAAAATCGGGTCCCACTCTACAAGAGCGGTCCCCTGAGATTCCAAGGCACTAGGGCCGTCCTCCAGGATAGCCTCGGTCGCGGCCGAGGAAGTACTTGCAGCAGAAGTTCCGACCTCCAGAATTGACTCCGAAGGCCCAGCTGCCAGGTCATCAACAACTAGCCCCTCAGGCGGGGGGGGGGGGGGGGGGGGGGGGGAGAGCAGCAGCTTCATCTTGGCACCCTGGCTCAGCAGCGGGCACCTCCGGGATCACCGCTTCCGGAGCGGGTGTTGAAGGTTCGGTCGGAGCAGAAGCTACTTCTGGCTCCGGCGCAGGCGCCTCCTGAATGTTGGCCTAGAGGGGGGGGGGGTGAATAGGCCTTCTTGAATTTTATCGGTTCCTGTAACACTTCAACAACAAGATCAAAAACAGATATAACGGACTAGTCCGGTAAAGTGCGGACTAGTCCGGATTTTACGGGCTAGGTTGATCAAGTTAGGTCAATTTGATTGTTTGTTGACTTTTGCAGCGGAAATATAAACTTTGTGATCAGTTCAATAGTTGTGTAACAGATTCTATTAAGAATATGACTTTATTTCAACTATTAACTTTGTATTCAACAAATCTAATCAAACCCTAGATAATGTTGATCAACTAGAATAAAGAACACAAATGAAAGACACAAGATTTATCCCGTGGTTCGGTTACCACGAAGGCAGCCTACGTCCACGTTGAGGAGCCCACAAAAGGGCCGGGTCTTCACTAACCCTTCCCTCGTTCGGATCGCCACGAAGGCCAATCCTATTCCACTAATCACACAGGGGTAAATCACCGAGTTTAAGGGGCGATCTCACAAGTTGAGCGCTCCCTTGATTACAAGATTCAAGACCACCAATAACACACTTCAAAATATACAAACTGAGATGCAAGAGTGTGTTAGAGATTCAAACCAAGAGCTCAATCGCGTATCAAGTGCCCTCTCCAATGATCTACAAGTGATCTTCAATGTAGTGATCAATTTAGCACTTGGTTTTGTGGAGAGAGGTAGTTTTTGAGGCTCTTGGGAGGTGTGACGGCGCTAGGGTTCGAGAGAGTTTGAAAGTGGGCCGTGCACCTCTATTTATAAGGGGTTTCTGGAAGTTACCGTTAGGGTTCAGAAAATTCGGACTAGTCCGTGGTGGTGACCGGACTAGTCCGGTGTGCTGTGAGAAGCAAACCCTAAGTGTCCAGGAATATCGGACTAGTCCGTTTGAAAACGGACTTGTCCGATTTCACTGCTGGAAAACTTCGGACTAGTCCGATTGTCATCGGACTGATCCGGACCTGTGAAACCTTTAGTGTTTAGGATGACAAGTCCGCACTTGGAGGACTTGTCCGATTTAGATCAGTGTGTATATCGGACTAGTCCGTGTAAACACCGGACTTGTCCGAAGTGGATCAGAAAGGATATCGGACTAGTCCGGTGGAGACCGGACTTGTCCGATCTAGTGACTTGTGCATTGTGTTGAGGACTAGTCCGCACTGGGGAGGACTAGTCCGAAGTGGAACAGAAGAATTATCGGACTAGTCCGGTGATGACCGGACTTGTCCGATCTTGTGCAGAATGTGATATCGGACTAGTCCGGTGGACATCGGACTAGTCCGGTCCTGTATAGCTTTGTGCATGTGTGTGTGTGATTAAATGAGATTGAGCTCTTGGGTGTGTTTCCTTAACACACTCCACACATACTAAACTACTAGTTTCTTCTCCTTGAGCTCAAATCCATTTTCCTTCTCAATTTCCTCTTTTTGGCACTTTGCTCATCTTTCATCATTTTTCTGCATTCATCTCAACAAAAGAATTAGGATCCCAATTGCTTGTCATAAATCATCCAAAACCCACAAGGGAGTCCTAGATGCACTTTCAATCTCCCCCTTTTTGGTGATTGATGACAACCAATTGAGATTTCACAAAATGAGGTATAAAATGAGATTTTTCATAAAGTGTGCACATATGACTCAAAAATGCATCAAGCAACAAGAGAATCATTCATATGTGCATTCTTTATGGTGGGATGCATACTAAGAGCATGAATGCATTAAGAATGACAGAATTTGCATTGATCAACTAATATCAAGTGAATATAGCATTTCAGGAGCAAAAATTCAGATTTCATCACACACTTGCAAATTAACTGAGCAATTTAACATAGGACCAAACATGATATGAAAATAGCGTTAAACAATTACAATCACAAATAGAAAATACATGGAGACTCTCTCCTCGCATTCTATGCAGCTAAAGCTAAGTCTAGAAGCTCCCCCTCAATCTCTCCCCCTTTGGCATCAAGACACCAAAAAGAGAGAGAGGGAGGTCCTAGGGCTTCACTCTTCGCTGTCAGTCCTCTCATCGTCTTCATCATCTTCACCGCTTTCTTCTTGGCGAGGTTGAGAGGGAGGAGGAGGAACGGAGCTGCTCGAGCCCCCAATGCCAAAATAGGCAAGCTCGGATGTAGTCAAGGGGCTGAGTTCAGTGACGTCCAGATCAGAGTCTTCAGAAATGACTGGAGACCCTATTGGGTTGATCTCCAGTTTCTCACTCAGCTGCTTCACATTTGCTTTTATGTACCTCATGTCTTCTTTCCTCTTCTGGTTGAGCTTATGAAGCTTCACTTCTGTTTTCTTGCAGGAGGAGAGAAGAGACACCAAGTACTTCAGGATCCCACTGGCGGATCCTTTCTTAGGGGCTTCTCTAGCAGCTTCTTCTTGTCTTGCCGGTGCCTCGGGGCTTGAGGCCGGCGATGGAGGAGCTTGGACAATTACTGGCTGAGGCTTCTGAGGCCTCAGTGGAGTGTGCTCCACATCCTTCACGAACTCGATCCCTGTGACCTTCTCGATCATAAACATCAAGTAGGGGGCATAGCCACAGGATCGGTTGGGGGTGCTTGAGATATTGACCATATCATTCCAGATATAGTCAGCCACATCAAACTTTCTGTCCTTGCTTATGACCCTCATCAGGGTCCGGAGGTAGCCTTGTACACTCCCTGCATCCCCATCCTTGGGGGCTATTGTCTTCCGGAGGACTCTATTGAGCACAACAAAGAAAGGCTTCATATTCTTGGTAGAGGGAGGGACATACTTGGAGTTGGGCTCATACATGAACTTCATCCTGTCCCTCTCAATGACCCCTATGTTGTGGATAATGAGGTGGTCATGTCCTCCAGACTCAAGGTGCAGCAAACTGGCAAACTCTTCTTGAGTAATTGAGTACTTGGATCCATGAGTCATCCAAGTCACACTTTCCTCGTCTTCACTGGAGAAGTGGCACGTTGCATAAAACTGTGCAATCACTTCATCATTCCAGTTATATCTGAAGGCAAACAAGTCCTTCAGTCCGTGTTTCTCAGCAGCTGCAATAACCTCATCAAAGGCTGCACACTTCTTCTTCTCCAGATGGGCCCAGTCAATCCATTGACTGCGCACCACTGGGGTCTTCATAGGCAAATAGACCAATTTGTAGAAGTCCGAGTGGAAATTGGACCAAAATCTGCCATCTGCTGCTTGCTTGGATCTTGCATAGCAGTCTACCCCTCTCAGCTTAGCAGCCACCTCGCTGCCCTTGCCAGTGAACTTCTCTTCATTTGGGTCCCGGGCCCCTTCTCTGGGGGCATGCAGCTGGAGGGGCCCAACTGGCCCTGTGGCAATTCCTTTGCCCTTTCCTTTGGTTTGTCGAAGGCCACTTGAGGAGGTGCCGGCCTTCGATGCAGCTTTCTTCACACACACTTTCCTTCTGACTTGGGGAGGTGAGGGAGCTGGCTCGGAGGGTTTCTCTTGGCGTTTCTTGCCAAGACCCGCCGAGGGCCGAGGTGCCACCTCGGACTCAAAATCGGACATTTCGTAGTCAGAGCTCGACATGATCTGAGAATGAGTGATCAAGGTAAAATACAGGTTATACAAGGTATTGGTGAGATAATATGGCAATGGAAGGCATTAGGGAATGAAGGAATTAGGTTTTGGTTCAGAAACAACGGACTTGTCCGGTGCACAGGCACGGACTAGTCCGGTGGACCGGACTTGTCCGTACCTGGACCGGACTAGTCCGGTGTTCATCCGCAAAAACCTAACAGATTGGGTAAAATTTGATCCCTAAGCCAAAAATAGTCTAGCATACACGTAGTACATCTATTGGACATGTAACTAGTGAAGAATGCTAGGCCAAACGATAAGCAATGGAGAAATTTGCGATTTCTTAGGGTTTGAAGAAAATTTACCAAGAAATCGAAGGAGGCTTGAGATTTTGGGGGTTGGAGGCCGGACTTGTCCGCTAACTTCAATCCCCGAGTCTTCAAGCTTGATCTCCGCCCAAGTTTGAGGCTTTTCGACGGAGGAATCGAGTATTTGCCTTGGGAGCTCGAGCGCAAGAGAGAGAATGCTTGGGGCGAGTGTGAGAGTGAATGAATTAGGGTTTGGTGGCGGCTAGGGTTAAGGACACGAAAAATCGGACAAGTCCGGACATGACCGGACTAGTCCGAAGTCGTCCAGAAACTTATATCGGACTAGTCCGTGGTCTGTCGGACTAGTCCGGCCTAACCGGCACTCTGCGGACAAGTCTGCAATGGGCGGACTAGTCCGGGTAACCACGGACTTGTCCGTGGTCACCAGGAGAGAAATGCATAGCCCATTCATATATATTTGAAGGTTCAATATTAGAGATTAGAGAGACAAAACAATTCAAATAATCTTGATGAATTTGACCAGTAAGCAAACAACAATCATACTATGATCAAAATTCATCAAGATCTAATAATTGACATAGTTTTCGAGAGAAAAGTGAAGAGGGATGATTTTCACAATTCAATCAAAATTTTGAAGAAACATACAGGTATGCAACTTTTCAAGCCACACTCCGAGAATCAAGAACATTTAGCTCATTTCGGAGTTCACAAAAGCGTTTTTCATCAAGTGGCTTGGTGAATATGTCGGCTAATTGTTTTTGGGTGTTGACATGAGAGATGGATATGTCTCCTTTCATGGAATGGTCTCTCAAGAAGTGGTGTCTTATGTCTATATGTTTTGTTCTAGAGTGCTCAACTGGATTGTGTGCTATTTTAATGGCACTTTCATTATCACAAAGGAGAGGAATATGGTTCATATTGTAACCATAATCCCTTAGAGTTTGTCGCATCCAAAGAAGTTGTGCACAACAACTCCCGGCTGCAACATACTCCGCTTCGGCTGTGGATAATGCAATGGAATTCTGTTTCTTGGATGACCAAGAAACTAAGGATCTTCCTAGAAATTGGCAAGTGCCGGAAGTACTTTTTCTATCTACTTTGCACCCGGCATAATCTGCATCGGAATACCCAATGAGATTGAATTTTGAGCCTTTTGGGTACCAAAGACCAAGGTTGGGTGTATGAACTAAATATCTTAAGATTCTCTTAACGGCTGTCAAATGACATTCCTTGGGGTTGGCTTGAAATCTTGCACACAAGCAAACACTCAACATGATGTCTGGCCTAGATGCACATAAATATAGTAAAGATCCAATCATGGAGCGATATACCTTTTGGTCGACGCTCGTTCCATCTTCATTGAGGTCCAAGTGCCCATTCGTTGCCATGGGAGTCTTTATCGGCTTTGCTTTGTCCATGCCAAACTTCTTGAGGATGTCCTGCGTGTACTTGGTTTGGCTTATAAAAGTTCCTTCCCTTTGTTGTCGCACTTGGAATCCCAAGAAGTACTTCAATTCTCCCATCATCGACATTTCGAATCTCTCTGTCATAATTTTGCTAAACTCTTCACAGAAGGATTGGTTAGTTGACCCAAAAATTATATCATCAACATATATTTGGCAAATAAAAAGATCATTATCCAGATTTTTTGTGAATAACGTATAGTCTACTTTGCCAATTTGAAAACCATTATCTATTAAAAAATCTCTAAGGCACTCATACCAAGCTCTAGGAGCTTGTTTGAGGCCATAGAGAGCCTTACGCAGTTTATACACGTGATCGGGGAACTCTTCGTCTTCAAACCCGGGTGGTTGCTCCACGTACACCTCCTCCTTGATCGGTCCGTTGAGGAAGGCGCTTTTCACGTCCATTTGATACAGCTTGAAATCATGGTGAGTAGCATATGCAAGTAATATTCTAATTGATTCAAGCCTAGCTACTGGAGCAAAAGTTTCATCGAAATCCAAACCTTCGACTTGTGAGTAACCTTTGGCCACAAGTCGTGCCTTGTTTCTTGTTACCACACCGTGTTCGTCTTGCTTGTTGCGGAAGACCCACTTGGTGCCTACAACATTTGCATTGGGTCTTGCCACAAGTTCCCAGACCTCGTTTCTCTTGAAATTGTTCAACTCTTCTTGCATCGCCACTACCCAGTCCGGATCCTTCAATGCATCCTCAGTCCTGTGGGGTTCCAAAAAGGAGACAAACGAGTAATGTTCACAAAAATTTGCTATGCGAGATCTAGTGGTTACTCCCTTTTGGATGTCGCCGATGATGTTGTCGATCGGGTGATCCCTTTGAATGCATTGGTGTACTCTTGGGTGTGGTACTTGGGGAGTCGTGTGTTGGTGATCATCTTCTTCTCCCCCTGAGTTGTTGTCCTCGTTGATTTGTTCATTACGTTCGTACTCCTGTGGTTGATCTTGTATTGAGGCTCCCCCTTGATGGTTGATTTCATCTTGTGGTTCACTTTCATCTTGTATTTGTGACGTTGACTCTTGTGGTCGTACTTCGCCTAGAGCCATTTTCTTCAATGCTTGATAGGGGGCTTCTTCTTTACCTAATTCACATTGATCAACTTGCTCCTTTTGGGAGCCATTAGTTTCATCGAACACTACGTCACGTGCCACTTCAACAAGTCCGGAGGACTTGTTGAAGACACGATAGGCGTAAGTGTTCGAATCATAGCCAAGCAAGAAACCTTCATCGGACTTCGAAGCGAACTTTGAAGTCCTGGGCTTCTTGTTTAAAATATAGCAAGGAGAACCAAAAACTCGAAAATATGAAATGTTCGGTTTGTTACCGGTGAGTAGCTCATAGGGGGTCTTCTTTAGTAGTCGATGAAGATAGAGGCGATTTGTGGCGTGGCAAGCTGTGTTGATTGCTTCCGCCCAAAATCGGTCCGAAGTCTTGTATTCATCGAGCATAGTTCTTGCCATTTCTATGAGCGTGCGGTTCTTCCTTTCGGCAACTCCATTTTGTTGTGGGGAGTATGGTGCTGAAAATTCGTGCTTGATTCCTTCTTCATCAAGGTACTCCTCCACTTGTATGTTTTTGAACTCCGTGCCATTGTCACTCCGAATACTCTTGATTTGTAATGAAAATTCGTTTTGTGCTCGCTTGAAGAACTTCTTGAGTGTCCCTTGTGTTTCTGATTTTTCATGCAAAAAGAACACCCAAGTGAAGCGGGAAAAATCATCAACAACAACTAAACCATACTTGTTACCGCCGATGCTTATGTAAGCAATTGGACCAAACAAGTCCATATGAAGTAGTTCGAGCGGTCTTGTTGTGGTCATGATGTTCTTCGCAGGATGCTGTGCTCCAACTTGTTTCCCTGCTTGGCACGCGCTACATGGCCTGTTTTTCTCAAACACAACATCTTTCAAACCTCGGATGTGATCGCCCTTGAGGAGTTTTTGAAGGTTCCTCATACCAACATGTGCCAGCCGTCTATGCCACAGCCAACCCATGTTGGTCTTTGCAATCAAGCATGTGTCGAGTTCGGCTTTATCCTTGTTGAAGTCAACAAGGTAAAGCTTTCCCTTCAACATACCCTTGAATGCAATAGAACCATCGCTCCTTCTTGAGACGATCACACCCTCGTTAGTAAACAGGCAATTATAACCCTTGTCGCACAATTGAGATATGGACAGCAGGTTATAATCTAAAGATTCAACGTGCAAAACATGTGAAAGAGTATGTTCAGAGGATATGGCTATTTTACCGGTACCGAGGACCCTCCCTTGACTGTTGTCTCCAAAGTAGATCCCTTCATTTGGGTCCTCGTTCACTTCATACTCCACAAACATCCTCCTTTCTCCGGTCATGTGGTTTGTGCATCCACTGTCTAGCACCCATTTGGATCCACCGGAGGAGTAGGCCTGCAGAAACAAGTTACGCCTTGGTTTTAGGTACCCAAGCTTGCTTGGGTCCTTGGAGGTTAGTGACAATACATTTGGGCACCCACACATGGGATTTTGTGTTCCCATGGCGTGGCCCAGCATAATAAGCATACACTTTACCAATATTGTTTCTCATTAATACATATGAAGCATCGAAGGTTTTAAACAGGAGTTGTTGCTGATTGTTGGTCGGACTAGTCTGTGTGACCGGACTTGTCCGGATGACCGGACTTGTCCGGACCACAACCGGACTAGTCCGGTTTTCATGAGAGTTCAGATTTTTAGTTTTCGTGCTGCCGGGTTGTGAGGGTCCTCCTTTCACAAAGGTAATCTTTCCCTTGTTATTCTTATGATTTCCAGCTCTTTGCTTTCCATCATAGGAATAACCAATGCCATACTTGACATTTGGAGGTCTTTGGACCAAATATGCACTACGTGCATAGTTGATCCTTTTCTTGTCAAATATTACACATTGGGTAGGGTTTTTGTCCTTTGTGGAGGTGGACTTTTCTTTCAACCTGGTGTTTATCTTTTCACATTTGCAGATATGAGTATTATTACTTGAAGTGGATTGAGAAGGTAGGCTTGAAGAGGAGGAGGGTTCACTAAGCTTGAGTGACTCAATTTGCACTTCAAGGATCTTGTTGACCTTGATCAGGTCATCAAGTTGGTCCTTGATTGCTACATTTGAGTTGGTTAGCTCCAAGCAAGTTTTCTTGCTTGAAGCTAGCTCAAGCTCTAGTGAGTGGCTTCTTTCCTTTTCATGAACTAGAAGATTGTCAAGTTCCACATGCTTCTCCTTTTGGGAGATAATCATGTCTTCTTGACGATCGATTAGCTCTTCCTTCTCAACAAGTTGGTTAAGCAAGAATTTCATTTTTGCAGCAGTTTTTCTATCTAAGCCAGCTAGCATATCTTCATCACTATCTAAATCATCATCACTTGAATAAGAATGTAAGGAAGGAGTTTTGATATTTACCTTGCGTTTACCTTCCTTAGCCATGAGGCAAGTCCCATTTGCCTTCTTTGCACCGAGCGTGGGAAAGAGTGTGGATTTCTTGGACACGCTCTCGATGGCTATGCTAGCCAATTCTTCTTCATCGGACGATGAAGACTCATCGTTTGAGTCCCATTCCTTTCCAATGTGTGCTTGTTCAGCTTGTTTCTTCTTCTTGAAGAACTTCTTTGCTTGAGGCTTGGACTCTTTGTTCTTCTTCTTATTGTCCTCATACGGGCAGTCGACTATAAAGTGGTTGTATTCACCACAGTTATAGCACGCCCGCCTCATCTTTGGCTTCGTCCTTTCTTTGTATTTTGCTTCATTTGATTTTGTTCCTTGTCTTTTCTTCATAATTCTCTTAAACTTCTTCATGAACAAAATCATATCTTCTTCATCTAGCTCGCTGCTTTCATCATCGCTGTCCTCCTCAAGCTGTGCTTCTCTTGCTTCTTTGGATAAAGGCTTGAGTGAGGACTTTAGGGCAACTCCCTTCTTCTTGGCCGATGTGAGGTCGGCTATTTCTTTTACGTGCTTGGCTTGCTTCTCCATCATCTCAAAGTTAATGATCTTGCCAAGCAGTTCATCAGGAGTCATTTTCTTGTACCCCGGACTCTCTCGGATCATAGAGCAAAGTGTAACATTGCGAGGCATGAAAGCTCTAAGGATGAGCTTTACAACCTCGTGATCATTCCACTTTCTGCTCCCATATGATCGAACCTTGTTCACGAGAGTCTTCAGTCTGTTGTACATGTCCTGGGGTGACTCATCTTCCTCAATCGCGAACCTTCCTAGTTCGCCCTCAATCATTTCAATCTTGGCTTCCCTCACATGTCTGTCACCTTCATGCGCTGTTTGTAGGGTATCCCAGATTTCTTTGGCAATTTCTAATCCGTCCACCTTTGTGAATTCATCTCGACTTAGAGATGAGGTGATGACGGCTGCGGCTTGTGCATTCCTGTGGATGGCTTGCTCTTGACTTGGCGTGAGCTCTTCGTCGTCATCTGGGATATTGATTCCTGTGCACACAATATGCCATAAACTTGGGTTAAGGGAAATCAAGTGCATCTTCATGTTTTGCCTCCACATAGAGTAGTCACTCCCATCGAAGTGTGGGGCTTTTCCAAGGGGAATGGATAGATAGTGATTGCTGTTAGAATTTAAACGGTCATAATTAAAAGGATATCGGGAGTAGTCGGTGTGACTACTCCCCTTCTTCTTTTCTTCAACTTTGGCTTTCCCTTTGGAAAGCGCTTTCTTTCTAAGGAGAGCTTTCAGCTCCAATGTCTCCTCATCATCATCGTCAAAGTCTTGAATGGCTTCGAGATACTTCTCAAGCTTTTGATGCTTGTCATTGTTCATCTCTTCCTGGTTGTTGATCTTTTGGACTTCCTTCATGTCCGACATGATCTCTTCGAGCGGTTGCACTCTTTCTTGAAGAACCTTGCTCTGATACCAATTGAATGTTGGCCTAGAGGGGGGGGGGGGGGTGAATAGGCCTTCTTGAATTTTATCGGTTCCTGTAACACTTCAACAACAAGATCAAAAACAGATATAACGGACTAGTCCGGTAAAGTGCGGACTAGTCCGGATTTTACGGGCTAGGTTGATCAAGTTAGGTCAATTTGATTGTTTGTTGACTTTTGCAGCGGAAATATAAACTTTGTGATCAGTTCAATAGTTGTGTAACAGATTCTATTAAGAATATGACTTTATTTCAACTATTAACTTTGTATTCAACAAATCTAATCAAACCCTAGATAATGTTGATCAACTAGAATAAAGAACACAAATGAAAGACACAAGATTTATCCCGTGGTTCGGTTACCACGAAGGCAGCCTACGTCCACGTTGAGGAGCCCACAAAAGGGCCGGGTCTTCACTAACCCTTCCCTCGTTCGGATCGCCACGAAGGCCAATCCTATTCCACTAATCACACAGGGGTAAATCACCGAGTTTAAGGGGCGATCTCACAAGTTGAGCGCTCCCTTGATTACAAGATTCAAGACCACCAATAACACACTTCAAAATATACAAACTGAGATGCAAGAGTGTGTTAGAGATTCAAACCAAGAGCTCAATCGCGTATCAAGTGCCCTCTCCAATGATCTACAAGTGATCTTCAATGTAGTGATCAATTTAGCACTTGGTTTTGTGGAGAGAGGTAGTTTTTGAGGCTCTTGGGAGGTGTGACGGCGCTAGGGTTCGAGAGAGTTTGAAAGTGGGCCGTGCACCTCTATTTATAAGGGGTTTCTGGAAGTTACCGTTAGGGTTCAGAAAATTCGGACTAGTCCGTGGTGGTGACCGGACTAGTCCGGTGTGCTGTGAGAAGCAAACCCTAAGTGTCCAGGAATATCGGACTAGTCCGTTTGAAAACGGACTTGTCCGATTTCACTGCTGGAAAACTTCGGACTAGTCCGATTGTCATCGGACTGGTCCGGACCTGTGAAACCTTTAGTGTTTAGGATGACAAGTCCGCACTTGGAGGACTTGTCCGATTTAGATCAGTGTGTATATCGGACTAGTCCGTGTAAACACCGGACTTGTCCGAAGTGGATCAGAAAGGATATCGGACTAGTCCGGTGGAGACCGGACTTGTCCGATCTAGTGACTTGTGCATTGTGTTGAGGACTAGTCCGCACTGGGGAGGACTAGTCCGAAGTGGAACAGAAGAATTATCGGACTAGTCCGGTGATGACCGGACTTGTCCGATCTTGTGCAGAATGTGATATCGGACTAGTCCGGTGGACATCGGACTAGTCCGGTCCTGTATAGCTTTGTGCATGTGTGTGTGTGATTAAATGAGATTGAGCTCTTGGGTGTGTTTCCTTAACACACTCCACACATACTAAACTACTAGTTTCTTCTCCTTGAGCTCAAATCCATTTTCCTTCTCAATTTCCTCTTTTTGGCACTTTGCTCATCTTTCATCATTTTTCTGCATTCATCTCAACAAAAGAATTAGGATCCCAATTGCTTGTCATAAATCATCCAAAACCCACAAGGGAGTCCTAGATGCACTTTCACCTCCTCCGCTGCTAGCTCAGGTGCTGGCACTTCGACCATCATGGGCTCAGGCATTGGCGCTTCGACCACCATAGGCTCAGGCGCCGACACCTCCGCAGCAACTGGCTCGGACGGTAGAACCTCTTCAACGACAGGCTCTACAGCTGGAACTTCTGCAGCAACCGTCTCTACCGCCGGAGCTTCATCGACAACCGGCTTAAGTGTTGGAGCTTCATCAACACCCGGTTCCATCGTCGTGACCTCATCAACCACCGGCTCGACTGTCGGGGCTTCAACAACATCTGGCTCTAGGGCCGGAATCACAGCTACCTCCAGCTCTGTGGCCGGAGCGTCCAACATCTCAGCATCCAAGCCCAGAGTTTCAACCTTCGGAGCTGGCACTGCTGGTACATCTTCATTCTCGTGGTCCGGCGCTACCACGGGAGCTTCTGGGGATGAGTTGAGGTCTAAAACCACGACAGCCAGCGCTGGGGCTGCCGCAGCCTCAGCCACCTCTTGGGGCAGTGCTGGAATCGGAGCCGGAGCTTCAGCCTGCACTACCTCAACCGCTGCTGCAGGGACCGGAGCTTCAACCCTTTTCTTAGGCACGCTGTGGATGAAGGATGAAGAAACTCAAAATGCAGTTATAACAATAAAACAACTGACTGAGGTAAAAAATCAAAAATTACCTCGGAAGGCTTCCGCACCAGTTAGCACGAAACCTCTTCTTCGGATGCTCCGGACTGGCCCTAGCCGCCACTGGCGTGGTAGTCCTGGAGGTTCCCCCGGAGCTTGCTGCTGCTATCAGTGTTGTCCTGGTCGAGGCCCCCCACGACCGGGAAGGACATTCGGACCCAGAGCCCTCAGTTGGCCCTGGTACTGGAGTCACATAGCCGGAGCTAGCACCCCCGGAAGATGCCGCTGCTAGAGTAGATGCCGCCGTTGTAGACCTCCCCCTCCGGGGAGGAGCCGCCGCGGAAGAAGCAGGCCTGACGGACCTTCTGTCGGCATGCTTCCTCTTACGGCTCGAGGGCTCGACCAACTCCTTGCCCTTGCCTACGATCTCAGTTCTTGGCTTAGGGCGGGAACAGAGCCGCCTTCAGGAGCTTCGGAGATTTCCAACCCGGTGGTCGAACGCCTCTCAACGACACCAAGGTCGTCAAGCACCGGCATCGTCCGCTGGAGCTCCCTGCTGAACTCTGCCTCCATGTTCAGAGGGAGGAAAGCTGCCGGCGGAGCCAAGTCGTCACCCTCGATGTCGATGTTGTGCTGGAACTTCTTGAGGTGGAACTCCAAAGTTGCACCCTCCATGTTGGACTTCAAAACGGTCTGTAAGGATCGAAATGCCCAAGAGGGGGGGGTGATTGGGCTTTCTTTCAATTTTTTAAAGCAATTAAGATTAACGACCTCAAGCCCAATTCCCTATGCGATTAAACTATGCAATCAATGTAAATTAAAGTTGCGGAATGAAGATTGCATAAGTGTAAAAAGGGAGAGAGATGCAAACGCTCAAGGGACACGGAGTTTATCCCGTGGTTCGGTAAGATCACAAGGATCCACCTACATCCACGTTGTGGCACCCACCGAAGGGTTTTGCCACTCCCAAGTCACCTAGACAAGGGGGTTCTTCACTATTCTTCTCCGTTCGCCAACCTCGACAAGGTGGAGCTCAAGCCTTGTACACTTTGGAATCCTCCGGGCTTCCACAATCTTCTTGGCAAGCTCCGGAAGTCGCACACACCAAGGGACACTCCCTTAGGGCTCTCACTACACTAGAGACTCCAATCACCAAGAGTGGAGGCACCCAAGCACTATCTCTAGCTAGTTCTAGCCTATCTCTTGGTGTACAAATGATGAGCAAATGATGTGAAAGTGGTAGCTCTATTGCTTGAATGCTCTAGGATGTGTAGAGTATGTCTGGGCTTCAAGTCTTGTCGATTTGACAGGTTGAAGGGGTATAAATAGCCAGCCTCCACGAGATAGCCGTTGGAAAAGTAGGCTGACATCACTTCTCTGCGAACACCGGATGATCCGATGTCTCCCCTTCTGTTAACATCGGTCAAAGCCAAATTAGCTGATGTCACTGTGTCAGATATGACCGTTGTTAGACCGATGTTGATCTGTCTTCTCATCGGATGATCCGGTGGCTCTTCCTCCAGAATTTTGCTTGATCTTGAGGCTCACTGGAGTGATCGACCGATGTGTGTAAGTCTGCACATCGGATGATCCGGTGCTTCACTTGGTCCAATGGTATTGCAATCTGTGATGATGGACCGATGTCACTGAGCCACTCACATCGGATGATCCGGTGAGTGCATTTGTCTGAGGTCTTCTTCTTCAGTTGAACCAACTCGACCGATGTGTGTCAACTCAAAGACCATCGGATGATCCGGTGTGTTCAACTTGTTGACTTCGAGTTGTTTTGAGTTGTTCTTTTGGAATTTGAACTTGCGACCTCTTTGACACTTGTTTGAAATGTTGTTTTGATTGTCTTCAAGCATTGAGTGATATCAAGTTAGAGCTTTCACTTCTTGTCTTCATATGATTTGATTTGATCTCATTCGTTGATTTTATATGGGTCTCCAATGTAATTTTGATTTCATTTGATTGAGTGTTATTGAGACCTTGCATTCACAAATTCATTAGTAATATCGAATGGTTGTCATTAATCACCGAAACCGTACCTCATGGGGCCTAGATGCTTTCACGGTCTCGATCCGGTCGTCGTCCAGCATACTGTTGAGGGCCCAAGCAAGCTTCTCCCTCCTCTTCAGCGGAGCCCACCTATTGGTCAGGAAGTTGCAAAACACCGCCTGAGGAGTCACCCCTCCTTCCACGCACACGTGGATCCTGGTCAGAGCAGGGTTGAAGGCGTCCGACAACATCGGAGCTTCACTCCAAACTGCAGTGTCGATGTTGGGGAGGCCTTCCGGTAGCTCCAGCTTCTCGTGCTCCTCCACCCTGATGACAATCCAATCCTTCTTCCAGTCATCCCACTTCCCAGAGGGGAACGACCACAAGTACTTTTACGGGCACTTCTTGCGCTTCACAAAATAGTAGAAGCCAAGGTACTCGTCACTCCTGCCCGTAGTTTGGACAGTGAAGAAGGTGCGGAAGAGCTCAATGCAGGGGGGAATGCCCACCCACATCTCGCAGAAGTGGACAAAGATTGATACCAGGAGAATGGAGTGGGGGCCAAGGTGGTACAGTTGCAGACCATAGAAGTCTAGTAGCATCAATAAGAAAGAGGAGAAAGGTGGGATCAGCCCCACCATGGCGTACGCGGAGAAGTACACCATGTCACTGGCGTGTTCCTTCTCGAACGGAAGCTTGCCGACGTGGACCAAGTGGTTGAAAAAGTCTGGGGACCATCCCATGAGGGCTCGAACCTTCTTCAAATCATCATCGGTCTTCAGTCGGCTCTGGCGGAGACCCAACTCCATCGCGGCACAGCGAGGCAAGAGAGGAAAAGCAAGCGAAAGTTTGGAAGGTTTGAGCGCAAGTTCAAATGAAAGGAGTAAAGAACCCCAAACGGTGTGTGCTTTCCTTCTTAAGTAAGCCCCCGCAACGCTTGGATGGAAACCGTAGAGGAGCCAACGATACCAGTCAAAAACTTCACCCTGCCAATGACAAGGGGGCCCGGGGCCACCCCGACGATCAAGTCGAGGTTCTTACCCCAGGCGAACGATTGTCATCATGAAAGGCAGCGGCCTGACAGGGCGCGCGAAACCGATATAATTTTCGTATCGGGAACCGGCGACCTTCAATTGCGTGAGATCCGCACGCTGAGATCTCACCTGCCGCATCCAGGATATGCCACGCGGCGGTGGTTTAACTGCGAACTATCACCAACGGCACGTCTGAAGACTCTTGAAGACACGGCTCAAAAACTGAAGAATGGACCCACCTCCGGTGGAATGACTTCATCCAAAAGGTCTCTCCCAGAGGTGGTCCCAGGGGGCCAGTATCGGTACCCTCCGTACCGGGTACCACTTGGGATTGCAAAGATCACAAGGAAACTCCATCTACTAGATTTAAAGACTTTTGAAGGCCCCACATGCCAGGTGTAACCGGACCTGCTTCCCCGACATGGTTAGTCCCAGGACCGCCACGTGTATCATAAGACCGGAGCTATCGCCAACACATGGGAAAGCTCCGGACTAGATACCAGTATGGCATCCCCAGACCTAACACCAGACAGAGGGAAGCTCCAGCACTGACACATGTCCAGCAGCACCGGACCTACCCGTCCACGACGGTAAGCTCCGGAGCTGCCACGTGGCTGAATCGCCGGACCTTCAACTTCAACAATCAGACTGGTGGACCCCCCAACAGCTCTGGACGTTCAAGGAGCAATCAAAGACTTCAAGACCCGATTAAGTGTCATTAATGCCATATTAATGACACACGATCGGATGACCCTTAATACTGGTAACGGCACTGTTAAGGCCCGTTACCAGGCTATTAATGGTAATTAACCTCATTAATTGTATCAAGCATGTGTAACCGCCAGAGCCACATGTCGGGTCAAGCTAACAGTGTAACGACCAGTCCTTGTACTATAAAAGGACTGGTCGACGATACACAAGGGACGGTTCCAGACCACGACTGAACTCCTTGAGCTAGACGAGCTTCTTCTTCTGGAGCTTCTTCTAGACTCACACGCTTAATACAACACCAACACACCCCGTGAAGTAGGGTATTACGCTCAGGCGGGCCAAACCACGTAAATCTCTGTGTCCACTTGTTCTTCACCTTTTTGAATCTCTGCGCGCCCATCACCGAACTACAACTCCTCGATCTACTATAACGGTAGTGTCGGGAGATCTGCCGGATCCAAACACCGACAGCATTGGAACTGAAACGTTTCTAATTCTGAACCGTACCACACGGGACCTAAGAATATATGTACCCTCCCCCCCCCCCCCCCCTCCTTTTTTTCTTCTGAAAATGGTACGTTACTGTTTGTAGCAATATCCTCAAAGTGGAATACAGCTACGAAATTGGTTCGAAAAAATGTACTAATCTTTGTCCAGCAAGATGTTATGTTGTGAAGTTAGACTTGTTCAGATAAAAAATTGGAGCAAAACTTCATTCTGCATCTGTAAGTAGCGAGGTTTTCTTAAGTAACGAAAAAAAAGTTGAAGTTCAATCAGTCTTTTTTAAAAAAATAAATATTATTTTCGTTAGTAGTTGAGACATTTCATAGATGATAAATCGAGCTGTTCCTGTAAAATAGATTAGAACCTCGTGGCTGCTGTTCCTATAAAATAGATTACAGCTTCGTGGCTGCTGTCAAATTTCTAACGCTTAACTCCTGCTCATGACACAGGACATTCGGCAGAACTTGGGTGACATTCGTGGCGCATCCCTCTTCCCGCAAAGCATCCGCTCGGCTGCTGCTAACAGAGCCCGGCCAGGTCGAGCGTCAGATCCTGGGCGCACGTCGACCTCAAACGGCGACCGCCACTACGCTGACAATGCAGGCAGCGTTAACGGACACCTCTCGGGGGACTCCAACGGAGCCCCTTCGCGCAACGGAGGCAGCGGCAGCTCCTCTCCACGGAAGACTCGCCGGACAGGGCGAGCATCGGTGCCAAGCAAACGCTGATGAGCGAGCTGGACACGTACGGCAGCTCGCGCTACTACGAGGCGATGCTGCTGAGGGAGGACGCGGCCAAGAACGACACCAACTGGCTGCACGGCGGCTTCGACGACAAGCCCGACCAGAGCCCGCTGTTCGACCACCAGTTCGAGTTCGAGCCGCTGCCGGAGCCGTTCAGCCCGGTGTGACACCCGGCTAAGATGTTATGTAAAGTTCTGATCGTCACTTTCTCTTCCTTCGTCTTCGGGTTCCGTTGCCGTTGCGTTGGAGTTGTGTATGCGTTCGTCGAGGTTCTGTTCTATTATTGGTTGGTCCTGGTTATCCATGGACACTGGGTTTTCACTTCCCACGAACAGTTGTACTGAAAAGAGAAGAGTGTATATGAAAGAACAGAAACAGGAAAGGTTTGCATGTCATTGCAACGGGCATTGGATGCTCACGTTATGCGCTGAACTTGTTACTGATTGTTCTTCTTCCAATTGGACTTGGGACGGCCGACGTGCCCAGCGACCGAGTTCGTTAGCTGGCGAAGGCGTAGTTGCCTTGCTGGGTCGGGCTCCCTCGCGAGCCGGTGGCCTCGCCGACCGAAAAAAGAACCTCATGCGTCGAGTACTGGTTCAGGTGCCCTGCACGTTGCACCATGATTGCTGAATGGCATTGGCAATGGCAACGCCAACGGTTCAGCTTCAGCGCTTGGGCCGGATCCGGATCGGCGCGTGGGTCCGACCGGCCGAGCGCGAGGCTGCAGCGATCGTTCGCAACCACTCTGATGCGATAACATGGGTCGCCTTTTGTTTTTCTTTACTTTTTCTTTTCAAAGCACACATGTACAAGTAAAGGAAAAAAGGGGGAGATATTCCAATAGCAAAGGGGCGAGCAGGATCCGGACAATTCTCCGGGTTTTATTTTTATTTTGTAGGACCCGGTAGTTACTTGCATCAGGAGTAATCAACGGACGCTCCATGCCGCCGCCGTTGCGAGGACGCCATGTCCGTGTTGTACGCAGACGCACGGCACCGAAACTGATAACCCGTCGTTCCAAGAGCCAAGCTAACCTGAACCCGACCAAAACAAATGTTCCTCCGAAGATGAGGACCAAGAAGAACCGGCGCCGCCAAAGAGAAGCTGAGGACAAGGTTTTTCTCCGTTTTCTGTTCCTGTAGTTAGTTCTGTGTGTGATGGATGGTACTGCTGCGCAAGCACATGTGCCTGCCGTGTGTGATGTGCATTTAGGATTACCGTGAACCTGCGGTGTACGGTTTTTTCAGATGCTTTTGAGTAAGGTCGAGGCTAACGTATATAAAACATATTTAATATGTGTAAATTTAGAAAAAAAATAAAAGTATAAGAAAAATAGTGTATAGAGTATGTTTTAATAGAAACTAGTGCGGATAGCCTAACTCTAAAAAATTCTTATACCTCGTTCCGGTTTAGATCGACACACGGATTATCCTATGAACATGAACCCACTTTGACTTCTGCAAAAAGAAAAAGAACAGTTGCTCGATGGTTGTGTTAACGTAGGATGAAGGAAACTGACCTCAGTTGCTCAGTTTATCCACCGAATAAACCCATTCGTACTGGATTGGACCGAGGAATGATTCACTACTCACAGCTCAGTTCAAGAGCGGTTGGAAACGACGGCCGTACGTGCCAGCTAATACTACTGCGTTTTTTCTACCTGCCCGTTGTTGTTTACAATCCAAGCATCCGTACCTGGGTACTCGATTGATGCATAAGACCATCCGCACTAGTTACTTTATACATTATTTTTTTTCTATTTTTACAGTATTTATTTTAAATTTACACTATCCAATAACATATCCAGTACAACCGGTGTGGATGATCTAATACGCCGCGGTTATGCCTCTTGCTAATTTGAAAAATAAATTTGTAGGTATTTTATACCTGTAGTAAATTACGAGACTAGACGAGCAAATAGACTTTTTTTCAGTATTTTGTACCGGTAGTAAAGATTTGGCTCTGGCTCATTTGAAGAATAGACTTGTCGGCGTCTTATATGTACAATAGATTATAGGGCTTGCCGATATATTCAAGAGTGATGGTAGCATAATATAATGGTTTATACAGGTTCACAAAATTCTATGTGAAAACAACTTTTCAAAAAAGAAATATTTAATAAAACGGTTTTTTAGGCTCAATGTAAAATTTGGACAGTGAAACTATATAAGCTAAATTTTCAATGCGTTTGGCTTTTTAGATCATGTTTGGCACAGCTGGAACTTGTTACAAAAGCAACTTGTTTGAAAAGCTGGTGAAAACTAGTTTCTGCTTATATCATGCTTTTAGTTTATTCTGAGAAACAGCTGAACTAATAAACTGTTACAGAAGCTTCCTGTTTGGCACACCCTCAACTTATTTTTATGAAAAAAGCTACAGCAGAAGATGTGCTAAACAGAGCCTTAAACTCTGTTTGGCATAGCTGAAACTTGTTACAAAATCAGCTTGTATGAAAAACTGGTAGAAAGCAGCTTCTGCTTATGTCCTGCTTTTAGTTCATTCTGAGAGGCAATTAAACTAATAAGCTGTTACAGAAGTTTTCTGTTTGGCACAACTTCAGTTTATTTTTATGAAGCTGCAGGAGAAGCTGTACCAACAGGATCTTAAGCCCCCTTTGAAAGAGCTCCACGGAGCTGATTCTCACACAGAATCAGGGAAGTTGTACCAAACACTGTTTTCCAGAAGAAGTGATTCTTGACTGATTCTGTGAAGTGATTCTCTGAAATGAACTAAGGGGCTGAGAGCTGAAAAAAGTAGCTTCTCCAGATTCTGTGAAGTGATTCTCTATCCTGATTCTTTGAGTTTATTATAGAGAATCATAGAGAATCACTTTCAGCCACATAATCACTTCGGCAGAGAATCAGAAGTGAATCTAGAGAATCAACTCCGTGGAGCTATACCAAAGGAGACCTTAGTATAAACTCGAGAAGTGCTTTTCTAGAGGAAGCGAGGAGCTGCTTTTATGGAACCGTTTGGTAGAACTTCTTGAAGAAACAGGTCTAGAAGTACTGTACTTCAGAAAAACCCTACCTAATATGACTTAATTATCTAATTAAATACTTGTACCATCAACACGCACTTGCTGCTATAATGAGCAACCGCCACGCAGCCCAACGTTCCTCCGCTGGCCCACGTGTCAGAGAGGTCGAGACTCCGTCCCTCCGCAGCCACGGCGCCGCTGGTACGGGACCCACGGGAACGCCCGCTGCGCGTGAACCCCTGCTGCGGTCGTAGTCGTAGCAGCCTAGCAGCGGCAGATCCGTCACTCGTCCACCTCGCTACTCCACAAAACCCCATCTCCCCCGTGGGCTTTCGGATGGCGCACACATTGTTCTCTTGAACGCACAGCGAGTTTGCACACAGGCAGGCAGGCTGGTCAGCAGGTGCGCCCACTCCCGCACACTCATACTCATTCCTCCTCACCCCCGCGGTTTCAGCATCACTGCGCCCGCTCGCAACGCAAGCCGCAACTGCCAAGGCACGGAGGCGGACAGGGAGGGAGGGAGGGAGGGAGAGACTGGAACTCGAAGAGCCCCAGCTACCGCGGTGCGCGCTCGTCGGCCGCGAGGGGGGAAGGGCCGGAGGAGAGCAGGAGGCGGTGGTCGGGTCGCCGCACGGCGGCGGCGAGGGGCAAATGCTGCCTGACACCTTGGCGGATCGGGCTGCTTTCTTGTTGCGGTCGGCCCTAGGCAGTGGCGGGCGGAAGGCTCGTCGATCCTGAGGCGGGCGGGCGGCGGACGGCGACTCCGAGAGGGCGGAATTCTTGTTTTCCCTTTCTCTTGCTTGGAACGACTCGTCCTTCTGCGAGGTACGGTACGGCGTCGTAATTCAGAGTTCTGTTGTTTTTTTTTTCGCCTTTCAGTTACTGCGAGCCGTGAAAACGATTGTTTGGTGCAATGTGATACTGCACCCACGTGGTTGCGCTCTCTAGAACATCGTTGCAAGAAAGCAAATCGCGCTTTCCTAAAACAAGGTAGATGCGTGAATGCTTTTGTCTTTCGAAAAAGAAAAGGGGAAAGAGGATCCACTAGAACCGCGCTTTGGTTAGCACAGGCTAGACGAGTCGAGCGGCTCGAATATGCAGAGTCGCTGGTACTTTCAGTACAGAGAGTGGTGATATGGTAGTGAACTACAGTAACATTTTTAAACCGGTGCTTATGGTGATGATTTGCTACTCTCATTCGTGTAACAAGGTGTGGGAATTTGGAATTGTGAACAACAACAACAACTAAGCTTTTGTCACAAACAAGTTGAGGTCGGCTTGAATTTGGAATTGTGAACAGGCAGAAGAAACTGGACGATTGTGAAATCGAGTAGGTCAGATATGCTTTACGACACTGCAACTCTAAGACACTGCAACTCTAAGCAGCTTTTACATGTGCAATTCTCAGGCTTGATGCACCATGGAGGCTAAAGAAGCGTCGGATGTTTGGATTTTTTTTAATAATATACTGATATTTCCATTCTTTTTCTGAAAAACAACCACTGTTGCACCTGTCGTTTGGGGTTGTTGACACATCGGTACCTCTTGCTCTGGCGTTTGTCCTATGGTGTGGAGAGACTGAGATGCCTCCCTGGCTCCTTGGCCTTTGCCGTGCCGTGCTGGCCATGATCGCTCCCATAGTAAATGAGCAGAGCCCCACCCTGCCTGGAAATCCTCTTCCCTTTGGTTTCTTGCAGCTGAGACCACCTGCCTTTATGTGCTGGACTTCTGGTTTCGTGCTGGCGCCTTTTTCCAAAGCATTTGGTCCTTGAAAAAAACAACTGCATTAGGTTTAGTAATTGAGTCTAGGTTAGGTGTCCTGCAGAGCTGCTTTTGTGTAAGTTACACATGTGCAAGGTAGTCCACCAATGTGCTGTGCCTCCCGTTTGGAAGTCCTGTAGGTGTTTTTGTCACTACCCTTCTGTCCTTTCTGGTTACTGACTTAGCCCTGTTGTTTAGGCGTGGTGGGTATTTTGTTAAATATACAGTCGAGTTATACTTTTCAGAAAAGTTTAAAGATTGATGGCTACTTGCTAAAAGGTATGACGGCACATGATCCCAACTGGCCTTTTCCAAAAGAACACGAAACTGGCAAATTTCTTTGGTTAAGATCTTGGTTGAGGCTAGAGAAAATTTGAGATGTGCCTTTTTTGTTTCGTTTCATTTTGTAGTTCTTTAGAGAGGGAGTTGCTATGTGGCAGTTGAGGCATCTGATGGCTGCTGCAAGCATCAATGCAGACAGCAGTTTGCTATTATCTACTGAATTTCTTATTCATTCTAAAATGACATTACACCAACTATTTGTGCTAGTGATGACATGTAGTTACGATGGAAAATATAGGTTCCTCGTTATGATAAAAAGTAGCTAAGGGCAGTGGCCATTGAATAAAGTTGGAATTTCTCCCCAAAAAAATGTAGTTATATTTTACTAACGAGATCTTTTACATGTGTTCAAACATTGTGGGTTTCGTTGCCTGAAATCTAACGCTCCACAACTAAAGGTGCCAATGAAAAGGTACTTAAGAATTGAGGGTAAGAAAGTAATTTTGTCTATTGACTGATTCGAAGGCTATTGATGGAAATTGATTGATGCGTGATTTTCTCCTTCCTATTTACATTATTTTGTTAGAATTTACTCGGTTATGATTCTTCTTTTCTTGATTTAAAATTACATCCTACCTATTGTAAAAAAAAATCACATCCGCTCGTACCCAACTACCCATATCAAGGTGGTGTGAGTTTGTCTGTTTTTAATTTAAGGATAAGGTAATGTCTAGGTAAACCAATTGTTCCAATTTGTATAGTTTTGTTATGATTTACTCAATTATGATTTTTTATCGAGCCCAAGAAAACATCTATCTTCGCTAACCACTCAGGTGAGGTGCTGCATGTTGGTGGGGATATTGGTTGCTGTAGAGACTAGAGATGAGCGTGCTACTTGAGGAGGGACACGTCCGCGTCTAGACTAATGTGTCAAATACTCATGCAGGTTCTCAAGTAGATAACTGAGTAAATAATATGATTGTTTATGCCTAGATTCAATCACGACACCCGTGTCTTGCCTACCCTTCTGAGATCTTTCTAGCACTTGATCTCAAGGCTTCTACTCCAGCAGTCCAACTCTGCTAATCTTGTAAGCCAGATTCCATAATCAGTTAAGGCATAGGAATAATATACCAATCGAGTAATCAATAAGGAAACTGAGTAATTCATCAGATTGTTTACAGAATCCGCAGATGCATACTTTGATCACGCCACTTGCGGCTTGCTTACCCTTCTTAGGCTTTTCTTGCACCGTGCCTGATCTCAAGCTTCTCGATAAAGCACCCCTCACATGCTGATGGCTGCCCAATCATCCATGTCACTCGAGTCATCACGAAGAACCATAGATAAAGAGAGAACAAATGGAGATTACAATCACGATGACATCTAAGTGTGAAACTAACAATAAAAGGGTTTTTAGTTACCATGTTATTACCCACGTGCCACTGGTTATTATAATTTTTATTCCATACATTGCCCCTCTCTTGATCAACGGCCCAAATTGTGGTACCACCAGGTACCTCGCAAACACCGTTAATATCTTTGCTAACTATGTAAGCGTGTGTAAAAACTATTAGTTCACAATACTTGCCATTATTCTTTAATTGTGCAGAATTGGCATTATTCAATGCAATGGAATTTGGATATAAAAAATCCAGTGTAATACCTGTTATTCCGATTCTGTTGCATTTCTACCTTTTTCACTCTTAAAAACCAGGATTTTTACACTGTTATCTTTAATCTCCCGCAGTCACTTATTGTTTATTCTTGTTTCCCTTTCATGTGGCAGGAGCGACGAACGTTGAAATGATGAGGACTCCTGGATTATAACACTTGTTTCTCGTTATTGTTCAATCAGATCCTAACAATGTGGCACCTCCGGCTTATAGCATTTCTTTCATTTTTCCTTTTCTTCATGCACGTTCCTTGTGCCAGAGGTGCTGACCTCAGATCCGATGAGCAGGCTCTTCTTGCATTTTCTGCATCAGTGCCCCATGGCAGGAAGCTCAACTGGACATGGACAACCCAAATCTGCACATCCTGGGTTGGGATTACATGTACAAGTGATGGGAAGCGTGTGCGTGAAGTCCGGCTTCCTGCAGTAGGGCTCTTTGGTCCTCTTCCCCCGGACACACTTGGCAAGCTTGATGCACTGGAGGTGTTGAGCTTTAGGTCCAATCGTCTTACTGTTGATCTCCCTCCTGATGTAGCATCCATTCCCTCCCTGCATTCTCTTTATCTTCAGCACAATAACTTATCCGGAATCATACCAAGTTCACTATCTTCCAGTCTAACATTCTTAGACCTGTCATACAACTCATTTACCGGAGAAATCCCATCGGAAGTGCAAAATATCACTGAACTGACAGCATTACTTCTCCAGAACAATTCTCTTTCTGGACACATCCCTGACCTTCACCTACCCAAATTGAGACACTTGGATTTGAGCAACAATAACTTGAGTGGGCCTATACCACCTTCCCTGCAGAAGTTCCCAGCCAGTTCTTTCTTGGGAAATGCCTTTCTTTGTGGATTTCCATTGGAAGCATGTCCAGGAACCCCACCTTCTCCAATATCACCATCGCCCCGAAATACAAGTTTCTGGAACAAGCTTAGCCTTGGTATCAAGATTGCAATATTTGCTGGTGGGGCAGTGGCATTATTGATTTTGATTATCATCCTCTTGGTATGCATCTTCAGAAGAAAAGGTGCAGGTCCTGGCCCAACATCATCTTCATCCAAAGGAAAGGCCGTTGCAGGTGGAAGGGGAGAAAAATCCAAAGGAGAATACAGCAGCGGTATTCAAGAAGCAGAGCGAAATAAATTGTTTTTCTTTGACGGATGTTCGTATAACTTTGACTTGGAGGATCTGTTAAGAGCATCAGCTGAAGTCCTTGGCAAAGGAAGCTACGGAACTACCTACAAAGCTGTTCTGGAGGATGGCATGACAGTGGTGGTCAAGAGACTAAAGGAAGTGGTTGCAGGGAAAAGGGACTTCGAACAGCAGATGGAGCTAATTGGAAAGGTTGGTCAGCATCAGAATGTTGTCCCATTGCGTGCTTACTATTACTCCAAAGATGAGAAGCTGTTGGTGTATGACTGTGTCCAGTTGGGTAGCCTTTCTGCTGCGTTGCATGGTATGCTCCTGAATTCAAATCACTTTCGAATAGAAGTCGTATCATTGCCTGTCAGAATATGACCCTGAACTTTATTGAGTTAGCTTCTATGTTTAACTTGGCAATATAGATAACTGAAATAGGTGCTTAAGTGCTTAACCATGGCTGCTGCTTGAAAAAACGTATGCAAGGCTTTTTAGATACTTAGACGCTTCGCATTTTTATTTCTAGTCAGCTTGAAACACTTATACTGCTGTAGTTTAATTTTTCGCTTTTCTGATTATTAGAGGGGAAGAATAATTGCTTGATTAACCAAGGGACAGGGCATTTATTTATAGATATATAGATGGGCCGGTACATAGGCCAGACCCAAACACATAACTCAACACAGTCCAACACCCTCCCGCAGTCTCAACATCTAGCCACAACAAATGTTGAGACTGGACCGAAACTCAGAAAATAATGACGTCGGGAGTCCCTTCGTGAAGATGTCGGCAAACTGTGACGTCGTCGGCACATGGAGAACTCGAACCTCACCGCGTGCAACCCGCTCACGAACAAAATGAAGATCAATCTCCACATGTTTCGTGCGCTGGTGCTGGACGGGGTTGGTGGAGAGGTAAACGGCGCTGACATTATCACAGTAGACCAACATGCTCCGGGCGACGGGGGAGTGGAGCTCCTGAAGTAACTGCTGGAGCCAAGACGCCGCTGCCACGCTGTTAGCCATGGTGCGGTACTCCGCCTCAGCACTGGAACGAGAAACCACGGGCTGCCGCTTCGAGGACCAGGAGACAAGATTTCCCCCCCCCAGGAAGACGGCGTAGCCAGAGGTGGAGCAGCGGGTATCAGGGCACCCCGCCCAGTCAGCGTCGGTGTAGACCACCAACTCAGAAGGCGAGTCACGTCGAAGTAGAAGGCTGTAGTCGAGGGAGCCGCGCAGGTACCGAAGAATCCGCTTCACAGCGGTGAGGTGCGGCTCCCGCGGGTCGTGCATGTGCAAGCACACCTGCTGGACTGCGTAGGAGATGTCCGGCCTGGTGAAGGTGAGGTACTGTAGTGCAACTGCAAGACTCCTGTAGGCAGTCGGGTCGCTGACAGGAGTCCCATCAGTAGAAGAGGTCTTTGCCTAGGTATCCACCGGTGTGGAGCATGGCTTACACTCAACCATACCCGCACGCTCGAGGATGTCCAGACAATACTGCCGCTGGTGAAGAAACAGGCCAACTGGTCTGTCCTCGACTGCAATCCCCAGGAAGTGGTGAAGCAGGCCCAAGTCCTTCATAGTGAACTCCTGCTGGAGAGCAGAAATAATCCGTTGAAGGAACATAGGGCTGGACGCTGTCAGCACAATGTCGTCGACGTAGAGAAGAAGGTAGGCAGTGTCATCCTCCCGTCGATAAACAAAGAGTGACGTGTCCGATTTGGCTTCAACGAAACCCAAGGAGACTAAGAAGGAGGCGAATCTGCTGTACCAGGCTCGAGGTGCCTGCTTCAAACCGTACAAGGATTTGTTCAGCTTGCAGACCATGGTTGGGCGAGCTGAATCCACAAATCCTGTCGGCTGAGAACAATACACCGTCTCCGTCAGAGTACCGTGAAGAAAGGCATTCTTGATGTCCAGCTGGTGGACTGGCCAAGAACGCGAGAGAGCAAACGACAGAACAGTCCGCACTGTCGCTGGCTTAACCACCGGACTGAAGGTCTCGTCGTAGTCCACTCCAGGGCGCTGAGTGAAGCCCCGAAGTACCCAACGAGCCTTATATCTCTCCAGAGATCCATCCGCTTTCCTCTTATGCGTGAAAACCCACTTGCCTGTGACAACATTGCCATGAGGAGGACGAGGAACAAGGTCCCATGTCTGGTTGGCAAGTAGGGTCACATACTCTTCCTCCATAGCGCTGCGCCAGTGAGGGTCAGCGAGGGGCCGAGGGGGCTACGGACAGAAGTTAGTATAGGTGATACCGAAGAGGAAGTGGATGGTGTCGGCGTCGTCGAAGAGAGTACCACTCCGGAGAACCGCTCAAGAGGCTGGAGAATCCCAGCGGCACGTCTAGTCACCATCGGGTGAACGTGTCCTGGGTCCCGGTGGAGCAACGGTGGGTGATACACCGAGGGTTCAGGACGAGCAGGCGCAGAGTCACCAACCCGCTCTCGTCGCTGGTAGACAAGAGCAGGGTCGGCGAACCGTGGAACCGGGGCCGTGCGTGGCGTAGTGCGTGACGAGGCCGGAGACGCTGGAGCCGCGCGTGATGCAGAAGACGCGGGAGTCACAGTAGACGCCGGGTTCGCGCATGGCGCGGGAGTCGAGGCCGGAGACGTCGGGGCCGCGCGTAGCGCAGCTGTAGGGGACGTCGGGCCTCGTGTGGCGCAGGAGTTGAGGCCGGAGACGCCAGGGCCGCGCATGGCGCAGCCGTAGGAGACGACGGGGCCTCGTGTGGCGCAGGAGTCGAGGCCGGAGACGCCGAGGCCGCGCGTGGCGCAGCCGTAGGAGGCGCCGGGGCCGCGCGTGGCGCAACCGTAGGAGACACCGGGGCGACGTGTGGCGCAACCGAGGGAGACGCCGGGGCTGCACGTGGCGCAGCGGGGGATGTCGGTGCCACACGTGGCGCAGCAGTTGTCCCCAGGGTCGACGGAGCCTGGGCACCAACCCGCACTCGTCGTTGGTAGACGAGAGCAGGGTCAGTGAACCGTCGTGTCGTGGCTGTAGTAGGCACAGCCGGAGTCGCCACAGGTGCCAGCGCTGCGTAAGGTGCAGCAGTCGACGTCGTGGGAGCCACCTGTGAGCCGGTGGGTGAGGTACCTGCAGAAAAAGGCCAAGGCAGCTGTGGTGGAGCAGCCTCGGTGTCAGTAGGAAAAAGAGAGTCCAGCTCTGCAGTTGAACCAGAGGTGGAGGAAGAAAAAGGGAAGGAGGACTCGTCGAAGATGACGTGCCGAGAGATCAAAATACGGTGGGTAGAGAGGTCGAGGCACCGGTACCCCTTATGCTCAAGGGAGTACCCAAGAAAGACACACCTAGTAGAGAGGGACGCAAGCTTATGTGGAGCTGTGGCGGAAAGATTAGGGTAGCAGGCGCACCCGAAGACACGAAGGTGGTCGTAGAGAGGGGTAGTGCCATATAGGGCAAAGAAAGGGGTCGGTGCTTGAATCGCCTTAGTGGGAAGGCGATTAAGGAGGAAGGTGGAAGTGTGGAGTGCCTCTACCCAGTATCGAGTGGGGATAGAGGCCTGAAACATCAAGGAACGCATGACATCATTAATGGTGCGAATTATGCGCTCAGCCTTGCCATTCTGGGGAGATGTGTATGGACAAGACATGCGTAACTGGGTGCCATGTGTAAGAAGAAAGTCACGGAGTCGCGAGTTGTCAAACTCGTGTCTGTTGTCACACTGGAGAGCACGAACAGTACGTCCAAACTGTGTGGAAACCCAAGTAAAGAAGTGAGAGAGAGTATCAAATGTCTCAGATTTCAAACGTAAGGGAAAAGTCCAAGAGAAATGTGAGAAATCATCAAGTACCACCAAATAATATTTAAAACCTGAGACACTGATAATAGGAGATGTCCACAAATCGCAGTGAATAAGATCAAAAATGTGTTGCACATGAGACACAAAATTGGGAAAGGGAAGCCGAACATGGCGACCAAGCTGACAAGCGTGACATAACGACTCGTGTGCCTCTAGTACACGAGATAACTGAACTGCTAGACAACTTCGACATAGCATCAGCGCCAGGGTGACAAAGCCGGCGGTGCCAAGTAGCAGACGAAGCTGTCGTAGCCAGAGCAAATGATGGAGATGCAGCGGAAGTAGGAAGTCGAAGAGTGTACGGGGCCCCGGACTGTCACATCGAAGAAGAAGATGCCGGGTGGAAAGATCCTTCATAGACAAACCAAAAGGATCAAACTCAACAGAAATATTGTTATCAGTGGTAAAACGACGAATGGAAAGCAAATTTTGAATAATATCTGGAGCAACGAGAATATTGTTAAGATGGAATGAACCCGGAGAACCCGAGTCACCTACTGAGGTGACTGGAAGAACAGATCCATTTCCAACAACGATCGATGAAGGAAACGAGGGATGAGGTGAGTGGGTAGAAGAGAGAATACCAGCATCTGGGGTGGTGTGGTAGGAGGCGCCAGAATCAGCCACCCAATCAGTAGTCGGCGGTGTGAGGTGCATGGTGCTGAATGAAGACGCCAGGTCCTAACGATCCCACCCTAGGGGCGGCTCCTGGAGCGGTGCTGGCGGCTCCGAGTACCCAGCAGGGTAGGCAGCACCGCCGTAGGCCGGAGTTGGCGATCCAACCGCAGGGCGACCAAGTCCGCCATAGCCCGGGTGGGCTACGTACGCCGCCTGAGGACGTGGCTGGCGCGGAGTAGAAGAAGTCGGTGGCGCCCCAAGAATACCCGGAGACAGTCCAGGCCATATAGAGATCTGGCCAGTCCACGGGTTGTAAGGTGTGGGCCAAAGCGCACCTCCCCGGCCAGTGCCACCAGTACCACTACTAGTAGGAGCAGTGGACATAGAGGTGCCACCAGCACCTCGTCCTGTGCGCCTCCTGCCGCGACATCGACGAGTACCACTCCTAGAGCCAGCAGAGGCACCCGGGGCGGTAGGCGGAGTAGATGGTCGCGGTAGTGGTCCTCTAGAAGACGGTGGACGTGAGGGCTGCCCAGAGCCATAGAAGGCTGTGGCAGGCCTAGAGGTAGCAGATCCACCATTCGTGATCTCCTCAAGCTCGAGATCAGACCAGGCCTTCTCGAAGGTCGGTGGTGGCTCCATACGGAGAAGCCAGAAGCGAAGATGGCTGAAGCGCTCGTTCAGGTCGTGAAGGACCTGAAGTACTAGTGTGCTGTCGGTGACCGGCTCGCCAAGGTCGCGTAAGGAGTCAGCCATGCTCTTCATCTCTCCACAGTAGGCAAAGATAGAGCGGTCACCCTGCACTGTAGTCTGGAACCGTGCGTTGATGTGAAGAGCCCTAGTCGCACGGTTCCCCAAGAAGTGGTGCTCCAGTATCTGCCAGGCCTGGCGCGCAGTGCCCCCGCCGCGCTGTCCGACTAGGTCGTGTAGATCGTCGGCGAGAGAGCCAAGGATCCAGGAAAGGACCAGGCTGTCCATGCTGAACCAGGAGTCATCCCACGGGGTGTCATCCCGCTGGACGTGGTCCTCAAGCTGGTACCGCCTCAACGTGAGTAGGAACACGTGACGCCAGCGGGCGTAGGTGGTGGAGTTAGAACTCAGGACAGTCGGCACTAGTGTCCGAATGTTCTGAACTCCAGCCGCCTGGGCGTGTAGAGTGGCGACGAGAGACACTGAGTATGCGGAGTGCACACTGGTGTCCGAGGTGGGCTCGTGTGTCGCGCTTAGCGGTCGGTGAGCGCTCTCCTGGATCTGGTGCGAGAGAGCAGCCGCTGAAGCGCGCTCCTGCTCCAGGGCAAGAGCGAGTGCCCGCTCGCGCTCGCGAGAGGCAGCCAGAGCCGCGAAGACACCGGAGATGTCCGCGGTCGTGGTGGTGGTGTTGGCGACGCCGTAGAGAGGATCAGTGGCCGCACGAGGAGCAGTAGCGGTGCCAACAGCAGATCCGGAGCCCGTCATGAAGGCGACGACAGTAGGGCCGCCGAGTGATCCGCCAACTGTCGGATTAATCGCTGCGCCGGGCGCGTGCCGAGCCATAGAGACGAGTGGTGCCCCGGCTGCCGGACCAGTAGCAGGTACACCGGCGGGATGGGACGCACCGGCCAGTGGCGGGGCGCCGATCCGGGTCCCGATGGCGCTGTCCAGGAAGGGGCCGCCGGTCAGGCCGTCGGCCAGGGGGGCGCCGGACAGGGGGCCGTCGGCCAGGGGGGCGCCAGCCAGGGGGCCGCTGGCCAGGGAGGGGGCACTGTCGGCGGCCAGGAAGTGGGCGCCTGCGGCGGCCAAGGAGGGGCCGTCGGCGGCGGCTAGAGGATCAGAGGCGTCGACCATGGTGGGGGGGGGGGGGTCGACGGTTGGGGTGGTGAGGATTAGGGTTAGGGTTTGGCTCTGATACCATATTAGAGGGGAAGAATAATTGCTTGATTAACCAAGGGACAGGGTACATATTTATAGATACATAGATGGACTGATACACAGGTCAGACCCAAACACATAACTCAACACAGTCCAACACTGATATCTATAGAAGCTTGGTTACAGTTGTTAGGTACAAATCAAAATAAAAAAGCCCAAATAAAAGAGGAACCTTTATGTTGATTCCATAGAACTCTTGAAGTGAACAATCAAGAAAACCCGAGATATATATGAAATTATGATTCTTTAGCTTACAATAAGATTGTACATTTGGATTGATCTGACTAGGATGTTTAGAAAATTTCACTCCCAATGAACACTGCCTTTTGACATTTGTTTTTATCGTTCTGAAGACAAAAGTGTTAGGGATATAATACTATGTTTGTATTAGATGATGTATTAGAGGCTTATTTGCATATTTGTACTCATCATGTATTCTATATATTGGAGCTTCCGACCCTCTCAATAATATAAGATCATATTCATAACATGGTATACAGAGCCTTAGATCTTATAACCTAATTTTTTTCGATGGCGGCGGCTCGTCCTCCGCTGGAGGGTGCCGCTGCCGCCGCACAGGGCGAGCAAGGGGTGAGGCGTAGCTGGTGCGTGTGCAGGTTGGGGACACGCTGCCGCTGCAGATCCGACACACGAACTTCTTGGCCCTCTTCGCAGCGTCGCTTGTGGCAGTGGCGGGTGAAGATCCGCTCCTCCATGCCGCTCCACGTGGTGGGGCTCGCCGAGATCCTCGCCATCTGCTGCCTCGTCCAGAACCGCCCGCGCAAGTTGTGCGTCTTCGAGCACATCTACTTCGCCTTGCCCAACTCCGTCGTGTTCGGGCATGCCGTCCACGAGCGCCGCAGTGCCTATGGCCGTGCGCTTGCCGAGGAGTCGCCGGCCCCAAGCGCGGATGTTGTCATCCCCGTGCCAGATTCGGGGTTTTACGCCATGCTCGGCTTCTTTGAGGCATCGGGCTCGAGTTCCAGCAGGGTCTCATTTGGTGGTACTACAACGGCCGCAGTTTCATCTAGTCGTCACAGGCGATTCGCGACCTCGCCGTCAAGCTGAAGCTTGCGCCTATCCGAGGGGTCATCACGGGTAAGAGCATTGTCGTCGTCAACGACTCGCTCATGTGCGGCACCACCTCTAGCAAGATCATGCGCCTGCTACGCGACGTCGACGCGCGCGAGGTGCACATACGCATCGGGAGCCCCCCCCCCCCCCCCCCCCCCCCATCATCGCCATTTGCTGCCCGTCGCCAGTACCAACCGCGGATGCAAGGCCATTGCCGAGTCTGGCGGCGCCTTTAGCGTTGTGCTCAAGGATGGAATGACGCTGCAGTTCTTCTAGCAGGCGTCTGACATCGTTCTGTACCTTGCCTGCCAGCGTGCGCGACACGGTTTCTTCTTCCTGGATCTGAGTTTCGGTGGCGCTGACGTCAGCACTGACGTCATCGTAACACATCTAGGGTTTCGGGGTTCAAAAAAAAATTGCTGCTTGCATTGCTTTTATTTGCGCTTTCCCCGTCGTTCGCCGCTGCTTATTTTGCGCTCTCGCCGTCGTCGGTCATCTTCTTCATGATGACTTATAAGCTGGAATTCCAGTTGTGCGGTGTCTGATGCTTTTCAATGACACCAATTACCGCGACTGGGTTCCTCGTATGCGTCTACATCAGCGTGGTCTATGACTCTGGGAGTTGCTCACGGACGATCTATGGTTGGTACTGACCCTCATCATCGTAATTTACAGCATCTTTAGGAGCTTGACTGGCTTCGTCTTCCTTCTGCTGCGCCTGTCAGTTCAGTCAGCTCCAGTTTTGCTGTTTCGTCTACTTCGACGTCTGCTCAGTGACACCACCATTTAGATCATCTTTGTGGCTCTCAGCATGATTTTTATCTCTTCAAACTCAATGTTCGTGATGCATCTTGAGCAGTGTTGTTGAGGCGTCGCCTACGCCGACTAGGCGTCCAGGCGCTCCGGCCCGGACGCCATGTCCGGTCGCCTCGCCTGGCCGCCGGGCGCTGCCGCTCTCCGCCGCCGGTATGGGCGGGCAGAGGCGTGCCGCCGGTACGGGAGGGGGAGGAGAGCCGCGGAGTGTTGCATCGCGCGGAGACGGCGGCGGCAGGGAAGATGGATGCGCCGGTCTGGTGGATTGACATGGAGACGAAGGCATGAAGCAGCACCAGCGTGAAGAGAAGCGGACGGCTGGATCAGGCAAATAAGAAACGGATGGCTGGATGGGACCAGAAGGCTAGGGTTTAGATAATATTGGGCCTGTTGGGCCTTAGAATACACCAACTACCCTTCCCAGCCGCCGCCTTGCTTCCACCGTGCGACTCCCACCGCCGCCTTCCTCTGTCTCGACTCCTTCAGTCCTTCCGTTCCGCCGGCGACAGGTCCGCTCCTGCGTGGTGACCTCCCTCCCCTGGCCCGGCGCGGCTTCCCTCCATTGCCACAGCGCCCCTCGCTCCTCGCCTGTTCTCCCCTCCCTGCTGCGCATCTTTTACTCTCGCCTGGCGTGCGCCTAGGCGCCCACCTAGGCGCCTAGGCGTCGAGGCGGCCGGCGGGCGCCTAGGCGTCCAGGCGAGGTTTTACAACACTGATCTTGAGTTTGAGGGGGTGCTAGAGATATAATACTATATTTATATTAGATGATGTAATAAAGGTTTATTTGCATATTTGTACTCATCATGTACTCTATATATTAGAGCCTCCGGCCCTATCAATAATATAAGGTCATATTCATAGCAAAAACATGTTGTTGGTCTTCTTGAGATCGCCACAACTGTTCTGGAGTAACCGTGGACAGTTTGAGAACTAATTTGTAGATAGAAACTTTAGGCTTTCGAGCTCTTTGTATTTTCGGGCCTTTGTGAGTATGCAAAAGAACAAGTGATGGACCCATAATGCCTTACTTTTCCATCACCTCCCTTTTAAACCCATTTTGCTGACTTTATCTGAAAGTATGACTTAGTCATTATATGTATCTGTATTTAATCGAAATTTTATGATAAACATGCAGGGAATAAAGCATCTGGAAGAACTCCAATGGACTGGGAGACAAGAGTAAAAATAGCTCTAGGTGCTGCTCGCGGGATAGCTTATCTTCATGCTGAAGGCGGTGGGAAATTCATCCACGGGAACATAAAGTCAACTAACATCCTTATTTCACAGGAACTCACTGCTTGTGTTACCGAGTTTGGAATTGCCCAGCTTATGGCCCCACCTCATATTCACCCGCAGCTCATTGGGTACCGTGCACCTGAGGTCCTTGAGACCAAGAAACCAACACAGAAATCTGACGTCTACAGCTTCGGTGTACTGCTCCTCGAGATGCTAACAGGAAAAGCCCCCCTTAGATCCCCTCGTCACGAGGATTCCAGTGAACACCTTCCCAGGTGGGTGCAATCTGTGGTTCGAGAAGAATGGACATCAGAGGTTTTTGATGTCGACTTGTTAAAGAACCCGAACATAAACATCGAGGACGAGATGGTACAGATGCTTCAAGCTGCAATGGCATGTGTCGCTGTTCTTCCTGACCAGCGGCCACGGATGGAGGAGGTGGTCAGGAGGATTGAAGAGATCCGGAACTCCTACTCAGATACCAGGACGTCCCCGGAGGACAATCCCAAGGACGGACCCTTCTAAATATCACCTGATAGCAAGCAAGAACGTGTCATCTAGACAAAATAGCCTTGAAAGTTAGTTTCTTCCTTCCCCCAAGAAAAAAAGGACAGTTTCTGCCTGCAAAGTTGACAGCTGTGTTTTTAGTGAATTCTGTAAAGCTTTGCTTTTGATTTCTGGTCATTGTTTTTCATTCTTAGTTCCTTGATGGTAACCCCTCTGATGTTCCATTTCTAGCCCTGCTGATTATCATTTGGTGTCAAGTTGTCATTGAGACATTGAGCTATGGTTTAATTTGAGACAAGTATTTGAAGTTCGGTTTATTGAATGTGGATTCAGCTTTTGAGACTTGCTTATTGTTTTTACTTGCCTTGTGCGCAACCAAGATTTACTTTGTTCGACTGTTGAGTCATGAGTAGCAGCTGTTCACCTTTTCTGAACATCTTAGGCTCTGTTTGGTTGGCACAGGAACTTGTTACAAAAGCACTTTGTTTAAAAAGTTGGTGGAAAACAGTTTTTGCTTATATCTTACTTTTAGTTCATTTTGAGAAACAGCTGAACTAATAAGCTGTTACAGAAGCTTCTTGTTTAGCACACTCTCAGCTTATTTTTATAAAGAAGCTGCAGCAGAAGCTGCGTCAAACGGGGCTTTAGGGCCTGTTTGGTTCTACGCCTAAGTTGCCTAAGTCTAATGTTAGACATGCCACACTGTTTTAGGTAGGTGTTTGGTTGTTGACTAAAGTTAGGCGCATCACAAAAGTTAGGCAACTTTTGCATCCATTGCCTAACAAAAAATTGCCTCAACTGAGGCGTTCGAATTGACCGCCTAAGCATGCCACACTTTGTTAGGTGCGCCTAAGGTTAGGCTACGGTAAGAAACCAAACAACCGCTAACATTAGGTAGCTTAGGCGTGCTACAAGTGTGACAAGTGAATAAAGTTAGGCTTAGACAACTTAGGCATACAACCAAACAGACCCTTAATCCCTTGCAAACTGAACATCTTAGTGGGACTGCGTAACCCTCTAGCTCCATTGATCCACCTTGTTTTCACCTCTTTTATTTAAGCTGCGTGTATGTACAGACTTGGGTAATCCTGTTATAGTACTACCCGGATGAACGAATGTTTCAGCCTTTTGTTTCAAAAAAAAAAAAAGCCGAAATCCCTTCTGTATCTTGACGCTAAAGCGTGCGTACTGCAAGTCTGCACTAGAAAAACGGCAACGTGATCAGTTGCCAAGTCAAACTCAAATCGAAATGCGTATTGTTCTAACCCGTTTTCATACGACAGGGTCTAAACAACCCCATGGCAACTCGCTTGACAAATGGTTGAATTAAGGCAGCGAAAGAATTACATATGGTTCTTGATTACTGAATGTTACCTTCAGAGAAAAAAATAGAGTATGTTGTAATATAGCTTAGGATGTACTCTCTTTATCTTCAAAAATTTGTCGCTTTGGTTACTTCATTTTTTAACCAACCAGCATCAAATAAAAAAAATGAAGAGAGCATCAATTTTTCTAAACCTTGGATGGATCTCTCACGAGGATAATTTGGATTGGACTGGTGCAATTGTGCAAACGGTATGTGTCAGTATCCTGCGTATCGGGTACCTCACGATACCGCAAGTAAATTTACGGAGTTCCACCTGTCTGAGTTGAAGACCTCCGAAGACTACACGTGTCCCGCGTTATTAGACCCGCCTCCCTCGTTCGGGTTGCTTCAGCACTCCCACGTGTAACGCAAGGCTGGATCTAACTTCCTGTATAGGGAAATTCCAGTCATGCCACGTGTCCAGTAGCCCCGGACCTAACCCTCAGCAGAGGGAAGCTCTGGTGCTGCCACGTGTATAGCAGCTCCGGACCAGCCTCCCTACAGAGAGAAGCTCCAGAGCTACCATATGTTGAGCCTCCGGACCTAAGCCGCAACGGGAAGACTGCCGAATCTCAAACGGTGCGGACATTCAAGGGGCAGTTAAAGCAGCCGTTACATAACTTGATTATGTGTCATTAATGCCATGTTAATGACACACGATCAGAGGAACTTTATTACCGGTAACGTTGCCATTAAGGCGGGGCCACATGTTAAATATACTTTATACGTACAAATCTTGTATTAGGTAATTAAACACCGTCGGGGCCATATGTCGGGTCAGGCTGACAATGTAACGGTCAGTCCTTGGACTATAAAAGGGTTGTACCGCACGGTACAAAGGACAAGTCCAATCAACCAAGCTCATACACACACACTCCTACAATCAACAACCACCCCGTGGAGTAGGGTATTACGCTCAGACGGCCCGAACCACGTAAAAATCCTCTCTGTCACTGTCTCGTTCTAATCTTACGCGCATCCCAGCTGAATACGAACCTCCGCGGACTAGCTTTAGTAGTACCGGGGAAGTGTCGATCGCACACTTCGATATTTGGCATGCTAGGTAGGGGTGCCTGAGATTACGAGATGGTGAACTCCACCGTAGGATCGTTCAATGACCATGGTGAGCAACCTGCTGGAGGAAATCCCTCCAACGTGCAACAATCAACTGGTGTTGTTGTCCCGGCGGGCGTCATTCCACAACCACCACCAACTGCTCCGCCAAACAACAACAGACAACATGATGGTGTCTTCGCGTCAGTCACTGCGTCGACACACAACAACCCTGAGAACGCGATCAAAGCGATGCGTACTCTTCTGTAGCATCCACCGGCGCCTGGAGCACCTCAGGGTGCAATGGAGTAGTGGTGCGCTGATGTAGAGCATCTGGTTGCAACAGCAGCCGATGCCATCAGCAACCAAGCCCCCCCCCTTCGGGGCAGGCACCTTCCCAGCGAAGGGCCTTGTCTGGTAGACTTGGTCCTCAGACGTCACAACACCATAGGCGTGCACCCTCCCAGCAAGTGACGTCCCTGCCCTCCGGGGCACGTCGTACTCACACGGCTTCAAGGCTCTCGACCCATGATCTGCGTTCGGAGCTTAATCGTTGTTACAGGCAGCGGGACGATCACGTCCTCATGGAGTGTGCTCCCGAGAGGCGAGCTGCACGTGAGAACCTTTCTCCTTTGGGAGTAGGGGGAGGTTGTTCGGCTCTGGCCATGCACCTTCACATGGTTCAATGGTCGTAGAAGTTCTGGCCTCATCTGCCAGAGAAGTACGACAGGAATGTCAACGTTGTCGAATTTCTCCAGATATACTCCACCACTATCCGTACCCTGCGTACCGGGTACCCCACGGTACAGCAAGAAGTGCAAGAGAGTTCTACCTATCAAAGTTGAAGGTTTCCTCAGGCCCCACATTTCATATTACACCGGACCCACATCTCTCATATGGGTAGCTCCGAGGATTGACACGTGTAATGTAAATCCGGAGCTAAACTCCCAACACAGGAAAGCTCCGGGATCTACACGTGTATAACGACCCCGGACGTACCCCCCAGCAGAGGGAAGCTCCGGTGTCGACATGTGTATAGCGGTTCTGGAGCTACCTCCCCGCAAGGGGAAGCTCCAAAGCTGCCACGTGTGGAGCCTCCGGACCTTCATCACCGACGAATACATTGGCGGATCTCCTTCAGCACGGACATTCAAGGGACAGTTAAAGCGGCAGTTACAAGACATAATTATGTGTTGTTAATGTTGTATTAACGGTACACGATTAGAGCACCGTTAATAGAGGTAATGCATCCATTAAGGCACGTTATCACACCATTAACCATGTTTAATGGTCATAGACAGTGTATTGGGCAATTAAACATGCCAGGGCCACATGTCAGGCCAGGCAAATGATGTAACAGTCAGTTCTTGGACTATAAAAGGACTGAGCCACATGATACAAGGGGACGGTCCAAGCTGAGCCATAGACTATGCTTCCTAGCAATTCATAATACAACAACACACACCCCGTGGAGTATGGTATTACGCTCAGGCGGCCCGAACCACGTAAATCTCCCGTATCACCATCTTGCTCTTGATCTCTGCGTGCCCCAACCGAAACAAGAACCTCCGCGGGCTACATTTGGAAGTATCGGAGGAAGTGTCGTTACTACACTTTGACATTTGGCGCGCCAGGTAGGGGGAGCCCGAGATCTCAAGATGGTTAAATTCCGCCGCAGGATCTTCCAACAGCAATCGCGCTGAACAACCTACTGGGGGCAATCCCTCCCACGTGCAGCAGCCAGCGGGTGCCATTGTTCCGGCAGGCACTATGGCACCACAACCACCATCTATTCCGACAAACAATGTTGGGCGACAAGATGGGGCATCTGCGTCGATCACTGCATCAATGAACAACAACCCTTAGCACACGCTCATTGCCGTGTGAGCTCTTGTACAACATCCACCACCTCCAGGGCACCCCAGGGTTCTATGGAACAGTGGAGAGCTGATGTTGATCATCTGGTTGCAGCTGCAGCTGCTGGCATCAGCAATCAAGGTCCTCCCCCTTCGGGGCGAGCACCATCACAACGACGGACCTTGTTGGACCGACTTGGTCCACAAGTCTTGCAGCATAGGAGACGTGTTGTATCCCAGTAGGTGACTTCGCTGCCTCGCAGGTATAGGTGGCCAAATGGGTCGTGCCAGATGGGTCGGCACGAAATCCCGCAAAAGAAGCATGGCCCGAACCCGGCACCGCCCGAAAAAAACGGGTCAGGGCCAGCCCTAAGCCTGGTCTGGGCCATGCCCGAGCCTGGACATCCGACCCGTCGGGCTAGCAGGCACGACCCGTTTAGGCCCGGCACAGCAGGCTGGCCCAGCTCGGCCCGGCACGGCCTGTTTAAGCCCGAATAATGTTTTTTGCTGTTTTTAGTGTCTTTTTAACTGAAACGGGCCACGGGCCAGCCTGGCACGGCATGGCCCGTTGACGGCCCGGCACGCCTAAATTGAGTTCGGGTCGTGCCCACCTGGCATGGTTCGATTTTTTCCGGGTCGTGCCAGGCCGAGGCTTTTCAGGCATGAGCCCGGCCACGGCCCGTTGATGGCCCGGCACGCCTAAATTGAGTTCGGGTCGTGCCCACCTGGCATGGTCCGATTTTTTTCGGGTCGTGCCAGGCCGAGGCTTTTCAGGCACGAGCCCGGCCGGGCTCGAGCCGGGCTGGCCCGGCACAGCCCGTTGGCCACCTATACTCTCGGGGCACGATGCACCCACACCTTCACCAGGATTTCGACTCACGACCTGCGATCGGAACTTGATCGCCGTTAACGGCAGCAGGACAGCTGCGTCCATATCGAGCCTGCTCGCGAGAGACGAGAAGCTCGAGACAACCCTACTCCTCAGGGAATAGGGGAGGTTGTTCTGCCCTGTCCATGCATTTATGCATGGTCAGAGGGCCACAGAAGTTTCGGCCTCACTTGCTAGAAAAATTCGACGGGACTGTCAATCCCGCCGAGTTCCTTCAAATCTACTCCACTGCTATACTAGCAGCGGGGAGCGATGAGGTTGTGATGGCCAACTACTTCCCAGTGGCTCTAACTGGGACTGCAAGGTCCTGGTTCATGAGTCTTCCACCCGGCTCCATTAATAGTTAGGCGGAGCTATGCCAACAATTCACTACCAACTTCGGTAGTTCTTACACCTGGCCTGGCACCAAACTGGATGTGTTTGCTGTAAAGCAAACAACGGGGGAACCACTGTGATCCTTCATCCAGCGGTTTTCTCAGGTATGGAATATTATCCCTTCAATCTCGAGCTCTTCTGTCATCGTTGCATTCAGACAGGGTGTTCGAGATAAGAAGATGTTGGAGAAGCTGGCAATCAAAGAAGTCACCAGCGTCACGAAACTCTTCAACCTAGCAGACAAATGTGCTAGAGATGCGGAGGTTTGTGAGATGCACTCCAAGACAGCTCCGAAGGCCAACAAGAAACCCTCCAAAACTGAAGCCACTACCTCCGTCAGTGGCAAAAAGAAAAAGAAGCCCAACGGCAAGAAGAAGCCGTCGGTCAGTGCACCTGCCGCTGCGGCTGCTGCAGCTCCGGGTGGTCGGGGGCCACGCCCCGAGAAACGACCTCGACCATCGTCAGAAGATGGTGACACCTCTAAGGTGTGGTTTCCAATCCACAAGACAGACAAACACAATCTGGAAGAATGTCAGGAGGGCCAGAACCTTGTCGAGCGCTATAACAAGCGCTGGGAAGAAGCTCCTTTCAGTCACCAGGAAGGAAAACAAAAAGTAGATGAAGCTCCAGCTGAGGAGGAGCTAGATTTTCAGGACCTTAAGAAGGTCCTAAAAGTTGTCTACAACACCGTCGACGACAACTCTGATGTTTCTGACAACGAGCGTCAGAATACCCTGAACACCATTTATGGCCGTTGCAGCTCCCACCGCTAGGGCAGAGCCTAGTCGGAAGTGGATGGATACTCCCATCATTTTCGATGCTTTGGACTGCCCCCACAACATGATTGGAGTTGTTCAACTCCCGTTGATGGTGTCACCCACCATTAACAATATCCAACTCTACCATGTAATGGTGGACGGAGGATCAGGGTTGAACCTCATAAGCTTCGAAGCCTTCGTTAAGCTCCAGCTCAGACCTTCACCCATCTCGACCTTTCTCTGGGGTAGGTTCGGGGACCATTACTCCTCCCAGCTCTATCACACTCCCAGTGACCTTCGGGACTCGGGAGAACTATAGAACCGAGAATTGGTCTTCGACGTTACGCAGATCAGTCTGTCGTTCAACGCTATTTTGGGCAGACCAGTTTTGTACAAGTTCATGGCTGCCGCCCATTATGGTTACTTAGTGTTGAAGATTCCAACACCTGTGGGTGTTCTCCAGATCCGCGGAGATCATACTGTAGGAGTCACTACTTTAGAAGAACTCTATGCGCTTACCAAAGCGCAAGAAGAAGCATCTGGTAGGAGCCAGCTCTGAACCCTCCAAGCATTCGTCATCGAGGCTCTACCTCCGCACCCGGTTGTAAGGACCGAATGCCCAAGAGGGGGGTGAATTGGGATTTCTTCGAAAAATTCTAAGCAATTGAAACTTAGTTTCTAAAGCCCAATTCCCTACGCGACTAACTATGCATTCTAGTAGATAGAAACTTTGCGGAATATAAATGCATAAAAGAAAGGGAAGGAGAAGGATGCAAACTCCCGAGGAGACAAGGATTTATCCCGTGGTTCGGCAAGATCGTGAAGATCTTCCTACATCCACGTTGTGGCACCCACCAAAGGGTTTTGCCACACCCACGTCACCGAGACGAGGGGTCTTCACTATTCTTCTCCGTTCGCCTCCTTGGCAAGGTGGATCTCAAGCCTTGTACAACTTCGACCTTCCGGGCTTCCACACACGCCTTTGCAAGCTCCGGAAGTCTTCTCACGGTTACAACACCAAGGGCACTCCCTTGAGGCTCTCACACTAACCTAGAGAGTCCACTCACCCAGAATGGTGGCACACAAGCTCTCTCTCTAGCTAGTTCTAGCCTAAATTTTGGTGTAGAGATGATCAAAATAGTGTGGAAGTGATTGCTATTGGCCTTGAACACTTGTGGATGTGTGGATAGCTTCAGGTGATCAAGACTTGACGAAATGACAGGGTTAGGGGGTATTTATAGCCAGCCTCCCCGAAATAGCCGTTGGAAAAGAGGCTGACGGAACTTTACTGTGAACACCGGATGATCCGATGTCTCCCCTTTAGTTATCATCGGTCTAATTACTTTGGCTGACGTCATTGTGTCAGATATGACCGTTGTTAGACCGATGTTGCCCCTGTCTTCTCATCGGATGATCCAGTGGCTCTTCCTCCAGAATTTGCTTACTTGATGCCTACTGGAGTGATCGATCGATGTGTGTAAGTCTGCACATCGGATGATCCGGTGCTTCACTTGGTCCAATGGTATTGCAAACTGTACTGATGGACCGATGTCACTGAGCCATTCACATCGGATGATCTGGTGAGTACATTTGTCTGAGGTCTTCTTCTTCAGTTGAACCAACTCGACCGATGTGTACATTTCGGAAATCATCGGTTGATCCGGTGAGTTGATTTTGTTTGCTTCGAGTTGTTTTGAGTGAATATTTTTTGTCTTGCTCAGATGACCTCTTAGACATTTGTTCCACAAGGCTCTCTGATGATCTTCAGGCATTGTATGTTGTCAACTTATGGTTGAGTGACTTAGACATAAGAGCTTTCACTTCTTGTCTTTGTTTCACTGATTTGATCTCAAAAGTTGAATGTATATGGGTCTCCAATGACATATTCATTTCATTTTATTGAGGACTATGGGGACCTTGCATTCACAAATTCATTAGTAAAGTTCAATGGTTGTCATTAATCACCGAAACTGTACTTAATGGGGGGCCTAGATGCTTTCAATCTCCCCCTTTTTGGTGATTGATGACAACACAATAATCAAAGCGCAATAGTAATGAATTTGATAGAATGAACCTTAAAAGAATATGCAATGAATACAGGGTGTCATACTTGAAGCTTAAGCATCAATTAATAACTCAAGTGTAAATAATAAGTGATCATAAACATAGATAAACACCAAATGAGCCCAATCGATTAATAACTCATGGAAATAAGTAGCAAATGAGTAGCAAACACACCAAATGTAGTAAACACACTGAATTACAAGAATGATAAACGATAAACTCCAAATTACAAAAGATAACAGAAAACTCAAAAGACGGACTCCCCCTGATACTAAGACACTCCTCCCCCTAACTCTCCCCTGACTCCTCTAACTCTTCTCCCCCTTTGGCATCAAGACACCAAAAAGGGATCCGAGTGCCTAAGGATCCTGAGTGCTGGGCGCGATGACGAACTGGTCACCGTCGGGAGTGCTCTCGCCGGAGCTGCTGGCTGGAGTAGCGGTGGAGGGAGCTGCCGGAGCCGAGGGAGCCACCGTTGGTGCCTGCTGTGGAGGAGGTGCTGGAGCAGGGGCACTGATGACAGAGGCCGGCGTCTGCTGGAACAGAGTCGTGGCCGGCAGCGAGGAGTGAAGCGGAGCACTAGGAGCCAGAAAAGGAGACACGCTGAAGGAGGGTATCGACGTAGAAGGTACTGGGGCCACTGGAGCAGCAGCTGGAGCCAAGACTGGAGGTGGTGGAGCAACTCCTGGCAGCTGCGACGGGAGGGCAATCCCGGTCTGGGTGTAGAGGTTGGTGATCAACCCCAGGATGCCCATCATCGCCTGCTGCATCTGCTGCTGCTGGTCGAGGGTGCGCTAGTGCATCTGGTCGATGAGCCCCGTCAGCCTGTCAGTGTCTTCACGCCTCTCATGGGCGATCTGACGCTGCATCTCCTGCTGCTGCTGCTGGAGCTCAAGGAGACGGGCAGCTTGCTCCGCTCGGGCCTGCTCGGCTGCCAGCCTATCCAGACGCTGCTGCTCAACCATCTGCTGGAGGAGCAACGTCAGCTCTGACGGCTGCGAGACCTGCGCCTCAGTGACGGGAGGTGGAGTAGGAGGTGGCACTGTAGAGCCTCCAGCCTCCGCGTCGTGTTGTCTGGGAGAGGGCGGAGGAGGGAAGTACTACTCGACACTGTCGTCGGTGTCGCTCTCTGACCAGATATGCTGCAGGTCCTCCCCCTGAGCCTCAGCCTCGGCAAGCCTCTCATCCTCCTTCTCTAAGTCAGACCAGTCCTCCTCAGATAGTCGGGCCCTGACCTGACGCTCGACTGGACAGCCAAGGCGGCGGTCTCCAGGAGCTGGGGCACGGTAGTGATCGAACCGTGTCACACTCTCGTCGGAGAGACGGTCGTGCACGGCGGACCCCTCAGGAACCATCATAGTAAGCAGGTAGCTGATCCAGTGCCCATATACTAGCTGCCTCATCATGCCCACCCCGTCTGTGATCACATCCTCCATCTCGCATATGAGGACGTCCACGATGTTGAACTCCATCCCGTTCATGATGTAGAATAGGAGAGTCTGCTGAAGACTGGTGAACCCCTCCAAGTAGCCAGACCTCGGTAGGAGCGTGCGGCGCAAGGCAAGGTGCACTGTGCACGCAGCTGGAGTCAACAGGGCTGGTACTCTCGACTGGTCAGGAGAGAAGGTGGGACCAAACAAAGAGTGAATCTCCTCCAGTGGTGGTGCCACTCCTCCGGTGAGCGGCCTCCTCGGTGGATCTGCCTGACCGTAGACCCTCTCATGCATGCAGGTGTCGTGCAAGTCCACTCCCAGCAGCTGTGCCAGTGTCTGTCTCGTCAGGTGGTAGTGCTGACCCATGAACATGAAGTCAATCGATCTCCTGCCCTCAGAGACGTAGAGGGTGGCGTAGAACACGCGGACCTAATCCTCCACGTAGGCACTTCGCTCATATGCCATCAGCTGCACCAAACCTCGGTACCTCTCAAAGTAAGGACGGATCTCCGTCCCTGCTGCCAAAGCTAGCTGTCCCCAATCTAGATAATTGTGTTGAAACAGCTTGTGTCCTCGACGCCTGTAGGTCTCGTAGAGAGATGCCTGGGTGACAGTCCAGAAGCGACTATCCACCAGAGCCTCTCGGGGCTGCGGGTACCACTCCTCAAGCAGCAAACTCTATCGGAGCTTGCGAAGCTGCTTGGCCTTCATCTTCCGGTAGTCGGTCAACCGGACTCCTTCAGCGACATGGACAATGGTGTCAATCTCGTATATCGCTCGTTGGGCCTCCCTGTCCTCACGACGGTCGGCAGCCGTCGGTCTCGGATGTGGTGCTACCTCGGTGTGACCCCCACGGGTCCGGGCTGAGCGCCGACGGGCGAGAGGCTCGATCGGCTCCTCTTCGGCCTCGGAGTCGTCGATCACAGGAGGCTGCCTCGGACGAGCCTCGCGGATCCTCAGCGACCCTCCTAGGCCACGCTCACGCTCCTCGGCGTCGCGAGCGGCCATCAAGGCCTTCTTCTCCTCCTTTGACAACTTTTGCTTCTTCGCGGCCGGCTCCGCGATGGCCTTGCCCTTGTTCTTCTTGTCGCGAGCCATTGCGATGCGCGAGAGCACGGAGTCGACGACGGGACGTGGAGATCAACGGGCCAGGAAACCCTATCAACGGAGTGGTGACCGGAGATGGCGGCGTCGCTTGGGTGGAGGCGCGGCGGTGGCTAGGTGAAGCGGCGGCTTGTGGAGGCGTGACTGGTGAGGCGGTGGCGCTTGGAGGCGGCGGCGCTTGGAGGTGTGGCGGCGGTGCGGCGAGCGGCGGCGGCGTTGTGGAGATGGCGGCGGCCGGAGACGACGGCGGCGGCCTGTGGGCGGCGACGGCGGCGTTCGGCGGCGGTGGAGGTGGCGGCGCGGCGAGAGGGAGGCGATGGAGGCGTCGGGATCGGGGGAGAGGAAGGCGAAGGGGTATGGCCGATTTAAATAGTGGGTCCCAAACCCTAGCCGATTTTTTAACACCGGATGGACCGATGTTAGAAGGGATATACATTGGTCGAATGCCACAGTAAGGATATTCAAAAAGTTGCTGTTGACATCGGATGGACCGACGTTTAGGGTTTTGATCATCGGTCGAATGGCACAGTAAGAGTATTCAAAAGAGGAATTTTGACACCGGATGGTCCGACGAAGGAGGAGGTAGCATCGGTGGAATTCGGCACAGTTCCAGAATTGTACACACCGGATGGACCGATGTTTTTCAGAATGAACGCGTCGGTTGAATTGAGATACTGACTGAACTGGCCCTTGGAGATAGAACACCTATTGGTCCGATGAGGAATTGACCTAGGCATCGGATAATCCGATGACTACAGAACAAAAACATCCCATATATGTCCTTTGACCAAACAAACAAGCAAAGAGAAAACACATGTCTTAGGACTTTTTGGGCAACCCCTTACCCCTCAAAGATACTAATATGCCAATAACTTGGCTAGGCCTTAAGGCAAAAGGAACATCGAGAAAAATAGGAGGAAAAATTATCCAAATAAAATGTAAGGCCCATGCTTTGTAAGGTAGAGTATGAAGACTTCTATCTCTTTAAAGCATGTTCCTCTAGGCATTAACGCACCTAACATTTTGTTCTTTCCACCTTATATGAGTTGAGATATTGCATTTCAAACAAGTCTCTTTCTCATGAGGTGGGTTCCCCTTTGTGACAATCTACCGTATGCAATGCCAAACAAGTTATAGTGCAAGAAATTTAAATATGAGTGCAAGTCTATATGGCAGGCATCATGCAAGACATAAAGTAAATCTATCTTGCCAAGTTTGATCCTTTCAAAGGCTTCTTCAGGGAGAACCACTCTCCAAGCCTTGAGAAAACCCAAAAGAACCACCATCCCAAGCTAACCCTAGCTCACCCCTATCCTTTGAGAGTTAGGCAAGACCTATATGATATGCATTCTTACATGATCATGGCAACTTACATGACGTTTGATGCATCTAGCACATTTAATTCACTCCTTATCCTAGAAAAAGTTTTCTCATCAAGTGGTTTAGTGAAGATATCCGCCAATTGTTCTTCGGACCTAACACCTCTCAAAGAGATGTCTCCCTTAGCTTCATGGTCCCTTAAGAAATGATGGCGAATATCAATGTGCTTAGTGCGGGAGTGTTGAACGGGGGTTTTAGCTATCTTAACCACACTTTCATTGTCACAAAGGAGAGGCACACAACCAAGTTTAATTCCAAAGTCCAAAAGGGTTTGCTTCATATAAAGAATTTGGGCACAACATGCACCGGCCGCAATGTATTCCGCTTCCGTTGTGGACAAAGCGGCATAATTTTGCTTCTTGCTTGACCAAGAAACTAGGGAACGCCCAAGCAAGTGGCACCCACCGGAGGTACTCTTGCGATCCACGCGGCATCCGGCAAAGTCCGAATCCGAGTATCCCACAAGATGGAATTTTGCACCTTTAGGGTACCACAAGCCCACACTAGGGGTATGCTTAAGATACCTAAGTATCCTAAAGACCGCCTTCCTATGCGATTCTTTAGGTGCCGCTTGAAAGCGAGCACACAAGCATACACTAAACATGATATCGGGCCTAGATGGGGTAAGGTAAAGCAATGAACCAATCATAGAACGGTAGTTAGATTGATCAATAGGTTTACCGTCCTTATCCGCGTCGAGATGACAATTTGTTGCCATTGGAGTGCTTCTTGAGCTACAATCTGCCATCTCAAATTTCTTGAAGAGGTCCTTGGTGTACTTCTCTTGATAGACGAAGGTCCCCTCTTGACGTTGCTTGATTTGAAATCCAAGGAAGAAGTTGAGCTCTCCAATCATTGACATCTCGAATTCCCTAGACATCATTTTGCCAAACTCATGGCTAAGAGCTTTGTTAGTTGAACCAAAAATAATATCATCAACATAAATTTGACAAATGAACAAATCTCCGTTGATGTCCTTGGTGAAGAGTGTGGTGTTCACCCTCCCGATCTTGAATCCTTGCATGATGAGGAAATCCCGTAGTCGTTCGTACCACGCCCTAGGTGCTTGCTTGAGCCCGTAGAGCACCTTGTGCAACCTATACATATGATTAGGATTCCTCGGATCTTCAAACCCGGGAGGTTGTTCAACATAAACAAGCTCGTTAATGTAACCATTAAGAAAGGCACTTTTCACATCCATTTGATAAAGTCTAATACTATGATGTGATGCAAAGGCAAGAAGTATACGGATGGCTTCTAGCCAGGCGACCGGGGCAAATGTCTCCCCAAAATCTAGTCCTTCAACTTGTGAGAACCCTTTGGCCACAAGTCTTGCCTTGTTGCGGACCACAACGCCATTCTCGTCCTGCTTGTTGCGATACACCCACTTTGTTCTGATGACGTTCTTGTCCTTGGGTCGCTCCTCCAACACCCAAACTTCATTGCGGATGAAGTTGTTGAATTCTTCTTGCATGACCATCACCCAATTTGGGTCTTGGAGCGCTTCCTCAATATGAGTGGGTTCTACACATGAAACAAACGAGTAGTGCTCACAAAATGAAGCGAACGTGTACTTACACCCCTTGACAGACTTCCAATGATTTGGTCCATTGGATGCGCCTTGGATATGCGTCCATGCCTCATAAGTGGTTGTGAAGCACTTGGCGAAGGTGATGCGTGTTGCTCCTCTTGTGGTTGGACTTGATCATGGACTTCTTCTTCCTCTTGATGTTGTTGTGCTTGTGAGTCTTGAGTCGGCAATGGATCATCCTTCTCTTCTTCGTCAACTTGAGGTGCCATAGAGGTGTTGTTGTTGGAACTTGAAGCTCCCCCTTGATCATGGCTCTCCTCAACTTAGGGCTTGATGTCTCCAATGGTCATGTTCTTCATGGCTTCTCGTAGAGGCTCATCATCTATTTCATCATGATCAAAACTCTCCTCTTGGGAGCCATTAGATTCATCAAACTCAACATCACAACTTTCCTCAACTAAACCGGAGGTTTGGTTGAATACTCGATATGCTTTTGAGTTTGATGCATAACCAAGGAATATACCAACATCACATCTTCTTTCAAACTTACCGAGCCTTTTCTTGCGGTAGATGTAGCACTTGCACCCAAAGACTCGAAAGTAGGAGATGTTGGGCTTTCTCCCAATGAGAAGCTCGTACGGGGTCTTTTGAAGTAAGCGATGTAGGTAGACCTTATTTGCGGCAATGGCACGCCGTGTTGATTGCTTCGGCCCAAAACTTCTCCGACGTGCCGTAGTCATCAAGCATTGCTCTTGCAAGAGTGATGAGTGTCTTGTTCTTCCTTTCAACGACACCGTTTTGTTGAGGAGTGTATGTGGCCGAAAACTCATGTTTTACTCCTTCACGGTCACACCACTCCCCAATGTTGTAGTTCTTGAATTCGGTGCCGTTGTCACTCCGGACCTTGATGATGGGAAGTTGAAATTCCCTTTGAGCGCGGTTGGCGAAGGTCTTGAACACTTCCGGAGTTTCACTCTTGTCACCTAGAAACAAAGTCCAAGCATAGCGAGAATAGTCATCAACAATAACGAGACAATAGAGGTTACCACCAAGGCTTTGATATGTGGACGGTCTGAAGAGGTCCATGTGGAGTAGTTCAAGTGGCTTGGAGGTTGACACCATTGTCTTCATTGGGTGGTGTGAAGCAACTTGCTTCCCGGCTTGACAAGCGCTACAAAGCTTGTTCTTCTCAAATGTGACATCCTTCACGCCGGTCACCATCCCAAGCTTGAATGACTTCTTGAGTTTGCTCATTCCAATGTGCGCTATGCGTCGGTGCCATAGCCATCCCAAGCTTGTCTTAGTGAAAAGACAAGTGGTCAAGCCAGCATTCTTGTTGGCGAAGTCCACTAGGTAGAGGTGTCCATGCCGAAATCCTTTGAAGACTATGTCTTGGCTAGTTTCACTACTCACAACAACATCATTTTTGCTAAATGTGCACGTTAGTCCAAGATCATATAGTTGTGCAATAGAAAGTAAATTGAAACTAAGTGACTTAACATACAAAACATTAGAAATAGACAAGTCATTTGAGATAGCAATTTTACCTAACCCAATTACCTTTCCCTTAGAGTTATCACCAAAAGTGACTTGTTCATGATTGTCGGGGTTTTCTATGGTGGTGAACATACCATCATTGTCGGTCATATGTTGAGTGCACCCGCTATTGAGTACCCAATGCTTTCTTCCAGCTTTGTAGTTCACCTACACACATGAATTCAATTTTTGACTTTAGGCACCCAAGCCAACTTAGGTCCTTGTATGTGTGATACAAGTGTTTTTGGGACCCAAAGTTGCTTGGGGAGCTTCCCCTTCATGCCCTTCATGTCTTTGCCAATGAATCTAGCCTTCACCTTGCCACCTACTTTACTTAAGAGATAATAATGATCATTGAAAGTAGATTTATAGTTAGTAGGCAATTTAGGAGAAGGTCGGTTAGGAAGAGGACACTCCCTTGTGTGATGACCGGTGACCTCACAATGTTGGCAATAAGAACCAACTTCCTTGATGAAGCTTGTTCTTAGCTCCGGTGAGGGCACCTTTCCTTTGTTAGGCACCGGGAAGGATCCAAGTCCTCTCTTGTTGAAGGCCTTTACTTGTTGGAAGAGAATTTCCTTGTGCTTGACTTCTCCTTTTGAAAGTCTAGCCACACTAGTGCGGAGACTCTCAACTTCTTCCAACAAGTCCTTCTCCCTAGCATTAGCTTTCAAAGGCAAAGACTTGTGCAAAGCATTAGTGGCATGAGAAGTAATGGATATCTTATCATCAAGAGTTTGCTTCTTCATATTTTTCAACTCTTGATCAAGCATGTCATGAGCAAGGTTAAGTGTTTGATGTTCTGGTATTAACTTGTTGTGCTCTTCCAAGAGTGTTTGGTGTGCTAAGTCAAGTTCATGATTATCTATCTTGATTTTAGCCTTTTCTTCCTCAATTTTCTTGACATGGGATTTGAGCGTGTCATGCTCTTTGAGTATGCTTTCATACTTGTCAAGCAAATCAAGGTTAGCACTCTCAAGTTTAGCACGAGTTTCTTCAAGCATTTTAACCTTACTCTTTTCCCTCTTAATGATAGCATGATATTCATTTATCAAAGAAGTTAAATCGTCGGGGGAAAGCTCATCATTGCTAGAGTCATCACATACCTTGGTGTTACCTTTAGCCATGAGGCACATGGGCGGTGGATGAAGAGGTGCATCATCATTGTTGGCGATGGCGAGGCCGGCCAAGCTTTCTTCTTCCTCTTCACTCTCTTCATCACTTGTTTCTTCGTCGGTGACCCATTCATTTGCCTCACACATGAACACCTTTTGTGGGCCGTTTCTCTTCTTTGGGAAGAGCCTTGCCTTCTTGCCCTTGTCATGTTTCTTCTTCCCAAAGGATCTTGGCTTTGGTTTGGCTTCCTCTTCATCATCATCACTTCCTTCAAGCTTGCGATGCTTGCTCTTGTGGTTCTCTCTTCGTTTGTCCGGTCTTGGACAATCATAGGAGATGTGGCCTTGATCACCACAATTGTAGCATGTCTTGTGATCATATATCCTTGGTAGGAATGCTCTCTTCTTGGGATCAAATGTGTATCCCTTCTTAGTGATCTTGGAGTTCAAGCGTGAGAACTTCCTCATCATCAATGCAAGCTCATCATCATAATCTTCACTTGATGATTGTTCTTCTTCACTTGAGCTAGGCTCAACCACCTTCTTCTTCTTGTGGCTTGTTTTCTTGGTGGAGGCCTTTAGAGCAATTGTCTTTGATGATGATTGCTCCATCATCCCAAGGACACTCATCTCATGAGCGTGTATTTCTCCAATGAGCTCCGAAACTTCAATGTGGTCAAGTGACTCTTTTTGGAGCATGGAGTTGATGATGTTGTACTTTGGCTTGGGGAGGAGCATGAGGATCTTGCGGTTGATGAGTCCCTTGCCAAGAGAAGCAATGTCAAGAGCATTTATTTCTTCTATAAGCACATTTAAGCGAGAGAACATCTCATTGACATTTTCATGAGGTAGCATCTTAAATTCATCATATTTTGCTTTAAGCATGTGATATTTAAGTTCCTTGACCCTAGAAGAACCCTCATGAATCTCTATTAAGCAAGCCCAAATTTCACAAGCCTTTTCCTTGCTAGCAATCCTAGAAAACACATCTTGACTAATACATTCATAGATTTCATTCCTAGCTTTAGCATCCCATTTAATTTGATCACCAACATAGTTATGTTCTCCAAACCCCGCGTGGGTCGCTTCCCATACTTCGGGAGCAACAGCCTCAAGGTAAGCGCGCATGCGTGCTTTCCAATAGGCAAAGTTCTTACCCTCGAAGATAGGAACCGAACCCCCAACCTTGGCCATTTTAGCTCTCTAGCGGTGAAGCTAGAATGATCCTATGAGCAACCTTGCTCTGATACCAATTGTAAGGACCGAATGCCCAAGAGGGGGGTGAATTGGGCTTTCTTCGAAAAATTCTAAGCAATTGAAACTTAATTTCTAAAGTCTAATTCCCTACGCGACTAACTATGCATTCTAGTAGATAGAAACTTTGCGAAATATAAATGCATAAAAGAAAGGGAAGGAGAAGGATGCAAACTCCCGAGGAGACAAGGATTTATCTCGTGGTTTGGCAAGATCGTGAAGATCTTCCTACATCCACGTTGTGGCACCCACCAAAGGGTTTTGCCACACCCACGTCACCGAGATGAGGGGTCTTCACTATTCTTCTCTGTTCGCCTCCTTGGCAAGGTGGAGCTCAAGCCTTGTACAACTTCGACCTTCCAGGCTTCCACACACGCCTTGGCAAGCTCCGGAAGTCTTCTCATGGTTACAACACCAAGGGCACTCCCTTGAGGCTCTCACACTAACCTAGAGAGTCCACTCACCCAGAATGGTGGCACACAAACTCTCGCTCTAGCTAGTTCTAGCCTAAACCTTGGTGTAGAGATGATTAAAATAGTGTGGAAGTGATTGCTCTTGGCCTTGAACACTTGTGGATGTGTGGATAGCTTCAGGTGATCAAGACTTGACGAAATGACAGGGTTAGGGGGTATTTATAGCCAGCCTCCCCGAAATAGCCGTTGGAAAAGTAGGCTGACAGAACTTTACTGTGAACACCGAATGATCCGATGTCTCCCCTTTAGTTATCATCGGTCTAATTACTTTGGCTGACGTCATTGTGTCAGATATGACCGTTGTTAGACCGATGTTGCCCCTGTCTTCTCATCAGATGATCCGGTGGCTCTTCCTCCAGAATTTGCTTAATCTTGATGCCTACTGGAGTGATCGACCGATGTGTGTAAGTCTGCACATCGGATGATCCGGTGCTTCACTTGGTCCAATGGTATTGCAAACTGTACTGATGGACCGATGTCACTGAGCCATTCACATCGGATGATCCGGTGAGTACATTTGTCTGAGGTCTTCTTCTTCAGTTGAACCAACTCGACCGATGTGTACATTTCTGAAATCATCGGTTGATCCGGTGAGTTGATTTTGTTTGCTTCGAGTTGTTTTGAGTGAATCTTTTGTGTCTTGCTCAGAGGACCTCTTAGACATTTGTTCCACAAGGCTCTCCGATGATCTTCAGGCATTGTATGTTGTCAACTTATGGTTGAGTGACTTAGACATAAGAGCTTTCACTTCTTGTCTTTGTCTCACTGATTTGATCTCAAAAGTTGAATGTATATGGGTCTCCAATGACATATTCATTTTATTTTATTGAGGACTATGGGGACCTTGCATTCACAAATTCATTAGTAAAGTTCAATGGTTGTCATTAATCACCGAAACCGTACTTCATGGGGGGCCTAGATGCTTTCACCGGTGTGCAACCAAGCAACGACACCGACGTTCCCATCAAAGTCGTCCAAATTGGTTCCGATGCTGCTCAGACTACCCGTATATCGGGAGGTCTGAACAACAAATAGGAACTCGCGCTAATCACTTTCCTCCGGGCTAATGTCGACGTGTTTGCCTGGCAACCGTCGCAAATGCCTGGGATCCCTAGGGAGGTGATTGAGCACAAACTGAAGATTTATCCTGATGCACGACCTGTACACCAGAAGCCCCGAAAGCAATCAATCGAGCGGCAAAACTTCATCAGACAGGAGATCTAGAAGTTGCTAGAAGCTGGTTTTATCCGGGAAGTGTTTCATCCAAATGGCTGGCAAACCCAGTCGTTATACATAAGGCCGACGGGAAGCTTTGGATGTGTATCGACTACACCACCTTAAATAAGGCATGTCCAAAGGATCCATTTGCACTACCTATAATAGATCAAATAGTGGACTCCACCTCCGGGTGTGATCTATTGTGTTTCTTAGATGCATATTCTAGATATCATCAAATCCAAATGTCTAGGGAAGATGGAGAGCATACCGCCTTCATCAGACAGGAGATCAAGAAGTTGCTCGAAGCTGGTTTTATCCAGGAAGTGTTTCATCCAAATGGCTGGCAAACCTAGTCGTTGTACTCAAGGGCGGCAGGAAACTCCGAATGTGTATCGACTACACCACCTTAAATAAGACATGTTCAAAAGATCCATTTCCACTACTTAGGATAGACCAGATAGTGGACTCCACCTCCGAGTGTGAGCTATTGTGTTTCCTAGATGCATATTCTGGATATCACCAGATCCAAATGTTTAAGGAAGATAAAGAGCATACCGCCTTCATAACAGTAGATGAGTTGTATTGTTAGATTGCCATGCCTTTCGGTCGTAAAAATGTTGCTTCAACTTTTGTGCGAGCCATGCACAAAATATTTGGAGAGCTCATCAGGGACTTGGTGGAGGTCTACATCGATGACATCATTGTGAGGTAAAGAACAAGGAATCACTCCTTGACAACTTGCAAGACGTCTTCGACAAGCTGCACATTACGCGCACCAAGCTAAACATGGACAAATGTGTCTTTGGGGTTAGCTCTGGAAAGCTCCTCGAATTCTTGGTGACTCACCAAGGAATTGAGGCAAATCCGACGAAGATCAAGGCTATTGAAGACATGTGGCCTCCAGGCGCATCAAGGATGTCCAGAAGCTAATTGGATGTCTAGCTGTGCTCAACCAGTTCATCTCAAGACTGGCAGAACGGGTGTTTCCCTTCTTCAAGCTATTGAGGAAGTCCAGGCCATTCCACTAGTCCGAAGAAGCAGAAAAGGCGTTCCAAGAGATTAAATAGCTTGTCACCACGCTACAAATTTTGATAGCTCCAAACCCTGTTGAGCCTCTTCTGCTTTACGTTTCGGCAACTACGGAGGTTGTCGATATGGTCCTGGTCGCGGAAAGACCGGAACCACCTACAGTTTAGGTGCCCAGACCCCTCCGCGAGGGTCCGAAGCTACCTGAAGGAGAGTCTGGGACCCAGCCCCCAGGCACGGATCCTCAAGACAATCTTCCTGAGGATCAACCTCTCTCATACGAGGGAGTTCACATGATTGAAGAAGAAGTTCCATACCACTACGAGAGGGTTCGGGAAGCTCAAAAAGAAGTTATGCACCCCCCGGGAGGGTCCGGGTTGATGAAGAAGAAGCTCTGGGACCTTCCGAGAAGGTCCGGACAGTCCAGTGGCCAGTGTACTTCATCAGTGAAGTACTCTACGACGTCAAAACTCGATACATTGAGGTGCATAAGTTGCTCTATGCTGTTCTTATTGCCTCAAAGAAGCTTCATCATTACTTCCAAGCCCACAAGATATCAGTGGTAACCTCCTATCCACTGCTTGCTATATTGCATAACCCCAACTCTACGGGAAACATTGCAAAGTGGGCAACAGAGTTGGCAGAGTTCGATCTTAAATTCTTGCCTCGACATGCTATCAAGAGTCAAGCATTGGCTGACTTCATGGCGGAGTGGACCCCTTATTCATCAAATTCAGGGGGGGCAGTGAGCAGAAACTGGATTCCAAGGTCCCAGTCTTCACCGAGCCTCACTTGACTCTCTACTTTGACGGTTCTGTGCAAAAGCAGGGGGCCGAAGCTGGAATCTTTCTCCTCGTATCGACTGTGGAGAAGGTCAAGTACATGGTACACCTTGATTTCAAGGCAACCAACAACATGGCGGAGTATGAAGCTCTCATCTACGGGCTCAAGGTGGCGCTATCGTATGGCGTCAAGCAGCTGCTAGTGAAGGGTGATTCGCAACTCATTATCAAGCAAGTCGAAGGCGAATGCAGCTGCAAAAAACCACAACTTGTTGTTTATCTTCTTGAAGTCCAAAAGCTCCAGAAGGACTTCCACGTCCTGGACCTCTACCATGTCCAGCATCTCAACAACGCTTAAGCTGATAAACTCTTGATGAAGGCTTCAACCGGAGCTCAAGCTCCCGACAGAGTTTTTGTCAGGAGGTTGTCAAGACCTACTGCTCAGCCTGTCGAACTGGGCGAAGGGGGCGAGACTAGCCCCTCAAAGATGGCGGTCCCGGTGGCCTTGTTACCATGGCGTTACCAAGGATCGTAGGCGCTGTAGGAAGCTCCGAGCAACCCAACGTGCAAGATTCGAATGCTCAAGATGGTTCTGTTGCATGGATCTCAGAGATACGAAGCTACTTGAAAGACAACATCCTTCCTTAAGACGGTGCATTCGATGATCGAATCGTCAGATTGGCTAAAATATACATGCTGGTAGAAGGGGACCTCTACTAGCGCGGTGCCAATAGCGTCCTAATGTGGTGCATTGCCCGGGAAGAAGTTCGCGAGCTCCTCGCGGAAATCCATGGAGGCGAGTGTGGGAACCACACGTCTTCCCGCACGTTGGTCAGTAAAGTCTTCCGACATGGCTTTTATTGGCCTACAGCTCTCCAGGATGCAGTTGAGCTGGTAAAAAAGTGTGAAGCATGTCAGTTCCACGCGAAACAAATTCACACACCGGCTCAATCGCTGCAAATGATACCTCCTACATGGCCATTCGTTGTGTGGGGGATGGATATTTTGGGACCTTTTCCAAAAGCCGTCGGAGGTTACAGGTTCTTGTACGTCGCCATCAACAAGTTCACCAAGTGGCTGGAAGCTACTCCAATTTTGACTATCAACAGGCAATATGCTATCAAGTTCTTGAAGCCCATAATCTGCAAATTTGAAGTTCCAAACAGAGTCATAACTGACAACAGAACCCAATTCACAAGTGCAGCATTCCAAGAATATTGTGAAGATCCCAGCATTCAAGTCAGCTACGCATCAGTAGCTCACCCAACAAGTAATGGCCAAGCTGAGAGAGAAAATGCAGAAATATTGAAAGGACTCAAGACGCGCACATATGAGCGCTTAAAGAAACACGGAGCCAATTGGATATAAGAGCTTCCGTCAGCACTTTGGGCGAGCAAGACAACACCTAACCGGTCAACTGGAGAAACACCATTCTTCCTAGTGTACGGAGCTGAAGCATTCCTTCATCTAGAGATCACCATGAGGTCACTCCTGGTCCGGACCTTTGACGAGGCCACGCAGGACAAGCTCTGCCATGAATACCCTGACCTCGTGGATGAGAGAAGGTGTCAAACTGCTGTTCGGAATGCACGATATCGTCAGGCGCTCTGACACTATCACCAAAGGCATGTGCGCAACCGACAGCTTGAAGAAGGCGATCTAGTGTTGCGGAGAATACTAACTAGTGAAGGGATGAACAAACTATCCCCGAGCTGGGAAGGTCCCTTCTGAGTGATCAAAGTATCCCGTCCCGGATGCGTTCGCTTGGCAAGAGAGGATGGGCCTCCGCTTCCCAATCCATGGAACATCGAGCACCTCTGTAAGTTTTATGCTTAGTTTCATGGAAGTGAGTCTGTAATTACACATAATGTAAGTTATAGAGTCTATACACAAAGTGGGGTAGGTCCTAAAGGAGAACATCGGGACACCTCCGGGAGGGTTCGGGCAGTTCAAGCACACTTAACTTAGTCCCTGTGCTAAAAGTGTAGCTTACCTACACTGGGTTAGAACAAGATGAATAACACACTTGGCCTGGTTCCGTACCCTAAGTGTGTCCTTGTCTCCCCTGTAATTCGGACCTATAATGAAAGACATTGTTGTGTGAAAGCAAACTCTACGTGCATTAATTTTGTAGAGGCTCGTTTCTTTTATTTCTTTTCCTTCTTGTCTATAATGAAGTTGTGTAATTCTTTTTGAGATTTAGTCCAAGTTATTCATATGATATACAAGTTATATTGTTGATCTTTTTTAGATCTTAGCATTGTTAGATGGTCTACTCGCCTGAACGCCAAAGCCAATGACAGGTCCGGAGTGCGCTATCGACTTAGATTGGTCCAACACCCTAAGTACGCCACTCTACCTATATTCCGGCAGACGTTAGTGGGGCGGGTCCGGAAGGCATTCGGATTTGAAACTATTACATCATTTTACTAGTTATCATGTTGAATTCCTTCAGATCTAAAGTTCAAATAAGAAAAGTAAGACACAAACAACATATAAACGAGAGGACGGATTTTACTGTTTTTCTTGTCTTTAATATGTAGAAAAAAATGAAAAACTCATGGCGATGGTGGTCGATGTCGGAGCTGCTAAGCTCCGACAACCCCCAGGGGGTCCGCCGTCGATGTTTTACACATTGAAAGTGGGCATCCTCGGAGCTAACAAGCTCGAAAACACCCTTGGGGGCCAGCTGTCAACATGAAGAATTAATGGAGAATCTAAACTAATATGATGGAGAAATCATCCCGAGGAGATTCGCCGTCGATGTATTATGCATTGATGGTGGACACCGTCGAAGTCGAGAAGCTCTGACGATCCCAGGGGGCCCACCGTCGACGTTCTACGCGTTGACAGTGGGCGCCGTTGAACCTGTCAAAGCTCTAACAACTCCAAGGGGGCCCGCCGTCGACATTTTTAAGCATTGACAGTGGGCGGTGTCGGACCTAACAAGTTTCGTCAACTCCTAGGGGGCCCGCGTTGATGTTTCTAAGTTTTGATGTTGGGCGCCGTCAGACCTACGAAGCTCTGATAACTCCCAGGGGGCCCGCCGTCGACGTTTCTAAGCATTGATAGTGGGCGCCGTCGGACCTACCAACCTCCGAAAATTCCCAGGGGGCCCGTCGTCGACGTTCTAAGCGTTGATAGTGTGCGCTGTCAAACCTACCAAGCTCCAACAACTCCCATGAGGCCCGCCGTCGACGTTCCTAAGCGTTGATAGTGGGTGTCGTCGGACCTACCTAGCTCTGACAACTCCTAGGGGGCCCGCCGTCGACGTCACAAAGGGTCCCTAGAGATGTCGGAGGTAAACTTCAGAACTCGGAGCTATCGATTTGGCTACGAGCGAGGAGTGAAGTCGTCAAGACATTGTCAAATCCTTTTGGTACATGTTCGCAACCGAAATTGTGTAAATCTACCAGGGGGCCAACAATATAAAGGGCAATGCATTAAAGACAAATACAAAATGGAATTCATTCATTCAAGAAGATTGGATTTCATTCATTCAAAGGATTGGGTTATAAAATGAGGATTACAAGTGAAAGGCAGAAGAAAAAGGTCCTAGATAAAATTGAGGCAACTTTTACAGCAGCTTCTCGAACGTTGGCCCTGGCGGCATCTTCTTCTTCTTCAAGGATGGGTCCTTTGACCATCGGATCTAGAGATAATTGGGGGTCCCAACTTTTGAAACACGTCACCACATATTCAACGATGTCCTTGACAAAATACCCCCCCCCCCCCCCCGTCTCTAGTTGGTCGACAATGATGTCACCCATTGCGTCTAGCTTGTTGCTGGTAGAGCTCAATGCCAGCAGCGCCTTTTCCAACTCTGGCTCCAGGTTAGCTGGACGTACCGGACTAAAGACAAGTGACACCAATGCTTTGTCAGCGTTCCCTAGGAAATCCCAGACTCGCTGTGACTCTGTTGCCCTCAAATTCCTAAGTTCCTCCAGTGACTTTCTGGCGGCCGTAAGCTCTGAACCTTCTCGGGTGATGCGCTAAACCTCCTTGGCATATTGCTGAATACTTTCAGCCACCTGCTTTTCACGGTCGACGAGCTCCATCTCCCGGAGGTGGATGCAGTTTCGACGGTTCGCCAGATCCTTCTCTCCGCCCCTCACTTTTTCCTCCCTGGTGGAGACTTCAACCTCTCTCCTAGAGAGCTCCTGTCCCACCTGCCAATTCTTCTCTTCTTCTTTCTTGCACCGCTCTTCAAACTTTTTGGTGCGGTCTACCAAGCACTGCTCCCCCAGAGACAGCCTCTAGGTGAGCTCCTCCTCCCTCTTCAAAATGTCCTCCTATTTCTCTAGGATCTTCTCCTCCCTCTCGTCGAGGGGCCTCCTGGCGCTTGAGGAACACTTCACTTAATTCATTGAGGCTGTCCTGATGACTGTCAGCAGCCTCATTGGTCTCCCGAGCATGCTCGAAAATCTCTCGAGTCCTCTGGTCGAGAGCCTTAATGGCAGCCTCCTGCTCGTTCAGCAAGCATTCCATCAGCGCTAGTCGGGCCTTCTCCTTGTCCACCCATTCCCACTGGTCCGCAAGACTTTATTGCGTCACCTTCGTCTCGAAGTTAAGTTTGATGCGCCAACACCTCAAGGTGTTGTGCTCTTCTTCAAGAGTCTTGCTTTCGTAGTCGAAGGCGAGCTGGACCTGACGGAGACTGGAGCAGGCATCGTTTATAGACAACGCCAAAGGAATTGGCTATGAACCAGCCTGGATCTCTCCCGCTGACTCGAGCGGATCTTCAAAAACAACAATTGGGTCCCACGGCACAAGCGTAGTCCCCTGCGGCTCTACGGTGCTAGGGCCGCCCTCTGGGAGCTCTTCTGCATCTGTCATGGCTGAGGAGGGTCCTACAGTGGGAACTTCAACCTTCAGAGCTGACGAGGAAGGTCCCCCTGCCGGATCTTCAATCATCAGCTCTGCGGGTGGAGGATCTGCCACTCTCTTGCGGATGCCCCGGCTCTGACATGAGAACCTCCGGAGTAATCACCTCCGGAGCTGACGTTGGAGCTTCGCCCGGAGCCCCCACCACCTCCGGCTTAGGGCCCGATACTTCAACCATCTTCGGCTCAGGAGCCGGAGCTTCAACTACCTCCAGCTCGGGTGCTGGAGCTTCAACTTCATCCGGCAAAGGTGTCGGAGCTTCAACTATATCTGGCTCTGGAGCCGAAACTTCGGTTACCTCCGGCTTAGGTGTCAGAGCTTCTGCCATTTGTGGCTCCGAAGTAGGAACTTCACCCGCCGGCTCTGAGACCGACGACACTTCATCACGAACATCTCCCCTGTGGTCCATTGCTACAACGGGAGCTTCAGGCGTCATCTCAGGATCTAGATCCAGGACAGCTCGCGCCAGAGCTATCGTGTCACGAGCCACCACTTGGGGAGGCACCAGGATCGTAGCTAGAGCTTTAGCCTGCACAACATCAGTTGCTTCAACAGGTGCCAAAGTTTTAGCTTTCTTCTTTGACATCCTGGAAGCAAATATCAAAAAATTGAAAATAGGAAAATAATGGAAACAACATCTCAAGGTGAGAAGACAATGCTTACCTTGGGAAGCTTCCGCCTAGTCGCCATAGAACTTCTTCTTCTAAGGTCCAGAGTCGGAGCCCACTGGACCTGGTGAGGCAGAAACCTTGGACCTTGGTCGAGAGCTTGCCGCAACAACTGGAGTCACCTCAGTCGGGACCTCCCTTGGCTGGGAAGGACCTCTGTACCTGGAGCCCAAAGCTGGCACTAGGGTCAAGGTTAATTTCCTGTGGCTAGTGCCCCTTGCGGAAGCTGGCTCCGATGAGGGCTTGGCCGCCGAAGCTCTGCTTGGCCAGGGAGAAGAGGTTGCTTGATATGGAGCCGACATGAGAGAGCTCCCATCAGCATGTCTCAATTTCTTCTTCCAGCTGGAAGACTCGGCCGACTCCTTACCCTTGCCCTTGCTGGCGTCGTCAACCTTTTGGCTTAGAGTAGTGGTGACCAAGCTCTCCAAAGCCCAGGAATTGCAACCTCAGAGGTCCTACGCCTCTCCACCAGGCCGAGGTCATCGAGCTCCAGCATCCCCTTCGGAGCTCCCTCCTAACCTCCAGAACGATGTTCAGATGGAGGAATTCCGCCAGTGGGGTCAAGGCATCGCAAGTGATGGCTCTATGTTGAAACTTATGGAGATGGAGCTTTAAAGATTCATCATCGAAGTTGGTATGAAAATCGGCTTCTACCGGTTATGATCCATCTCACTGTTGAAGGCCCATGTGGGCCACTTCCTAGTCTTCAGCGGAGCCCACCTGTTCACCAGGAAGTTGCCGAAGACCATCTGTGGGGTCACTCCACCCTCTACGCATTGTTGGATCCTTGTCAGGATGGGCTTGTATGCTTCAGACAACTCCGAAACTTCATTCCAAGCATCGGTGTCGACATTGAGGAGTCTCTTGGGCAACTCCAACCTGTCATGCTCCTCCACAGCGATGACCACCCAGTCCTTCTTCCAGCTGTCCCACTTTCCGGAGGGGAAAGTCCTCAAGTACTTGAAAGGACAATTTTTGTGCTTCACGAAGTAGTAGAAGACGATCTACACTATCCCCTTTCTGGTAGTGTGGACTGTGAAGAAGGTCCGAAAGAGCTTGATGCAAGGTGGCACACCCACCCACATCTCGCAGAAGTGGAAAAAGGTTGTCACTAGCAAGAAGGAGTGGGGGTCGAGGTAATGAAGCTGGAGTCCATAAAAATCCAGCAGCATCGACAGAAAGCTTTAGAAGGGCGGGATCAGACCTAGCATGGCGTACGCCGAGAAGTAGACGATCTCTCTGGTGCACTCCTTCTTGAAGGGAAGCTTGCCGAAGCGGATCGCTGAAAGCATCTAGGCCCCCATGAGGTATGGTTTCGGTGATTAATGACAACCGTTGGATATCACTAATAAGTTTGTGGATGCAAGGTCTCACATATCACTCATCACACTTAATGGATTCTATATTTATATCATCTACTGCTTATTGGATACAATTGGAGACCCCTCAACAAACTATTTTACGAGGTCAATCGATTTTTATGAAGACTAAAAGAAAAAGCACATAGGTAAAAACTATTCCATAAAAATTGACAGCACTCGAGACTTGGTCGTCATCAAAAGAACATTTCAAACCAATGTCTAAGAGGTCACTCGAACAAATTCCAAAAGAATCACTTAGAACAACTCGAAGCAGACAAAATCAACTGACCAGATCATCCGATGTATCCAGAAAACACTACATCGGTCGAGTTGGCTTTGAGCAGAAGAAGACCTCAGTCTTGAGTATACACTGGATCATCCGATGATGAAGCAAGTGTTACATCGGTCGATCATTTCAGTAAGCAATTTCCCTGGACCAAGTGTAACACCGGACCATCCGATGTACAATTATAATACATCGGTCAATCATTCTAGTAAGCATTATTTCTGGACCATTCTGGATCAAGTGTCACCGGACTATCCGATGTACAGGTGTATACAACATCGGTCGATCAATGGTCATATCTGACACAGTGACATCAGCTAATTTTTATTCGACCGATGACAAATGAAGGGAGAACATCGGATCATCCGGTGTTTGCAGAACAGTGATGTCAGCCTACTTTTCCAACGGCTATTTCGTGGAAGCTGGCTATTTATACCCCTTCAACTAGTCATTTCGACAAGTCTTGATGACCAGAGCTATCCTACACATTACCAAGCATTCAAGACATTAAGCAACCTCTTCCACATCATTTACACCACTTGTATACCAAGAGATAGGCTAGAACTTGCTAGAGATGATGTTTGTGTGCTTCCATTCTTGGTGATTGGAGTCTCTAGTCTAGTGAGAGCAGTAAGGGAGTGTCTCTTGGTGATTGCATTCACCGTTTAACGGTCGGTGATTGGAGAGAGCCTTCCGGAGCTTGCCAAGTCGGTTGTGGAAGCCCGAAAGATAACTTGTACAAGGCTTGAGCTCCACCTTGCCGGAGATGGCGAACGGAGACTTTTAGTGAAGATCCCTGGTCTCGGTGACTTGGGAGTGGCTATACCCTTTGGTGGGTGCCACAACGTGGATGTAAGAAGGTGTTGATGATCTTGCCGAACCACGGGATAAATCACTGTGTCCTCGTGTCTCCTCGGGAATTTGCACACTCTTCCTTTCCCGTTACACTTATGCATTTCATATACCGCAAACTTATTATTCACTTGAAAGCATAGGTTCTTTGCATAGGGAATTGGGCTTTTAGTAGTTAAGTTTTTATTGCTTTAATTTTTGAAAAGAAGCCCAATTCACCCCCTCTTGGGCATTCGATCCTTACAATCGCGTTGTTGAAGGAGTCGTTGGACCACCCCATGTAGGTTTGGACCCTCGACAGATCTTCGTCGTTCTTGATCTTGCTGCGGAGAAGACCCAACTCCATCACTGCAATGTGGAGCAAAGGTTGGAAGGACTTTGCAAAAGTTGAGAGGCTTTGAGCGCAAGTTTGAATGAAAGCGTAAGGAGTCCTCAAACCGTGTAGGCTTTCCTTCTTAAGTAAGCCTCCACAACGCTTGGATGAAAACCGCGTTGGGATCAAGATTTTATTTCAAAATATTACCCCGTCAATGACAAATGGGCTCGGGTCCACTTCAGCGGAAGAGTCGAAGTTATCACATCAGGCGAACCGTTGTCATGAGGGGAAGTTGGAAGCCCGAGGGCGGCGGCCTGACAGGGTGCTCAGAACCGATACGATTTTCGTATTGGGAACCGACAACCTTTAATTGCGTGAGATCTGCACGCCATGGTCTCACCTGCCGCGTCAAGAAGAGCCACATGACGATGGTTTAACTACAAACCTTCATCACAACAGCCCATGAAAATACCTTTGAAGCCGCATTGCGGGAATCGAAGATGGCCCCACCTCTGGTAGAATAACTTCGCCCAAAGGATTTCTCCCAGAGGTGGGCCCGATGGCCACTGTCGATATCCTATGTACCGGGCACCCCACGATACCGCAAGTAAATTCACGGAGTTCCACCTGTCTAAGTTGAGGACCTCCGAAGGTTACACGTGTCCCGCAACATTGGACCCGCCTCCCTCGTTCGGGTAGCTCCGACACTGCCACATGTAACGCAAGGCCGGACCTAACTCCCTGTATAGGGAAGCTCCGATCATGTCACATGTCCAGTGGCCCCGAACCTAACCCTAGTAGAGATAAGCTCCGGTGCTGCCACGTGTATAATAGCTCCAAACCTGCCTCCCCACAGAGGGAAGCTCCAGAGCTGCCACGCGTCGAGCCTCCGGACCTAAGCCACAACGGGAAGACTGCTGGATCTCAAACGGTGCGGACATTCAAGGGGCAGTTAATTCAGCCTTTACAAGTCCTGATTACGTGTAATTAATGTTATGTTAACAACACACGATCAGAGAACTTTTTGTACCGGTAACGCCACAATTAAGACGCGTTATCACACTGTTAAATATACTTAATACGTACAAATCGTGTATTAGATAATTAAACACCGTCGAGATCACATGTCGGGTCAGGCTGACAATGTAATGGTCAGTCCTTGGACTATAAAAGGGTTGTACCGCACGGTACAAAGGACGAGTCCAATCAACCAAGCTCATACGCACACACTCATACAATCAACAACCACCCTGTGAAGTAGGATATTACGTTCAGGCGGCTCCAACCACGTAAAAGTCCTCACTGTCCCGTCCTAATCTTACGTGCGTCCCAACTGAATACGAATCTCTGTGGACCATGCTTTGTAGTATCGGGGGAAGTGTCGGTCCCACACTTCGACAATATGCTTTTTGTATGTGGTTGAAAAAAATAGAGTTTTCATAAAATTAGGATCGGATTCTGACTTCAAAACCTTACTAGGTCAACAAATCATCTCCGTTTTTATACGGTTTAGAAACTAACAATTTACTGCCACTTTGATCTGTAATAAATTACACCATCTCATATTGATGAACAGAGGGTGGTGGGTCCTTGGTCATCGGAGTATAACTCTACGCAAGTTAAATGAACAAGGCAATCACCTCACCTAAAACGATTTGTATCAAGCCGATCACTCAGATTCCTATTCAGGTCCTAAATGAACACTATACAAACAAAAATAAAAATAAAAAATAGAGATGACCCGCTGGCTCTGGCTGACAACGACGACGAACCTTCCTTCCATGCTGCTGCCCGGCCCAGAAAGATTATAAATACCGGCCCGGACCTGTCGCCCCGCTTTCAAACCCGTCGCGCACGCACCCACCGCCATCGGCAGCACAGCGCCAGCGAGGACCCCGGGGCGAAGGAAAGCGGAAAAAAAAGAACAGGTCCCCTCATTTCCGCCTTGCCTTGCGCCGTCCCCAACCTCTCGTCTCGCTCTGCGAAAAGGTGGAAGCAATCGCCTCCGTCTCCTCGCCTTCGCTTTTCCATTCCACGTGATTTGTTTTTTTTTTTCTCCCTTTCGGCGCCGTCCCTCACGATCAGATCGGCGCAGGTGAGCTCTCTCCCCCACCCTTCCGGTCCGGATCCGCCCCGCCGGCCCGCGTTTTCCCCGCGAGTCGTCGGTGCTTTTTTTTTTAGTTCCGTTTCCCTTTGTCTGGTCCCGCTGCCTCGGGACGGGTAGATCTACGCTCCTGGATTGGCTCGGCACGCTCGCGCGATGAGGGTGGCGGTGCCGTTGCGGTTTGGTGGGTGGGGGCGGAGTCCGATTCGGTGCTGCGTGGCTGCTTCGAGCTTGGTGGTCGGGCGATCGGTGCTGGGCCTGGGTCCCTGCTCTCGGTCCCTCGCCGGCTGTCGTTTGACGGCTGCGAGGGCGGTCTTCTGTCGCGGTGTTAGACGAGGTCGTTCGCGTGGTTGCCGTGTTCTGTCTCTGTTGGAATTTAGGCTTCGCTTGTGCAGGTCGTGACGATGCCGGGCCCGGAGCTGATCTACTAGATGCCTGAGTTTCTGTGGTGAATTTGTAATAGTGAATATCGTGCAGTGTTTTGCAGTTGGGCACGGACCAAGTTTGATTTTTGGTGAGTGGGGCGGCTTGTAGTTGTAGTAGCACGCCGTCCTGCATGATGTTGAAGCTTATGCCGTGTGAGCGTCAGTTATATTGTTCATCATATGTTATCCTGACTCCAGTGCATATCTGGTGTCGGACTTGGTTTCTAGGATATAATTATTGGGCACATTAATTTTCTAGTGAACGGTCTGAGCTGCAAATACTCAGACTCTTGGTGGTATTCTGTTTGGAAAGTAGCATTTGGTTTCAACTCAGAGCATTTAGCACCCACTGCATGCGATGTTCTTTGATGTGCTAGTTGGAGTTTAAAGTTGCTCGGTCTGAGGGGCCATGTATCTGGTGTTTGATTCAACTGTTGGCTGTTTTTTAGTTCTCTCAACGTCTCATATGATTTGAAATCTGCTTCGCAATATGCAGAAATGTGATTAATGCTGTTTTTTACAATAATATGTTCATAACATTTTACTTTGATGCATGTTAAAACAGGAGCAAGCCATGGCATCAAAACGTATCCTTAAGGAACTCAAGGACCTGCAGAAAGACCCCCCCACATCATGCAGTGCAGGTTCGAGTTATTGATGGAACTTTGTATAACTAGATAATTAGATATGATGTCACCAGACGTACATTCTCCACTGGGCAGACTCAAGTTCATCTCTCTGCCATGTTAACAGTGTCTTTTTCTGTCCTGTAATGTCTTCACATCTCATGGAGCTGCAAATTTCATTTCCGCATTGTCCAGGTCCTGCTGGTGAGGACATGTTTCATTGGCAAGCAACAATTATGGGGCCGCCTGACAGTCCCTATGCTGGTGGTGTTTTCTTAGTGAACATTCATTTCCCGCCAGACTACCCCTTCAAACCTCCGAAGGTTAGGATTTAGAAGATGTATCGTATTTACAAACTCCCAAATTATCTTGTTATAGTTTGTTAGTCCTTCATATACTTACTTTAAGACACAACTCTTCTCTTTCTCGGTCAAATGACTTGCGATAGTCTACCTTGAGTAGGACCATAGGGTCTTATGTTTGTGGCGAAAAAAAAGATAAGTGGTTCTGTCTTGAATGTGGTTCTAATGATTATCAGGTGTTATGGTAATTGCCTTCTCTGTTTTTAAACGGTTGTTACCTCCTTATCCCAAGCTTTAGTCATTTCATTTGCGGGCATAAACATTTAAAATCTTATTCCTGATGCTGCTGATACGCATGGTTGTCTGCACCATATTCCTTTCAGAATTATAACTTGAATATATTCAGTGTTATCCTAAATCTAAATGGCAGTAAACAGTCATCATAACACGTTTAAACGATAAACATGAGACAATTTTGTTGGTTAGGGCCTAAATGGTTGACCCGTTTAAACGGTTAACAACCGTCTAAGCGATATGCCGATATAGACGGGGTAAACAAAATGGGTCTAGAATGGTTTCAGATGTCGTTTTGGCCGTCTACAGGACCGTGTATGGAATGGGACAGAAAAAAGATTGGGATTATATAATAGAATACTAGAGTTTGGCGGCCTCTTATTGTATCGCTCTCACCACTTCACCAGAGCCGCCGCCCAAGTTGCGTCGCTTGCAGGCTGTCCTGAGCCCCATCTCACTCTCACACGTATGTAGAAGTGTCGGCATCCTCGAGCTCCATCCCGCCTGTGTGTGGCCATCAAAGTGTCGGTGTTGTCCAGGTTCATCCCATCCTAACAGGACCGTTGAAGCGCCGACGACGTCCAAGCTCATTTTAGCAATGCACCTGTCGAAGCGCCTTGTCGTCCAACCTCATCCTGCCTGCGCATTGTTGTCGCAGTCACCGCTGTGGACAGCGCAAGCACCTAGCAGTGCCCAAACGTCGTCGTGCCCTTCCCCACCATCAACACGTCGCGCCATTTTTCGAGCACACCGGAACTGTCTGCCACCAGGCTTGTACAAGACTCCCTCCAACCAGTCTTGGTGGCTGATTTGAATGGAGTTGTGGAGTAGAGAGAGCAGGGGACAACGGGGAGTGGTAGGGATGATGAATGGATGAATGTTGCGCTAAGCATATAAGGAAAAGGGTATCGTGTTGAGTGGATAAGGAAACAGATACGTGAAAAAATGGGCTTGCTAATGGGCCGGTATAGCCCAGTACCTACCTTTTCTTCTTCGTTTTTTCTCCTTTCTTTCCTTTTCACCTGCTGCAAGGAGTTACAGTAGCAAACTGTTTTCCCCGTCTAAACGCTTTCTAAATTTGTTTGGACTGTTTAAACGTTAAATGATGGGTCACTGGCTGTTTAGTGTTTACCATGTACGATTTTACTGGATACATTTGGTACGACCGAGATTGAAAGTCCATCCAGATAAACGTTTCATGAGATGGCTTATCCTTCGACATAAAGAAAATGTATATAATATCCATCTACATCCACAACAACATGCTTTTGTCTATTTTATTTAGTGTTCTCATTCGTACTTCTTTTGAACCATTTGAGTCAATGACTTCAGTACTTTCCTGGGCATGTATGTGGTGCAGTAATTATTATTAGGATTGCTTGTTTACTTTGAATGCTATGCATTTTTTCATGTTTATTGAATGATCTTTGTTCTCCCTTCTTTAGGTGTCTTTCAAGACAAAGGTCTTCCACCCCAATATCAACAGCAATGGAAGCATATGTCTTGATATTCTTAAAGAACAGTGGAGCCCGGCATTGACGATCTCTAAGGTCATCCTAGTCACTCCTTCTCCATTTGTGCATATACTCTCCTTTTATGTTTGAACTCTGCTTAATACAACAAGAGCAACAGACAAAGCCCTTTAGTCCCAAGCAAGTTGGAGTAGGCTAGAGATGAAACCCAAAATTTAGTCTGTAAATAAAATAAGGCAGGAAATCCATAGATATGACATGTCCTAAAGATGAAAATGTTGCTGCCATTTAGATTCGGAAAGTGGAGCCCTGGTAGATTAGTAACGGAAGAGTCCTAGATGGTATCAGGGTGTAACCTGCTATATAAAGCTAGCATGTTATTGTAATAGGAACCCCTCATAATTGTTGATTTCTCTCACTGGATTTCCATGCATCCTTTTAAAACACCGAGTTAAATGCCCAATTTCTGCATAATAGGAGTAAAATGTCTGATGATATCAGTAGCATCATTATTGCTATTATATAAGTGCTTGCCCCAATCTTCATAAAATCTAAATCATTAAAAAATTTTGGTTTTATATTTTGGCAACTAATAAGCCTTGGTAAACACATAGTTGGATAAGAGCTCTTATGACCCTCTTAGAAGCATTAGTTACATGTCATGTCATGTCCATATATACTACTGTGTTTTATTTTCATTCGGCTTAACATGCACATTAGTGGTAGTGTCTCTACTCGTGTCCTGAGGTATTGGGTCCGAACCAGTCTCTCTGTAAAAGCAGGGGTAAGATCTGTGTAGAAATAACCCTTCCCTAAACCCTATAATGTGTACTGTGTAGGAGCCTTCAGCACTGGGTATACCCTTAATCATACACGTTAGGTTTTGTTGGACATTTTGCATTACCCCTGTGAAAGTGTCTTAGTATTACTCCCTCCTTATTCTTTTATTTGTCGTTCCTGACAAAGATGTGAACTAGAAATGAACTTAGACATGTTGTCTGAACGACAATTAAAAAGAGGAGGGAGTATCTTGGAGCGCTGATGTGCTGTTTATTAAGGTTTCTTGCTTTAATGCTCCAGGTCTTGCTCTCCATCTGTTCCCTGCTGACTGATCCCAACCCGGATGATCCTCTTGTCCCTGAGATCGCCCACATGTACAAGACGGACCGGCAGAAGTATGAGACGACAGCCCGCAGCTGGACGCAGAAGTATGCCATGGGCTAAGGAACGCCTTGGCCAGTATAATGCTGATAATTGGTGTATCGTCTCAAAAAATTGTTTATGGTCGATTGCTTGCCTCGATTTGTTGCCGGTTGTGTACCCCTGATCCATCTAGGTCAATGTTGGCCGTTCGTGGTTGTCATTGTAAGTGATGGTCGGACATGCATGGCTACTCATCACCTGTGCTTGTCGGGAAACCTTCCTTATGGTTGGTGATGCTACTTGGTATTCATCGAAGACGTTTATTTCTTTGCCTGTTGCTGTCACGAGTTCCCGGGGGTCATCTGTTCTTCATAAGTTCAGGTCTGTTGGTGGCGGGATACATATGCCCTCAGAGATTCGGGTATCTGTGAATGTTTGGGCTGGGTGTATTCTACTTGAAACTGGATGCAACTACCAGATGAACTGGTGGTACCAAAGTCGTATTGGCCACAGATGCCTGAGCGCTCTGAAAATTTACTGGCGCAGGGTTAACGTCATGAGCTGTTCAACAGATTATTTTGCCAACGCGTTCAGCATTTAATCATCTACAGTAAACGTGCACACTCTTCCGATTGCAAAATACGCGAGGTTGACCCTTTAACCGGGCACCGCATTTCAGTGATGACAGCCGCCGCGGTGCACGTCGGAAATTTGGAATTTTTTTATTGATATATGATTTCTAAACATTTTTAATATAAACAACACATAAAATGAAAAAGTTTTAAAACTGGTCTACTTTCGTATGTGTCATGGACGAAATTCAAATTTCGTATGTGTCATGGACGAATTTCGTATGTGTAAGAACGAAATTCATTTTAAGCTGGCGCAGGTATGTTTTATTGAGTTTTGAATCTCATTTTATGAAGCTTTAGAGTAAGAATTTGAAAGTTTTTCTATAATACAAAATGTAGAGTACATTGTAAAGTTATTTATGCAATGAGGAACATATTGTTGTAGTATTGGGAATCAAAAGTTATTGAATATTGAATTGTGTAATACGATCACAATCATTCAGTTTATGTGATCGTAATATCAACTTTGAAAATCAATATCTCTCAATTCAATGGACGAAATACATTGGAAACCTATTCCGTAGACTCACCAAAACTAATAATATAATTTATGATCAGACAGTTTTTAGCAATTGTAACTCTAGATATTTCAAAACTAAGTTTCAAAACTCAATAAAACATATCTGCACCAGTTTAAAACGAATTTTATTTTTGACACATACGAAATTTGAATTTCGTACATGACACATACGAAACTTAAATTTTGTCCATGACACATACGAATGTGGGTCAGTTTTGATTTTTTTTTATTTTATGTGTTATTTATATTAAAAATGTTTAAAAATCGTATATTAATAAGAAAAATTCCGGAAATTTGCCTCGCCTCCTTCCGTGACGTCCCAAGGCGCAGCGGCCGGGCTCGGCACGTTCGGGTGCGACATTTGTGGCCGCAGCAGCTGCTTTTCCCAGTGATGGCCACCGTGCCGGTCTGTCACCGCCTGGTTATCTGCCGGAAAAGAGTGGTCGCTCCTGCTGCTCCTGCTCGTCTCCTTTGTTTCGCACAGAATTGCGGGCCTCGAACGACAAAATGACCGAGAAGTAAAAGAGGCTGGCTAAATTTGGATTTGCACGATCAATGGGAAGTATTAAAAATATGATTAGTTATCAAAATTATATTCAAATGCATAAATGTTATTCTTTTCAGATCTTTTTATTTGTCACCGGTTAGCTTAAAATAAACTAGTCCGTGACAAATAAAAAGATCCAGAAAAAAGTATTATATTACATGTCTCATGCTATTAAAATAATAAAATGACTTGTTACGCCTATGTAGTCCCGGCAAAAATTATGATCAAAATGTTGTGTGGTAAATTATATAAATCACTCATATGAACAATAAATGACTATTAACCATTCGGATGAGTGGCAAATGTTGAATTTGACCGGTTTGCACGGTGGTGGCCTTTTCCTTGTCCTGCCTACCAAGCCCCAAGCGCTCCCATCCCATCGCAATTTGCACCCCTATTTTGACGGCTTTAACCCGGCTGCTATTAGCGAGAAGGGCGGTTCTGTCAACGTTGCCAAGGAGCGCTGCACCGGTAATGGCGGTGGCTCGTTCCCTTCCATAGTCCCGGCGCCAGCCACCCTACGCGCCAGCTGGCCCCCGCCGGGGTGCCGTCGTCCTCCACCGCGCGCGCTGGCTGCTCTCCGGCCGCGTCCGATCGACCGGAACGTGAACCCCCGGCGTTTCTTCATCTTTGCAGAGGTATGCGTGTATCCTTTCTGCCAATCTCGTGTTTCTGTTTTACCAAATTCAGAATAGATTACACTCATTATCATGCATAACCAGTTTTGCAATTTGTACTAGGAGAAACTAAAATTCATGAGCTGCAAATAATAGTTCTCATGGCTTATGTGTGACTAAAATTTTTTCTTCTTCAATTTTGCTCTCTCTCTCGGGTTGAATTAGAAGTCTTGCATTCTAAAAGATCTAATGTCTTGAGCGTGATTAATCGTCCTCATAATTGTTTGTTTTACGCCTAGGTCTCTCCGATTTTGGTGGGTGTGATTTCTGATCACCAAATCCATTTCACCATTTTTTCTTTAGTCCCGAAATAAGCATATTAATTATAGTTTGAACATTGATTGTAAACTTCAGAGTAACATCTATACTTTTTCCTGTCGGTTTGTTGCCATTATATTGATACCCCCGCTAAACTTGTAATTGTTTTCTCCATCAGCAGAGAATCATCATCCGGACATCCTGACGCGTTAGCTCCAACCCATGGGGTGCTGTGGAAGCGTAAATTCCCTCTTGCTACCCCAGTACAATTTTGCTCGTCACATCATGCATTGTCATTCCGTTTCGTTTCATTTGATATGCTTGCCATTGCAGACACAGGGTTCTGCTACGAAGAAAATACAACCCGCACAAAACAAAGCTCCAGCCCTTTGCAGCTTGCAGGTAGTGGGTGTCTGATTCAGTAACTTTGTGTTTTGCAGAGTGAAGTAGATGCCGAGGAACACTTGGACTACAGCTCCGGAAACGTGACTATCATACCAGATCGCAGGTGTTGGGAGAGGAAACTAGAAGAAGCGACTGAACTTGGGCAAACCGTAAGTATCCAAGCTGAGGAGTACTAATCAACCTTTATAAATAAATTAACATTCAGATACTCCTTGCGGGTTGTGACGTGTGACACTAGAACAAGTGATGTTCATGCAGGCTAACCGTGTGCTGACATGTCCACCTGCAGATTGTTGTAAAGTTCAGCGCGACTTGGTGTGTACCGTGTAGGAATGCTGCTCCACTGTTCGCTGAGCTTAGTTTGAAGCATTCTGATCTTGCTTTCTTGTCCGTGGATGTCGACGAATTGCCGGTACATCAATTATCGATCCACGTTTCTTCCCATTGTTTTCTATTCCTCTTCTTGGTCGTCCTCTTCCTTATAACTTTAGCAAAAAAAAGTTAAATCTAGCTGCCACTTCTTTGAAAATTGTTCCGTAGGAACTGGTTACGGAATTCGACATACGCGCAACCCCGACGTTCATCTTCATGAGAGACAAGAAGGAAATCGACAAGCTGGTGGGGGGCAACCAGGCAGATCTCGAGAAGAAGTTCGATCCTTATTGCCAGCAGAAGGACTGTCAGTAGATCATTCATAAAAAGACACATTTCCAGTGAAACGGCAGCGTCAGTGTTGTACAACCAGCTGATGAACCCTCTGTGTCTGGTGAATCCTTACATTAGGTTCGAGGAACTAATTGACCGACGGAAGTAGGATTTCTGTCTAGTATAATGTGCAGCTCGGATGCACCTGGGCTGGTGTAAAGTTAGCTAGTGTTTGAAACTCTTCATCACATTGTTTATCAAGCAATCCCGTGTGCAGAACAGAAAATCGTAAGACCAGTCATCGGATGCCTCCGTCTTGATCCTTCTCACATGAGTGGTCGCATAAAGCTGGAAAATGCCGATGCCATTGCTGGGCGTTGCACGCCAAGAACTCAGCAATGTACAGTGAACAATGGCGGACTTTGATCGTGTACTGTAGTTATTGTAGAGTCTGTATCTACCCTGCATTCCCAGCCATGAGCCATGGATGGATAGTGCTACTTGCTGAGCGAGAGCTTGGACAGGACGGCCGCGGCCTGATCGCCACCCAGGAGGAAATACGGGTGGCGCAGAGCGGCGGCCGCGGAGAGCCTGCCCCGCCCGTTATCGGCTCTCTGCGAGTTCCCGAGTCGAGGTCAAGGATCTGCAGGTCCGGCCTCCGCCGCGTGGTCTGCCGCCACCGGTTGAGGTCGTACCCGGCGGACCTGAGCTCGGCGTTAAAGTTCTTGAGCCCTGACTGCGTCCGCAGCGACGGTATGGGCATCTGCATCAGCACTATCCCCGCCGAGTACATGTCGAACAGGTCCGGGTGGTTGAGCTGCATTGCATGAACAGAGCTAGCGGTCAGTGGCAGATCAGAGAAAGAAGTGAGCTTCTAAGCAGTGACAACGGTGGTCAACCTGCCAGAGGATGGGGGAGAGGATGGCGGCGATGGGCTCCGGCGGCGGCTGGGGCGTCTCCTCGGGGAGGACGTAGAGCTCGGGCGGGCAGTAGTCCGGGTCGAGGAGGGTGCGGTCGGGGACGTAGTTCTTGCCGATGAGGAGGTCCGTGGCGGCGCCGAAGTCGATGAGCTTCACCTGCCCGCGCCGGGTGACGACGAGGTTGGAGGGCTTGATGTCGCGGTGCACGATGCCGGTGCTGTGGATGCGCTTCAGCGACGTCACCAGCTGCCGCATCGCCTGCTTCACCACCAGCGCGCCGCGCTCCAGCGTGCCGAGCCCGCGCAACGTGCGCCCGAACATGAGAGACTCCAGGTTGGACGGGAAGCCCCGGTCGCTTAGGTAGTTGGCCAGCGTCCTGTCACCCTGTGAACCAGAGCTTGTCAAGTCTTTTTGCTTCTTACAGTGTTCAAACTTGGGTAACTAATTGTGTATTCATCGCGCAGCCGTGGATACTGAAGATACCTCGAACTTCCAGACAAGCCATTTGCCGCCCCTGACGAACTCCGACTTGGTCTTGTCGGCGACGAAGCTCCCCAGGAACTCGGCGCACGATTCCGGCGCCGCCCTCGCCACGCGGTAGTTGAACCACTCCTCGTAGTCGCCGCACTCCTTCGCCCCCACGGTCCCCACCTTGATCTGAAAACGATCGAACTCGCATCGATCACCGTCTCACCGGCGATCACAGCAGTCGTGTACTTATACTACAATCGACCTGCGCGCTGCTTGGTTTCAAAAACAAAAAACCTGCGCGCTGCTTAGTTACCTTACCTTCTTGAGTATGACCTTTTCGTTGTACCTGTCGTCCATCTGGAGGCTCGTCCTGGCCCGACCGGACCGCTCCTCTACGACGGTGCCGTCCCGCGGCACCACGGCGCCGGCGTAAACCACCCCGAAGGAGCCCTCCCCGATGCGCTCCCCGACCACGAAGTCGCTCATCTTGAGGCTCCGCCGGCCCAGCGCGCTGTCCAGCGCCACCTGCAGCGGGGCGAACACGTACGCGTCCACGGCGCCGCTCAGCACCCCGGGCCGCGCCGTCAAGTACAGCCACGCCGCAGCCAGGGACCCGAACAGCGCGTCTCCGGCCGCGCGCACCGCCGGGTTGGACGCTTCCAGGTGCAGCAAGCTCAGGAGCTCGTCCGGGATCACGGCCGTGCCGCCGGCGCTGCTGGACGCGTCCAAGCCCATGAGCTCGTTCGGGACCGTGGCCGCGGCATTGGTCGCGTCTCCGACCGCCGGACCGGACGGGTCCAGTTGCAACGCGGTCACAAGGTCGTCCGGAATGGCAGAGGAGCCCACGTCGCTTGCTTCCGGGTCGGACGGGTCCGCTCGCAGTGAGCTCTTGAGCTCGTCCACAAGGGACGCCCAACCATCGTCCGCCGCGCCGCACTTGATGATCAGCCTCTGGTTATGACGTCTGAAGCCCAAGCCGTGCGGGTGGAAGGCGGGGTACTTCTTGGCGAGAGTGGCGTGGGGTCGGAGGGAAGCGGCCATGGCGGGGAGGGTGCTCTCACTCTCATCCCATGGGAGACGGTCCCGAGCTGAGGACGGTGGACGGAGCCGAGCAGCGGCAGACAGCCGGGGGCGCTTAGTGGAATAGGGAGGTTAGACCATCCGCAACGGTTTCCTCTAAAACTTAATCTATTCCTCTATACTTCCAGTATATCCTCTATACTTTCAGCATTTCACTCTGGACACTTACTCTAGACTTCCAGTAATCTACTCTATATTTCCAGTCCAGTAAGCTTTACAGTGAACCACTGCGGATGGTCTTAGGTTGCGAGACGTGCTACGTGGCAGGCGTCGGCTTGCAACGTTTGATATCCAGATGGGAGATGGGTTGACGGAAAGTTACGAATTTTATGTTCTGTTGGGCTGAATGATTTTACCCCTTAACTATACACTAGAATCTAATTCACCTTACAAACTATAAAACCGGGTAAATATCACTTCAAACTATTCAAAACCGGGTACTTTACCCTTTAACCTGGTTTTTATGGATGGTTTTGCCATATCAGCATCCTATGTGGCGCTCCCTGCATGTGATTCAAAGTGGGGCCCATGCGTCATTGAATACAAAAATCAGTAGGCCTTATCTCTATCGGAGCCGAGTCCACTAGCCACCGCATTCTCAAAGATGCAGTGGCCGCCTGTCGCGGCAAGGAGGCGGGGGCGCTTGAGGATGTCGAAGACGTCGCCCCAGGCGGCATGCTCAACGAGGCCAATATGGGGCTCCACGACTTGGAGGGCAGGGAAAGAGGATGCTTCATCCACTTGGCGGATCCGGTCAGATTGTAGGATAGCGCGGCGAGCTCAGTGAGGACGAGCACGGTGCCGCTTGGGCCGGCAAGGACGGTGTTGTGGCGCACCCATGCGGATCCGAGCGGGGGCAGGAGGCGGTAGGTGGCGGGTGCGCGTGAGGAACTGGGTAGAGAGGGCCTCATGAAAGAGGCGCGAGACGAGGTGGCAGAAGACGGCGTCGCAGAGGTGGAGGCGGAGCAGGACGTTGGTGAGCGCGTCTGGTGGCAGGTGGTGGATCGGGTGCGTTGGGGAGGCGTCAGCGGGCAAGTCGAGGCGCGTCTATGGGAGGCGCCTTCTCTAGTGGTAGCAAGAAGCTCCGCGGAGGCGGGGAGGAGATGACGGAGGACGAGGTCACGCGGGTCGCCGGGAGGATGTGCGCCAACGGCTCGAGCGCGGCAGCGTGCCTCCATATGCAGCAGGGGCGGAAGGGCACCAACCAGGACGCCATGCTCGTGTGGGAGGTGAGCTAACCATCTTTTCTTGCTCGATGGTTTTCTCCGGTTGGTTGTGACATTTCCGAGCCTTGGTTAGTGGTGCTGCTCGTTCCGTCAACGATCCCTTTTCCGCCGTGTCTCATGGTTTTAGAGCGTTGAATGATCACAGTTGGGCCCCACTTTCAATCACATGCAGGGAGTGCCACATAGGATGTTGACATGGCAAAACCACCCATGAAAGACGATCATCATTGCTGGTGGTATTCCCTCCTAACCGTGGCTTTCGGCGGAGGAGCGTCCCTTGAGAAGGGATGGGAGCGAAGCCTACGTTGATCTATGAGACCTCGTTCTAAAGTGCTTTCCAAAAGAGCACTTCCTACTTCAAGCTTTGAGCAAGGTGAGTAGGTCCATGAAGAAGTCTCCAGACGTCGTGGCCCTTTTCTCGAAAAGACATGTAGAAGCAGACCCCGCGGGCAAAGGAAACAAACCACCTCCTCCGGCTAAAACAAAGGAAATTTAAATAACCTCGCTTGGTGCAAAATCCGAGAGAAGAACCATTATTTCGGATACTCTGTCACTCTCAAAGATAAGTATCCCAACACACGTACGATCCGGCTTCCCAAGTCTTCCTTTCATTGTGAAACGTTGGTACTCACTAGTAAACCAAGAGCATTGAGTACATGCCCTTCTTCCTGTCACAAGTGAACTTCCTAAACGGCATCTGCTGGACGGCCTACACGCTCATCCGCTTCGACCTCTACCTCCCTCACGGTCAGTATCGTCCATGAACCCAATCTCCTCATGCATGTTCAGTAGCATTCACCTCCGATCCCGGTTGAATCTCGAGCCGCAACTATCAACTACTATTCTAGCACCCAGCTGTGCCATGTGTTTATTCTATTCTGCAGGTATTCCTTTGAATAACTTATCTTTTCAGGTAAGACAATTTGAAGATTTAGGTTAAGGAGTAAAGTATCCGGTTTTGAATAGTTTGGGGTGCTATTTATCTGGTTTTATAGTTTGGAGGGTGAATTAGACTCTAGGGTATAGGTAGGAGAGGTAAGTAGACTTTTTCCTTTTACATATGGCTCTGTCTATTTGTCAGACGTATGAAATTTAAGAAAATTTTAGGCATCGAGTAATTAGCAACCAATTACCGTTATTAATCACTAATTTTGTAATTAATCATTAATTCTATAGGTTAATCAATTACAAAATTTTTGTTTGATTATTTTGCAATTAACATAGCCCTACATTACGAATTAACAATTACAATCATTCAAATTACGATTAACAACTAATAAAATAAAAAATTAGCGGTCGGATCTGGTAGCGCCGCCGCCGCGCCACCGCCGCGCTCCTGCGCCGCCGAGCCGCTCTGTCAGGCCGCCGTTGAGCCACGACATGTGCCCTGCAACGCCGCCGCACTGCGCCATCGGGCCGCCGTCGAGCCGCGCCATGCACTCTGCTTCACCGCCGCGTGATGCGCCACCGCCGTCTCGGAGAAGCTCGCCGCCGCTGTGCCCGGATAAGCTCGCTGCCGCGCACCTTCGCCGCCCCTCGCTCCTGCCGCCATTGAGCGCTACTGGATCGAGTCGGGAGAAGAAGAGTGAGACAGGGGCGTGAGGTACTAGGTAACTCGACTCCATACGAATCTTGAAGCTCATCGAAGGGTTCATATCGTCCCCTGAAAGGATGAGAGTTTTCAAGCATCTGAAAACGAGTACTTTTATGTATTTATGGCCTGATGGCTACTGGGCCTGAAAGCAAGTGAAAAATTTGGTCCAGAACTAATAGAGCCTGTAAAATTTCCCTTCTTTTCCTCTTAGGAGGATCTCCTTCCACTGTTTGTTGTTAGATTTGCTCTCAGATCTGTACATATTAAGAATCTGTTAACATGATAGATTATTTTGCCATCAGAACCTTACTCTCGCAGCTACCAAGTGTCAAACTATACGTTTATAATCCCTCTATTTCAAAATACTTATCACTTAGGATAAGAATTTTAGTTCATTTGAACTAAAAGACAATAATTTTAGTTCATTTGAACTAAAATTTTCTCCGAAACGACAAGTATTTTAGGATGGAGAGAGTATCACTTTTTCTAACCATAATGAAGCTGTGCTCTAACTTGCTAATGAAGTAATGTGACCTCTTCCGGTACTAGTAAAATATTTCGTTGGATGGTTACTGTATCTTTGCTGGCTCAACCGCTCAAAAACGTAGACTTTCTCGGTGTTGTTCCTATTCCTACATCTTCCGTTGCTTTCAAGTTTCGAAAACCCAACAAGGCCACAACCAGGTCTGAAATGCGAGAACCCCGGCATCCTGAAATCCACTGAACATTCCCCCAGAGCCTCGCTAGTATGACCAAACTCTGAACCTTTCGTAGGAAAAACTGCGACGACGATATGCAGTCAGGGGAGATGAAGGAGCGATTCGGCCGGTACCCGTACTGCCGCGCCATGATCTGCCAGAGCCGCGACGCCGCCGTGTTCTTCTGCAGCAAATGTCGCAATCCGATCAGAGGTGCTGGGTTAACCCTGTCGTTGCAGAGCAACGCGATGCTTTTGATCTTCCCATGTCCGTGGCCTGACGGCGTGCTGCGCGCCATTGTTTCCTTTTCCTGCATCTGCGCTGCAGGCAAGAACCCAGAGCCGACGGATCAAGCCGAAAGCAGGATCGGTTTTGGGGTCAAAGCTTCCCATGAGGAGGCTTCGTTTCTCAACGTCGACGACGGCGACCAGCCCCCGTCGCTCAGCAGCTCCGGAAAGGTCGCACCTGCTGCACGTTCCTCGTCACCATACGGAGGATTCCGTCCAGCTCGGCGCGTTCACCCTCTGAAGAACCATGTCGCCAGTCGCAGCGCTCGATTTGACGACGGCACCGTGGACTCGAACGAGCAAGATGAGCTCCGGCCGTTGGCTCGACGGACGAGGCACCCGTGGAGCTCCGACTCCAGCGTTCTGCGTAGCGGCGTATTTCCGCCCACGGATTCGGATGAGTTCCCTCGCGCGGGGAATGCGCGCGAGCGGTTGCGGTTGCCGTCGCCGCAGGCGAGACGGCGATCTCTCTCGGGCGCGGAAGAAGAGTTCGAGACAGGAGGAGCCGTTCGGCGGTGCCGGATCGCCGCTGGCGGACTCGGCCGTGTTCCGCCGAGACCTGCTATTCGCGCTGTTCAAACTCCGCGGCTTGCTCGCCGCCATCGAACCGGCATTCAGCCACGCGACAGCCGCGGCGCGGCGCGACGCCCGCTTCTTTCGTAGGACGGAGTCGCGTCTCGCGCGGGCGCTGCTTCCCCTCAAGGAGAGCGGCGGCGTCGGACTCGGACCCTCGCGGTCGTCCACCAGCGGCCGCGGCCACGGGGAGCGGCGGCGGAAGGGCCGCCGCTGCCTTCCGGTCCTGGGCGGCGCGCCATTCGTGGTCTGCGGCGGCTGCTTCGAGCTGCTGCGGGCGCCAGCGACGGCCGCGCCGTCGCGGAGGAGGAAGGTCGCCGCGATGCGGTGCGGTGGCTGCGACGACGTCCTCGAGTTGACGGTGCCCACTACTGTTTCGACTTTCGAGCTGGGCACGCCAAACGCGGACGCCTCGGCCGCTGCACGTCGCGTTGGGTCATAGCTCGCCGAGCCCGCTTCTGCAAAGCCGGCGCTACTGATCTGAGCATTCACCGTGTTCAAAAATAAAACAACGTGGTAGATTCACCTGTCATCTTGAATTGTTGAGATTTTTACACTCCTCGTTTTGCATTATAGTCCAAATTATTTTTCCGGTTACCTGCAAAAGAAAAAAAATCCCGACGATTCTGGTTGAATCCGAATTTCAAACGGGTATATCGTTTTTTTCCCGTCAGAATGCTCACAGGTAGCGCGGGCATGGATGCCATGTTCTATCCTGCTAACAGCCTGATGGCCCAACTTTTTGGGCCTCTTGTTACACAGTCTACAAAGGTATCAGCCCATATTTTGCTCCCATCTCGGCCCATGAACTACGACTAATCGTGCCCAAGCCAGCCCAGCTCTATATAAAAAGCCGGTGTCCTAGCCATGGCTCCACTCAACCCGCGACAATGCCGTCGTCGCCGCCATCATCTTGCAAAAAAGGTCAGACTCCAAGCTCTTCGCAGTTTCCTCATCCGCTCTTCTCCACCGCTTCGTTTCTGCAATTGAGCAGCTGGTCTGTGGTCCTTTCCATTCACATTTGCTGGCTCTTGTCCGCCCTCCTCTTTTTCCTTTGTTTCCCTGTTAGATCTGGAAAGGGAGGTGTAGTTACGTGGTGCTTGATATCACACGGCCAACGCCGCAGCTCTCGTGCACTTTCCTAGACCGCAAGATTTTTAATGCTGGCTGGCCGGTGCCAGTGATCCTCCAGTTTGGCTTTTGTGTGACACTGTCGATCTTCATGAACAAATCTGACCTTTCTAATCTCTTCACTTAGTTCACTACATACAATTCAGTATCCGAAAGCCTGGAAATCATGGGTATAAGATGTTTGATCCACACTAATGGGAAAGCTCAATAGCACCGTGGCCGCGAACGAATTAACTGCGATGCGGCTTCTTTGCAGGAGCAGGCCGCGAACATTGGTCATGTAGCCAGCCCCGCCCCAATTATAACATTGGGCCTTTTTTTCGAAAGGCCCCAACTCATTAGGCCTTTCGTTGTTCATTAGGCTTCTGCCCAGAATGTTGTCTGAACTCTTGGCCCATGCCTGATGGTCAAAGCCCAAAAAGGTTAGCTGCCTCGGCTTTGTTCGGCCTTGTTTGGGACGTGCTGCCGTGCTGGGCTGAGTTCGACCGAGTTTCTGACATCATTCAGTCCTGATTTTTTTATTTTAGTATTATTAATTTATTATTTAATATTAATAACGCCCATTTTTTTTCTTCAAAATTAGCATCCTGTCGTCCACACTATGGACGGTAGGTCCACGTGGCCTAGTAGCCGTCCACAGAGGACGACGTGGCAACCATGCAAGCAGGGAGCCGTCCACACCGTGGACGGCAGACCCTCGTCTTGCCGTCTACAACGTGGACAGCTTGCCTGGTTATCAAATACCCTTTGTCTCTTCTATTTTTATCATCAATTTAAAAATAGTTAAAAACAATTTTTGAAAATGTTTTTATAGAAGTAAATGTAGTACACTTTGTTGTTATTTCGAAAAAATGACTTATCTAAAATTTGGTTAACAAGTGAAATGTTATGTGCATTTGAATAACGCACTAGGATCACATAGTTGAAACTAAGTAAGTTTGCCTCTATCGTATTCAAATTTTGACAGTTACTTAAAGATAATTCGGAATATATTTGAAAGTGCATCTAGGCATCCCTTGTGAGTTTTGATTGATTTATGACAAACAAATGAGATCCTAACCAAATTGTTGAGATGAGCGCATATTTTAATAAAATTATGAAGAAAGCACAAAAAGAAAGGAAAGTGAGAAATCAAGTTGAAAAGAGCTCAAAAGATGAATAGAATACTCTTTGTGTATGGAGTGTGTTGGAGAAACACACCCCAAGAGCTCAAGCAAAAGAAAACACCCTCACTGCACAAGTTACACAGGTCCGGACTAATCCAATATTCTCCAGACTAATTCGATATTCTCTCTGTCCAGAATCGGGACTTGTCCGCAACAGACCAGTCCGATAAAGTCTGAACTAGTCCGATAATCCTTCTCATCGATATCGTACAAGTTCGATATTCCACAGACTAGTACAGAATCCCCATTGACCAACATCGGACAAGCCCCCCAAATTTCAGACTTGTCCTTAGCCCCTCAAAATTTCACGACATCGAACTAGTCCGATAACCTCTCTGACTAAAATCGGACAAGTCCTCCAAATGCGGACTTGTCCTCAATTCACTAAGGGATTCACCACGCCGAACTATTCCAATATGTGCCGGACTAGTCCGAACATCTCGAGAGACAAAATCGTACTAGTCCGCCTGTTGTCGGACAAGTCCGATAATTCAGAACACTTAGGGTTTCCCACACGCCGCACACCGGACTAGTCCGGAGTCCACCACAGACTAGTCCGGACTTTGTAAACTCTAACGGTAATCTTTGGAAACCCTAGTATAAATAGAGGTGCACGGCCCCTAATCAAACACTCTCGACCCCCTGCACCGTCAGACCTTCCAAGAGCCTAGAAAACACGTCTCTCCACACAATCCAACGCATGAAAGATCAAATCCTTGAGGATTAACCATATATCAAAGGAGAGACACGTTCTTCACGTCTTGAGCTCTTGGGTTTGATTCTCTCACACACTTTCACTGTTTTGTTGCATACTTTTCGAGTGTGTTTGGTGGTGTTTCGATTTGTAAATTTTGGGGAGCCCTCAACTTGTGAGAAGACCCCTTTAACACGGTTATTTACCCCCTTTGTGATTAGTGGAAGAGAATCAGCCTCCGTGGCGATTCGACGAGGGTAGGGTTGGTGAAGACCCGGTCCTCCGTTGGCTCCTCAACGTGGACGTAGATTTCCTCCGTGGAATCGAACCACGGGATAAAATCGTTGTGTCATTTGCTCTTGTTCTTACTATTCATTAAAATCTAGGGTTTGCTCAATCTTGTTCAAGTTATGTTAAAACTTTGAAACTAAAAGTTAACTTGTGCCACATCTAGTTTTACTGAAGCAATACATTCAAGTTACAACTCAATTTCCGCTGCATAGAGTACTTTGATCGAAATCATTGATCAAACTTGATCAATCTAGTTCGCATACACCGGACTTGTCCGCACCCTACCGGACTAGTCCGATTTCTCTGTGTTTGATCAAGTTGTTAAGTGTTTCAAGTTCCGTCGAAAAGTTCAAAAAGCCTATTCACCCACCTCTAGGCTACATTCAATTGGTATTAGAGCAGGACTCTTCAAAAAGAGACTAATCGCTCGAAGAGAAGATGTCAGACATGAAGGATGTGCACAAGAACTTCAACCAAGAGAATGTTGAAGATGAAAAGACTCAGAAGTTGGAGAAGCTCCTCGACGCCATACAAGACTTCGTGGATGATGATGAGGAGACGCTTGAACTCAAGGTGCTCCTAAGGAAGAAGGCACTCTCCAAAGGGAAGATAAAGATCGATGATGAGAATAAGAATAAGGGGAGTAGTCACACCGACTACTCCCGATATCCTTTTAACTATGACCGTTTAAATTCAAACAATAATCATTATTTATCAATTCCTCTAGGAAAAGCTCCATACTTTGATGGCAATGATTATTCAATGTGGAGGCAAAATATGAAGATGAACTTAATATCACTTAACCCCAACTTGTGGCATATAGTGTGTATAGGGATAGATATCCCGGATGATGATGAAGAGCTCACACCAAGTCAAGAGTAAGCTATTCATCAGAATGCTCAAGTTGCGGCTGTCATAACTTCATCATTGAGCCGATACGAGTTCACCAAGGTGGATGGACTCGAAATTGCTAAAGAGATATGGGACACACTACAAACTGCACATGAAGGCGATCATCATGTGCGAGAGGCCAAGATTGAAATGATCAAAGGCGAGTTGGGAAGATTCGCCACAGAAGAAGATGAGTCACCACAAGACATGCATAATCGGTTGAAGACTCTCATCAATAAAGTTCGAGCCTATGGAAGCAAAAAGTGGAATGATCACGAGGTGGTGAAGCTAATCCTTAGAGCCTTCATGCCTCGCAATGTAACCCTATGTTCGATGATTAGAGAAAGCCTCGGGTACAAGAAAATGACCCCGGACGAATTGCTTGGAAAGATTATCAATTTTGAGATGATGGAAAAGCAAGCAAAACATGTCAAAGAGATTGCCGACCTCATCTCGGCAAAGAAGAAAGGAGTCGCTTTTAAGTCCACTTGCAAGCTCATGTCAAAAGAAGCTCGAGAAGCTCAACAAGAAGAGGACAGCGACGGTGAAAGCAGCGATATAGATGAAGAATATGTGATCCTCTTTGTGAAGAAATTCAAGAGGATGATGAAAAGAAGACAAGGTGGTAGATCAAATGAAGGAAGACACAAAGACAAATCAAGACCTAAGTTGAGGCGCGCATGTTATAACTGTGGTGAATACGATCACTTTATAGTTGTTTGTCCCTATGAAGAAAACAAGAAGAAGACCAAGGATACAAAGCCTCAACCCAATGAGATGTTCAAGAAGAAAAAGCAAATTGGACAGGCGCACCTAGGAAAGGAGTGAGACTCCAACGATGAGCCCTCATCCGAAGAGGAAGAGGAGATGGCTAGCATAGCCATCAAGAAGATAACCAAGAAATCCACCCTCTTCCCAACTATTGGTGCAAGGAAGGACAACGACACATGCCTAATGGCGAAGGAAGGTAAAAGAAACGTAACAACTAAACATTCCTCTTCACATTCTTTCTCTAGCAATAGTGATACTTATAGTGATGATGAAGATATGGTCGTTGGCTTAGATAAGAAAACTGCTGCAAAAATGAAATTCTTAATGGATAAGCTTATTGATAAGGAGGAGCTTGCTAATCGCCAACAAGATATGATCATCCTTCAAAAAGAGGAATATCTTGAGATTAAAAAGCTCATTGAACTTGAAAAGGAGCGAAGCAAGTCACTAGAACTTGAGTTAGCTTCAAGCAAGGAAGCTTGCTTGATGTTAAGTGACTCAAATGTAATCATCAAGGATGAACTTGCTAACTTAACCAAAGTTAACAAGATCTTTAAGGTACAAGTTGAGTCACTCAAACAAAGTGACCCTTCATCCTCTTCAAGCTCACCTTCTCAACACTTAAAATCTAAAACTACTATTACTTGTGCATGTGTTGAAATTGACACTAACTTGAAGGATAAGTCGAACTTAACAAAGGACAAGCATCCTTCCCGTAGTGGCATATTTGACAAGGAGAAGGTCAAGTATGCACGCAGTGCATACTTGGCCACAAGACCTCCTAATGTCAAATATGACATTGGGTATTCTTATGGTGAAAAGCAAAATGCTAGAAGCCACAAGAATAGCAAGGAACACATTGCTTTTGTCAAGGGAAACTCCTCTCAAGCTAGAAAGCCTAATAATGTTGATAAGTCCAAACATGTTAACACATATGAACAACAACTATTGTTTAGAACCTTTAATGCATCATATGTTCTCATGAAAAGTAATTTTGGTAGAGTTTATGCTAAACATGTTGGGCCACGCTATGGGAACACCAAGTCTCATGTGTGGGTGTCATAACCACTTGTAACTAACCTCAAAGGACCCAAGCAAGCTTGGGTACCTAAAACCAAGGCATAATTTGTTTTTGCAGGCCTATTCCTCCGGTGGATCGAAATGGGTGCTAGATAGTGGATGCACCAACCACATGACCGGAGAAAGAAGGATGTTTGTTGAATATGAAGAAAATGAAGATCTAAGCGAAGGCATCTATTTTGGCGATAACAGTCAAGGAAGGGTGCTCGGTACTGGTAAAATTGCAATATCATTTCAACACACTCTTTCTCATGTTTTACATGTCGATTCCTTAGATTATAACCAACTGTCCATATCTTAATTATGTGACAAGGGTTATAATTGCTTGTTCACTAACGAGGGTGTGACCGTCTCTAGAAGGAGTGATGACTCGGTTGCATTCAAGAGTGTGTTAAAGGGAAAGTTTTATTTTCTTGACTTCAACAAAGATAAAGCTGAACTTGACACATGCTTGCTTGCAAAGACCAACATGGGTTGGCTGTGGCATAGACGGCTAGCACATGTTGGATGAGGAATCTTCAAAAACTACTTAAGGGCAATCACATCCGTGGTTTAAAGGATGTTGTTTTTGAGAAAGACAGACCTTGTAGCGCGTGCCAAGCCGGGAAGCAAGTAGGAGCACCCCATCCCGCGAAGAACATCATGACAATGATAAGACCGCTCGAGCTATTTCACATGGATCTATTTGGTCCAATTGCTTACATAAACATCGATGGCAACAAATACGGTTTAGTAATTATTGACAAATTTTGTGCTTCACGTGGGTTTTCTTTTTTGCATGATAAGACAGAAACTCAAGGAACCCTCAATAAATTTCTTAAGCGTGTCCAAAATGATTTTTCGTTGAAGATCAAGAACATACAAAGTGACAAAGGCATGGAATTCAAGAACACCCAAGTTGAGGAGTACATAGACGAAGAAGGCATAAAACATGAATTTTCAGTATTGTACTCCCCTCAACAAAATGGAGTAGCCGAAAGGAAGAACCGAACCCTTATAGAGATGGCGAGGACAATGCTTTATGAGTACAAGACTTCAGATCGATTTTGGGCTGAAGCGGTCAACACCGCTTGTCACGCCATAAATCGACTCTATCTTCATCGCCTACTCAAGAAAATGTCATATGAACTACTCACCGATAGAAAAGAAGCTCCATGTCAAGCGTTGAGAAGAATGACATTGGGCAATATTCGACCACAAGCGCCACCTCCAAATGCAAATGAAGAAGATGAACCACAAGTGGAGGCAATTGATCAGGGGGAGCTTCTACACAAGATCAAGCTCATGAAGATCAAGGTGACAAACAAATCAATGAGGGCAACCATCTAGGGGAAGAAGAAGATGACCATGAAGATTCAATATCACAAGTGCCACATCCAAGAGTACACCAATGCATCCCAAAAGATCACCCCGTCGACAACATAATCGGTGACATCCAAAAGGGAGTAACAACTAGATCTAAATTGCTAATTTTTGTGAACATTACTCGTTTGTATCCTCTTTGGAACCTCACAGGGTTGAAGATGCATTGAAAGATCCAGATTGGGTGGTGGCAATGCAAGAAGAATTGAACAACTTCAAATGGAGCGAGGTGTGGGAACTTGTCGAAAGGCCCAAGTTCAACGTCGTCGGTACTAAATGGGTCTTCCTCAACAAGCAAGACGAACACGGGGTGGTGAAAAGAAACAAGGCGCGGCTTGTGGCCAAAGGGGTATTCACAATTCATAGGTTTGGATTTCGACGAAACTTTTGCTCTCGTAGCTAGGCTTGAATCGATTAGAATATTACTTTCATATGCTACTCACCATGATTTCAAGCTCTATCAAATGAATGTGAAAAGCACCTTTCTCAACGGACCAATCAAGGAGGATGTGTACGTGGAGCAACCCCCCGGATTCGAAGATCAAGAGTTCCCCGACCACGTGTTCAAACTACGTAAGGCTCAATATGAGTGCCTTCAAGATTTTTTAATCGAAAATGGATTTAAGATTGGCAAAGCTAATTACATGTTGTTTACCAAGAACTTTGACAATGATCTATTTATCTGTCAAATTTATGTTGATGATATTATATTTGGTTCAACTAACAAATCCTTTTGTGAAGAATTCAGTAAGATTATGACAGATAGATTCGAGATGTCTATGATGGGAGAATTGAGATATTTCTTGGGATTCCAAGTGAAACAACAAAAGGAAGGGACGTTCATAAGCCAAACCAAGTATACTCAAGACATACTCAAGAAGTTTGGAATGGACAAGGCGAAGCCTATAAAGACTCCCATGGCAACAAATGGACACTTAGATCTCAATGAAGACGGATTGAACGTGGATCAAAAGGTATATTGCTCCATGATTGGATCCTTACTTTACTTATGTGCATCTAGGCCCAACATTATGTTGAGTGTATGTTTGTGTGCAAGATTTCAAGCCAATCCTAAGGAGTGTCATTTGACAACCGTTAAAAGAATTTTGCGATATTTAGTTCATACACCCAACCTAGGCCTTTGATATCCTAAAGGTTCCAAGTTCAATCTCATTGGATACTCCGATGCAGATTATGCCGGATGCAAAGTAGATAGAAAAAGTACCTCCGGTACATGCCAATTCCTAGGTAGATCCCTAGTTTCTTGGTCCTCCAAGAAACAAAACTCCATTGCCTTATCCACGGCCGAAGCAAAGTATGTTGCAGCCGAGAGTTGTTGTGCACAAATCCTTTGGATGCGACAAACTCTAAGGGATTACGGTTACAATATGAGACGTATTCAACTCCTTTGTGATAATGAGAGTGCTATTAAAATTGCCCATAACCCCATTGAGCACTCTAGGACCAAACACATAAACATCCGACATTACTTTTTGAGAGACCACTCAATAAAAGGAGACATAGCCATTTCCCATGTCAACACCGAAAAACAATTAGCCGATATCTTTACCAAGCCACTTGATGAAAAACGTTTTTGCGAGCTCCGAAATGAACTAAATATCCTTGATGCTCGAAATGTGGCTTGAAAACTTGCATACTTGTATGCCATCTTCACAATCTATTGATTGTGTTATGAAAATCATCTCTCTCTATTTTCTCCAAAAAACTATTTTAGTTACTTGATCTTGGTGAATTATGGTCATAACTTGATTGTTGGATGTTTACTGATCATATTCATCAAGATTATTTGTGTGTTTTGCCCCCCTATTTTCTTTGTAAGCACCTTCGAATATATACGAATGGGCTAATTGCTTCTGTTCTAGTGGCCACGGACTAGTCCGTGGTTACCCGGACTAGTCCGCACATTGCAGACTAGTCTGGTTGACCACAAACTAGTCTGAGTTTTTGACTCCATAACCCTAGGGCCGCCAAAACCTTAATCTCCTTCATCCTCACAACGTTCCTCACATTCTCTCTCTTCACTCGAGCGCCCCCAAGGTGATTTGGCGATTCCTCCACCAAATATCTTCAACTCTCCATGGAAAACGATCTTCATCGCAAGAGGACCGAGGTCCACGGACTAGTCCGCAATAACAACTCCTCCAACCTCAAGAATCGAAGGATTTTGGTAATCTTTCTCTAAAATCGTAGAGTCTTCGATTTCTTGTGTTATGGACCAAATAGCTTAGCTCCACTAGTTAATACATGTCTCCTTTTTGTATTACATCTACCTTGAGCTATCTTTGCATTGAGAAACACCATTGAATTGCTAGTTAGGGTTTGAGCAGTTGAACACCGGACTAGTACGGTCTCTGTACGGACAAGTCCGGTACCCCGAACTAGTCCGCACTTGAGCACCAGACAAGTCTGATTTTTGATGGAACTCAACCCAAAATTCCAACTACTCAATGCATTTCCTTGCTATCAATCCTCAGCCACATATTGTGTAATTTTCTTGTCAGGACCATGTCGAGCTATAATGATGAGATCTCTGACTATGAGGCCGAGATGGACCAAAAGTCGTTGCTTCGGTCCTCGATGGGCCAAAGCAAGAAGCGGCAACACCGTGCCGCTGAACCGTCGCACACTCCACCTCAGGTGCGGGGAAAGGTTGTGGCCAAGAAGCCCGCATCCAAAGGAAAGGATGCAACTGGCCCTAGCTCGGCAACTTCTCACCAAGCTAAGGGCAAAGGGAAATGGATCGCCTCCGGCCCGATTGGCCCTGTCCAAATGAGTGCACCGAGACAGTGGAACAGATACCCCTCTGAAGAAAGATTCAATGGCAAAGGAAGCGACATAGCTTCAAAACTCAGGACAATTGATTGTTACAGCAATTCCAGAAAGGCAGCTGATGGAAGGTTCTGGAGCAACTTCCACGCGGACAACTATAGTTCCGTGTATCTCACGATGAAGACTCCGGTGGTCCGCAACCAGTGGATAGACTAGAGCCACTTTGAGAGAAAGAGCTGCCAAACCTTTGATGATGTGATTGCAGCTGTGGTGAGGCATGATCTGAAGGATTTGTTTGCCTTCAGATACAACTAGAATGATGAAGTTGTTGCTCAATTCTATGCTACCTGCTATTTTTCCAGTGATGAAGAGGAGAGGGTGACTTGGATGACTCAATGTGACTTATGATGAGTTTGCAAGATTGCTTCACCTAACAACATTGGTGTCATAGAGAAAGATAAGATGGAGTTCCTTTATGATACTTGCCTGAAGTACAACCCTCCATCGACCAAGGACATGAAGTCCTTCTTCATGGTTCTCAACAGGGTGCTCAAGAAGACAATTGCTCCGAAGTATGGAGATGTAGAGAGTGTCCAAGGCTACCCGAGGACATTGATGAAGGTGATCAGCAAAAGCAGGAAGTTTGATGTCTTTGACTACATTTGGAATGATATGGTGAACACCTCCTACACACTGAACCTTTCCTGTGGCTATGCGCCCTACATCATGTTTATGATCGAGAAAGTCACAGGAATCGAGTTCATGAAGGATGTAGAGCATACTCCTCTAAGGCCCCAGAAGCCTCCCCAAGCCACTCTCCTAGCTGCTCCATCTCTTGTGTCAAGTGAAGAGGCTCCGAGGAGAGCTCAAGGAGATGCAAGGACTGCTCCCACTACTAGGGCCCCTCCTCAAAAAGGGTCTCCTAGTGGCATCTTGAAGTACTTGGCCGCCAACTTTGGCTCCTGCAAGAATGCTGAGGTGAAAGTCCACAAGTTGAACAAGGCAAGGAAAGAGGATATGAGATACATAAAGCAAAATGTCAAAGCCATATGCCATAAGCTGGAGATTGAGCCTATTGGGTCTCCTGTCATCTTCGAGGACTCTCCTTCTAACTTCTTGGAGCTGCCATCTCTCTGTCCCTCCGAAGTCGCCTATTTTGGTATTGGGGGCACTTCGAGTGGATCCACTCCTCCTCCTACTCCTCCTCCTCCTCAACCTGAAGATGAAGACGATGAGATGACCGACAGTGAGGAATGAGTCTGCGGCGACTTCTAGATCCCTCCTCTCCTTCTTTTTGGTGCCTTGATGTCAAATGGGGAGAGATTGAGGGGGAGTCACTAGGTTGTAGCCGTAGATAAGAGATGAGAGCTCCATTTGCATCTTTCGCTCTCTGTTATGCTTTTGGATTGTAAAACTGATCTGTATTATGCTTTTGGGTTGTAAAACTATTATTATGCTCTTATTATGGTTTTAGTCATGTTTATGAAGCCTGTGATGATGCCTTGATATAATCTATGTTCATGTTTGATATGATCTATGTTTTTGCTCTGAAATTGACATATGTGCTTGATGTTGATATGATTATGTCGATTATCTCATTCTCATCACGAATATTGCTTACACACACATAGTTTTGCACCCCACCATAAAAGAGTGCACATATGTCTTATGTTTTGATTGCTTAATTTGTTCCAATCTCATATGTGCACACTTTATGAAAATGTGGATTTTCAATCTTATTTGTGAAATCTCAATTGGTTGTCATCAATCACCAAAAGGGGGGAGATTGAAAGTGCATCTAGACATCCCTTATGGGTTTTGGTTGATTTATGACAAAAAATGAGATCCGAACCAAATTGTTGAGATGAGCGCATATTTTAATGAAATTATGAAGAAAGCACAAAAAGAAAGGAGAGTGAGAAATCAAGTTGAAAAGAGCTCAAGCGATGAATAGAATACTCTTTGTGTATGAAGTGTCTTGGAGAAATACACCCCAAGAGCTCAAACAATAGAAAACACTCACTGCACAAGTTACATAGGTCCGGACTAGTTCGATATTCTCTAGAATAGTCCAATATTCTCTCTGTCCAGGATCGGACAAGTCCAACCAGTGCGGACTTGTCCGCAACAGACTAGTCCTATAAAGTCCGGACTAGTCCGATAATCTTTCTGATCAATATCAGACAAGTCCAATATTCCACAGACTAGTCCGAAATCCCCACTGACCAACATCGGACAAGTCCCCCCAATTTCAGACTTGTCCTTAGCCCCTCAAAATTTCACGACACCAGACTAGTCCGATATCATCTAGACTAGTCCGATATCATCCGGACTAGTCCAATAACCTCTGTGACTAAAATCGGAGAAGTCCTCCAAGTGCGGACTTGTCCTCAATTCACTAAGTGATTCACCACGCCGGACTAGTCCGATATGTGACGGACTAGTCCGAACATCTCCAGAGACAAAATCGGACTAGTCCGCCTGTTGCCGGACAAGTCTGATAATTTAGGACACTTAGGGTTTCCCACACGCCGCACACCGGACTAGTCCGTAGTCCACCACGGACTAGTCCGGACTTTCTAAATCCTGACGGTAACCTTTGGAAACCCTAGTATAAATAGAGGTGCATGGCCCATAATCAAACACTCTCGACCCCCTGCTCTGTCACACCTTCAAAGAGCCTAGAAAAGACGTCTCTCCACACAATCCAACGCAAGAAAGTTCAAATCCTTGAGGATTAACCATAGATCAAAGGAGAGACACGTTCTTCACATTTTGAGCTCTTGGGTTTGATTCTCCCTCACACTCTCGCTGTTTCGTTGCATACTTTTCGAGTGTGTTTGGTGGTGTTTTGATTTGTAAATCTTGGGGAGCCCTCGACTTGTGAGAAGGCTCCTTGAACACGATTATTTACCCTCTTTGTGATTAGTGGAAGAGAATTGGTCTCCGTGGCGATTCGACGAGGGTAGGGTTGGTGAAGATCTGGTCCTCCGTGGGCTCCTCAACGTGGACGTAGATTTCCTATGTGGAATCGAACCATGGGATAAAATCGTTGTGTCATTTGCTCTTGTTCTTACTATTCATTATAATCTAGGGTTTGCTCAATCTTGTTCAAGTTACGTTAAAACTTTGAAACTAAAGTTAACTTGTGCCACATCTAGTTTCATTGAAGCAATACATTCAAGTTACAACTCAATTTTTGCTGCATAGAGTACTTTGATTGAAATTATTGATCAAACTTGATCAATCTAGTCCGCATACTTCGGACTAGTCCGCATCCTACCGGACTAGTCCGATTTCTCTGTGTGTTGATCAGGTTGCTAAGTGTTTTAGGTTTCGACGAAAAGTATAAAAAGCCTATTCACCCCCCTCTAGGCTACATTCAATATTTGGAAGATGTTTTATGGAAGTAAAGGTAATGTACATTGTTATGATTGCATGCAATGAGTTGCATAAACTTTCGATATGTAGAATGAATTGTTATGTTCTTTTGAAATATGAATTAAATACATAATACAAAAGTGACAAATAGTTGCATTTCATTAAAAGACTCAGCAATTCCATACATTACAAAGTTCACAAATAAGTGTTTGTTCTCTGTCTATCTATGACTACGATACATAAGGCAGATAACACATATTTAAGAACATAAAAATAAAAACGACGACTGAAATGGTGTGTGTATGATGCACTAAATAATATCTAACCTACATGCACCAACCTACTCCTAACGCACCTTAGTTGAAATTAAAGCCGAGCATATTAGACTATTGAGTGCAACAGGGATATTTTCCCTTCCGGAATGCTTCCGATCCGGCTTCCCTTGCGCGACGTGCTCTTTCATGCATGTGCTCCCTCTTAGCCTCTCTTGCCTGTCGTGCCATACGTTCCTCCTCTTGACACTTGCGACGATACTCTTCTTGCTCACGGCGACGCTCTTCTTGACACTTGTTGGTATTTCTTAATACCACAGAGTAATCTGCGAGCGCACGGAAATACCGTTATAGCACTTCCCCTTAAGGAGTATTCCCAAGGGTATCGAATCCAAAGAACGTGTGTGCTAATCTTTCGAACTAGCTCATCCAAGGACACAAAGTTGTTTGGTAGGCAAGGAACAGAGAGGAATTCAAAGAATTGATCCTAATTCAAGGTAGTTTGCAGTAGATGCTTGCTTCGAGCACGGGCTTACTCCTAGCAATACTAGGACGACTCCCGCCAAGAGCCTATGACATAGCCGAATGTGGAGGATTACGAAGGACATACTGTCTACCTCTTCAATCCGTGGGTCTACAAGATATCCACTGATGATTTATAACCTAAGCACCACGCTTACGTTCTAAATCACTACTCTAGTTGTTTCGAACACAAAGCTACAACTAGAGCCTCTAATGAATTAAAGCAGTGAACCCATAAGTAACTACTTGTGCAAACTACTAAGAATAAAGGATCAAACTTGTATTGAATTCACAAAGGCTTACTTGATTGAGTAAAACCTTGTAGGGGTACAAGTGTAGAAGAGGGACTTGACAAGCCCAAGCCTCCTTCTCCTAGACTCTTCACCACACTCTCCTTCTACTTTGGTAGCCTCTAGGACTACTCTAAACCTTTGGAGTGTAGCACCATTCTCAACTTTTGGTGTGTGTGAGAAGTGAGGTGAGGGGGTCTATTTATAGGTGGAGAAGGGTTGGTTCCCGCCACAATTAACGCGCGAATCAGTCACCATTGACTCTAGGAAGCTGGGAGGAGCCAACACATGTCATTTGACCGGGTTTGGCGCCAGGAAGGCGTCGGCCGAACCCCTGGTTCGGCCGACCTGGTCAAGCCTCCCCTCGGGGAGTGCTTCCTCCAAGTGGCTTCCAGGTGGGCCCCCTTGATGTATATGGGTGCAACACCGTTAGATCTCCTCGTATTCTTCTGTTTGTGTGCCATTTGATCCATGTGTTGCCACATGTCATCGCCTGATTCGTTGAAATCCATTTTCACGGATTCATCCCTGCATGTTTTGGTATTTTGGGTAATAATTCACCGCATATAAATAGACACCAACACTTGTGTAATTGGGTTAGTGTATAGCCCTATCACTATGTTTTGTGTTTTTTTTATGCACATTATGGGGTGAATTGACGGTCAAAATATGGTACTTAACGACCGTCAACAACGCTTGCGATGCTGCTCTTCTTGTTCAGCTCTCTCCCTACTGCCCCTCTCAACTCTTTCGTCCCACTCTATTTGATAGAGTAAGTTCCTTACAACAGATCTATGTGTGCTATAGACGTACTCGATCTGTTTAGCTATTTGTTCGTGGTCGACGTATTGTACGAACTCGCAAAGAGGCGGTGAAGACTGCGTGATTATAAATGTGTCATTATAAACAATAGAATAAAAATGTAAATATGAAATGGTACGTATCGGTGTTGTAAGTATTTTATCCGAGGTCTGCCACTGAGAAAAAATGGACAGGTCCTTTGAGGAGGATCATACTCATAATTATTACACATCCAGAGTTGAATAGTAATTTATCCGACATCCATCTTCATTTCCAAAAAATATCTTAAAATCTATTTTATCAGACATTTCTAATGAACAAAAATGTAATTATATCGACAACTATAATAACATATTAAACAACTACAAATAAAGAAATAAAATACTATAAATTTACTACAAAAATAAAATAAATACACACAAAACTAACTAAATTGTATATTATATTAATACATAATATAATCAATATCTTAACAATATAATAATTATAACAACAATAATATAATAACTATAATTCTAATACATACTTAATATAATACTACTAAATAATAGTACAAATAATAGTTACTTAAAATACTACTACTAATAATATCTACTTAAAATAATACTAATACTATCTATTTAAAATAATATAATAACTACAATTCTAATTAGCAATTAGACTAACCATAATTAGGAATACTATTAAATTATTACAACATAATAATTAAATTTAATTTTTAACAATTTCAAAAAAATTATACCTTATCTTCTCTTTTTCTTTTCTTCTCTTCTTTTCTTTTCTTCCCTTCTTCTCCTTCTCCTCTCCTCTCCTCTGACGCCTTTCTTCTCCTTCTGTCTGGCGGTGGCAGCGCGACGACTTTTATAGCACCCCCGCCGTCCACTGTGTGGACGGCAGACGCGTGCTGCCAATGGCCCGTGCCGCAAGGTCCACTGCAACGGTCGTTTCGACCGATGTGGCGGCCACGTGTCGCAATCGTCCACGGTGTGGACGACAATACTGCACACGTAGCGCCACGTGGACCTGCCGTCCACATTGTGGATGGCAGGGATGTTATTTTTGCAAAAAAAAAATTCGGGCACTATTAATATTAAATAATAAATTAATAATTCTAAAATAAAAAAATTCATCCAGTCCCACCGTTCCAGCAAATGAGAAATTGAGAATCATAATTTTGCAAAATCTAACAGTAGTAGATTGCCAGATTGGGTTCTCGAATCTGGCGAATTTACTCTTTTTTTTTATAAGGCCAGCAATAATTCAATGTGGTGCTAATATAATGCAATGATTGGTCTGCGAAAATAATAATAATAATAGTGCAGCGGCGTGGCACGTCTCTGACACGCTATCTTCTGCTTACGCAAAGAACAAGAACCTGACGTCTCAGCATACTTGTCGATTATTTTACATTAGTAAGAGGTGAAACACATGTATGCATTAGATTATGCCAGGACACTGTCAACGGATTGTTAGGGATGGGGCGGAGCTATGCATAGATCTCCTTTAGTTTAAAAGTGAACTAGTGATTTAATTTTGGCGCGAAAAAATAAAACTTCAGTTTTTTTTTGAACGAGAGCGTCACTTGATTCATAGTTAACGTTTTTTATCTATACTAGTTAGATAATAGGTTCATTGTCAGCCACTGAACAATTCGTTCATCTATACGCATGTTAACATGCATTACAAAGGAATCCCCTTCAACCAAATAATGGTAAGCTTATTTCAAATATATAAAATAAAGGTAAGAATTATCGCTGCTGTCATCCGGGATATCATCAGAAAGCTGAGCTTCCTTGCATTGCGTAGGTGGCATGAATATAAACTGTAATAACAATATTGCTAGTCCTTGTTCACACGCCTCGACGACCAAGTCACCAAACGCATGTGCACACCAACCTGATCGAGCTAGGGTTCACACCACTGGACGCAAGCTGTACTCGCTATTCAGACTCCAGTTAGGGTTTGAATTTTTTCAGTTCCCACTTGGAATGGTATTCAAGTCACGATGTATCTATGCATAGATCATGTTGGTTTGAGTCATGATTAGCTAGCTGATAAAAAAAATCTGAGGCCAGCCAGGCCTCTCCGTTTCGCAACCCCCAGTAGAAAGTTGACCTTGCAAGTACCTATTATGTGGGCATTAGGGATGCAAGCGGCGCCGGTCTGCTTGCAAAGCCGCTGAGTTGACCCGAGCCGCAGACCCGTTCGAATCCCGTATAAGAACCCGATTCACTAAAACGGGATATTACGGTTCTTCCCGTGGCTCCCGCGGCGCCGCTTGCCCGCTCCGACCCCACACGGCTACACCCGCTGCCCCGACTCCCAGCAGTCGACGGCCACAGTCCATGCCCGAGCGCCCCTCCGCCGAGGTGCCAGTAGCTGTCGGGCTCCAGCCTCCGAGGTCCCCGCGCCGGAGTCGGAAGTCCCAAGCTCCCGAGCTCGTCGCCAAGCACCCACCAAGCTCGCAGCCTCCCTGGCATGCTACCTAGAGCGTGGCTGGATCCCGCGTGCTCCCTGTGTCCGCATCATCGTCTGCTCAGTGCTCCCTGCTGTCTGCGAGATGCAGTCTTGCTGTTGCAGCTCGCGGCCACAACTGAGATATGGACGTATGCGGGATGCCGCGGGCATATGCGGGACGCCGTATTACGTAGCGGCTTATATGGGACGGGGTCGAAACGCCCGCCAGCGACTTGCAGCGCGCGCGGGACGCGAGGCGGTCAGCCGCGTCCGGTCCGCTTGCATCTCTAGTGGGCATATATCTTATCCAATAACAATTGCAACTCCCCCTTCTTAACCCCTTTCTATATAGTCCTATTGCTCATTAATTACTGTAAGCGTTGTAGAACGCACACGTGATCCACGGAGGGAGACGCTTAAGATAACATGCGGACATGATGGAAACCCTGATTTGTCGCCTACTATGCGATTCCACGCTGCTTCTCCGTTGTTTAATAACCCTGATCTAACTGCTAAGTAAAACAGTGAACACTATCCTATCAATCAATCACTGAGCAGGTAGCTCTATATATAAGTACATGCTGGCTCTTTTTCCCAGGACCTCCAGAACCGAAATCGTCACAAAAAGGAGACCGCTCAGATCAGATCAAACATCAGGTCAGAGAAAGAGTCAGGGGAAAGGGATGGCAATGGCGTTTACCCCAGCCTCTCGTGCGGCCTCTGAACTCGTTGCCAAGGGTATGGAGTCCGCTGCGGTTCTGCAGGCCCTGCTCAGCCAGCAGACAGTGGCGGCCGACATGCCAGACGGCCTTCATGATCTCACCGAGCAGATCCTCCGCTGCTGCGACCGTGCACTCGCGGCGCTGCGCAGTGGCACGGAAGACCCTGCCGGCGGTGCCAGGAACAGGAAGCGCAAGCCAGACTGCAGCCGTCATGCGGCTGTTCCGCATGCTACAACCTCCAAAAGGATGAGGTAAAGTAGTAAAATTTAATTCACAATGGATTGTTATGTTTTCGGGGTTAATACGAGACAATAACGCGTTAATCTGCAGAGTGAGCGGTGGAGGAAGACGAGTTGAGAAGCATTGTACAATGGACGACGGCTTCATATGGAGGAAGTACGGCCAGAAGGAGATCTGTGACAGCAAGTATCCGAGGTAAAGCGAGATCACACTTAATTACATGGTTATTATTGTACGTAAATCGAACGCCGCGATCTGGAAGCAAAACCCGGAACGAGATCGGCCAACCTAATCATGCATGGTTCATTTTGTCTCCTCGTTCGCAGGCTCTACTTCCGGTGCACCTACAAGGACGACCGCGGCTGCATGGCCAAGCGGCAGGTGCAGCGGTCCGAGGCCGACCCCTCCGTCTACCTCATCACCAACCTCGGCGAGCATACCTGCTGCGGTCACGACGACGAGACACCGGCGGCGCCGTTCGTCATCAACTTCGGTTCGAGCACCTGCGGAGACGGGCAGCCTAACGTTTCGCCCCGGCCGTCGTGTGAGGACGACGACGGCCGCCCGGCGGTCAGTGAGGCATCAGATCTGTGCAATTCCAGGGAGAAGGAGCTGATGCTAGCCGGCATGGGCGACGTAGCTGAACCCATCAAAGAGTCAACGCCGGTGCCGGAGCCGGTGGGCATTAGCTCGCAGGGGTGGGAGTGGGACCCTTTGGACGGATGCTTGGACTGGGACCTCGCTGACGACGATAGCTCGTTTGAGATTGGCCAATTCATCGACTTCGATTACTTTTGTTTGTTTCAATAGAACGAATGCATAGTCATCGCACGGGAAGATCGGTGCATACACGTATATGTCTTACATCCATTGTTCAGGCTCCCTTTGGATCATTGCATTTTCAAAGGAAATTTACGGGAAATCGTTCGTGAGGAAAAGAATGATATAACAATGTTTGGAACAAAGGAATCCTTGCTTCCTTTCCAGAGGAAAGGAATTTGAGGACGTGCAAATCACATGTAAAAAACCATTCACTCAAATCAAAGGAAAGATTGGCTTGCTGCGTGCCTTCCTCCTGTCGTGGCTTGAGGCATCAACATTTTGATCTGACCAGATTGAGGATGGTACGGATCTTGCAAGAAATCCCTGTTTTGCCCCGGATTTAGCACTAGATCCCATCACCTTTTCTCATTGCTGGAGATATTCTGCTACTCTTCAAGGCTACCAATGCTCCAGAGGATAGAGGCAAAAGCTTCAAATAGAGCATCAAATTGCTTGAAGCACGAAATTGTACTGCATATGAGTATATTTGCACTCTAATTTGTTGGTGATGTGCCCAAGAGGCAATCATAACAATTCGGGTTGAGGCCTATTAGATATTTGATTCATAAGTAATTAGGGTACTAATGTGCCTGCGAACTAAAAGCCCATTAGTACGCCTATAAATATGAGGAGTAGGGTTAGGGGCTAATGATCTAACCACGTGACAGCCCTAGCCACCACCCCTCGAAGGCCTCACGCCGAGACCCTTGCCGCGCGCGCGGTGCTAGCACACCGGCGCACGGTGTTCCTCTCCGTACGTGTGGACTCTGTAGAGGCGCTGTTGCTCTGATCGGCTACGACGATCATGATCGTCTACCTGCTACCGTGATGAGGACGAGGAGGAGACGAACGAGATCATCTACCTCCCCTGCACCGACGCACATCTACGTTCCACTGCGCTGCGCGTCTAGTGATAACGATCCATGACCTCTGTACTCGCATGTTTCCTGGGTGACGCGGTAGAGTTGCTAGAGTAGCGTACCGCATATAACCAACAGCGGCATCAGAGCCGACTTGCGTAGTTTCTGGTCTGGATCTTGTTAGTAGATGGGATCTACTGCAGACATATTCATACGATGAATTTTATCGCACGGTTTTTGGGGTTTGGAATTGGTTAGAGTAGATTGTGATCGTATATGACTAAAAGGTCAGTTCGTGCTCATTCTCTACTGTATGCGCAACCTGTCCCTACCGGCTGAAATCACCATCGGGACTAATCGTGTACATAGCTAACAGATTGAGCCAACAGACCACAGTCATGAGTCGCAATCTACTCATGAATAACCGGTCACATTGAAAATTGAGGCATTCTGAATGGCTCAAATTAGGGTTGATTTGATCAATCCAATGAGATTTTCATAGTGATTTCATAGATGTGATCTATGTAATTCTGTTTGGTGTTCAGGGCGCTGCCCTGAAACCCGCGGGTGGCGGCTCCCCCCTCGACCCCCCCACCCCGCCCACTAACCGGTTAGCGGGACCGCCGTTTTGCTGTCTGCTATAGCGATTACATAATATAGTTTCGCACTAGAAATTTTTTCTACGCTTAACTCATTTTTGCAAGGAATAATGTGAATGGTATGACCTTAATGTGATGTGATGATCTTTGTGTAAATTCGTGTAGCCTGCATGTTGCAAATTTAACACAACCGGGTTGAGGTTGTCACATAATTGTATAACGACCTGCGTGTCGACCTGTGATGCTTGATCTCTCATGCAATTTATTTGGTAGCTATTAGTTGTATTAGCTTCTTTTATTATTATGGAGATGTCTTCAAGCATGGTGGAGATAGAGATCACCACAAGAAGGGAGGTATGGCAGCTCAGATCTTGATGGAACCATGGTGATGGAGACCATTATGATTCTAAAGGCCATACTATTCACAATGTGATATGATCATATGCCTGTGATGCTTATTACTATTTTTTTCATGCTTTTCATATGGTGGATGTTTTGTCATGATAGAATAGCTTCCCTCACAAAAGTTGAGCATTTGATGCCATTTACCAATAGCTGCACCTATGATATTTTGATCGTTGTGTGGTAGGTTTGCCAAAGCAAAGTACCATCATCTATCATAATTCATAGGGTGAATGTTGGACATTCACATGCATAGTGTTGGTTTACTTAACAAAGCTATCAAAACGGTTTTGGGCTTTATGACATAGAGTTGGGAGCCGGGGCATTGGATGTCACCCAACAAACAAGAGTCATATAGAGATATGATTAACCATGGTTCTTTACCTATGTCACTAATTTCCTAGCAGTGAAGCCAAAGCTCACTAGGAATTAGTAAATATGAATCTTGAACCACTATATGTAGTTAGAGGGAAGACGATGATCATATAGTGGTGATATCTTTTATTAAACTGTTAATAAAAGATGGGTACATAACATAGTGCTAAACCTTGCATATTTATTTTCTATTGTAGATAATGTCTGCTAGTAACAATTCTAGTTTTAATTTGCGATCTGTTCTTGAGAAGGAAAAACTCAATGGAGCTAACTTTATCGATTGGTACCGCAACCTGAGAACCGTTCTTAGGCAAGAGAAAACCGAGTACGTTCTTCTGCAGCCTTACCCTGATGACCTCCCAGCTGATGCAACTAATGCAGCACGTAGAGCTTATATGAAACACTGCGATGATGCGCTTAATGTAAGCTGCCTCATGCTCGCCACTATGTCCCCTGATCTGCAAAAACAGTATGAGCATACATATGCTTATTCTATGATTGAGGGTCCGCGTGGAATGTTTGAGAATCAAGCAAGGGCTGAGAGATACAACATCTCAAAGTCCTTGTTCTCATGCAAGCTAGCGGAGGGTAGCTCGGTCAGCCCTCATGTAATCAAGATGATTGGTTACATTGAAACTTTGGGCAAACTAGGTTCTGAACTCAAGGATGATCTGGCTATTGACGTGGTTCTCCAGTCGCTCCCACCGAGCTACGAGCCATTCATATTGAATTTTCAAATGAATGGCATGGAGAAAACTTTGGCTGAATTGCATGGGATGCTTAAAACAACCAAAGAAGGCATTAAGAAAAATGCCACTCATGTGATTATGGTTGAAAGTTGCCTAGAGGGGGGGTGAATAGGCTAATTGACCTGCAAATGACTTAATAAAACGAGATTAAATCACAAGGGGCGGACTAGTCCGGTCAGGGGGCGGACTAGTCCGGTCAGCTTGCGTGAATAACCCTAAAAAGATGTTTCTAGCAAGTTTTAGGGAATTTTTCTCTTTGCTACAAGTGAGTATATGTTTAAGTCAAGTTGAGCAACAACCTACACAAGAGCAAGTCAAGTTTCCACAAGTTTGTAGCAATGCGGAGTATGAAACGAGACTACCAACCCTAGAACAAAGTAATCAATAGAATGAATGCGAAGAACACAAGGAGGCAAGGATTTTATCCCGAGGTTCGATTCCACACAAGGAATCTACGTCCCCGTTGAGGAGTCCACAAAAGGACCGGGTCCAACAACCCTTCCCTCACCAAGTTTACCGCACGGGCCTAACTTGGTTCTCCACTAATCACAACGGTGATTACAAAGTTCGTTGGGGCTTCTCACAAACTGAGGCTCCCACACCACAAAGATGATCAACACAATAAAGCAAACTCAATACACAGCCCACAAAGACTCAACGAGTGCAAGAGATCAAACCGGGAGCACAAGCGCGATGTTCTTCCTCTTCTTCACCTCACTAAACCCTAATCCACTCAAGAATTAGTTTTAGAGGGAAAGTAGGCAAGAAGGAGGCTTAGGAGTGCTCCAAGTTGGCTGTGGCGGCGCTAGGGTTTGAGTTTTTTCAAAGGTATTCGAAATGAGGCCGGGGGTCCCCTTTTTATAGGGGTCCCAAGCCCAATCTGCTGACTTCAGCAAAAGGGCGGACTAGTCCGGCCACTGGCCCGGACTAGTCCGGCCTAGGGGACCACTGACCCCTTTGTCAGGTCCCGACAGCTGACACACTATCGTCACGCTACCCGCCAAACTTCAAATTCAAACGGTCACTTCCAGAACGGACTAGTCCGGTCAACACCGGACTAGTCCGAACTCACACAGAGCCTTTTGCTCCGTGTGAAAACGGACTAGTCTGAGGACCACGGACTAGTCCGGCCCCTAGGGTGGACTAGTCCGGTCCTCCCAGACTTAGCCACAGAAGCACCTTTTTCTAGCCAACCCGGACTAGTCCGGCCCCACGGGCGGACTAGTCCGTTCTCACTCAGGACCTCTTGGTCCGGTCCAAAACGGACAAGTCCGTGGTTTTGGGACTTCATCCCCAAAGCTCACTCACAGCTACCCGGACTAGTCCGGCCACAAACGGACTAGTCCGATCTCAGTCAGACCCTTCTGGTCCGGCCAGAAACGGACTTGGCCGGCCAGGAACGGACTAGTCCGGCCTCCTGCACGGACTAGTCCGGCCCTACGACCAGACCACTCAATCACTCATTTCTTTCATAGGTTTGACCTCTAAACCACTTTGAGCTCCCAAACTTGATCTCAATGCACTTTACACACACACCCTCCTATTGCTACGGCTAGTCTAACTCAATCACGCTAGAAACCCTAGTTTCTACGCTTCGAGTTGACTCCGTTTCCTTCCTTTTCCTTTTTGAGGGTTTGCGTCTCCAATTGAGTCCATACCTGTGCTAAGATCACTTGAGCTCATTAGCGACTTAATTGTCGTCATCAATCATCCAAAACCCACGGGGAACCTAGATGCACTTTCAATCTCCCCCTTTTTGGTGATTGATGACAACACATTAAGTCCTTCACAAATAAGAGTATAAAGTTTGGTTTTCATAACATGTGTGCGTATGAATGACTCCCCCTCAATGTATGCAACATGTAAAAAGAGGTGGAGGAGTACTTTCATACCCACACACGTTATGGTGGGGTGCCTATGTGATGTGCTCAACAGTTGTGACAAGACATAAATAACATCAATACATTCATAAGATTGACAATAAGAGCAATATATTGATAGTAAGCAACATTAACGAGTCTTGCACAAATGTAAGCATCCAAGAGCATATATATGTTACATGAAAGTCAAACATCACAAAACACACCCACAAAAGATTAACTCCCCCTTAACTCTCCCCCTTTGGCATCAAGGCACCAAAAAGGAAAAGAAGGGAGGAAGCTAAGACCTAAGAGCTAGTCCTCGTCTTCGCCACTTCCACTCTCCGTGGCCTCGGAATCTTCGACGTCGTCCTCAATATCGACATCGTCGTCGTCGTCGTCGGAGTTCCTTGCCGAGGGAGCAGCCCGAGAGGAGCTTCCATCCTCTTGGAGCTGGGCGAGCTCATCGGCGGTGAAGGTGGGGAAGGGAGTGATTTCCCCATCACTCACCTCCGGAGAGGACATTGGGACCTCCAGCTTGTCGCACACCGCCTTGAGATATTTCTCTTGGCGCTTGTGTGCCCTCTGAGCGCGAATCTCTTGCTTCCGGCATGAGGTGAAGATGGCCTTGAAGCACTTGAAGAACGCACTCATGGACTGAGGCGGAGGCGGAGACGGAGGCGCCACTGGGCGAGACGGAGGATCAGCATTCTTGCGTCTTGGAGGCACCGGCACATTTGGCGGCTTCTGGGGGCGCAGAGGTCGGTGCGATACATCCTTGACAAAGGACACGCCCGACACCTTCTCAATAAGGCACATAATGTAAGGGGCATACCCGCACGCCCTGTTGGGGGTATGCGAGATGTTGAAGATGTCGTCAAAGATGTAGTCGACGAGATTGAACTTCTCTTCCCCATCAATCAGAAGTAGTAGGTGCCTCAGATTCCCTTGAATCACCCCAGCATCGCCATCCTTCGGTGCTATCGTCCGTCTGAGGATTCTGTTCATGATGCTGTAGAAGGGCTTGATGTTTCGAGCTAGTCCGGCATCAAACGGGAGGTGGCTTGGATACATGTAAGCCAGCTCCTCACGATCCACTGCCTTGAGGTTCGAGATAATGATCTCGTGGTCCATGTGAGCCTCAAGACCAAGGATCCTTGCAAACTCAGCATAGGTGACAGAGTATTGTTCACCATGAGTCATCCAAGTTATCCTCCTGTCACCTGAGCTTGAAAAATAGATTGTGGAGTAGAATTGGAGAATGATTTCCACATTCCAATCATATTTGAAGCCCATGATCTTCTTGAGATCATGGCGCTCGGCAGCTTCAATCACGGCATCAAAGGCCGAGTGCTCCTTCTTCGCCATATAGTCCCAGTCCACCCACTGAGCCTCTATCACTGGCCTCTTCATTTGTTGGTAGACTAGTCTGTAATAGTCACAGTGGAAGTCACACCAAAATCTGGGATCTGCCGTGCTCCTCTCATACTTGTAGACCTTTTCTTCCCTTAGCCTCCTGGCCTTTTCAGACCCCTTGCCATGAAATACATTTGCCGACAGTTCCTTTTGCCGGTTGGGATTCCTTTCCGGTGTGTGGACTTCAAGGGGGCCAATAAAGGTGGCCTTCCCCTTTTCCTTGATCACAACCCCTCCGGGTGCCTTCTTGGCTGGCACCTTGACGGAGGGCTTCTTCTTTTTCGGCTCGACTGGAGCCGGGGCTTTTCCCTTCTTTGGGTCGCGCTCGACCCTAGGGACAGCCTCTTCTTGGGCTGGCTCCTTCCCCTTAGCCTTCTCGCCAACAGTGACGAGCTTCTTTCGCCTGGGGGCACTGGCCTCAGCAGCCCTGGAGTTGTGGGCCTCCCTATCTTCTCTTTTCTTCTTTCGCAGCTCATTCAGTGATTCTGCGGTTGCTCGAGCTATGGCTTCTTCCTCGTTGTAGATGCTAGATGCAACTTTGGAAGCTTCGAGGGCTTTCAGCCGCCTCTCTTCCTTTGCCTTTTGCGCCTCTAAAAGTGCAGCCTTGGTCCTTGCCTCGGCAATTTGGGCCTTGGTGCGCCCCTCGAGGTTGACACGCGGAGGAGAGCGCTCGGAGTTCGACATTCTGTGCAAAGGATAGAGAGAGGAACATATGAGCCTAGGAAGAAGAAGTATTGCCGAAAAGATCTCGAGAACCAACTAGAAGTAGGGTTTGCCCTGTGCAAACCGGACTTGTCCGCCCCAGGGGCGGACTAGTCCGTTGGCCGGACTTGTCCGCCTGGTGGCCGGACTAGTCCGGGTTACACAGGAAGAACCCTAACCCTAGTTGATTCGTCGAAAAATTTGTGAACCAATGCGCAATACTCCTAGGCTATGATCGCAAGGGTGTATAGAACAACATTAATGAAGGTGTTCCTATCAAAAACTTGAAGAATCAAGAATGGGGCTAGTTTTTGAGGAACGGTGAAATACCTTCAAAAATCCGCTTGAGTCGTCGAAATCGGCGTGGATCTCGAAGGTGGAGCGCGGGGAAGTGATCCCTAACTCCCAAGGACTTCGATGCGCGGATTGGAGTTGAGTTTTGGTGGTTGGAGCGCAAAATCGCCGATTTGGGGGCGGTTGTGCGCGCGTGGAAGCTAGAGAGACAAGTGAGAGAGAGAGAGAGGGGTCCGGGCCGCCTGGGGGTTTAAGTTCCCAAGGGGCCGGACTAGTCCGGTTGAGGGGCCGGACTAGTCCGGTCTGCGGACCAGACCCAGACTAGTCCGGGTCCGGATGTGTCCGGTGGAAGGCCGGACTAGTCCGGTGTGCGGACTGGCCGCGGACTAGCCTGACCCGGACTTGTCCGGCCTTAGGGGCGGACTAGTCCGGTCCAGCTGGGCTGAAAAACAATACATTTGGGTTTTCCCATAGAGATAAGTCCTTTGGTACAAATATAGCAAGGAAAATATGACAAGCAAGATTATGACCCAATAGGGAACAACTTATGAACATTTTCATGAAGAAAATAGATTTCTCAAACAAATTTGAGGAGAAATCGACATAGAGAGGAGTTTTTCGAAATGTGGCTCAAAATATATGAGGAATGGAGTTTAAGCCACGTTTCGAGAATCCAACACGTTGAGCTCACTTCTTAGCTCACAGAAACGCTTCTCGTCAAGAGGCTTTGTGAAGATGTCCGCAAGTTGATGTTCCGTCCTCACATGCGAAATCTCAATGTCTCCCTTCATGGAGTGATCTCGCAGGAAATGGTGTCGGATGTCTATATGTTTGGTCCTAGAGTGTTCCACCGGATTATGGGCTATCTTGATTGCACTCTCGTTGTCACACAAGAGTGGAATTTTACGCAGGTTAATCCCATAATCCCTAAGAGTTTGTCGCATCCAAAGAAGTTGTGCACAACAACTTCCGGCTGCAACATATTCCGCTTCGGCGGTGGATAGAGCAATAGAGTTTTGCTTCTTGGAGGACCAAGACACAAGAGATCGACCTAAGAATTGGCACGTACCCGATGTGCTCTTCCTATCAACTTTGCACCCCGCATAGTCCGCATCGGAATATCCAATGAGGTTAAACTTGGATCCTTTGGGGTACCAAAGTCCTAGGGTAGGTGTGTGTACAAGGTATCTCAAGATCCTTTTAACGGCGGTCAAATGACAAGCCTTGGGTGCTGCTTGAAAGCGTGCACACATACACACACTTAGCATGATATCGGGCCTAGATGCACAAAGATAGAGGAGTGATCCGATCATAGACCTATATAGCTTTTGATCCACACTTGGACCGTCCTCATTTAGGTCTAGGTGCCCATTTGTCCCCATAGGGGTTTTGATGGGTTTTGCTTTGTCCATGTCAAACTTTCTTAGAATATCTTGAGTATACTTAGTTTGACTTATGAACGTTCCTTCTTTGAGTTGTTTCACTTGAAATCCTAGAAAGAACTTCAACTCACCCATCATGGACATTTCAAACCTCTCCGTCATTATCTTGGAGAACTCGTCACAAAACACCTTATTTGTGGAACCAAATATGATGTCATCCACATATATTTGGCACACAAAAAGATCCTCATTGAAGTGTTTTGTGAAAAGGGTATAATCCGCTTTTCCTATCCTAAAACCATTTTCAACTAAAAAGTCTCTTAAGCACTCATACCAAGCTCTAGGAGCTTGCTTGAGACCATAAAGAGCCTTTCGCAGTTTGTAAACATGGTTTGGATAGTCTTGGTCTTCAAACCCTGGAGGTTGCCCTACATAAACTTCTTCCTTGATTGGGCCATTAAGGAATGCACTCTTAACATCCATTTGGTAGAGTTTGAAGTCATGATGAGTAGCAAAGGCTAGTAATATCCGAATTGACTCAAGCCTAGCTACGGGGGCAAATGTCTCATCAAAGTCCAATCCTTCAACTTGTGAGTATCCTTTTGCCACAAGTCGTGCCTTGTTCCTAGTTACCACGCCATGCTCATCTTGTTTGTTGCGAAACACCCACTTGGTTCCAACAACATTAGCTTGAGGGCGCTTGACAAGCTCCCAAACCTTGTTCCTTTCAAAGTTGTTGAGCTCCTCTTGCATGGCAACTACCCAATCCGGATCCCTTAAGGCGTCTTCAACCTTATGTGGTTCCAAGGATGAGACAAAAGAGAAATGCTCACAAAAGTTTGCAACACGTGAGCGTGTAGTTACTCCTTTTGTGATATCTCCTAGAATGTTGTCAACGGGATGGTCCCGTTGAACACTTTGATGAACACGAGGATGCGGGGGTTGACCTCTTGAATTACTTGGTTCATCTTCTTCACTTTGGTCTCCCCCTTGATCCAAGCCTCCCCCTTGATCCTCATTCTCATTATCACTTTGGGGAGCTTCTAGTGGATCTTCAACTTGTCCAATGGGGATTTGACCTACTTCATAATGATGATGGTCACTTGGGCTTTGAGATGGTTCTTGTGGGCGAACATCTCCAAGTGCCATTTTCCTTAGAGCTTCTAGTGGAGGTTCCTCTTGATCAAGGGCATATTGATCAACTTGCTCCATTTGAGAGCCATTGGTTTCGTCAAACACCACGTCACGTGCTACTTCAACAATTCCGGAGGATTTGTTGAACACACGGTACGCATGAGTGTTTGAGTCATATCCAAGCAAGAAACCCTCATCGGACTTTGAAGCAAACTTCGAAGTTCTAGGCTTCTTGTTGAGGATATAGCATTTGCTACTAAAGACCCGAAAGTAAGAAACATTGGGTTTCTTACCAATGAGAAGCTCATAAGGAGTCTTCTTGAGGAGGCGATGAAGGTACAATCGGTTCACGGCATGACAAGCGGTGTTAACCGCTTCCGCCCAAAACCGGTCCGATGTTTTGTACTCATCTAGCATCGTCCTTGACATCTCAATGAGCATCCTATTCTTTCTTTCGGCTATGCCATTTTGTTGTGGAGAATAGGGAGCGGAAAACTCATGCTTGATGCCCTCCTCATCTAGGAACTCTTCTACTTGCATGTTTTTGAATTCGGTGCCATTGTCACTCCTTATAGCCTTTATCCTTAAGGTGAACTCATTTTGAGCTCTCCTTAGGAATTTCTTGAGGACACCGGGAGTTTCACTTTTATCATGCAAGAAGAACACCCAAGTATACCTTGAAAAATCATCAACGATAACTAGACCATACTTGTTGCCACCGATGCTAATGTAAGCAATGGGACCAAAAAGATCCATATGGAGTAACTCCAAAGGTCTAGTTGTCGTCATGACATTCTTAGAGGGGTGTTGAGCTCCCACTTGCTTTCCCGCTTGGCAAGCACTACATGGCCTATCCTTTTCAAATACTACATTCTTTAGGCCACGAACATGCTCACCCTTAAGAAGCTTTTGAAGGTTTCTCATTCCAACATGGGCTAGCCTTCTATGCCAAAGCCATCCCATGTTGGCTTTTGCCATTAAGCATGTGTCAAGTTGAGCTTTATCCGCGGTGAAGTCCACAAGATAGAGCTTTCCCTTGAGCACTCCCCTAAAGGCTATTGAGTCACCACCTTCTCTAATGACACTCACTCCCTCACTAGTGAACACACATTTATATCCTCTATCACATAGTTGTGATATGGATAGGAGATTATAGTCTAGAGAATCAACATGCAGGACATTTGATAAAGTATGTAATGAGGAGATAGAAATTTTACCGGAGCCAAGGATTTTCCCTTGGCTATTGTCCCCAAAGAAGATTCCTTCACTTGGGTCTTTATTCTCCTCATACTCTATGAACATGCTTCTCTCTCCGGTCATGTGGTTGGTGCATCCGCTATCCAATACCCATTTCGATCCACCGGAGGAGTAAGCCTGCAAAACAAGTTTTATGCCTTTCTTTTAGGTACCCAAGCGGAGTTGGGTCCTTTGACATTAGTGGTTAGGCATTTTGGCACCCACACGCAAGGCTTGGGGCTCTTGCGGAGTGGCCCAACATATCTAGCAAACACCTTGCCGTGTTTGTTCTTCTTCAACACGTAAGATGCATCAAAATCATGAAATAAATGATGCGGTTCAGATTTAGGCAAGTTTTTGCTAGAGGGTGAGTTCTTTTCATTTTTAGTTTGGGATGAACTCCCCTTAACAAAGACAATCATGTCTTTGCCATACTTGGAGGTTTTGGTGTTATGCCTTGCACCTCTAGTATAGCCAAGACCATCCTTGACATGGGGTGGTCTTGTGTTGGTGAATGCACTTCGTGCATATGCCACCTTTTCCTTGTCAAAGATGGCACCCTTAGGTGCTTGTTTGCCTTGTGCTAGGTTGAGTTCATCCTTAAGTTTAAGGATCAAGTTGGAGCACTTGCAAGGTGATGTTGCCTTGGATGAGGTCTTTGAGGGGGTTGAGCTCTTGAAGGAAGAGGTTACATTGTTCTTGAGTGACTCAACTTGAGTCTCAAGGGTCTTGTTAGCTTTTGACAAGCTTCCAAGTTCATCCTTGAGCTCAATCGATTTCTCCTCAAGACTTGAACACGTTTTCTTGCAAAGAGCAAGTTCGTGTTCCAATGCCTTGCTCTTCTCTCTTTCGAGCTCAAGGAGCTCATCAAGCTCTTGACATCTCTCCTTCTCAAGGATGAGCATGTCCTCCTGTCTGTTGATGAGATCTTCCTTCTCAAAGATCTCATCCATAAGCAACTTCATCCTACGCAAGGTGCTTTTGCTTATGTCCTTAAACATATGCTCATTTTCACTAGCGCTATCAAAATCATCATGTGAGGAAGTTGGGGAGGAAGGATGAGATGTTACCTTTCTCTTTCCTTCCCTTGCCATAAGGCAAGTAGGCTTGTGGTCGTTGTTGAGGTTGGGGAAGAGCTTGCCTCCCTTGGAGTTCCTCCCGATGGCTATGGTGGCCATCTTCTCCTCTTCTTCTTCGGAGGAGGACTCATCGTTAGAGTCCCACTCCTTCCCCAAATGGGCTTGTCCGGAGGGCCTCTTCTTCTTGAAGAATCTCCTTTCTTGAGGCTTCCCTTCCTTCTTCTTCTTCGTTTCTTCGTGTGGGCAATCAGCGATGAAGTGCCCATACTCGCCACAGTTGTAGCAAGACCTTCTTGATTTGGGCCTTGCTCTTTCCTTTCCCTTGCCCTCATAGTTGTGCCCACCTTTCTTCCTCCTCATCATTCTCTTGAATTTGTTGATGAAGAAGGCCTCCTCCTCATCGGTGTCGAGGCTCTCCTCATCACTTTCTTCTTGCTCCTTTGAAGAGGGCGTTGCCTTGAGTGCAACGTTCTTCATCTTGGAGGCGGTGAACTTTTGGAGGTCGTTGTAGAAGAGCGCCTCCTTCTCCATGATTTCATGGTTAATGATCCTCCCAAGGACCTCCTCTGGGGTCATTTGAGTGAACCCCGGGCTTTCCCGAATCATGGAGCATAAAGAGACGTTCCTAGGCATGAATGCCCGGATCATCCTCTTCACCACCTCGTGGTCTGTCCACTTGGTGCAGCCATATGATCGGCTTTTGTTAATCAGCACCTTCAGTCGGTTGTACATGTCTTGGGGGGATTCACCATCCAAGATGGCGAATCTCCCAAGCTCTCCTTCGATGAGCTCGATCTTGGCCTCCTTGACCACTCGGTTTCCCTCATGCGCCGTCTTGAGGGTGTTCCATATGTCTTTGGCCACTTCAAGGCCATCGACACGGTTGAACTCATCTCTAGAGAGAGATGAGATGATCACACCCGCAGCTTGAGCGTTGCGGTGGATGAGGATGGCTTGTTCTTGAGTTATGTTGTCCTCATCCTTGGGAATCTCCACCCCGGTCATGACAATTTGCCACAACGCTGGGTTGAGTGACACGAGGTGGATCTTCATGTTGTGTTTCCACATACGGTAGTCCGTTCCATCGAATTGGGGAGGTTTCCCCAATGGGATGGATAGGTAGTGGTTGTTGGCGGCAAGGCGTTCATAGTTGAACCCTTGCCGGTTGTAGTTGGCTCCGCCACCACCACTTGATTGGTTTGACGGATCAATCCTGGAGATGTTCAACTTCTCCCGGAGCTTCGCCTTGAGTTGGCGAGTCTCCTCATCGTCTGTTGGCTTATCTTGATAAGCCAACGTCTCCTCACGGGTCGCCTCGTAGTTGCTGCTCGATGCATCATCATTCACCACTCCGGCCATCTCTCCGAGTTGTTAGACTCTTTGTGGAGAGTCCTGCTCTGATACCAATTGAAAGTTGCCTAGAGGGGGGGGGGTGAATAGGCTAATTGACCTGCAAATGACTTAATAAAACGAGATTAAATCACAAGGGGCGGACTAGTCCGGTCAGGGGGCGGACTAGTCCGGTCAGCTTGCGTGAATAACCCTAAAAAGATGTTTCTAGCAAGTTTTAGGGAATTTTTCTCTTTGCTACAAGTGAGTATATGTTTAAGTCAAGTTGAGCAACAACCTACACAAGAGCAAGTCAAGTTTCCACAAGTTTGTAGCAATGCGGAGTATGAAACGAGACTACCAACCCTAGAACAAAGTAATCAATAGAATGAATGCGAAGAACACAAGGAGGCAAGGATTTTATCCCGAGGTTCGATTCCACACAAGGAATCTACGTCCCCGTTGAGGAGTCCACAAAAGGACCGGGTCCAACAACCCTTCCCTCACCAAGTTTACCGCACGGGCCTAACTTGGTTCTCCACTAATCACAACGGTGATTACAAAGTTCGTTGGGGCTTCTCACAAACTGAGGCTCCCACACCACAAAGATGATCAACACAATAAAGCAAACTCAATACACAGCCCACAAAGACTCAACGAGTGCAAGAGATCAAACCGGGAGCACAAGCGCGATGTTCTTCCTCTTCTTCACCTCACTAAACCCTAATCCACTCAAGAATTAGTTTTAGAGGGAAAGTAGGCAAGAAGGAGGCTTAGGAGTGCTCCAAGTTGGCTGTGGCGGCGCTAGGGTTTGAGTTTTTTCAAAGGTATTCGAAATGAGGCCGGGGGTCCCCTTTTTATAGGGGTCCCAAGCCCAATCTGCTGACTTCAGCAAAAGGGCGGACTAGTCCGGCCACTGGCCCGGACTAGTCCGGCCTAGGGGACCACTGACCCCTTTGTCAGGTCCCGACAGCTGACACACTATCGTCACGCTACCCGCCAAACTTCAAATTCAAACGGTCACTTCCAGAACGGACTAGTCCGGTCAACACCGGACTAGTCCGAACTCACACAGAGCCTTTTGCTCCGTGTGAAAACGGACTAGTCTGAGGACCACAGACTAGTCCGGCCCCTAGGGCGGACTAGTCCGGTCCTCCCAGACTTAGCCACAGAAGCACCTTTTTCTAGCCAACCCGGACTAGTCCGGCCCCACGGGCGGACTAGTCCGTTCTCACTCAGGACCTCTTGGTCCGGTCCAAAACGGACAAGTCCGTGGTTTTGGGACTTCATCCCCAAAGCTCACTCACAGCTACCCGGACTAGTCCGGCCACAAACGGACTAGTCCGATCTCAGTCAGACCCTTCTGGTCCGGCCAGAAACGGACTTGGCCGGCCAGGAACGGACTAGTCCGGCCTCCTGCACGGACTAGTCCGGCCCTATGGCCAGACCACCCAATCACTCATTTCTTTCATAGGTTTGACCTCTAAACCACTTTGAGCTCCCAAACTTGATCTCAATGCACTTTACACACACACCCTCCTATTGCTACGGCTAGTCTAACTCAATCACGCTAGAAACCCTAGTTTCTACGCTTCGAGTTGACTCCGTTTCCTTCCTTTTCCTTTTTGAGGGTTTGCGTCTCCAATTGAGTCCATACCTGTGCTAAGATCACTTGAGCTCATTAGCGACTTAATTGTCGTCATCAATCATCCAAAACCCACGGGGAACCTAGATGCACTTTCAATGGTGCAAAAGGAGAATAAAAGGAGGAAGCGTGTGACGCATCCTAAAGGTAAAGGCAAGGGAAAGGTTCCCGATGAGCCTTCAAGCTCAAAGTCTAAACCAAAGGGCAAATCTGGCCCTTCTTCTGATGATGAATGCTTTCACTGTCATGGTAAGGGGCACTGGTCTAGGAACTGCAAGAAGTACTTGGAGGATAAGAAGAAGAAGGGAAGTGAGACTTCCACTTTAGGTATAAATGTTATAGAAATTAATATTGCATTATCTTCTAGTGAATCATGGGTATTTGATATCGTATCGATGATTCACACTTGCAAATCGTTACAGGGTCTAAGTGACACTAGAAGATTTGCAAAAGGCGAGTTGGATGTCCGTGTCGGCAATGGAGCAAAGGTTGCGGTCATAGCTGTTGGAACTTATCACTTGTCATTACCCTCAGGATTAGTTTTGGAATTGAATAATTGTTATTGCATTCCTACTTTGAGCAAGAACATTATCTCTTCTTCGTGTTTAGAAGAAGTTGATGGTTATGAGATTGTAATAAAGAACAAATGTTGTTCTATTTATTACAATAAAATTTTCTATGCTCAATGTCCATTGGTGAATGGATTATATGTTCTTGATCTTGAGGATAAAACTGTCTGTAACATTAATACCAAAAGGGCTCGTCATAATGATCTAAATCCCACTTTTATTTGACATTGTCGCTTAGGTCATATAAATGAGAAACGCATTGAAAAACTCCATAAAGATAGTTTACTAAGCTCATTTAATTTTGAATCACTTGACACATGTGAATCTTGTTTGCTTGGGAAGATGACCAAAGCACCCTTCACTGGTCAAAGTGAGAGGGCGACTGATTTGTTGGGACTTATACACACATATGTATGTGGACCAATGAGTTCAATTGCCAGAGGTGGTTTTCAGTACTTCATCACATTTATCGATGACTTTAGTAGATATGGTTATGTCTATCTAATGAGGCACAAGTCTGAATCCTTTGAAAAGTTCAAAGAATTTCAGAATGAAGTACAAAATCAATTGGGCAAGACAATTAAACTTCTACGATCTGATCGTGGGGGTGACTATTTGAGCCATGAATTTTATGATCATTTGAAACAATGTGGAATTGTTCCACAATTGACTCCACCTGGAACGCTTCAATGGATGGGGTGTCCGAGCGGAGGAACCGAACCTTGTTGGACATGGTTAGGTCGATGATGAGCCAAGCAGATCTTCCACTATCCTTTTGGGGTTATGCTCTTGAAACTGCTGCGTTTACACTAAACAGAGTCCCAACTAAGTCTGCTAAAAAGACACCATATGAGATGTGGACCGGGAAACGTCCCGGATTGTCTATCCTCAAAGTTTGGGGATGTGATGTTTATGTCAAACGTTTGACGTCAGACAAACTCACTCCAAAATCAGACAAATGCTTCTTTGTGGGATATCCTAGGGAAACCAAAGGATATTATTTTTATAATAAAACATAGGGTAAAGTGTTTACCGCTCGCAATGGTGTCTTCTTGGAGAAAGAGTTTCTCTCAAAAGGAGTTAGTGGGAGCAAGGTGCATCTTGAAGAAATTCAAGAAATACCTAAAAATGTTTCAACACCCACTAATCCTATACAGGATGTACAAGATGTTGTGTAACCAGTTGATGAAACACAAGCCCCACGAAGGTCTACGAGGGCACGTCGTGCAACTGAAAAGTTAACGCTTCTAACCACGGAGCAGCATGACATGGTATTATTGGATAATAATGAGCCTACGACCTACGTAGAAGCAATGGAGGGACTCGACTCTGAAAAATGGCTTGGAGCCATGGAATCCAAAATTGAATCCATGCATGAAAATCAAGTTTGGAGCTTGGTTTATACAATCGAAGGTGTGAGACCTATCGATTGTAAATGGATTTTCAAGAAAAAAAGACTGATATGGATGGAAATGTTCACATCTATAAAGCACGATTGGTGGCAAAAGGTTTCAAACAAATTCAAGGTGTTGATTATGATGAAACTTTCTCACCCGTTGCAATGCTTAAGTCTGTTCGGATTCTTCTAGCAATTGCTGCATATTTTGATTATGAAATATGGCAGATGGATGTCAAAACAACCTTTCTTAATGGAAGTCTGACTGAGGATGTGTACATGACACAACCTGAGGGTTTTGTCGATCCTAAAAATGCTAGTAAAATATGCAAGCTTCAAAAGTCCATCTATGGACTGAATCAAGCATCTCAGAGTTGGAATCTGCGTTTTGATGAAGTAGTCAAAGGGTTTGGTTTCATCAATAACGTAGAAGAACCTTGTATTTACAAGAAGTTTAGTGGGAGCGCACATGTATTTCTGGTCCTATATGTAGATGACATATTATTGATCGGAAATGACATTCCAATGCTTGATGATGTTAAATCCTCATTAAGAAAAAGTTTCTCAATGAAGGATTTAGGAGAGGCAGCGTATATTTTGGGCATAAAGATCTATAGAGATAGATCTAAAAGGCTAATTGGATTAATCCAAGATACATATATTGACAAGATATTGAATCGGTTCAATATGCAAGATTCCAAGAAAGGTTTCTTGCCAATGTCACATGGCATTACTCTAAGCAAGAGTCAGTGTCCTTCGACATCTGATGAGCAAAAGAGGATGAGAGCGATTCCTTATGCTTTGGCTATTGGATCCATCATGTATGCCATGCTATGTACACGCCCAGATGTATCTTATGCTCTAAGTATCAGGAGCAGATATCAAACAGATTTTGGTGAGGCTCATTGGATCGTTGTCAAAAACATCCTTAAATACTTAAGAAGAACTAAGGATGCATTCTTAGTGTTTGGAGGTGAAGAAGAGCTCGTTGTAAAAGGTTACACCGATGCCAGCTTCCAAACTGATAAGGATGATTCTAGATCGCAATCTGGTTTTGTATTCTGCCTCAATGGAGGGGAAGTGAGCTGGAAAAGTTCCAAGCAAGATACAGTAGCAGATTCAACCATAGAGGCGGAGTATATTGCAGCTTCTGAAGCAGCAAAGGAGGCTGTTTGGATCAGAAAATTTGTTTCTGAGTTGGGTGTTGTTCCTAGCGCGTCCAGTCCTGTAGATCTCTTCTATGACAATAGTGGAGCCATCGCACAGGCAAAGGAGCCTAGATCACACAAACGATCCAAACACATACTACGACGCTATCACCTCATTCGAGAGATCATCGACCGAGGTGATGTGAAGATATTCAAGGTGCACACAGATTTGAATGTTGTAGATCCGTTGACAAAGCCTCTTCCACAATCAAAGCATGAGGCACACACGAGAGCTATGGGTATTAGATACTTACATCAGTGATCATAGTGTGTAGTGGGAGACTTTGTCACAGCTATGTTTATGTACTATTAAATAAATTGTTATATGAGTAATCATTATTTACATTGATCATCAAGTATATGACTTGTTCATGAAACTCTTTGTTAAAAGTAATGTTACTCTAGATGATCCCTAGTCTATACCATTATATGAGATAATGATTGTATAAAGACTAGCACATGTATTAATTGATGATCACGTTTCACAGATCATAGATATGGAGATATCGAATTAATAATGTGAACACATGTTAGTGAATATGGTGTTGGATTGACCCACTCCAAGACACTGCTGGGATTGTTATTTCCATATGTGCGATCAGTTGGTCTTGAGTGATACACCTGCTAGATCCTTAGACCTGAGATCGCCATTGTTTCTCACTATGCGTACTTGTGTACTTTGAGACTACCAAACGCTACTCTGTAACTGGGTAGTCATAAAAGTAGTCTTCGGGTATATAATGAAACATAGAATGGGATGTGCACGGATCAAGATGGGATTTGCCCCTCCTTAATAACATGAGAGATATCTATGGGCCCCTTGAGATAGTTGGATTTGAAAGTGCATGGCCATGCCAAGGTGATTAAATGTTAATCATAGTGACTAAAAGTTAGTCACAGAATGAATCCACTATTTGATCGAGTGAATGGTCGAGCTATCACAAGAATGGCACACATCTCGCCTTGAGCTTGACTGGTATTATGTGGCAAAGGGATTATCATGTTGAATGTATCTAGGTTCGGCTGATATGATCTTTATGTACATTCAGGAGTCAGTATGTCCTGCTAGGCACCTCTACTGACTTGTGATTGGAAATGGTTTCCATTCACAACCGACTGCACATGAACCTAATGAGTCACACACTTAAGGAGTTGGAATATCAAAAATCTTGGCTAGATGATTGTCTCTAGTGCAGGTGGGAGATTGTTGGTGATGTGCCCAAGAGGCAATCATAACAATTCGAATTGAGGCCTATTGGATATTTGATCCATAAGCAATTAGTGTACTAATGGGCCTGCAACCTAAAAGCCCATTAGTACGCCTATAAATATGAGGGGTAGGGTTAGGTGCTAATGATCCAACCACGTGACATCCCTAGCCGTCACCCCTCGAAGGCCTCACGCTGAGACCCTTGTCGCGCGCGCAGTGCTAGCACACCGGCGCACGATGTTCCTCTCTGTATGTGTGGACTCTGTGGAGGCGCTGTTGCTACTGCTGCACTGATCGGCTACGACGATCGTGATTGTCTACCTGCTGGCGTGACGAGGACGAGGAGGAGACGAACGAGATCGTCTACCTCCCCTGCACCGACGCACATCTACGTTCCGCCGCGCTGTGTGTCTAGTGGTAACGATCCATGACCTCTGTACTCGCATGTTTCCTGGGTGACGCGGTAGAGTTGCTAGAGTAGCGTACCACATATAACTAACATAATTTGTGTTATAAATTCAGAATTTAGTTCTAAACCTTTTTAAATTTGCTAATCCCAATGTTGTAAGTTCCTGCAATCCAAACGGGAAGAGTTATGAATTCCTTTGTTTTCCATTCATACGGTTTTCTCGTTTTTCTCATTTCCTTGTTTTCTCCAATCCTTCGTTTTTTTCCATTTCAATATTTTTCATTTCTGCATTCAAAACAGACCCTCGGACAAACGCCACAGCTTAATTTTGATTATCACCGGACACACCTGCAAGGCTGCAAAGGCATGATAGACGATAGGTGTGGTATGTTGCTTTGTCAGACGATAGCTGACAACGTGCTGATCATGATCATGTTAATCATGAAACTATTATCTTAATATGAGTGAGGAGTTTTGTCTATGAAAGATCACCCCATTTCTCTGACACCAAATAGACCAGCAATATTTTCCCTAGATTCAAATATGTGAGACAAAATTAAGTTACTTGTCCTCACATATCTGGAACATAGAGTAGCGGCTAGTATAAATTATGGGTCTGTCTATTTGTCAGGTGCTTGATATTTGAGAAAATTTCAGGCACCGGGTAATTAATAGCTAATTGTTGTCTTTAACCACTAATTTTGTAATTAACTACTAAATTTTCATTCTATAGGTTAATCAATCACATTTTTTTTCTTATTTGATTATTTTACAATTAAAATAACCCTACAAATTACGGATTAACAACTACAACTTTACAAATTATGGATTAATAAATAAAAAATTAAAAGAACTTACCTCTGTTCATCCCCTCCGGCAACCGCCGGCCGCCGTCGTCGCTGCATCGCGCCGCCGATGTGGAGGAGTTGCGTCACCCGCCGGCCGACGTCGCCCATCACGCCGCCGCTACCACCGTGCTTCAGGCCGTCGCCGATGCTGCTCGTCGACTTCCGGTGCTGCCGCCATTGGGGCGCCGAGCCACGCCGCTGCCGCCGTCGGGGCGCCGAGCCATGCCGTCACAGGTGTAGATCGGGAGGAGACAGGAAGATTAGGGTTGGGAGAGGTTGGGAAGAAGTTGAGTGCACGAATCTAAGGGCACATCTAAAGGTCGCCTGAAAGGAAGTTTATTTTCAGGCACCTGATATATAGGATTACTGATAAATTATGCAATGCTAATTTTTAGTTGTTAAAAATGGCAATAACTAGTATGCTATATGATTTATGGTGCAATCCTGCAATCATCCATCCTCAACCATTGGATGTCCATCTTAGGGTGGTTGCATTTTTATACTTAACCCCCTCCACACGTGTTTCTCACGTGGAGGAAGTTAAGTGAACACCAAAAGAAATGATGAATAATGTGTCGGTTCCAGTACAAGTGTCGGGGCTGTCGTAGTTAAATCAATTAACAACGTCGGTTTTTTCAAAAACGACATTTCATAGTTAGCTATTTCGGCCAAGCTGCAAAAATCGACGCTCTTACTACATATGTCGGCCAAACTGACAAAAACGACCCTCTTATTAAATATGTCGGCTAAACCGACGGTGATTCAAGCTTGGCCGGTGCGGAAATTGACCTCAGGCTTTATAAACATCGGCCTTAGGTAAACCGACGTCTTAAAATGGCGGGCCTTGTGCGGTATCCCACATCGGTCTTTAAGAGTGTCGGTCTGTGTGGGAGTACCGACGCTTGTAGACTGGGCCGCCCTACAATGCCCGAAATGGGCCAGCGCTGTCTCTTCTTGTCAACTCTCGCGCGTGAACCCTCGCCCAAACCCTATTTACGCGCGCGTTGCCGCCTCATTCCTCCTGTGTCCGCGCGCATCGTGGCCTCATCCCGCACACCCTTGTATGCGTCTCCGTCGCCGCAGGCCGACGCGCTGCTCCATCACCCCTCGCGTCGTCGGTCGCTCTCTTGCACCGGCACTTCACCTCGTGTAACACCCTTATTTTCATGCATCATGCCCTGCATCCATCATTAAATATGTTTAACATTAATCCACATCAAAAGGAATAAGTTTAAAATGAATTTAGAGCAAAACCGCACTTAAGAATTCTAGAAAGTGTGGACTAGTCCGATTTTGGTGTTGTCGGTACCTGGCGAACCGGGTACCCCTGTATACAAAAAAGAAGGCACGCTGGGTCCCACCACCCACGAGGGCAAGGCCTGACGTGGTCCCAGGGTGCTGCGTGGCATGCGGCATAGCCACACCTCTCCACTGAGGAAAGGCCCGACGCTACCACGTGTCTTGCAGCTCCGGGTGCATCTCCCTCATGAAGGGGAGGTCCGGCGCTGCCACGTGTCCCACAGGTCTGGGTCCACCTCCCCGCCGAGGAGAGGTCCGGCGCGTTTGCTAGGTCGGCGGCCCCGGACTTGCCTCCCAGTGGGAAGAAGGTCCAGTGCAGCCACGTGTCCGGCAGCTCCGGGCTTGAGCACCCGGCAGAGGGAAGGACCGGTCTCGCCACATGGCAGGCAGCGCTGGACCTAGTCCATCCTGCGATAGCAGCAATAAAGAAGGACGAGCCCAGTGCACCTAAACAGAAAAGACGCGTATGTTCCATAGGTAAGCGGGAGCTCGCACTCATAAGTCAAGAGTCTTGTACCCAGTCCAATGATAACAGGCTAGCGCCAGACTACTATGTACGACGGATGAATGGGAGTTCGCGACAAGATAGACAAGACACCGCCCGCCATGATGAGGGGCTATCTGTAGCCCTGCGGCAAGGCAGGGCCAAGCGGCACATTGAAGCCCTTGTCAGAGGATAACATTTACTCCCAAATCTTAGGAGAGATATGGTACACCCAGGGTCACATGTCGGGCCCCGGGACCCACTTGTAAGCTGCTCGGCCTTGGACTATAAAAGGACTGAGCGGCAACTGACTCAGACCCAAGTTCTCTCACACTCAAGCAATACAACACACAAACCACCATGGAGTAGGGTATTACGCCCAGGCGGCCCGAACTATGTAAAACCCTTGCGTTCACCTTTCACTGAGCTCGATCTTGCTAGGACTAGCCCCCGTATATACAATGAACCACCACGGGCTGCCTCTGAGCTAGTCTGGGGGAGGTGTCGGTTTAGACACCTCGACATTTAGCGCGCCAGGTAGGGGGCTTTTCTCCTGCAAGAATCTTCACCGGCAGCATGGTGAACGCCCGTTCCAACGCTAGTTCCTCAAGACCACTGCCCCGCCAGCCGGCGGCGGTTGAGGACCAAGATTCGTCCCACCCCAGAGTTGGGTCCCACTCCAGGGCAGAAAGATCTGGACCATCGTGATGCCGTGCAGTCACCCCGCTAAGTACAGGCCTGCACAACACAGCGCGGCGAACCCCAATCATGACAGCTGCTATGGCCTCACCAGCAGCAAGCCCGGAAAGTGCACTCCTTGCTGCACGTGCGCTGTTCCGCAATGCACTGACGGCAGGAGCCCCCCAGGGAGCAACCCAACAGTGGGTAAAAGACGTCGACCACCTGGTCTTCACTGCGCTCCAAGCGACTCCACAAGACGGGAGGCGAGCGACAACAATGTTTGTCTCGCTGTCACGAACGCCCATTGTTGATCGACAAACCGCCGATAGCCGCTCGACGAGGCTTTTGACGGCAGACTTGCGGGCAGAGCTGTAGCACCGTAGGGCAGGCGAGGACTGTCGGGTCATCATCGAACGACAGAGGGAGCGGCACCGCAATCTTGAGGCTGACTACAGCACGCCAGGTCCTGGACCCCAGGTGCACGACGCTCTCCCACCGCGACAGGGGTATGTGACACCCTCGCGCAACACCAGGCGTATGTGGTGCCCCCTCCACACCAGGCATACATCGCGCCTCCTCCACTCCAGGAATATGGTGTGCCTCCGTCGCTCCAGGCATCTGCCGCCGCACCTCAACACCAAGCGTACGCAATGCCACCTGGCCATCAAGGTCATGTAGAGCCAAACCAGTCACCTGCAAGTACTGGTGGAGGGTGTGCAACTCTAGCTCCACACCTGCGGAGAGTGGTGTGGCCTCATAAGTCCCGGCCGCACACGCTGGAGAAGTATGACAGGAGTGTCAACCCGAGTGAGTTCTTGCAGGTCTACTCCACCTCGATTCTGGCAACGGGGGGTGATGAGGTCATCATGGCCAACTACTTCCCTGTGGTCCTAGCCGGCCCAGCCCGGTCATGGCTCATGAACCTACCCCAGGGGTCCATCAACTCCTGGGAAGAGCTATGCCGGCAGTTTGTGGCAAACTTTGGAAGTTCGTATGAGCACCCCGGCACGGAGCTCGACCTCCACGCTGTTAGACAACGCTCAGGGGAGTCGCTGCGAACGTTCATCCAGCGATTCTCCCAGGCACAGAACACCATCCCGCACATTTCGAATGCATCTGTCATAGTTGCATTTAGGCAGGGAGTGAGGGATAAGAATATGCTCGAGAAGCTCACCACACACGATGTGCGTGATGTCTCCGAGCTGTTTGCCTTGGGAGACAAATGTGCCAAGGCAGCCGAGGGTCGCAACTGGCACACTCGGCCCTCCTCAAAGATTGGGGAGCACTCACATTCCGAAGCAGAGGCCACTACCAGGGGTGGTGGCAGGAAGAAGAAGAACGGGGGCTGTGGTAGGAGTAAGCCGAGGCCCGGAGCTCCCATGGTGGCTGCTGTGGCAACTGGCAGAGCTCGGAGCTCGCGCAAGGATAAGCACCCCCGCCGATCACCTGAGGGTGACAACGCTGACTTCAAATGCCCGGTGCACTAGACCAATTGTCACAGTGCAAGTGAGTGTCGGGAAGTCAAGAAGCTTGCGGAATGTTTCCGCGAGCAGCGGCAGAAGCAGCAGCGTCAAGAGAGTGAGCCCTCCTGCCAGAGAAAGGGTAAGCAGAAGCTTGGCCCTGCGGAGGACAAGGAAGAAGACATGGGGTACCAGGAGCCCCACAGAACAATGAAACCAGTGTTCACGAGTCCTGACTCGGACACTAGCAGCGAGCAGGAGCGTCAGAAGCTCCTCTATGTCATCTACAGGGGAGCCTCGGACCCCGTGTCTCGGAACGCAGTGAAAGTCCTATGACGGGCCGTGGTGACAGTGGCCCCGGTGCCAAGCCCGGCTCCCCACAGCAAGTGGATGAGCACTGCTATCAGCTTTGATGCCTCAGACTGCCCGAAGAACATGGCATGAGCTGGAGTGCTCCCGCTGCTCGTGGCCCCAACCATCGCCAACGTGAGGCTCCATTATGTGCTGATCAACGGTGGTGCAGGCCTCAACCTCATCTCCACTGCAGCCTTTCAGAAGCTGCAGATACCTATGTCTCGGCTCACGCCTTCGAGCCCGTTCTCAGGCATGGGCCCAGGGCAGATTGTGCCTAGTGGTAGCATCCACCTCTCGGTAACCTTTGGTACAGTGGAAAATTACCGCACGGAGAATATTCTATTTGACGTGGAGGATGTCGAGCTTCCCTTCAACGCCATCATCGGAAGTCCGGCGCTATACCAGTTTATGGCCGTAGCTCACTACGACTATCTGGTCCTGAAGATGCCAACGCCATCCGGGGTCCTCAGGGTCCGGGGAGATCGCACCGTGGCAGTGTTAGCCTTGGAGTAGCTCCAAGCACTCGCTGCAGGGCGGGCCCTGAGCCTGGATGATGCGAGGGAAGGCCAACCAAGTCAAGGACCGCCCCAATGGACCTCCACCGCAGCTCCGCGCGTGCTACCTGCCGAAGACAATGTCCCAGTAAAGGTCGTCAGGATCGGCTCTGAGGCTGCCCAAATGACCCGCATAGAGGGTAACCTGGACAGCAAATAGGAATTCACGCTCGTCACCTTCCTCCGGGACAATGTCGATGTGTTTTCCTGGCAACCATCGCAGATGCCCGGGATCCCCAGGGAGGTGATTGAGCACCATCTGAAGATCTACCCCGACGCCCGCCCGGTACAATAGAAGCCCCGAAAGCAATCTGTTGAGCGCCAAAACTTCATCCGAGAGGAGATTAAGAAGTTGCTCGACGCTGGCTTCATCCAGGAGGTACACCACCCTCGGTGGTTAGCTAATCCTGTTGTCATCCCAAAGGCTGGCGGGAAGCTTCGGATGTGCATCGACTATACCAACCTAAACAAGGCATGTCCAAAAGATCCATTCCCACTCCTCAGGATAGATCAAATTGTACACTCCACATCAGGCTGTGATCTGCTGTGTTTCCTAGACGTGTATTCTGGTTTCCATCAAATACCTATGTCTAGAGATGATGAAGAACACACTGCTTTTGTAACAGTAGATGGTCTGTATTGTTATGTCTCCATGCCTTATGGTCTTAAGAATGCTCTCCCTACTTTTGGAAGTGCGATGCATAAAAAATTTGGGGACCTCATTAGAGACCTGGTAGAGGTGTATGTTGATGACATCGTGGTCAAAATCAAAGATCGTGCGTCCTTCCTGGACAACTTAGCACAAGTCTTCAGCAGGCTATGCCTTACGCGCACGATGCTGAACCCCGAAAAGTGTGTCTTCGGGGTCTCTTCTGGGAAGCTGCTTGGATTTCTGGTTTCTCACCGTGGGATCAAAGCTAATCTAGAGAAGATCAAATCGATAGAGCTGATGTGGCCCCTGACACATATCAAGGATGTACAGAAGCTCCCAGGGTGCCTAGCGACCCTCAACCGCTTCATCTCGAGGCTGGCGGAATGAGCACTTCCCTTCTTCAAGATTTTGCGGAAGGCAGGTCCCTTTGCCTGGACAGAAGAGGCGGAAACGGCATTTCAGTAGATCAAGAGGCACCTGACATCCCTCCCAGTTATGGTGGTGTCGGAGCCCGATGAGCCACTGCTGCTGTATGTTACTGCAACAACCGAAGTGGTTAGTATGGTCTTGGTCGCAGAGCGATCGGGACCATATCAGCAACATACAAGAGAAGGAACCCATTACGCAAGCACCGAGCCTCAGGTCTCGGACCAATCCATGGATCTTTCCCAGGGGAGCTCTGGGAACCAGAAAGTCACCGGGTCCCAACCCCCGGAGGATGAGCGGGTCCTGGGAGCCAGGAGCCCCAGGACCTGGATCCGATGCAAGGAGCACCAGACCTCTCGGACAGAGTCCAGACCACTCAAAGGCCAGTCTACTACATCAGCGAAGTCCTCCATGAGGCGAGAACAAGGTATCAGGAGATACATAAGCTGCTGTATGCTGTGTTGATAGCATCGAGGAAGCTCCGACACTATTTCTAGGGCCATAAGATCTCGGTGGTCACCTCCTTCCCGCTGAGAACGGTGCTCCACAGCCCCAATGCCACCAGCAACATCGCCAAGTGGGCAGCCAAGCTAGCGGAGTTTGAAATTGAGTTCCTCCCTCGGCATGCAGTCAAAAGTCAGACCTTGGCGGATTTCTTGGCCGAGTGGACTCCATCGCCTAGCAATCCAGAAAGCTCAGTCAGCGGGGACACAGTGTTCGGAGCACCGGTCTTCACAGAAACCCCGTGGGTGCTTTACTTCGATGGTTCCACCCGAAAACAGGGGGCCGGAGCCGGGGTGGCGCTCATAGCTCTGACAGGGGAGCAGTTCAAGTATATGGTGCACCTTGGCTTTAAAGCCACTAACAACATGGCACAGTACGAGGCTCTCATCTACGGGCTGAAGACAACGTTGACTCTCAATGTCCGCTAGCTCCTCGCCAAAGGTGATTCCCACCTAATTGTCAAGCAAGTCAAAGGGGAGTGCAGTTGCAACGACCCCCAGCTGGAAGCATACTTATTGCACGTCAGGAACCTGGAGAAAGATTTCAAAGTCTTGGATCTGTGCCATGTGCCCCGAGCTGACAACTCAGTCACAGACGACCTGTCAACAAAGGCCTCCACAGAGGCACGAGTGCCCGAAGGAGTCTTTGCAAGGATGTTACCACAACCAACCGCCCAAGCTGCCAAGAAGGGTGAAGGGGGTGAAGCTAGCACCTCGAAGCTGGCAATCCCAGCGGCCCTGCAGCCATGGTGCCCGCCAAGGTTCCTATGCGCCTCCAGCAGCTCCGAGCAGCTGGGCGCCCAAGAACCAGAAGCTCAAGGAGGTCTTGATGCATGGATCTCAGAGGTCCGAGACTACTTGAAAGACAACTACCTTCCCGAAGAACATGCTTTGGCAGAACAGATTGTGCGGATGGCTAAACGATACACGCTAGTAGAGGGGGATCTCTACCGGCGTGGCGCCAATGACATCCTATTGCGATGCATTACCCGGGAGGAAGGCTGCGACTTGCTTGCAGAAATCCATGGAGGTGAGTGCGAGAACCACGCATTGGCCCACACGCTGGTTGGCAAAGCCTTTCGGCACGGCTTCTACTGTCCCACAACACTCCAGGATGCTGCTGACATGGTTAAGAGATGCAAGGCGTGCCAATTCCATGCCAAGCAGATCCACACACCAGCTCAAGCGCTGTAGATGATCCCTCCCTCGTGGCCATTCGCCGTGTGGGGACTGGACATCCTGGGACCTTTCCCAAGAGCCGTCGGAGGATTTTGGCACCTCTACATAGCTGTAGACAAGTTCACCAAATGGTCAGAAGCTACCCCATTTGTCACCATTAACAAACAGTCAGCAGTGAAGTTCATCAAGTCGATAGTCTGCAGGTTCGGGGTCCTGAACAGGATCATCACCGATAACAGGACCCAATTCACGAGTGCGAGTTCCAAGAATACTGCAAGGACCTTGGAATCCAATTTTGTTATGCCTATGTTGCCCATCCCGAGAATAATGGGCAGGTAGAGAGGGAAAACGCTGAGATTCTCAAGGGCATCTGGACTCGTACATACTCAAGCCTCGAGGGGCATGGTGCAAACTGGGTGGATGAGCTGCCATACACGTTGTGGGCTAGCCGGACATCAACCAGCCGGGCTACGAGAGAAACGCCCTACTTCCTGGTGTACGGGGCGGAGGTTGTCCTTCCCACAGAGATCACCATGGTCTCCCCTCATGTCCGGATGTACGACAAAGCAACACAGGACCAGTCCAAGCGTGAAGATATGGACCTCGTTGATGAGGGACACATACGAGAAGCCCTCCAAAATGCATGGTACAGGCAAGTGCTCCGACGCTATCATCAGCGGACCGTGCACAGTAGGGAGCTCAAGGTGAACGACCTGGTCGTGCGACGTCTACTTTCCCGTGAAGAGACGAACAAACTCTCCCCCAAGTGGGAAGGTCCCTTCTGGGTCACAGAAGTCTGCCGCCCAGGGTGCGTTTGCCTAGCTACGGAGGATGGGCAACTAGTGCCCAACCCATGGAATATCGAACACCTCCGTAAGTATCCATATCCAGTGGAAGGACACTTTATTTTCTTTTGTTATATAGATATCATAGTGTCTAGAGACAGCACTCGGGTTAACTAAGGCTGGGGGGATGAGCTCCAAGTGTCTGCCTTGCTCGGCATGGTCCGACACCTTGAGAAAGTACACTCAGCTCCTTGTCGCCCAGGCCAGGTCGTTCCTCCTGTAAAGTCTGTTCTCTCCTATGAGCGTTATAACGAAGAGATATTTGCCCTACCCTGAAATGCCTTGCTCATTTGAAATTATCTTTAGTTCTTATGAATAGTGTCACACATTTGCCATCAGCTCAACACCTAGTGCGGGTGCGGTCATTTTTTCCCTTCGTCTCTACAATAGTGGGAGCATTGCTGTCTGTTTGCCGGCGGATCACTTGGGGTACTTGCTAGATGTCCGGAACCCCCGAACCCAATCCTCACATGTGGTGGGTAACAAGTTCCGGGTACGGGGGCCCTGAGTCAATCAAGCCCCCCACGACGGCAATGGATCGTAAGACAAATGACTCTAATAGAGTGTGGGTAAAAGATTGACTGGAGAGCAGAATTACCTTTCATCTGTCATGTGCGCAGGTCCCTAGGCTACAACGCTAAATAAAGCTTCTCTCGTACCCCCGATGATGAACGGCCACCTCACCGAGAGTAGGCTCAAGGGCCCATTGTCGACGACTCGACGTCCTCTACATCAACAACGGGCGCTGCCGGAGCTTCTGAGCTCCGACAATTATAGGGGGCACGGTGTCGACGTCCTATGTTGATAATGGGTGTCGTTGGAGTTCCTAAGCTCCAACAATCCCAGGGGGCCCAGCATCGATGTCTTACGCTGACAATGGATGTCGCCAGAGCTCCTAAGCCTCGACAACTCGAGCGGGCTGATGCCCACGAGACAAGTGTTAGTTCCTCCTGGTACATGTACACAATTAGAATTACGTACATCTACCAGGGGGGCGGACACAAAAATACCGAAGACAAAGATCAAGAGGACTTCATTCATTGAAAGTTCGTATTACAAAATTGGAAGCATACATGCGGGAGCAAGAAAGGAATGGCCTAAGTCCTATGGATAGCTGAGGCAACAGCTTGAGCGGCCTCCTGAACGCTCTCCCGGGCAGCATCCAACTCTTCTCTGATCGGCCCTTCGACTGCTGGACTCAGGGGGAAGGGGGGGTCTCGGCTCCAGTAACATGTTAACACATACTCGACGACGGTTTTGGTCTAGGACCTCCCCACCGACTCTAGCTGGTCCGCGATGACGTCAACCACTGCGTCGAGCTTGCCGCCAGTGGAGCTAAGAGCCGCTAGTGTTTCATCTACCTCTGACACTGGGTTGGCTGGACGTACGGGGCTAAAGCCAAATGGTGCCAGTGCTCCGTCGGCCTGTCCCAGGAAGTCCCACACCCGCTGGGACTCGGCCGCCCTCGAGCTCTGCAACTCCTCCAGAGCCCTCTTGGTGGTCGCAAGCTCCTGACCCTCCTTTGCAAGGCAATCGGCCTCCTTGCCATGCTGCTGGATGCTCTTGGCTAGCTGCTGCTCGTGATCAGCGAGCTCTAACTCCTTGAGGAAGATACGGTTCCAACGCTCTGCCAGATCTTCCTCCCGGCCCCGGACCGTATCCTCTCTGCCAGAGACGTCTGCCACTCGCTTGTTGAGGCTTTGCCCCTGTTCCCAGAGCATGTCCTCCTCGAGCTTACACCGCGATTCAAACCGCTTGCGATGGTCCGCCAAGCTCTGCTCACCCACCGACAGCTTCCGGGAGAGATCCTCTTCTCTCTGGCCCAGGTCCTTCTGCTTCTCGGCGAGTTCGACCTCACCCAAGTAGATCTCCTGGTGGCACTTCTGGAGAGTCTCATGCCAGGCGATTAGACCCCCTTGGCGCTGATCTGCAGTTCGGTGGCATTCCACAGCTTCCACATATATCTTCTACGCCTTCGCATTGAGAGCTTTAAGGGTATCCTCCCTCTCGTTGAGAAGCTCACCCTACTTGACCAGCCAGGTTTCCTCGTCCTTGACCCACTCTTTGCGTCGACAGAGCCTATTATGCTCCTCCTCCAAGGACACGACAATCTGCTGCAGGCTGGAGCGGGCGTTGTCGATGGCCAGATCTAAGGCAATGGGCGTCGGACCAGATGGGAGCGCCGCTTCCCCCATCACCACCAGGACGTCCGCCGTCACCCGAGAGGGGCTTCCCTTTGAAGGCAGCGGCACCCGTGGGCTTGAGGCGCCTGGGGTGTCCTCCAGGAGTCCCGCAGCGCTGGTCTCTGCCGAACCCTCCAGTGCAGCCGTAGATGCTTCCGGTTCAGCTCCGATATCAGAGAGACAGGATGTGCGTTGCAGCTTGCAGCCTAGGCGCAGGTTTGTTGGACGTCGCCGACTGGAGCACCGGAGCCTCAACTACCCTCGGCGCAGGAGCAGATGCTTCAACGACCATCGGGTCAGCCACCTCAACCTCCGCAGTAGTCGGCGTGGGGGCCGACTCTTCCACTACTTCCGGCCCGCTGACCGGGGCCTCCACTGCATCTGGCGTGGGGGCCGGCCCCTCAGCTACATCCGGCCGAGGCACCGGAATCTCCTCGGAAGACGGCACGGGGGCCTTTGGTGGCTCCCCACACCGAGGGCGGAACTTCCGCCGACTCCGAAGCTATGCTCGCGCTCAGCACCTCCACCGGGACCTCAGGGGATATTGGCTCCGGCTCCGGAGCCCTAGCTCCCCGAGTCAACGAACGAAGCCCTCGGTTCTAGTGCAACCGCACCTGTGGACAGAGCCACCCTCGAGTCATTCGGAGCCCCCACATTCGCCTAAGCAGGTGCAGGAGCTGGAGCTGAAGCGCTTGCCTGCTCAGCCTCCCGTGCGGCCGGTGGTGTGGCAGTCCTCTCTCCCTTCTTGGAAGCACTGCCCATCCAAGATAGAAATGTTTAAAGGGTGACCTTGACCCAAAAAAAAATCAAATTAAGGGCTCAACTATTTACGTTGGGAAGCCCCAAGTAACGCGGAGACAGAGTCGTTTCTGAGCAGGGCCGGAGCCAAAGCCCGATGGACCCGACGTGGCCGGAGCCCCAGGCTTCCCAGGGGCTTGCGCTGGAGCCGGAGCCTCCCTGGCCAGAGCGACCCCCGTTTTGGGGGGGGGGGGGACCTCCGGAGCTTGGTATCGTACTTGGCGCCGAGGTGGGAGGTGCCCCCCCCCCCCCCCCCCCCCCCCCCGAGTTGGCGCCCGTTGGAGGTCCCAGAACCGAATGAGGTGGGCCTCCGGAGGTCCCAACATGGCTTTCGTCACCTCGTACCAGCTTCCTCTTCCGGCTGGAGGGCTCCATCGGAACCTCGCCCTTGCCGGAGCTAGCAACTTCACCTCCCTGACTTGGGGGACTGGGGCTGACTCCCCGAAGGCCCCCGGAGCAGTGGTTGCGGGGGGAGCCTGCCTCATCGCGACCCCAATGTCATCCAACCTTGGCATTAGCTTCCAGAGCTCCCGACAGAACTCAGGAGCCAGGTTCAGGGGTGGGAAAGACTATGGAGGTGTCAGGGAGTCGAGCGAGATGCTGGGTTTGCTCTGGAATTTCTTCAGTAGCTCCTTCAGTGCTTCGTCCCTCACTTGGGTGTCGGCATCACGCGACGTGAATGTCCATGCAGTCTACTCCCTGAACTTCAGTGGCGCCCACCTGTTCCTCAGGAAGTTCCTGAAGACCATCTGGGGGGTTACTCCACCGGCGACGCAGCCTTCAATCCTCGCCACAACGGGCTTGTACGCCGCCGGTAGCTCCGGGAGATCGTTCCAGAGGTCGGTATCCACGTTTGGGAGGCTCTCAGGTAGGTCCATCTTCTCGTGCTTGTCCACAGTGATGATCACCCACTCCTTCTTCCAATCGTCCCATTTGTCGGAGGAAAAGGTGTACAAGTACTTGAAGGGGCACCGCTTCCACTTCACAAAGTAGTACAACCCGACCATCTCGTTCCCCTTCCCGGTGGTCTGCAGGGTGAAGATATTCTGGAAGAGCTCCAAGCTGGGCCGCACCCCCACCCACATCTCACAGAAGTGGACGAAGGTAGCGACCAGCAGAACTGAGTGGGGCCCGAGGAAATGCAGCTGAATCCCGTAGAACTCTAGCAATGTCATTAGGAAGGACGAGAAAGGGGGAAGCAAGCTGACCATGGTGTATCCTTGGAAGAAAACCATGTCGCCAACATTCTTCTTCTCGAAAGGAAGCTCGCCAAAGCGGATCTTGTCGTTGAAGGAGTCATGGGACCATCCCTTGTAGGCTCGGACCTTCTTCAACCCCTTCTCGGTCTTGATCTTGCTAGCGTGGAGGCCCAACTCCATGGCAACGAGATGGAGTAGGGAAAGGATGGCTGTGCAAGGGCTGAGGCTCAAGGCTGAAGGATGCGAGAAGGCAATAAGGTCTTAAGCGTGGGTGCGAATGTAGGCGTGAAGGGCTTGTGTCCTGTGCTAGTCCCCTTCTTAAGTATACTTCCGCGACGTTTGGATGGGAACCGAAGGCACCGCGATGCTGAAGCTACCCGCGCTATGACTGGTGGGTCAGAGTCTGATTTGGCGGAAAGGCTGAGTAGACGCCTCGAAGTAGCCGCTCTCGTAGCAGAGAGTTTAAAACTAAAGGGCGATGACTTAATGTGCACGCGGAACCGAAACAAAATTCTTATCGGGAACCGACAGTCGTTGATGGCGCGATATTTGCAGACAAAGATTTTATCCGCCGCATTGAAGGGAAGCCCTTAAAGTCGCGGAACGAAGATTCAAAATGGCCCCACCTCAGGTATAACCACTTAACCAAGGAATTTCCTCCCCGAGATGGGCCCGGGGGCCACTGTCGAAACCTAGCGAACCGGGTATCCCTAGATACAGGAAAGAAGGCACGTTGGGTCCTACCGCCCATGAGGGCAAGGCCCAACATGGTCCAAAGAAGGCACGTTGGGTCCTACCGCCCATGAGGGCAAGGCCCAACATGGTCCCAGGGTGCCGCGTGGCATGCAGCATAGCCACACCTCTCCACTGAGGAAAGGCCCTACGCTGCCATGTGTCTTGCAGCTCCGGGTGCATCTCTCTCACGAAGGGGAGGTCCAACGCTGCCACGTGTCCCACAGGTCTGGGTCCACCTCCCCGCCGAGGAGAGGTCCGGCGCGTTCGCTAGGTCGGCGGGCCCGGACCTGCCTTCCAGCAGGAAGAAGGTCCGGTGCAGCCACGTGTCCAGCAGCTCCGGGCTCGATCACCTGGCAGAGGGAAGGACCGGTCTCGCCACGTGGCAGGCAGCGCCGGACCTAGTCCATCTTGCGATAGCGGTAATAAAGAGGGATGAGCCCAGTGCACCTAAACAGAAAAGACAGGCATGTTCCCTAGGTAAGCGGGAGCTCGCACTCATAAGTCAAGAGTCTTGTACCCAGTCCGACAATAACAGGCTAGCGCCGGACTACTATGTACGACGGGGGAATGGGAGGCTACGACAAGACACTGCCCACCATGATGAGGGGCTATGTGTAGACCTGCGGCAAGGCATGGCCAGGCGGCACTTTGAAGCCCTTGTCAGAGGATAGCATTTACTCCCAAATCTTAGGAGAGATTTGGTACACCCAGGGCCACATGTCGGGCCCCGGGACCCACCTGTAAGCTGCTCGGCCTTGGACTATAAAAGGACCGAGCGGCAACCGACTCAGACCCAAGTTCTCTCACACTCAAGCAATACAACACACAAACCACCGTGTAGTAGGGTATTACGCCTAGGCGGCCCGAACCACGTAAAACCCTTGCGTTCACCATTCACTAAGCTCGATCTTTCTAGGACTAACCCCCGTATATACAACGAACCACTACGGGCTGCCTCTGAGCTAGTCCAGGGGAGATGTCGGTTTGGACACCTCGACAGGTGCGGACTAGTCCGATTTCTCTCTGACTTCCATCGGGCTTGTCCGTTTTGCTGCGGACTAGTCTGTTTTTCCCTTTGAACACTTTTTGACTTGTCCGGTCCTGTGCGGACTAGTACGGTGTTCCAATTCATTGAAAATTTGCTAAGTCCCTGTACTTGTCCTGACTTGTGCGGTATTCAAGCGGACTTGTCCGTTTTCTCCTCTTACTAAAATCGGACTTGTCCGGTTTTGGCCGGATTTGTCTGATTTTCCTCTGACCAAGTTCAGACTTGTCCGATATAGTCCGGACTTGTCCGATATCTCTCTAATCAACTTCGGACTAGTTCGTCCCTTTTGCGTACTTGTTCGATAAATCGTGACTCCGAGTTGATCTTTTGTTTCATGACTTGTTTCTTGGGTTTTACGTTAAGTGGTCCTAGGGACGTCGTGCCTAACTCTTTTAGAGCCCATGTGGGACTCCAAACCGGCCTCTACTCTTCTCAAACTCAAAATCCATCCAACCCTAGCCTCCACCTCTATATAAACAACCCCACCCCTTGGCTTGACATCTATTTGCCACTTTTCAACCACACCCAAACCCTAGATCGTGGATATCCACCACCAAAGAGGGAAAAGGAGGTCCCAAGCAAGAAGAAGAAGAGGAGGAAACAAAAGAGGATTGAGATCTCCATCAAGTTGCGTTCTACATCACCAAATCATCTTCAAGTTTTTCATCAACCCTAGATCGTCAAGATCCAAGTGTTGCCTCCAATATTCTTGATTCATTGGAGTCCTAAACACCTGGTAAACTTTATACTTCCTTTTCCTTACGTGAATTCAACCCCAAATCTCCATATTCACGTCAATCTAGAAAACCCTAGTTTGCTAGTTCCGCGAAGTGCGGACTAGTCCGGTCCCTAGCGGACTAGTCCAATTTTCCTGGTTAAATTGTGTCGAATTAGTTCCAAAATTAGATCGAATCAACTCCAAACCTGTGTAGACTTTTTAATAACCATTTAATTGATTAATAAACATTATTAACAACTTATTAACATGTTTTGCTTCGCATTTGCATTAATCATGCATGTCATGTCATATTGAGTAATATGTGTGCACTCTTTGATTGTGTTTCTCGTCTTGTATGTTTATTGTGCGGATTAGACGGAATTGCGCTAGAGAGTGCCGCAGAGGACCTCCAACACCAAGAGTTTGAAGGCTTTGACCCGAACCAATCCCAAGAGCAAGGCAAGTGTCCTTGAACATATTGTTCCTGTTTTAAAATAAATGTTTTGTTTGCAAAACTGCATGCTTGTGTCAATTTAATGGGAATCCTATGGTAGGGAGTTTACTAGCTTTGTTTAACCACCCTTGTCACCTGGAATTCATGGTAGAGAGTTGGGATGGGCTTTTTACCCTTTTTGCTTCGCTTAATTAATTGGGATAGGAAGAAAACTATACTATTTAATTATGCATTAATGAGATTATGATTAATATGAACTAGTTAATATGATATGGTAATGGGGGATCTAAGCAAGCGTGGTATGTGGATGGGTTGGATGTTATGGTGGTTTGCTTGCTTTAGATCTAAGGACTAGTTCATGGAGCGATCATCCAGGATTTACAGTGCCACCATGAGGCCAAGTATGGGTGCGGCATAGCTGATTAATTAGGGCTTTGCCAGTGCTATCTGGACCATTAAGGATGCTCGGGGAAGGGGTAGTCGGATTGGGTTTGTTGATAACTGGTGGGACTACCCTAGGATCTGAATGGCTCAAGAGGGGTCTCTTGGTTGAAGATGTGCTCAGTTGCAGGCATCGCCACCGGTAAAACCTCAGTGGGGTCTAAATATGCTAGTAATCCCTTTGTAAAGGCTATTTTGTGATCTCTTGGCCACACACCTAAGGAAGTGTGAGATGACATAATTGAGAATCTATAGTCATCGAAAGGTGATGAAATCACAAACACGTGGGTAAAGTGGTACAATCTCTGTAGAATGTGTATAAAAACTATCATTATAGCTGTGCTCCCGGTTATGAGCAACCTGAACCCTCACATGATTAGAGGAAACTTGGTATTGGGATGGTTTTTGGAATTGGTTATGGTTGGTAATATGGTTATGATTGGTTATGAATTGAATTATGATATTGGATATGGTTAATGGTAATGTGAAATCTAGAGTATGGATGATGTTAATGAAATATGGACTGGTACTATGATATTAATTATGATTTAGGATGGGTTTATTTCACATACATATAATATGTTGCTTTTCAAATATTTTAATGTACTTTTCAGGACTTAGCCATTATTATATTGTCATTTGAATCAGCTACATGTCATACTTTCCACACTTGCTGAGTACGACATGTACTCACTCTTGCAATTCCCCCACCAACAGTTGTAGGTCAGGATTGAGAGTATAACGATGACAATGCAGAGTTCTAGGCCGTGTCTACCGTTAGCTTTGCCTGTGGAGTGTTGGAGCTGCGCTATCCATTTTGCTTAGTTTGCTTATAGTTTATTTTCGCTGCATTAGTTCAACTTGTCATTAATATTTATTAGAGCTTGTATTTGAGGATATTATGAATTGTGTAATAAAAGTGGTTAATTAATCTTGTCTCGTGGTAATTTTCTGTATACTCGTTTGTGATTGCACTCGTGTATGTGTGTTGAATGTCCTGGGAACACATATGCATTCACTTGGTTCATTTTCGGAACCGGGTGTCACAAATTGGTATAAGAGCCACAGGTTGACCATAGGACGCAACCTAGATAGAATGAGCACTTTAGAGCACATATGAGCACCCATGAAGCGATGTGTTTTTGCTTGGTGTGATGTTTGCTATATATTGGTTGCTTGTGTGCTTAATAGAGGATTTTGGGATGCTTTAGCATTGCCATGTCCACGTAGGCTAATGTAGGTAGTTGCTTAGTTTTATATCCCTTGATGTATATAGTTGGGGACGTTTCTAAATTCTTATCTCTTGCCTTTCTTCATATGGTGAGGACTCGCAACCAGAGGGATGGCAATGCAGAGGAGGAGAACAATGGAGCACCTCTGAACAACAATGGACAAGGACCTGCTCATGGAGCTATCAACATTGAGCAGCTTTTGGCAATGCAAAACCAGCTCATGCAGACCATGATACAAACTATGGGACAGCTACAGACTGGTAACATCAACAATCATCCCCACATGCCTCCACCGTCACCCCCACCTGCTCATAACCGGTTGGGAGAGTTTATGAGGACTAGGCCACCAACCTTTGATCAAGCCGCTGACCCTATGGATGCTGATGATTGGCTCAAGTCCGTGGAAAAGAAGCTAGCCATTGTCCAATGCAGTGACCGGGAGAAGGTGCTATTTGCGTCTCATCAACATGTTGGAGCAGCTGCGGATTGGTGGGATGCTTATTGCAATGCTCATTAGAACCAAGAGAGGATTTCTTGGGCCGAATTCAAGGAGAGCTTCCATTCTCATTATGTGCCAGAAGGAGTTATGATTTTGAAGAGGCAAGAATTTGAGAACATGAGGCAAGGAAGATCGAGTGTGGGTGAATATCTCAATAAATTCACTCAACTTTCAAGGTATGCGCCTGAGGATGTGAGTCGGGATAGCCGGAAGCAATATATGTTTATGAGGGGCCTTAACAATGAGATCCAAGTGCAATTGCTGAATTGTGACTATGCCAACTTCCAGAAGATTGTGGACAAGGCAATTGTGGTTGAGAATAAAATCCGTGAGATGGAACTAGACAACAAGAGGAAGGCGCTATATCAAGGACAACAACAAGGAAGTAATGTGCGCCCTCGCTTTGCACCGCCAAATGCGCCTTATTTCAGATCCTCTACGCCTGCTCATCGCCCTAGATATGCACCACACCCAGCTCAGTTTGTGCAGTAGCTCCTTGTCATGCAAGCACCTAGGCCTCCAATGCTTTATGCACCTCGTGCCAACTTTCCTGATGCCAATGCGCAGAATCAAGTCCGTCCAAATTCTGGTGCAGCAAAAAAGTGCTATACTTGTGGAGAAGTTGGACACTTTGCACATCAATGTTCTAAGTCAGGCCTTGGTCAAGGAAGCAACACGCCAAGACATAACCCAAGACCCAACAGAGGACACCTGCAAGGGAATCGTGGACAACAGAATTTTGCTCGTGGCAACGTGAACCATGTCTCTACGGAGGATGCTCAACAAGCGAATGACGTTGTGATTGGTATGTTTCTCGCAAACTCCAAACCGACGACTATGTTATTTGATTTTGGAGCATCGCATTCATTCATTGCATCAAAATATGTTGCCAAGTATAGTTTGCCTATCTCTCATATGAAGTTTCCTCTATTGGTTAAGTCTCCTGGAGGAGAGATGAGGACAAATATAGTATGTCCAAAAGTAAGCCTTAGAATAAGGGGGGTAGACTTCTTTGCCAACCTCATTGTTTTGGATTCTCAAGGATTGGACATTATACTCGGTATGAACTGGTTGAGGAAGCACAATAGAGTTATTGAGTGTGCCACAAAGATGGTGAAGTTGACCGATGAGGAAGGGATTACCATAGAGTTTGAAGCATCTCAACACCCACCGAGGCAATTGGAACTAAACCACATGGACGGTGCCGCAATTGAGGAGATTCCAGTGGTGTGCAAATTTTTGGATGTGTTTCCGGATGAGTTGTCAGGTATGCCACCTGACCGAGACATTTCGTTATTGATTTAATATCTGGAACTGCACCTATAGCTAAGAGGTCGTATATGATGCCTCCTAAGGAATTAGCGGATCTCAAGAAGCAGATTCAAGAGCAACTAGAGAAGGGTTTTATTCGCCCCAGTTCTTCACATGGGGAGCGCCTGTTCTTTTCGTGGATAAGAAGGATGGATCAGAAAGGATGTGTGTGAATTAACAAGCTCTCAACGAGGTGACCATCAAGAACAAGTATACTTTGCACCACATAGAAGACTTGTTTGATCAGATGAAGGGTGCTTGTGTCTTCTCCAAGATTGATTTGAGGTTGAGATACTTTCAAATGAAGATTAGACCATCAGACATACCCAAGGCAGCTTTTAGGACACGATATGGATCTTATGAGCACATAGTGACGTCCTTTGGATTGACAAATGCGCCTGCCTATTTTATGTACCTCATGAATAAGGCTCATGGAGTACTTCTATAAGTTTGTTGTGGTGTTCATTGATGACATTATGATCTACTCAAAGTATGAGAAGGGACATGAGGAACACTTGAGGCTCACATTGCAAAAATTGAGGGAGCACAAATTGTATGCCAAGTTCCGCAAGTGCCAGTTTTGGTTAAAAGAAGTGTCGTTTCTGGGTCATATCATTTCTGGAGGAGGAGTACCGGTTGACCCCGAAAAAGTGAGGGACGTGCTAAAATGGGAACCCCCGTGGAATGTAAAGGAGATTTGAAGTTTTCTTGGGATGACAGTATGTTACCGTCGATTCATTAAGGACTTTTCCAAAATAGCCAAACCAATGATAGAGTTGCTAATGAAGTGAAAGCATTTCAATGGACTCAAGCTTGTCAAGAGAGTTTTGAGGAGTTGAAGAAAAGGTTAACAACTGCCCCAATTTTGGTATTGCCAGATGTAAGCAAAAGTTTTGATATATATTGTGATGCATCAAGACAAGGACTTGGATGTGTATTGATGCAAGAAGGTCAAGTGGTCGCCTATGCATCAAGACAATTGAAGAAATATGAGCAGAATTATCCAACGCATGATTTGGAACTCGCAGCCATGGTACATGCATTGAAGATTTGGAGACATTATATTCTTGGTCATAGGTGTGACATTTACACGGATCATAAGAGCCTCAAGTACATATTCACGCAAACGGACCTGAATTTGAGGCAACGAAGATGGTTGGAGCTCATCAAGGATTATGATTTGGGAATCAATTATCACCCAGGAAAAGCCAATGTAGTGGCTGATGCCTTGAGTAGAAAATGAGTAAGTCATCAACTCACGGTTCAAGGGCTGCCATCCGAGTTATGTAAGGAGTTTGAACAATTGAAACTCGGATTCATCAATGATATGGGGATGATGGAGTTAAATCTGACTTTGGAGCAAGAAATTTGAGAGGGCCAAACGAAGGATGAGGAAATCCAAGAAATCAAGGAAAGGACCCAAGAGGGAAGAGAATTCAGGTTTGATGAGGATGAACATGGTACCCTATGGCTCGGAAAGAGGATTGTCGTGCCTAATGTGAAGCATCTTCGGGAGACAATATTAAAAGAGGCACATGACTCGCCATACTCGATTCACCCCGGTTGTACAAAGATGTACAAGGACTTGAAGACTTTTTATTGGTGGGCTAGAATGAAGAAGGACATAGCTGAATATGTAGCGTTGTGTGATGTGTGTCAACGAGTGAAGGCAGAACATCAAAGGCCAGCCAAACTATTGCAACCATTGAAGATTCCACAGTGGAAGTGGGAAGAAATTGGTATGGACTTCATAGTTGGTTTACCGCGTACCCAGTCCGATTATGACTCAATTTGGGTAATTGTGGATCGTTTGACCAAATCAGCTCACTTTATTCCCGTCAAGACCACCTTTAATGGAGAGCAGTTGGCAGAACTGTATATGGGAAGAATATTATGTTTGCATGGAGTTCCAAAGAGGATAGTGTCGGATAGAGGTTCTCAATTTAGCTCCAAGTTTTGGCAGAAATTGCATGAAGCATTGGGAATAAGGTTAAATTTCAGTTCAGCATATCACCCTCAAACGGATGTACAAACTGAGAGGACCAATCAGATTTTGGAGGACATGTTAAGAGCTTGTGCTTTGAAGCATGGAAGAAGTTGGGACAAGAGCTTGCCATATGCAGAGTTTTCATATAACAATAGTTACCAAGCAAGCTTGAAAATGTCACCCTATGAAGCACTTTATGGAATGAAGTGTAGGACACCTTTGTTCTGGAACGAGACAGGGTAGAATCAAGTATTTGGACCTAACATGTTGCAAGAAGCTAAAAAACAAGTTCAGGTTATTCGCGATAACTTGGGAGCTGCTCAGTCAAGGCAAAAATGCTATGCGGACAATAGGAGAAGGAAACTAGCCTTTGAAGTGGGAGACTTCGTTTACCTCAAAGTGTCACCAATGAGAGGTCAAAAGAGGTTTAACATAAGAGGCAAGCTAGCACCTCGCTCTATTGGACCATTCAAGATTTTGGACAAAAGAGGAGAAGTAGCATATATGTTGGAGATGTCAGCTCATCTTTCAGATGTCCATGATGTGTTTCATGTTTTCCCGCTCAAGAAGTGTTTAAGAGTACCAGAAGAACAAGTGCCAATAGAAGGATTGGAATTAGATGCCGATTTGACTTATGCTGAGCAACCGGTTAAAATCTTGGAAACCAAGGAGAGAGTTACAAGAAACAAGGTCATCAGATGGTGTAAAGTTCAATGGAAGCATCATACGAAATCAGAGGCAACTTGGGAGTTGGAGGATGATCTCAAGAATGAATTTACCTATTTCTACTCTTCCACGTTGAATCTCGAGGGCGAGATTCATTTTAAGGGGGTAGGTTTGTAACACCCTCATTTTCATGCATCATGCCCTTTATCCATCATTAAATATGTTTAACATTAATCCACATAAAAAGGAATAAGTTTAAAATGAATTTAGAGCAAAACCGCACTTAAGAATTATGGAAAGTGCGGACTTGTCAGATTTTGGTGCGGACTAGTCCAATTTCTCTCTGACTTCCATCGGACTTGTCCGTTTTGCTGCGGACTAGTCTGTTTTTCCCTCTGAACACTTTAGGACTTGCCCGGTCCTGTGTGGACTAGTCCGGTGTTCCAATTCCTTGAAAATTTGCTAAGTCCCTGGACTTGTACGAACTTGTCCGGTATTCCAGCGGACTTGTCCGTTTTCCCCTCTGATTAAAATCAGACTTGTTCGTTTTTGGCTAGACTTGTCTGATTTTCCTCTGACTAAGTTCGAACTTGGCCGATATAGTCCGGACTTGTCCGATATCTCTCAGACAACCTTCGGACTAGTCCGGCCCTTTTGCGGACTTGTCTGATAAATCGCGACTCCGAGTTGATCTTTTGTTTCACGACATGTTTCTTGGGTTTTACGTTAAGTGGGCCTATGGACGTCATGCCTAACTCTTTTAGAGCCCATGTGGGACTCCAAACCGGCATCTACTCATCTCAAACTCAAAATCCATCCAACCCTAGCCTCCACCTCTATATAAACAACCCCACCCCTTGGCTTGACATCTATTTGCCACTTTTCAACCACACCCAAACCCTAGATCGTGGATATCCACCACCAAAGAGGGAAAAGGAGGTCCCAAGCAAGAAGAAGAAGAGGAGGAAACGAAAGAGGATTGAGATCTCCATCAAGTTGCGTTCTACATCACCAAATCATCTTCAAGTTTTTCATCAACCCTAGATCGTCAAGATCCAAGTGTTGCCTCCAATATTCTTGATTCATTGGAGTCCTAAACACCTGGTAAACTTTATACTTCCTTTTCCTTACGTGAATTCAACCCCAAATCTCCATATTCACGTCAATCTAGAAAACCCTAGTTTGCTAGTTCCGCGAAGTGCGGACTAGTCCGGTCCCTAGCGGACTAGTCCAATTTTCCTGGTTAAATTGTGTCGAATTAGTTCCAAAATTAGATCGAATCAACTCCAAACTCGTGTAGACTTTTTAATAACCATTGTAATTGATTAATAAACATTATTAACAACTTATTAACTAGTTTTTCTTCACATTTGCATTAATCATGCATGTCATGTCATATTGAGTAATATTTGTGCACTCTTTGATTGTGTTTCTCATCTTGTATGTTTATTGTGCGGATTAGATGGAATTGCGCTAGAGAGTGCTGTGGAGGACCTCCGGCACCAAGAGTTTGAAGGCTTCGACCCGAACCAATCCCAAGAGCAAGGCAAGTGTCCTTGAACATATTGATCCTGTTTTAAAATAAATGTTTTGTTTGCAAACTACATGCTTGTGTCAATTTGATGGGAATCCTATGGTAGGAAGTTTACTAGCTTTGTTTAACCACCCTTGTCACCTGGAATTCATGGTAGAGAGTCGGGATGGGATTTTTACCCTTTTTGCTTCACTTAATTAATTAGGATAGGAAAACAATTATACTATTTAATTATGCATTAATGGGATTATGATTAATATGAACTGGTTAATATGATATGGTAATGGGTGATCTAAGCAAGCCTGGTATGTGGATGGGTTGGATGTTATGGCGGTTTGCTTGCTTTAGATCTAAGGATCGGTTCGTGGAGCGACCATCCAGGATTTATAGTGCCACCACGAGGCCAAGTATGGGTGCGGCTTAGCTGATTAATTAGGGCTTTGCAAGTGCTATTTGGACCATTAAGGATGCTCCGGGAAGGGGTAGTCGGATTGGGTTTGTTGATGATTGGTGGGACTACCCTAGGATCCGAATTGCTCAAGAGGGGGCCCTTGGTTGAAGATGTGCTCAGTTGGAGGCATCTCCACCAGTGAAACCTCAGTGGGGTCTAAATAGGCTAGTAATTCCTTTGTAAAGGCTATTTTGTGATCTCTTGGCCACACACCTAAGGAAGTGTGAGACGACATAATTGAGATTATATAGTCATCAAAAGGTTATGAAATCACAAACACGTGAGTAAAGTGGTACAACATCTGCAGAGTGTGTCTAAAAACTATCATGATAGCTGTGCTTCCGGTTATGAGCATCCTAGACGCTCACATGATTAGGGGAAACTTGGTATTGGGATGGTTTTTGGAATTGGTTACGGTTGGTAATATGGTTTTGAATTGAATTATTATATTGGATATGGTTATGGTAATGTGAAATCTGGAATATGGATGATGTTAATGAAATATGGATTGGTACTATGATATTAATTATGGTTTATGATGGGTTTATTTCACATACATATAATATGGTGCTTTTCAAATGTTTTAATGTACTTTTCAGCACTTAACCTTATTATATTCGTTATTTGAGTCAGCTACATATCATACTTTCCACACTTGCTGAGTACGACATGTACTCACTCTTGCAATTCCCCCCACCAACAGTTGCAGGTCAGGATTGAGAGTATAACGATGATAATGCGGAGTTCTAAGCCGTGTCTACCATCAACTTTGCCTGTGGAGTGTTGGAGTCGTGCTATCCCTTTTGCTTAGTTTGCTTAATTAGTTTATTTCCACTGCATTAGTTTAACTTGTCATTAATATTCATTAGAGCTTGTATTCGAGGATATTATGAATTGTGTAATAAAAGTAGTTAATTAATCTTGTCTTGCGATAATTTTATGTATACTCGTTTGTGTTGCACTCGTGTATGTGTGTTGAACGTCCTGGGCACACATATGCGTTCACTTGGTTCATTTTTGGAACCGGGTGTCACACCTTGACGCCGCGCTGCCCGTGCGCCGCTCCTCCAAGTGCGTCGCCCGTCGCTGGCCCTCCTATCTCTATGCTTCTGTCCCAGTGTGTTGGCCCGCCTGCTACTACTTACTTGCTACCCCATGTGCACAGACGCCCGTGCTGTCCAGTGTGCCGCCCCTCGACGCCCATCAACTCGCCCACCTCTTCGGCTGCCCCACCCTCGGTTCGCAGTCATCTGGTTCAAGCCAAGCCAAGGTAAAATGTTTGCTAATTTGTAGACATGCGTTGCAGATATGTGTAATTTGTGAGTGGTTTATTGGGCAAATATGTTTGCTAATTCGTGAAAATAAACTGAATAATTTTATTGTGATTTGACATTTTATCCTCAGTAGGTAAAGTAGTGCTTTATCATTATGCAACTTTCATTAAGCCATATAAATTGAATTTCAGGACAATAAATGTTAGTATTAAATATTCATTAAAAGTTCATATCATGTGATTGCTCCTTTTATACATCAATGAAATGGCTTGTATAGTTTCTCATCTAAATGAATTGCAAAAATACTTGTAAAGTTTTTCATTAAAAGTTCGTATCATGTGATTGCTCCTTTTAGACATCCATAAAAAAGACTATATTTATTTCATCTCTCCAATATGAATTGCATTTGTGATATGACAACAAAATATATGTTTGTAATATAGTAAACATCTTTAAAATTTTGGTAGCTTTATAGGATTGTAGGAAAATATGATTCTAGTCATGACGTATGCGTCAATACGAGCATGGAGGCGTACTGCGATAATGAGGATGACCAATTACCTGCGCGTGGCCGGTGGACCCAGACTTAGAACTTTCAACTCTGACCAACTTTCCATCTTTGTCTCGTTCTTTCCTCTCTTGTAAATGATTGGAAAATAAAAATGAGCAACGTAATCTATAGAATTTGATTATCCATTTCGAATCGGCACGTTTCACATGCGATACACATGTGAGGCTTGTAGGTTCGGAATTGTCCTATTTTGGACAGTCTGAGAGTGATCGAGGGGTGTGGCTTGTGACAAGACGCGGGTCTGCATCTGGATGAGATTTTGACAGCATAACTCTGATGTTCTCTGCTGTACCATTTTTGAGCGTGCAGTGGAGAACAGTGTGGTTATGCTGCCGAAATTTCGTCCGGATCCAGACTACGTGTGTCGTTATAAGCACGCCCCGCGCGGCCACTCTTGGGTGGGTTAAGGACCTATCTGCTATGTAACACCCTGACTTCCAAGTTTTGGCAAATTGAATACTTAAATGAAAACTTAGAGTTAATAATGGGAAGTAATTTGTTTTTATAAAGAAAAGTATAAAATATATGCATCTCATCTTGCATTTTGCATTCATTCTCATATATTGAAAATTTATTACCAAAATAAATAAGCTAAAAGTAATTTAATAAATACATTGAAAGCAATTAAATTGCCATAACGAATATGAAAAAAAAATATATAAAACTAGAAATGAAATAAAAATAATAAAAAAGAGAAAGAAATAATAACTCCTAAAAAGTAAAACAATAAGTAAATTAAAGAAAAAAAAGAATAAGGAATTAGTAAATAATAAGTAAAAATAGATACTAATAATAATACAAATAAATATATAAATATAAGTATATAATACAAAATAAATAAGAATAAAAGGAAAAAAATAGGAAATATAAATAAATAAATAAAATATATATATAAACAACAACCTTATATAAAAAAAAGAAAAAAAAAGAAAAGAAAAAAAAGGGGCCAGCACCGCCGGCCAGGCCGAGCGGCCGGCCCGCTCCCGCGTGCCCCGCATTGCGGCCCCAGCGGCCGTGCCGCTCCCGCACCCGACCCTGCGCTCCCGCCCGAGCCGCCGCGCCCCGCCTCGTGCCTCGCTCGCGTGCCGCACGCGCGCCCCAGCGCGCGGCTCCACACCGCGCCCCAGCCCCGCACCGAGCCGCTCCCGCGCGTCGCGCTTGGCCCCACCCCGCCGGCCCCGCTACCATGCGCCGCCCGCGCCCTGGCCGAGCCCCGCTGGGCCGCGCCCCCGCGCCCACGCGCCTGCACCAACGCGGCTACTCCCGCCGCCCCACGCGCCCAGGTCAACGCGCCCACGCGTGTGACTCGCTGCCGTGGCCGAGTCGGCCTCTGGCCAAGCGATCGCGGGCTATAAAAAGGAACCGTAGTTCTCGTCAATAGAAAACGCCCCAGTGCCGCCGACACCAGAAACCCTAGCAACGTAGAGAAAAATAAAAAAAACCACCAGAGGGCTGCGCCGCCAGGGAAGAAAAGAGGAGGAAGAGGAAGAAAAAAGAGGAGGGTGCCGTCGTCCGTCGGAGATCGCCGTCATCATCGCGTCGCCGTCGTCGTGCTGCCGGAGGACCGCATCGCGTCCCCTTCATCTACGTCACGTCGTCGTCCTCTTCGTCTACGTCATGCCGTCATCCTCTTCGTCCACAAAACTCTAGATCCCGGAGACACACGTCGCGCCGCCGTTCCACGACCGTCCGGACTAGATGCGCATAAGGTAGGTATTACGGTCTAGATCTAAACAATTATTTTGGTTCTATTATATAAATTAGATCACGTGTAGAACGTGTTTTATTTGAGCGATCGTTAATCATTGTCTAATCATCTTTAAAATCACTTGGAACACACAAGTTATATTAAATAATAAAAGATCAATATAATATTTTATATTTGGCCAAATTTATACTTTCACTGATATTTAATCTGTTTTTCAGATTTAATAAATAAGATTAAAGCCTAGTTAATTCATAAAGTGTCAAATTAAATCTAGAAAATTCCTAAAAAATTAGAATAAATTCTAGTAAGTTATTAATAACATTTTCAGCATATTTAATGTTCTGCAACAATTATTTTGCCTCTGAATTAATTGTAATTAATTCCAAACTTGCTCAAATAAATAGGAAATCATTATAGGAAATTATTAGAAAGCCATAGAAAGTTATGTAACATTAATACAAACATATTTTCTGCATGTATTCATATTTTGCAAATTGATTAGTGGTTGCAATGCATTTATTATGTATGTTTGCTTGTGTATGTGGTTGATTGCGAGTAGACGGTTTGCTCAAGTGGTTATGATCGAGAAGCGAGTATGCGTGGATCTTCATGTACAAGACGTTGACTTGCTTGACCATCGGAATTGCGGGATATAAAGGCAAGTGTCTTTGAAACATATTGATCCTGTTTTTAAAATAAATGTTTTGTTTGCAAACTGCATGCTTGTGTCAATTTGATGGGAATCCTATGATAGGAAGTTTACTAGCTTTGTTTGACCACCCTTGTCACCTGGGATATATGGTAGAGAGTCGGGATGGGCTTTTTACCTTTTTGCTTCGCTTAACTAATTGGGATGGAAATAACTATACCACTTGATTTAATTATGCATTATTGAGATTATGATTAATATGAGCTGGTTAAATCTAATGTGGTAAAGGGGTGATCTAAGCAAGCCTGGTATGTGGATGGGTTGGATGTCATGGTGGTTTGCTTTCTTTAGATCTAAGGACCGGTTCATGCGAGAATATGCCAGGACTACAGTGCCACCACAAGGCCAAGTATGGGTGCGGCGTAGCTGAATAATTAGGAGCGCTGCTAGTATTGTATAGACCATTAGATTGCGCGGGGAATGGGAGTCGAGGAGGGCTACCCTAGGATCTGCATGGCACACGAGGGGGCCCGTGGGTGGGAGAATGGAGATTAAAGCCTGCCGGTGAAACCTTAGTGGGTCCGTACATACTAGTAGTCCCTTTTGAAAGGCTATTTTGTGATATCTTGGCCGCACACCTATGGATGTGTGATAAGGCATAATGGAGGTTCTTAGTCACCGAAAGGTGATGAAATCACGAACATGTGGGTAAAGTGGTACAACCTCTGCAGAGTGTAAAACTATCATGATAGTCGTGCTCCTAGTTAAGAGCGCCTGGATGACCTACATGATTAGAGGATTTTGGTATTGGGGTGGTTGGTTTATGGTTATGGGTTGGTAATGGTTATGGATGGTTTTTGGCTTATGGTTACGGATATGAATTTGAGTTATGGTAACTGGACATGGATAATGATAATGTTGGCAATAATTGGATATGGTTTATATTATGTTAATATGATGGTTATGATGGGGTTGTTTCATATAGACATAGTATAATGCTTTTCAAATGTTTTAATGTACTTTTCAACACTTAGCCATTATTATATTCATCATTTATATCAGCTACATGTCATATTTTCCCACACTTGTTGAGTACGACATGTACTCACCCTTGCAACCCCCCCCCCCCCCAACAGCTGCTAGAGATGTTTTGGAGATCAACATGGAGCACTAGGTTGTGTACCGCCGTCGACTGCCTGTGGTGTTGGAGTCGCCTATGCTAGTTTATTTTCCGCTGCAATAGAATCAAGGTATATTTATTATTTGTGACATGGTTAAATTCTGATTTCCGTTTGTGATGCATTTGTGTATGTGTGATGAACATCCTGGGCACACATACACTGCACTTGGTTCGTTTTTCAGAACCGGGTGTCACAAATTGGTATCAGAGCCGTGTTGACCGTAGGACGCAAACCTAGGTAGAATGGACCCTATAGAAACTATTTTCTAAAAACTATTTTTCTAATTGCATCGCTGCTGCATTTATTTTCGCAAATTCAGCAACTTAAAAACACTACTTGCTGCTGCGTTTTACCTTCTAATTCAGCCGCGTTTTAAACATGTTGCTGCTGCGTTTTGCACACTTCCTCTACTAAAGTTTCTTGTAAAAATATACTTGTTGCTGCTACATTATTTTGATTATTTGCCTTGCTTGCTGCTGCAATTTTCTTTTTTTTTTTCACTCCCTATTGTTGCTGTGCACTCTCTTTCTTTTCTCTTAATTGCTTCTGCGATCTTCGAACTATTTCACCTTTCATCTCCAAAGATTTTTTTAAGAACATAGGATTTGTTTTTTTGAATATTGTCTTTGAAATTTTCCACTCTCTTATTTATTTAGACTTTTTTCTTTCCCCCTTTTATATCCAACACTTCTTTTGTTAAAATTATAAATGACCACCCTAGCCCTCCTAAGCATCCAGAAAAAGTAGGAGTATTCGAAGAAGTAACGAAAGGAACACACCTTAGGGAGAAGCTTTTTGAGACGCGTTTCACATGGAAGAGCAACTGGTTTCTAATGTAAAGAAGACAATGATCCCACCTTTAGCTGTAGCTATGATAATATTGTGTCTCATAATTAGGAATTAGGTCCTACCCTTAAATAAGTTGTAATAAGCGTTTAGTCCGTTAGTGCACTTGCTTATATTTGGTGTGATGACTGTATGATTGCTTGCATGTATGTTTGTGTGTTTAGATGTGCATTGTGGAACACTTATATATATCCACACCCTCATCCATTAATGCATTATTTGAGATCATATACCTTGATGCGTGCATATAGGTTGGGATTCCTTCTATCTCTCTTTTCCCGTTCAACCTCTACTTCAATAGAAGACGGACACAATTAGAGGAATCACTACCCCGGAGGAAGCTACATAGAAGTATGAAGACAATATCAAAATAATGTTTTTCCTTATCTATTTTCTAATCTCTCTAAATCTCGAGGGCGAGATTCCTGTTAAGGGGGGTAGATTGTAACATCCCCAATTTTCAAAATTTCGCTAATTCACATTTAAATAAGAACTCCAGTTTTATTTCAAAATCTCTTCTTCGATCCATCCGAATCTCGAGGGCGAGATTCATGTGAAGGGGGGTAGAATTGTAACACCCTGACTTCCAAGTTTTGGCAAATTGAAGACTTAAATGAAAACTTAGAGTTAATAATGGGAAGTAATTTGTTTTTATAAAGAAAAGTATAAAATATATGCATCTCATCTTGCATTTTGCATTCATTCTCATATATTGAAAATTTATTACCGAAATAAATAAGCTAAAAGTAATTTAATAAATACATTGAAAGTAATTAAATTGCCATAACGAATATGAAAAAAAAATATAGAAAACTAGAAATGAAATAAAAATAATAAAAAAAGAGAAAGAAATAATAACTCCTGAAAAGTATAACAATAAGTAAACTAAAGAAAAAAAGAATAAGGAATTAGTAAATAATAAGTACAAATAAATACTAAGAATAATACAAATAAATATATAAATATAAGTATATAATACAAAATAAATAAGAATAAAAGGAAAAAATAGGAAATATAAATAAATAAATAATATATATATAAACAACAACCTTATATAAAAAAAGAAAAAAAAGGGGCCAGCACCGCCGGCCAGGCCGAGCGGCCGGCCCGCTCCCGCGCGCCCCGCACCGCGGCCCCAGCGGTCGTGTCGCTCCTGCGTCCGACCCCGCGCTCCCGCCCGAGCCGCCGCGCCCCGCCTCGCGCCTCGCTCGCATGCCGCACGCGCGCCCCAGCGCGCGGCCCCGCACCGCGCCCGGCCCCGCACCGAGCCGCTCCCGCGCGTCGCGCTTGGCCCCACCCTGCCGGCCCCGCTGCCACGCGCCGCCCGCGCCCTGGCCGAGCCCCGCTGGGTCGCGCCCACGCGCGTGCACCAGCGCGGCTACTCCCGCCGCCCCGCGCGCCCAGGTCAACACGCCCACACATGTGACTCGCTGCCGTGGCCGAGTCGGCCTCTGGCCAAGCGATCGCGGGCTATAAAAAGGAACCGTAGTTCTCGTCGATAGAAAACGCCCTAGTGCCGCCGACACCAGAAACCCTAGCAACATAGAGAAAAAAAACCACCAGAGGGCTGCGCCGCCAGGGAAGAAAGGAGGAGGAAGAGGAAGAAAAAAGAGGAGGGTGCCGTCGTCCGCCGGAGATCGCCGTCGTCATCGCGTCGCCGTCGTCGTGCCACCGGAGGACCGCATCGTCGTCCCCTTCATCTACGTCACGTCGTCGTCCTCTTCGTCTACGTCATGTCGTCATCCTCTTCGTCCACAAAACTCTAGATCCCGGAGACACACATCGCGCCGCCGTTCCACGACCGTCCGGACTAGATGCGCATAAGGTAGGTATTACGGTCTAGATCTAAACAATTATTTTGGTTCTATTATATAAATTAGATCACGTATAGAACATGTTTTATTTGAGCGATCGTTAATCATTGTCTAATCATCTTTAAAATCACTTGGAACGCACAAGTTATATTAAATCATAAAAGATCAATATGATATTTTATATTTGGCAAAATTTATACTTTCACTGATATTTAATCTGTTTTTCAGATTTAATAAATAAGATTAAAGCCTAGTTAATTCATAAAGTGTCAAATTAAATCCAGAAAATTCTTAAAAAATTAGAATAAATTCTAGTAAGTTATTAATAATATTTTCAGCATATTTAATGTTCTGAAATAATTATTTTGCCTCTGAATTAATTGTAATTAATTCCAAACTTGCTCAAATAAATAGCAAATCATTATAGGAAATTATTAGAAAGCCATAGAATGTTATGTAACATTAATACAAACATATTTTCTGCATGTATTCATATTTTGCATATTGATTAGTGGTTGCAATGCATTTATTATGTATGTTTGCTTGTGTATATGGTTGATTGCGAGTAGACGGTTTGCTCAAGTGGTTATGATCGAGAAGCGAGTATGCGTGGATCTTCATGTACAAGACGTTGACTTGCTTGACCATCGGAATTGCGGGATATAAAGGCAAGTGTCCTTGAAGCATATTGATCCTGTTTTTAAAATAAATGTTTTGTTTGCAAACTGCATGCTTGTGTCAATTTGATGGGAATCCTATGATAGGAAGTTTACTAGCTTTGTTTGACCAGCCTTGTCATCTAGGATATATGGTAGAGAGTCGGGATGGGCTTTTTACCTCTTTGCTTCGCTTAACTAACCGGGATGGAAATAACTATACCACTTAATTTAATTATGCATTATTGAGATTATGATTAACATGAGCTGGTTAAATCTGATGTGGTAAAGGGGTGATCTAAGCAAGCCTGGTATATGGATGGGTTGGATGTCATGGTGGTTTGCTTGCTTTAGATCTAAGGACCGGTTCATGCGAGAATATGCCAAGACTACAGTGCCACCACAAGGCCAAGTATGGGTGCAGCGTAGCTGAATAATTAGGAGCGCTGCTAGTATTGTATGGACCATTGGATGGCGCGGGGAATGGGAGTCGAGGAGGGCTACCCTGGGATCCGCATGGCACACGAGGGGGCCCGTGGGTGGGAGAATGGAGATTCAAGCCTGCCGATGAAACCTTAGTGGGCCCGTACATACTAGTAGTCTCTTTTGAAAGGCTATTTTGTGATCTCTTGGCCGCACACCTATGGAAGTGTGATAAGGCATAATGGAGGTTCTTAGTCACCGAAAGGTGATGAAATCATGAACATGTGGGTAAAGTGGTACAACCTCTACAGAGTGTAAAACTATCATGATAGCCGTGCTCCCGGTTAAGAGCGCCTGGATGACCTACATGATTAGAGGATTTTGGTATTGGGGTGGTTAGTTTATGGTTATCGGTTGGTAATGGTTATGGATGGTTTTTGGCTTATGGTTACGGATATGAATTTGAGTTATGGTAACTGGACATGGATAATGATGATGTTGGCAATAATTGGATATGGTTTATATTATGTTAATATGATGGTTATGATGGGGTTGTTTCACATAGACATAGTATAATGCTTTTCAAATGTTTTAATGTACTTTTCAGCACTTAGCCATTATTATATTCATCATTTGTATCAGCTACATGTCATATTTTCCCACACTTGCTGAGTACGACATGTACTCACCCTTGTAATCCCCCCAACAACTGCTAGAGATGTTTTGGAGATCAACATGGAGCACTAGGTTGCGTACCGCCATCGACTACCTGTGGAGTTGGAGTTGCCTACGCTAGTTTATTTTCCGCTGCAATAGAATCAAGGTATATTTATTATTCATGACATGGTTAAATTTTGATTTCCGTTTGTGATGCATTTGTGTATGTGTGATGAACATCCTGGGCACACATACACTGCACTTGGTTCATTTTTCAGAACCGGGTGTCTCATGCTAGTTGTAGGGACCGTCACATAACATAAAAATAAACTAATAATGATGTGTGTACTTTGAAGGTATAAGCTGAAAAATGGGTGACGACCGTAAGGTGATGTATGATGAATGGAGTTCAAGTGGTGTGTAAACTTTGGAATGGGCTCATATCGCAAATGTGTTTGTAAACCAAGCATTTCCTAGTGGTGCTCATTTTGTGAAGTATCCGTGTAGCAGGTGCCAGAATCATCAGCATCTGGAGGGGTATGAAATGATGTTACACCTTTGCAAGCACGGATTTATGCCAGACTACCTAGTGTGGTGTGAGCATGGGGAGATGGATCATGCTAGTGAGTCAGACAAAAGCAAGAATGAAGATCAGATGGATTAGATGATGGTAGATGTTGGTCGAGAGTACGAAGAGCAGTCACTACCGAAGGAGGTAAAGAAGTTTTACAGGCTTCTTGCTGCCTCAGATGAAAATTTGTATGAGGGCAACTATGTGACCGTTTTGTAGGCGGTCACACGACTTATGAGGTTGAATTCTATGTACAATTTTGCAAACAATTGCTACACTGGTTTCATGAACATGTAATTTTCGATCCGTCTTTTTTCCTTCAATCATATTTTGCATGTTTATCGAAAGATCCTAACGTTATTTATTTATGTAGTGTATGAAGGATGTCAACATCTCCTATGAATTGCGACAAATATTGCATGGTCAATTGAGAGCAAGAGAATTTAACCGATACGATATCAACATATACTGTTTTCAAACGGCATGTTTAGAAGCAAGCCATCCACTTGCTGCCACTACAAATAGTGGAGTATTGATAACTACCATAGAGGGTGGCGGCGAAGTGAAAGAATACTACAGTGTTCTTCATAAAATAATTGAGTACACATTTGGTGGTCCAAAAGAACTTCAACTTGTGATTTTCGACTGTCAATGGTTTGATCCAACATCGGGCACACGATTTGATGATTTTGGAATGGTGGAGGTCAACCACAACTCAAGATACACAATCCATAACAACAATATTGTATTTGCAAGTCAAGTGGAACAAGTGTACATTTAAGTCATCTTTATCCAAGTTTGAAAATTTGTAGGTTGTGTATAAAGTTAACCATGAAGTGCAGCCTCATCGTTATGATGAGTACATAGAGAATCAGGAAAATGAAGTCAAGGAAGCATAATATTTTATAATATCTTGTGGGACTGGACTTGCATAAATATCTAGTGGTATACTAGAGTTGATGTCTGAAGAACAAGTTGACCCTTCGAGAAAACGTGTTCAGCAGTCACAAAGGATTATTGAACAGAAGAAAAGGATTATGGAAGAAGAGAAGAGATTTGAGAAAGTGTGAAACCTATGTGTGTTGAATACATTGGCTATGGCGATAAAAGTTTTGAATACTACCAAAACACCTTTATCATTAAGGTCCGTCTCTAGGTTCGAGCTCCAGCAAGGTCCGACGATAGGCCCGACTTGTTTTGGGTAGCTCTGGCAAGGTCCGACGTAAGGTCTGACTTGCTTTGGCTAGGTCCGACTTCTTTTTCTAGGTCCGACTAGCTTTGGTAAGCTCCGACGCTAGGTCCGACTAGCTTTAGTTAGATCCAGCGCTAGGTCCTGCTAGCTTTGGTAAGTTCCAGCGCGAGATCTTGTTAGTTTTACTAAACTCCAGCTCAATCTCCGGTTAGCTTTTGCAAAGTTCGGAGCTTGATTGCAATGTTCCTACTTTTACTTTGAATTTGTCGACTGTCGAAGCCGGCAGATCTCCCTACACTGCTAAAGTGATTGGGGAGTTTTGAAGTTCGGTGTGGGCGCGCGGAGATTCAAGAAGGTGAATTGGAGTTTAACACAGGAGACACAGGAATTTACGTGGTTCGGGCCGCCTGAGCGTAATACCCTACTCCACGGGTGTGTTGGTGTTGTATTAGCAGTAAGAGCTTGTCACGAGTGTATGGGGTGCGTATGATCGCCCGTGAACGTCCCTGAGTGTATCGTCGGCCTGTCCTTTTATATTACAAGGGCAGGCTGTTACAAGCTAGCCTGGCCCGACATGTGGCCCCGGCGGTTACTAGTATTGATACACGCTTAATTGCTCTTAATAACCCTGTAACAGGCTTTGACAGCACCGTTACTGGTGTTAAGATCGTCCGTTTAAGTGTCATTAATATGACATTAATGACACTTAATCAGGTCTTGAAGTCCTTGGCTCTCCTTTGAAGATCCGAAGCCGTTACAAGGTCTTCCGGAGGTTAGAAGCTGAAAGGTCCGATGATTTGACACGTGGCAGCTCTGGAGCTTGCCGTGGGAAGCAGGTAGCTCCGGGGCTATCAGACATGTGTCAGGTCCGGAGCTTCTCTTGGTCTGGGGTTAAGTCCGGAGGTGCCGTTTCGGTACGTGACCCGGAGCTTCCCCCTTGTGGGCGGTAGCTCCGGTTTGGTTGTACACGTGGCGACCCTGGGATTAACCATGTTGGAGAAGCGAGTCCGGTCATGTCTGACAAGTGGGCCTCCGAGGGTCTTCAAACCAAGTAGATGGCTTTCTCTTGAGATCTTTGTAACCTCAAGGGGTGTACAGTTTTTAGGGTACCGACAGTGGCCCCCTGGACCTACCTTCGAAGAAGATCACTGGGGTGAAGTCATTCCGTCGGAGGTGGGTCCATCCTTGCGACTCTTGAACTGAGTCTTCAAGGGTCTTCGGAGGTGCCGTTGGTAGGGATTTACAGTTAGATCCCGCCGCGTGGCGCACCTCAGGCGGCAGATGAGATCTTTGACGTGCGGATATCACACAATTGAAGGTCGCCAGTTCCCGATACGAAAACCATATCGGTTCCGCGCGCCCTGTCAGGCCGCCGCCTTTGGGTTTCCCGCCGAGTGATGACAACTGTTCGCCTGGGTAAGAGCCTCGACTTGATCGTTGGGGTGGTCCCGGGCCCTCTTGTCATCGGCTGGGTTGAATTCTTGAATGGTATCTTCGACTTCCCCGCGGTTTCCATCCAAGCGTTGCGAGGGCTTACTTAAGAAGGAAAGCGCGCACCATCGGGAGTTCTTTACGCCTCTCATCTGATCTTGCGCTCAAACTCCCAACTCGTGCTTAGCTCTTCTTCTCTTGCCTAGCTGTGCTGCGATGGAGTTGGGTCTGCGCGAGAGTCGCTTGAAGACCGACAGCGATTTGAAGAAGGTCCGAGCCCTCATGGGGTGGTCCTCGGACTTCTTCAACCGCTTGGTCCGTGTCGGCGTAGAGCTCCCCTTCGAGAAGGAGCACGCCGGCGAAATGGTGTACTTTTCTTCGTACGCCATGGTGGGGTTGATCCCACCTTTTTCTTCCTTCTTCTTGATGCTGCTAGACTTCTATGGTCTGCAGCTATACCACCTTGGCCCTCACTCCATTCTCCTCGTGTCCATCTTTGTCCACTTCTGTGAGATGTGGGTGGGCACCCCCCCTGCATCGAACTCTTCCGGACCTTCTTCACCGTCCACACCACCGGCCGGAGCAATGAGTACCTTGGCTTCTACTACTTTGTGAAGCGCAAGAAGTGCCCATTCAAGTACCTCCGGTCGTTCCCTTCCAGGAAGTGGGATGACTGGAAGAAAGATTGGATAGTCGTCAGGGTGGAGGAGCATGAGCGGTTGGAGCTGCCCGACGGTCTGCCCGGCATCGACACGATGATCTGGAGTGAGGTTCTGGTGCTAGCGGAAGCTTTCGACCCCGCCTTGACCAGGATCCGCCAATGCGTGGAGGGAGGATTGACTCCCCAGGCGGTATTCTGCAATTTCCTGGCCAACAGGTGGGCGCCGCTGAAGAGGAGGGAGAAGCTCGCTTGGGCCCTTAACAGCGTGATGGACAAGGACCGGGTTGAGACCGGGTTGAAGTCCAACATGGTGGGGAAGACCTTGGAGTTCCACCTCAAGAAATTCCAGCACGGCATCGACGTCGACGGTGATGACTTGACTCCGCCGTCGGCCTTTCTCCCTCTGAACGTGGAGGTGGAGTTCAACAGGGAGCTCCAGCGGATGATGCCCGCACTTGACGACCTTGGTGTCATTGAGAGAAGATCAACCACCCGGGTGGCGATCCCCGGGATGCCCGAAGACGGCTCCGCCCTTGCCCCACAGCCGAGGGTCGAGGTCGTCGGCAAGGGAAAGGAGCTGGCGGATGAGCCGGAGAGCCGGAAGGGGAAGCTGCGACATGCCGACGGAAGGTCAGTCAGGCCCGCTACTTCCGCCTCGGTCCCTTCTCTCCAGGGGGGAAGATCTTCTACCACCGTGGCGGCTGTCCCCGTAGTGGGGTCCTTCCGGAACGATACCGTTCCTGCAGTGGGATCCTCCCGGATCGCGTCTGTCCCCGTGGTGGAACCCTCCTAGGGTGCTAGCTCCGGGCGCACGACTCCGGCACCTGGGACGGTGGGAGCCTCCAGGTCCAGGGGTTCCTCCCGATCGAGGAGAGCCTCGACCCGGGAAACACCCGTAGCTACGACAAGTTCCGGGGGGCCTTCTGGAGCTTCTACGCCGACCGTGGCCAGCCCGGAACGTCCAGGAAAAAGGTTCCGCGCAAGCTGGTGCGGAAGCCTTCCAAGGTAATTTTTAATCTTTACCTTGGTTAACTTTTTAATTGTAGCGATTGTTTGTTGATTTTCTTCGTCCATCATCTGCAGCGTCCCCAAGAAGGGGAGTGAAGCTCCACCCTCAGCCACGATGTCTGAGGCCGTGGGAGCTTCTGCTCCTGCCCCGGTGCCGCCCCAGGTGGTGGCTGAGGCTGCGACAGCTCCGGCGCCAGCTGTCGTGGTCATTGACCTCGACTTGTCCCCAGAAGTTCCCGTGGTAGCGCCGGACCACAGGAGTGAAGACACGCCAGCGGCACCTGTCTCGGAGGTTGAAGCTCCGGGTCCTGGTGCTGCAGTGATGGAAGCTCTGGCTGTTGAGCCGGAGGAAGTAGTAGTTCGGGCCTCGGAGCCGGAAATTGCTGAAGCCCCGGCGGTTGAGCCGGAGGTGTCTGAAGCCCCAGCATGTGAGCTGGTAGTCGAGGTAGTTCCGGCAGTTGAGCCGGCTACCTCCGAAGCACCGGCCGCTGAGCCGGTTATTGTTGGAGCGCCGGTCATAGAGCCGGTGGTTGAAGAGGCGATGGATCTCGAGCCTCCCTCGGAAGAGGTGTCCCGGCCGGAGCCAGTAGCAGCTCCTGCTCCGGAAGCGACGACGTCAGAGGTACTTGCGGCAGAGCCGGAGTGCTCAAACGAAGTCGCTGGCCCCCTGCCCGAGGAGGTGAACGAAGACTTGGCGGCGGGGCCTTCTTCGATGGCGACTGAGGCCATCCCAGAGGACGGCCCTAGTGCCTTGGAAGCTCAGGGTTCCGTTCTCGTAGAGTGGGACCCAATTTTTGTATGTGAAGACCCGCTGGAACCAGCGGAGGAGACCCCAGCAGGTCCGGAGCCCATCCCGCTGTCGATGTCTATCGACAACGCCTGCTCCAGTCTGCGTCAAGTCCAACTGGCCTTCTTCCACGACAGCAAGGCTCTTGAAGAGGAGCGCCAAACCCTTAGGCGGTGGCGTAATCGGCTCCACTTTGAGACCAAGCTGGCGCAGTCGAGGCTAGCGGATGACAAGGAGTGGATCAAGCGGGAGAAGATCCGCCTGGAGTACTGGGGCAAGCTGCTGGATGACAGGGAGAGCATGACTCATGCCCTCGACGCTCAATCCCGGGATATCTATGATCAGGCCAAAGCTGCCAATAATGCGGTCGATGCTCGGCACGAACAGGTTGAGGCCATTAACACCGCACTCATCAAGCGCCAAGAGGCACTTGAAGATAGGGAGAGACGGCTCGAGAATGAAGAGCAGAAACTCCTTGAGCTGCGGGATGATGTCCTGAGGAGGGAAGAGGAGCTTGCCGAGAAGATAGCTCTAGCGGACAAGGGCCTCGAGGAGCGCACTAAGAAGTTGGAAGAGCGCTGCCAAGAGGAGGAGTAGAAGACCTGGGTACTAGGGCAGGAACTCTACGAATACGAGTGTGCCCTTGTTGCCCGGGAGAAAAAAGTGGAGGCTAGGGAGAAGGACCTGGTCGATCGCCGGAACAAGATCCACCTCCGGGAGGAGGAGCTCGGAAGACTCGAGAGGCGGGTTGCTGCAAAGATTCAGCAAAACGCCAAAGAAGTTGAGCGCCTGGCCCGCATGAATTCTGAACTGACGGCGGCCAGGAGATCCCTGGAAGAGATGAAGAGCTTGAGGACGGCGGACTCCCTACAGATTTGGGAGTTCCTGGGAAAGGCCAACGACGCGCTGACGCCGATGGGTTTCAGCCCCGTGCGCCCGGATGATCCGGAGCTGGAGCCGGACCTTGCGCTGCAGGTGTTGAGCGCAGCAGGTAGCAAGCTCTCCAAGGTGGGCGATGTCATCGCGGACCAACTGGAGGTTGAGGGGCAATCCCTGGCGAGGAACATCACAGAGTATGTGTTGTCGTGCTACACCAGCCGAAACTCCCAATTTCCTCTAGACCCGGTGCTTGAAGGCCCTGTCGAAGGAGAAGGCGAAGCTACCCGAGCCAGCGTGTCGGAGGTCGCCCAGAAGGTCGCCGAGTTCTTCCATAGGGTCTAGGACCATCTCTTTAGCTCTCACTTGTATTTTCTCTTCTTCTTCCTCAATTTTGTAATCCCTTGTCTTCAGATGTAATCTCCTGTCTCCAGATGAATGAAATCCCCAAAATTTTGCGAATTTCACTTTTTGTCTTCAATGTCTTTATCTTCACTTGGCCCCCTGGTAGATGTACACAATTTGATTGTGAACATGTACCAAAAGGATACTGTGTTTTGTTGAAGACTCATTTGCTCCGAACTTGTAGAATTTTAGGTTCGAAGTCTTCGATAGTGAAGGTCCCCTGAGGTTGTCGGAGCTTAGAAGCTCCGGCATTGTCCATCGCTGGAGCTTGATAGCTCCGGCGATAGCCTCTATCAACATGTAGTGCGTCGATAGTTAGTCCTCCGGGGTGTCGGAGCTGAGTAGCTCCGGCAGTGACCTTTGCCAACACTTGGTTTGTTGGCAGCAGACTCCATTTACAGGGTCTTCTCACCATCTTATACTCAGCGTCGACGGCTGGCCCCCTTGGGGGAGTCGGAGCTTAGTTAGCTCCGGCTTTTCTCCATCAACGTAGACTTTATTTTTCCTGCACACTTAAGTCAAGAAAAATAGTAAAATTCGTTCCTTGTCTATAATTTCGTCGCGGCTTATGATTCTCAAGAAAACTTTAAGTTGAACGCGATTTTAAATACAACCGGATGCGTTGCCTTTTCTCTTAGATTCAACTGTTCATGGACCCGCCTTACTTCGGCCTGCCGGGGTGTAGGTAGAGTGGCGTACTTAGGGTGCTTGACCAGACTAAGTCGATAGCACACTCCGGCCCTAGATTGGCTTGGCGGCTTTCAGGCGAGTTGGCCATGAGCGATATTTGAATCCAAAAGAACTGACAATACAACTCGAATCGTATATAAACCGGTCGAACTAAAATTTCTTAATAATTGCACGTCTTTGTTATAGACAAGAAAGAGAAAAATAAAAATGTTGAGCCTGTACAAAATAAATGCACGTGGAGTCTATTTCACATGAAGATGTCTTTCATTATAGGTCCGGGGTACAGGGGAAACAAGTACACTCTTAGGGTACGGAACCAGGCTAAGTGTGTTTGGTTTCTCGTTTGACCCAGGGTAGTTAGCCACACTTTTAGTCCGGAGACTGTGACAAGTGCTGCATGAACTTTGCGGACCTTTCAGGAAAGGTCCGGCTGTTCTCCCGGAGGAACTACCCGACTCTGTACAATGACTCTATAACATACACTCCAAGTTACTTAAGACTCACCTCCGTGGTATTAAGTGTAGAACTTACGAAGGTGCTCGATGTTCCAAGGATTCGGGAGAGGTGTCCCATCCTCGGTAGCCAAGCGAACGCTTCAGGGACGGGATACTTTGATCACTCGGAAGGGCCCCTCCCAGCCGGGGGAGAGTTTGTTTAACCCTTCTCTGGATAGTATTCTCCGTAGCACCAGATCGCCTTCCTCGAGCTGTCGGTTGTGTACATGCCGCTGGTGATAACACCGTAGAGCTTGGTGGTATCGGGCATTTTGAACAGCTGCTTGGCACCTTCCCTCCTCGAGGAGGTCTAGGTCTTCACGCCGGAGTTGGTCCTACGCGGCTTCGTCGAAGGTCCAGACCCGGAGCGAACCCAAGGTGATTTTCGGAGGAAGGATTGCTTCAGCTCCGTACAACAGAAAGAAGGGTGTTTCTCCGGTTGACCGGTTTGGAGAAGTCCTTTTGGCCCATAGAGTGGGCGGAAGCTCTTCGATCCAGTTGGCTCCGTGTTTTTTCAAGCGCTCATAGGTGCGCATTTTGAGTCCTTTAAGGATTTCAGCATTTGCTCTCTCGGCTTGGCCATTCCTGGCTGGATGAGCTACGGAGGCATAGCAAACTTGTATGCCGAGGTCTTCGCAATATCCTTGGAATGCGGAGCTTGTGAATTGAGTCCCATTATCAGTGATGATTTTGTTTGGGACTCCAAATCTGCTTACAATGGATTGCAGAAAGTTGATAGCAGATTGCTTGTTGATCGTCACAACTGGAGTTGCTTCCGGCCACTTGGTGAACTTGTCGATGGCGACATACAGGAACTTGTAACCTCCGACGGCTCTTGGGAAGGGTCCCAAGATATCCATCCCCCACACAGCGAAGGGCCATGTAGGAGGTATCATTTGTAAGGGCTGAGCCGGTGTATGAATTTGCTTTGCATGAAATTGGCATGCTTCGCATTTCTTCACCAGCTCAGTGGCATCCTGGAGCGCTGTAGGCCAGTAGAAGCCATGTCGAAAGGCTTTTCCGACCAGCGTGCGGGAAGATGCGTGGTTCCCACACTCGCCTCCATGGATTTCTGCGAGGAGTTCGCAGCCTTCTTCCCTTGTGATGCACCGCATTAGGATGTCGTTGGCACCGCGCCGGTAGAGATCCCCTTCTACCAGCGTGTATCTTTTAGCCAATCTGACTACCCGGTCAGCGGATACATCATCGTCAGGAAGGATGTTGTCTTTCAAGTAGCTCTGGATCTCCGAGATCCATGCATCGGAGCTAGCTTGAGCATTTGAGTCTTGCGTGCTGGGTTGCTCGGAGCTTTCGGCAGCACCTACGACCCTTGATGGCTGCCATGGTAACAGGGCCATCGGGACCGTCAGCTTCGGGATGCTGATCTCGCCCCCTTCGCTCAGTTCGGCAGGCTGAGCTGTGGGTTTCGACAATCTCCGAACAAAAGTTCTGTCAGGAGCCGGAGCTCCGGTTGACGCTTTCGTCGAGAGTTTGTCGGCTTCAGCGTTGTGGGTACGCTGAACATGGTGGAGGTCTAGGACTTCAAAGTCCTTCTGAAGCCTCTGGACTTCTAGGAGGTAAGCAGCTAGCTGCAGATTGTTGCAGGAGCATTCACCCTTCACCTGCTTGATGATGAGCTGTGAATCTTCTTTGACCAGCAGTTGCCTGACACTGTATGACAGTGCCACCTTTAGTCCGTAGATGAGCGCTTCATACTCCGCCATGTTGTTGGTTGCCTTTAAGTCAAGGTGTACCATGTATTTCACCTTCTCCCCAGTCGGTGCAAGGAGAAGGATTCCAGCTCCGGCCCCCTGCTTCTGCATGGAGCCGTCGAAGAAGAGGGTCCAGTGAGGCTCGGTGAAGGTTGGGGCTTGATGCTCCGTCTTCTGCTCACTGGGGCCCCCAGGGTTTGATGGAGAGGGAGTCCATTCTGCCACAAAATCTGCCAAAGCTTGACTTTTGACTGCTTGCCTTGAAATAAATTCAAGATCAAATTCAGCCAATTCCGCTGCCCACTTTGCGATATTCCCAGTTGAATTGGGATTATGCAGGATTGCTCGTAGTGGGTAGGAGGTCACCACCGAGACTTTGTGAGCTTGGAAGTAATGTCGAAGCTTCCTGGAGGCGATAAGAACTGCATAGAGCAGCTTATGCACCTCTAGGTATCAAGTCTTGGCATCATGTAATACTTCACTGATGAAGTATACCGGGCGTTGAATGGTCCGGACCCTCCCGGAGGGGTCCGGACCTTCCTCTTCATTGATCCGGATCCTCTCGGAGGGGTCCGGATTCTCTTCGGGGACCTCCGGGTTCTGGCTGGAGGAACCTGGAGCTTCTTCAGAAATGACCCGGACCCTCCCAGAGGGGTCTAGGTCTCCTGAAGTGTCTTCTTGTGGGTTCGAATCTGGGAGCTGGGACCTAGACTCGCTTTCAGGAACCTCCGGACCCTCCCGAAGGGGTCTGGATTCCTGAGTGTGGGGTAGTTCCGGTCTCTCCGCAACTAGAACCATACTGACGACTTCATCAGTAGCTGAAATGTAAAGCAACAAAGGATCACCAGGGTTCGGAGCTACCAGAATTGGTAGGGTGGTGAGGAACTGTTTCAGCTCCTGGAATGCCTTCTCTGCTTCTTCAGACCATTGGAATGGTCCGGACTTCCTCAATAACTTGAAGAAGGGAAGTGCCCGTTCCGCCAGTCTTGATATGAACCGGCTGAGGGCTGCTAGACATCTAGTTAAATTTTGGACGTCTTTGATGCGGGTTGGTGGCCGCATGTCTTCAATGGCTTTTATCTTCGCCGGATTAGCTTCAATGCCCTGGTGACTTACCAGGAAACCAAGAAGTTTTCCGGAGCTAACCCCAAACACGCACTTGTCCGGGTTTAGCTTTGTGCGGGTGGCCCGCAGCTTGTCGAAGACAGCCTGCAAGGTGTCTAGGAGTGACTCCTTGTTCTTTACTTTGACCACGATGTCATCGACGTACACTTCCACTATGTCTCTGATGAGTTCTTCAAAAGTTTTGTACATAGCTCGTACAAAAGTTGAAGCTGCATTCTTGAGACCAAATGGCATGGCAGTGTAACAGTACAATCCATCTACTGTGATGAATGAAGTATGCTCTTCATCCTCCCTAGACATCCTGATTTGATGATACCCAGAATATGCGTCTAGGAAACACAGTAATTCACACCCGGAGGTGGAATCCACTATCTGATCTATTCTAGGTAGTGGGAATGGATCTTTTGGACATGCCTTATTTAGTGTGGTGTAGTCAATGCACATCCGAAGCTTCCCGCCGGCCTTGGGCACAACGACTGGGTTCGCCAGCCATTTTGGATGGAAGACTTCTCGGATGAATCCGGCTTCGAGTAGCTTCTTTACTTCTTGTCGGATGAAGTTCTGCCGCTCCACGGATTGCTTCCGAGGCTTCTGATGCACAGGCCGGGCATCGGGGTAGATCTTCAGATTGTGCTCAATCACTTCCCTGGGGATCCTAGGCATTTGTGACGGTTGCCAAGCAAACACGTCAACGTTAGCCCGGAGGAAAGTGATGAGCGCGAGTTCCTATTTGTCGTTCAACCCTCCCGATATACGGGTGGTTTGAGCGGCATCGGAACCAATTTGGACGACTTTGACGGGAATGTCGGTGTCGCCGCTTGGCTGCACATGGGGTGCAGAGGTCGAGCCTCGTTGACGAATGCTTGGGGGTTTCGGAGCTTGCTCCTGTCTGGAGTCCTCCTCTTGCGCCATGGTGAGTGCGTGGAGTTCCTCCAGAGCAGTTACTCCGGCAGTGTGATCTCCGCGGATCCGGAGAACGCCTACTGGTGTTGGCATCTTCAACACCAGGTATCCATAATGGGCAGCTGCCATGAATTTGTACAGGGCAGGTCTACCCAAAATGGCGTTGAATGGTAAGTTGATCTGAGCGACGTTGAAGACCAACTTCTCGGTGCGATACTTCTCCCGGGTCCCGAAGGTAATGGGGAGAGTAATAGCTCCGAGTGGGGTACTGGCCCCCGGACCTACTCCGGAGAAAGGTCGAGAGGGCTGGAGATCCGAAGGTCGGAGCTGAAGCTTAGTGAAAGCTTCCAAGCTGATGAGGTTAAGCCCCGAACCTCCGTCTACCATGACATGGTGGAGTTGGATGTTGTTGATGGTAGGAGATACCATCAAAGGTAGCTGTCCTGCTCCAACCATGCTCTTCGGGCAATCTGAAGCATCAAAAGTGATGGAGGTGTCCATCCACTTTCGATGAGGTTCCGGCCTGACTGTAGGGGCTACAACGGCCATATCCCGCCGCATAGTCTTGATGACGCGACGAGAGGTGATATCCCATGATCCACCAAAAATGGTGTTCATGGTCTTTTGACGCTCGTTGTCAGAGACGTCAGAATCATCGTCGACGGAGGTGTAGACAGCCTTCAGGACCTTTTTGGGATCCTGGAACCCTAACTCCTCTTCAGCCGGAGCTTCGTCGACCTTTTGCTTTCCTTCCCTTTGTTAGAAAGGAGATCCTTCCTGGCGCTTGCTGTAGCGCTCATCAAGGTTTTGGACCTCCCGACAGTCTTCCAAACCGTGGCTGCCCGTTTTGTGAATGGGACACCACACTTTGGGTTTGCCACCGTCTTCAGAAGACGGTCGAGGTCGCTTCTCGGGGCGTGGCCCCCGGCCACCCGGAGCTGCAACAGTTGCAACGTTGGATGTGCCGGCCGACGTCTTCTTCTTGCCGTTGGTCTTCTTTTCTTCTTGCCACTCCCGGAGGTAGCTGCTTCTTATTTGGAGGATTTCTTGTGATCCTCCGAGGCTGGTTTGGAGTGCATTTCACGGCCCTCCGCAGCTCTGGCACATTTATCTGCCAGGCTGAAGAGTTCCGTGACGCTGGTGATCTCCTTGATCGCCAGCTTCTCCAACATCTTCTTATCCCGCACGCCCTGTCTGAATGCCACAATGACAGATGCGCTAGAGATAGAAGGGATAGTGTTACGTACCTGAGAGAACCTCTGGATGAAGGACCGCAAAGATTCTCCCCCTTTTTGCACGACCGCAAAAAGGTCCAGTTCAGTGCCTGGTCGGGTGTATGAACTCCCGAAGTTGGCAGTGAATTGATGGCACAGCTCCTCCCAACTGTTGATAGAGTTGGGTGGAAGACTCATAAACCAGGACCTGGTGGTCCCAGTTAAGGCCACTGGAAAGTAATTGGCCATCACGTCCTCGTTTCCTCCAGCTGCCAAGATGGCAGTGGAGTATATCTGAAGGAATTCGGCGGGGTTAACAGTCCCGTCGAATTTTTCCAGCAGGTGAGGCCGGAACTTCTGTGGCCATCTAACCATGCGCAGGTGCATGGCTAGGGCTGAACAGCCTCCTCCTACTCCTTCCAGAGTAGAAAGGTCCTGAGCTTCCCGTCTTTCACGGGCACGCTCAATATGGACACGACCATCCTGTTGGCGGTATCGGCGATCAAGCTCCGCCCGGAGGTCATGAGTCGAAAGCCTGGATACCGTGTGAGTGCGTCGAGCCCCGGAGGGCAGTGACGTCACTTGCTGAGATGCAGCACGTCTCCTACTATTGGAGGCGTGTGGACCAAGTCTTCCAGACAAAGTCCGCCGCTGCGACAGGGCTCGTCCCAAAGGAGGAGGACCCTGGTTGTTGAGGCGTTCGGCCGCTGCTGCAACCAAGTGCTCCACATCAGCCCTCCATTGCTCCAGCGCATCCCGAGATGCATCTGGAGGTGGTGGACATTGGAGAAGAGCACGCGCTGCATGGAGCGCGTGTTCCGGGTTGTCATGACTCGCCGACGCGGTAAGCGACGCCGGTGCACCATCACGTTGCCCAGCATGATTTGCTGGAGAAGACGGTGGTGGTGGGAGTGTGGCTCCTGCTGGTGCTGAGGCTCCTGCTGGTGGCTGCCTGTTGGAGGGATTGCCCCCAATAGCCTCAGCGGTAGGTTGACCGTTGGATGAAGCAGCAGCAAAGTTCACCATTCTTGAAAATCTCAGGCGCCCCTACCTGGCGCGCCAACTGTCGACTGTCGGAGCCGGCAGATCTCCCTACACTGCTAAATTGATTAGGGAGTTTTGAAGTTCGGTGTGGGCGCGCGGAGATTCAAGAAGGTGAATTGGAGTTTAACACAGGAGACACAGGAATTTACGTGGTTCGGGCCGCCTGAGCGTAATACCCTACTCCACGGGTGTGTTGGTGTTGTATTAGCAGTAAGAGCTTGTCATGAGTGTATGAGGTGCGTATGATCGCCCGTGAACATCCCTGAGTGTATCGTCGGCCTGTCCTTTTATAGTACAAGGGCAGGCCGTTACAAGCTAGCCTCGCCCGACATGTGGCCCCAGCGGTTACTAGTATTGATACACGCTTAATTGCTCTTAATAACCCTGTAACGGGCTTTGACAACACCGTTACTGGTGTTAAGATCGTCCGTTTAAGTGTCATTAATATGGCATTAATGACACTTAATCGGGTCTTAAAATCATTGGCTCTCCTTTGAAGATCCAGAGCCATTACAAGGTCTTCCGGAGGTTAGAAGCTGAAAGGTCCGACGATTTGACACGTGGCAGCTCCGGAGCTTGCCGTGGGAAGCAGGTAGCTCCGGAGCTATCAGACACGTGTCAGGTCCGGAGCTTCTCTCGGTCTGGGGTTAAGTACGGAGGTGCCGTTTCGGTACGTAACCCGGAGCTTCCCCCTTGTGGGCGGTAGCTCCGGTTTGGTTGTACACGTGGCGACCCTGGGATTAACCATGTTGGAGAAGCGGGTCCGGTCATGTCTGACAAGTGGGCCTCCGAGGGTCTTCAAACCAAGTAGATGGCTTTCTCTTGAGATCTTTGTAACCTCAAGGGGTGTACGATTTTTAGGGTACCGACAGAATTGATTCGAACTTGCTTTACATCTATGGAAAGTTTGCTTAGTATTCTTTTACTAAGTTTTTGGTGTTTTTGGTGGTTATGACTGTTATCAATTTGCTATGGTTTGCAACATGCTTATGTGAGGTGCTCATGTAAGGTGTTGTGGTTTCGAAACTAACGAGAGTCAAGTTGAGGACTTGTGCTCGGAAGTATCGGTTGTTTATTCATGTGAAGGTGTTGCTTGAGTTCAAGACATGGCTGGTGACAGGATCCATTGGACTAGTCTCAGGAGAGAGATGAGGTTCCAACAACCAAGTTCGAGAGGAACTGTGGTTGAGCTGATCAGGAGGTCACATAGGATGATTGAATCAAGGGAAATGCATGTGAAGGAAAGTGAACGTCATTAGAAGGTGTTTGCACGTATGCATGGAGTGCATGGACGTGGCAACATGGTTTCAAGATGGGATTTGGGCGTGAATATTTGGTTGGAAGGATCCAATCGTATTAGATTATGACTCTGGCTGTGGCAGAGTCGGGTTTTGGCCTGTATATGGAAAGTATCAAGTTGGTTATGATAGTTTTCGTGTGGGACATGAAGTTAGGTTGTTTTAGGAATGTGGGATACATTCCTAAGGTGTTTGGAAGTCTTAAGATTGTTTCTATCTGTGTATAGAAGAGTCTTGAGCAGTTATGGAAGTTTCGATTCGTGAATGGAGTAGGATTAGAGTCCTAGTTTGAGGTGAGTTTGCCTTCGGTCTGGTTATATAAGCAAGGGAGGCCAGAGCTCATGAGTGACCACTTTTGGGCTGTTACTCTTGTGTTCTATTGAATAAAGATTGTAGTTTAAAGGAACTTTTGTGCCTTGTTCGTCTGACTTGTTTCTACAAGTTTTTCTCGTCGAGATTCTGCACTGCACTACTTTTCTTTGGTGGTTTTATCATAACTTGAATTTTACAGATCCGATCGACGTGATTCTTTTTTAATTGTCTTAAAAAATTAATTTTATATCATCTTTGAAAATTTCACGATCATTGGATTTGTGGTTTCTGGTCTACACGAGTTTCTTTGCAGTATTCTAGAACTGTTTTTCTTGGGTAGGACGGATTGTCCTTTGTTTGATCTTTCAATCGTAACTTGAGTTTTTCTCAAGGGATTTTCGTGATTCTTGTTGTGACGACTTTGTAACTTTATTCTCTACAATATATACTAGTTTTTTCACAGTTTAACACATTTATATTAGTCCCACACATAGTTTCTTTAATAGGTCGGTTTTCTGTCGAGGGATGTTTCGTTGGTTCTACTGAAAAATTTTGATCTACCATTCACCCCCTCTAGTAGCTCTACACGTGCTCTTCGATCCTACAATTGGTATCAGAGCCACGGTGCTCTAATCTCTTTGATTTGCACATGTTTTGACTAATTATTATGGAGAAATACTCTACCAAACCTTGTGTGTTTAGTAGTATTGATTTTAGGGTTTGGAAGGCACGCATGGAGGCTTTCATCCAGGCGCAAGGCTTCGCGATATGGGAAAAGGTATACAAACCTTATGAGGTGCCACCAAACGATCAAGTTATGGCTACGAATCTATAGGACATTGACAACAACAACAAAGCCTGCAACTTGATCATTTAGGGACTCACTCAAAATGACTTTGATCGTGTCGCGCACCTCTGATCAACACACGATGTTTGGAGAGCTATTTGTGATTATCATGAAGGATCCAACACAATCAAGGAGGTAAAACAAGATATGTTCAAAAAGGAATACATGTGCTTTGAGATGCAACCCGGTGAGTCCATCGATCAACTTTTTGCCTGATTTAATAAAATTCTCAGTAATCTACGTAGTGTCAACGTAAATGTTTTTGATGCTGAGAATGCTAGACAACTTCTTAGTGCATTAGACATGACAATATGGGAGATGAAAGTAACATCCATTCGTGAATCAACTGTCATGAGTGCTTTACTCTAAACTAAAAACTCATGAAATTGACATTTTATCACGAAATAATCCAAATAAGTCTATTGCATTCATTTCACAAGTGATATGCCTAGCTCCGGCCAATCATCATCTTGCAATACTCTTGCTTTGCTGTCTTCACTAACCCTGGAACAGATTGAAGAATTTCCTGAAGAGGAGCTAGCAATCATCTCTACTCGGTTCTCAAAAACATTGCAAAATGTGAGAACTAGAAGAAGAGGAAGCTCCAGACCTCAATGATGCCTTGAATGTGGTAATACAGTACATGTTCGTACAGAATGCCCTAACCTTTTAGGTCCTACTACCCGTGAAGAGAAGTAGAATAAGGTCAAGACCACCTCTGGAAACTCCAAAAAGAAAAAGAAGGGTTTCATACCATGCAAGATGACAAACAGCTTCATCACCGCACTTCAAGAGCTCAATTCAAGTGATGTAGAATTGGAAGTGATGAAGATGATGATGATCTGACCAACTTATGTTTCATGGCGGTCAAAACAAGATCAAGATCAAGTTAGGAGGATGCAGAACACAATGGTGATGATGATGAGGTATGTTCTACCTGTAATGAAATGTGTGATACAATTTCTTATGCAACTATTATTGTCAAGAAAAAGGGAAGAAAGCTTAGGGCTAATGCTGCTAAAATTGAATCACTAGAATATGAAATCAACCGCTTAAAAACTTTGATTCCTAGTGATGATGCATGTCTCTCGTGTGACTTAATCTATGAACAATTGTCCACATTAAGAAGTGCACACTCCTCCACTCTAGTTAGACTTGATGAAGAAATTGAAAAGAACAAAAAGCTATCTGATTTTAATGTTAAAAATATAAAAGATGCTTCTTGTTTTACAGATGATATGTGTTGTTCTGCATGTGACAATCTTGACAAGAAACTAAAAGATGCAATGAATAAAATCTCCATTCTGAACAATGCTTTACGTTCTCATGAAGTTAAATAATGTTCTAACTGCAAACTTAAAGGAAAAGCTTCATGTAATTAAAGACTGCCTAGTTTTATCTAAAGAACTTGACAATAAAAAATAAGATACTAGAGCGGTTTTACAATGGGAACAAGAACCTAAACTTGGTGTTAAATTCTTCTAAACCTTGCAATGATAAAACTGGTTTAGGTTTTGATTCCCATGCTTATTCTAAAGCACATCCACCTCACGTTGTAAAATCATTTGGAAAAGGTTTAATCAAAATTGTCCCTAAACAAAAGGATGTGATTTTTAAATAAGCGGGAGTGCTTTCTAATTCCGTTTCTAATATTGGATGCTCATCTATACATGATTACAAAATTAAATTTCGTTGTACTTACTGTGATAAAGATGGTCATATCGTAGATTTCTGTTATAGACTAGCTAAACAAATTAAAAAGCATAAAATGTCTGCTAGATCTCATAACTTTCATGCTAAACCTAAAATTAGAAACATGCAACCTGCTTTAATGAGTCAGAAATTTGAAAAAGTAGCTTCCGAACCTTCTGGTAAGAGATCTGCAAAGGCAGCTCCAGTAGTTCCGATAGCTCCGAGAGCTCCTGGACCTTCTGTTGTTCCCTTCAGAACATCAGTTTTTGCATCTGTAGCTTCATCTTTTTCCTTCGAAACTGCTACTTTTACCTTCGGAGCTACTGGTTTTCATGCTAAACGTGAAACAACTTTTAAATCAGTAGTTAAGAATATAAAACCTCAATCTTTGACTCATAAGCCTGTTGTTTTGTCACAGCTTTCGCATGTTGTTCGTACTTGACGTCGCATGGCTCAGTACTGGATTGCCAAATGCTTATTGACTAACCCCAGTATTGAGTCATCGATGTATTATCCTTCTGTGTAGGTTTCACGCCTAAGGAAGGAGAACATATGGATTGTGGATTCAGGATGCGCACACCACATGGCCGGTAACAAAGAATGGTTCTCCTCCCTCTCTTTTGTGTCACATGTAGCGAATGTTACTTTTGCGGATAATTCTTCAACTCCTATAATTGCTAAGAGTTCAGTTAGAGTAAATGATCACTACACTTTGAAGGATGTGGCACTTGTTAAAAATTTGAAATACAACTTGCTTTCTGTTTCACAACTGCTAGATGAAAATCTAGAAATTATTTTCACGAAAAATTGTTACAAAGTTGTAAATTCAAACTGTGAGCTTATTTTTTAACATGTCTCGGTTTGGAAGAGTTTTTAAAGCTGATTTTGATATGTCTTCCTCTAAGCATAGGTGTCTAGTTGCTAATGATTCAAAGGACTTATATTTTTGGCATCGTAGACTTGGTCACGTAGGCTTTGATCATCTAACACGTGTTAGTGCTCTTGATCGCATACGTGGGCTGCCTAAGCTTAAAGGGGACAAATAAATTGTGTGCTCTTCTTATAGACATGCTAAGATGGTTGCAGGTTCACATACTCCTCTCACAATGATCATGAAAACTGAACCGGGTCAACTTTTGCACCTTGACACCGTAGGACCTTCACATGTCCAGTCCTTCAGAGGTAAATGGTATGTTCTTGTGATTATTGATGATTATTCTAGATACTTTTGGGTTTACTTTATGGCATCTAAGAATGAAGCTTTTAGTCACTTTAGAACTTTATTTCTTAGATTGTCAATTGATCACCCAGGATCTTTAAAAACAATTAGAAGTGATAACGGAACCAAATTTAAAAATCAATCTTTTGATCAATTTTGTTCTGAAAATGGAATAGATCATCAATTTTCTTCACCATATGTATCTCAACAAAACGGTGTTGTAGAAAGAAAGAACAAAACCTTAGTTGAGATGGCTAGGACTATGCTTGATGAATATCAAACACCTAGGAAATTTTGGACTCATGTGATTGCAACCGCTTGTTATGTCTCAAATCATGTTTTCTTGTGTGCTAAGCTAGGAAAAACACCTTATGAGCTTCGGTTTTGACATAGGCCTAGTGTTACACACTTTCAAGTCTTTGGTTGCAAATGCTTTGTTAAGAAACATGGTAATCTTGATAAATTTGAACCTAGATCCATTGATGGCATGTTTCTTGGTTATCCATCTCATACTATAGGCTATCGTGTGCTTTTACTTGACACTAACAAAATTGTTGAGACTTGTGAGGTGTCTTTTGATGAAGCTAGCCCAGGTACTAGCTCAAACATTGCAGGTCCAGATCCATATCCTCAAGGGGGTATTTTCAAAGAAGACGAAGAGTCAGTGATATTGCCTGGTAGTTACGAAGCTGACACGTGTCCAGCTCCGAACTTTGAACAAGCTCTGACTACCATCTATGTTGGTCCTGATCATCAACAAGCCACAAGCTCATCAATCTGCAATGAACCTGATGAAGAAGAAGCTTGTAAGACATCTGTTCCCCTACGGATTTACAAGAATCATCCACTGAAACAGATAATTGGAAGCTTGCATGAATGAGTTACAAGATCCAAGTTTTTCCGACCCCAATTCTCATGCTTATTCTGCTTTTGTTGCTTCTTTTGAACCCAAAGATATATCACACGCACTCACTAATGAATCTTGGATTATTGCCATGCAAGAAGAGTTAGAAAATTTTGAAAGAAATAATGTTTGGAAACTTGTACCTCCACCTCAAGATCACACTTTAATTGGAACTAAATGGATGTTTAAAAATAAACAAAGTGAAGATGGGGTTGTGATTAGGAATAAGGCTAGATTGGTTGCTCAAGGTTTCACACAAATTGAAGGTCTAGATTTTGATGAAACTTTTGCTCCTGTTGCTAGATTAGGAGCCATAAGAATTTTGTTAGCTTTTTCTGCATCTAAAGGTTTCGAGTTATATCAAATGTATGTAAAAAGTGCTTTTCTTAATGGCTACACAGATGAGGAGGTTTATGTCAAGCAACCATCAGGTTTTAAAAATCCAGATTTTCCTAATCATGTTTACAAACTGTCCAAAGCCTTGTATGGTCTAAAACAAGCTCCTAGAGCATGGTATGATAGGTTAAAAACATTCTTACTTGAAAAGGGTTTTACCATGGGCAAGGTTGATAAAACTCTTTTTGTGCTTAAGCATGGCAAAGACTAATTATTTGTTCAAGTGTATGTGGATGATATTATCTTTGGTTGTGCTTCTCATGATCTTGTGTCCAAGTTTTCTACAATAATGAGTTTAGAATTTAAAATGAGTATGATGGGTGATCTCACTTACTTTTGGGGCCGCAAATCAAGCAAACCGTGGAAGGTAACTTTGTGCATCAAACGAAGTATACAAGAGACCTTCTCAAGCGCTTCAACATGGACAAAAGCAAGCCTCTTTGGACACCAATGGGAACAACATCAACACTCAAACTTGATGAAGATGGTGAACCCATGGATCAAAAAGAATATAGAAGTACGATTGGATCACTTTTGTACCTCACGACATCAAGACCAGATATACAATTCAACATATGTCTTTGTGCATGGTTTCAAGCTTCCCCACGTGCTTCACATCGTCAAGCCGTCAAAAGGATTCTCAGGTACTTACATGGAACTCAAGAATTTGACATTTTTCTTCCTTCTTCCTCAATCATTACTTTGAAAGCTTTTTTGGATGCTGATTTTGGGGGTTGTAGGATTGATAGAAAAAGTACTTCCGGTTCTTGTCATTTCTTGGTAATTCACTTGTTGCTTGGTCCTCTAGAAAACAAAATTCAGTTGCACAATCCACAGCCGAATCTGAATATATAGCTGATGCTAGTACTTGCTCACAAATTCTTTGGATTGTTCAAGCATTTAAGGACTATGGGGTTGATCTAGATAGTGTTGCACTGTTTTGTGATAACACTAGTGTCATTTGCATTGCTAAAAACCCTGTGCATCATTCTAGAACTAAGCACATTGATATTAGGTATCACTTTCTCCATGATAATGTTGAAAAAGGAAACATTGTGCTTTACCATATAGATATCGAACAACAATTTGCTGACATTTTCACAAAACCTTTGGATTTCACTCGTTTTTGTTACATTCGTAGTGAAATATGGGTTATGCATCCTCATGGATTAAATTGAGGAGGAGTTTTGAAACTTGGGAAGTCTATGTGTGAATCTGAATTTAAAATAATTTGAGCATAATATTTCATACATATATGACTTTGTGATTCCTTTTACATGCTGAAAGTTCTTACTACATTACTCATGTTATAAATTTTGTAGTTTTTTCCATGACTAGTAATTGGAATAATTACATACACTAAATCTGGTCATGATCGAACTTTCTTGCTATTTTGAACTGGTTGCATGATCACAAGTGCTTTTAATCGTAATGAATTAATCAAGTAATCAACTCACATGTTGAGTTTTATGAACAAATATAAATTGAGAAAAGATCAAGAGAATATGCATGCATCACACTTCTTCTTTTGAGATGGCTTATCATTGCACTTAGATATGAACTTGGAAGAAGTTGTGTATGATTAAAACCATGTCCTTAAGATTTTGATTGTCAAATGACATGGGCTTGGCTTGGTTGGTTAGAATAAGGCAGATGCACATATAATCTCTTGCAAATTTTATATGATCTAAATTTGTTCTTTGAAAAATAATAAAATTCAGCAACAAGTGTCATGCTTTCAGGTTTTGAAATAGTTAAGTTTGTGAGATCATGACTTGCTTAAAATGAAAATTACATTTGATCTCTAGCATAGCTTACACTACTTTATGTATCTCATTGTTGTGATAGTGTAAGTTACTTGATAGTATGACTTAGATGAGCTTTGTTTTATATGTATATGTTATAATGTGCTCATAACAAATTAAAATTTCTCTTTTGTACCTTGTTGAATACATTGTCAAAGGGGGAGAAGTATGCAAGGGGGAGAAATTTATTTCTATCTCATTTTATTTTCAAAAAGGGAGAGAAATTTTCAAAACTTTTCATGCCAATGTTAGGTTTTTAAGTGGTGTTGCTAATGCATTCATTAAGGGGGAGATTGTGAGACCTATGTGTGTTGAATGCATTGGCAATGGCGATAAAAGTTTTGAATACTACCAAAACACCTTTATCGTCAAGGTCCGTATCTAGGTCCGAGCTCCAGTATGGTCCGAAGATAGGTCCGACTTGTTTTGGGTAGCTCCGGCAAGGTCCAACGTAAGGTACGACTTGTTTTTGCTAGGTCTGACTTCTTTGTCTAGGTCCGACTAGCTTTAGTAAGCTCCGACGCTAGGTCCGACTAGCTTTAGTTAGCTCTAGCGCTAGGTCCTGCTAGCTTTGGTAAGTTCCAGCGTTAGATCCTGTTAGTTTTACTAAGCTCCGGCTCAAGCTTCGGTTAGCTTTTGCAAAGTTAGGAGCTTGATTGCAATGTTCTTACTTTTACTTTTAATTGATTCGAACCTGCTTTACATCTATAGAAAGTTTTCTTAGTATTCTTTTACTAAGGTTTTTGGTGTTTTTGGTGGTTATGAATGTTATCAATTTGCTATGGTTTGCAACATGCTTATGTGAGGTGCACACGTAAGGTGTTGTGGTTTTGAAACTAAGAGAGTCAAGTCGAGGACTTGTGCTCAGAAGTATTGGTTGTTTATTCATGTGCAGGTGTTGCTTGAGTTCAAGACATGGCTGGTGACGGGATCCATTGGACTAGTCTAAGGGAGGAGATGAGGTTCCAACAACCAAGTTCGGGAGGAACCGTAGTTGAGCTGATCAGGAGGTCACGCAGGATGATTGAATCAAGGGCAATGGATGTGAAGGAAATTGGACATCATTGGAAGGTGTTTGCATGTATGCATGGAGTGCATGGACATGGCAATATGGTTCCAAGATGGAATTTGGACGTGAAGATTTGGTTGGAAGGATCCAATCGTATCGGATTATGACTCTGGTTGTGGCAGAGTCGGGTTTTGGCTCGTATATGGAAAGTATCGAGTTGATTATGATAGTTTTCATGTGGGACACAAAGTTAGGTAGTTTCAGGAATGTGAGATATGTTCCTAAGGTGTTCGGAAGTCTTAAGATTGTTTCTATCTGCGTATAGAAGAGTCTTGAGCAGTTATGGAAAGTTTTGATTTGTGAATCGAGTAGGATTAGAGTCATAGTTTGAGGTGAGTTGGCATTCGGGCTGGTTATATAAGCAAGAGAGACCGGAGCTTGTGATATATGACTTTTGATCTGTTCCTCTTGTGTTCTATTGAATAAATATCATAGTTTAAAGGAACTTTTGTGCCTTGTTCGTCTGACTTGTTTCTACAAGTTTCTCTCGTCGAGTTTCTGCACTGCACTACCTTTCTTCGGTGGTTTTGACATAACTCGAGTTTTACAGATCCGATTGACATGATTCTTTTTGTGTTGTCTTCAAAACTTGATTTTCTATCATCTGTGAAAATTTCATGATCATTGGATTTGTGGTTTATGATATACAAGAGTTTCTTTGCAGTGTTCAAGAACTGTTTTTCTCGGGTAGGACAGATTGACCTTTGTTCGATCTTTCGATCGCAACTTGAGTTTTTCTTGATGGATTTTCGTGATTCTTGTTGTGACGTCTTCATAACTTGATTCTCTACAATATATACTAGTTTTGTCACAGTTGAACATATTTGGATTAGTCACACACATGGTTTCTTTAACAGATTGGTTTTCTATCGAGGGATGTTTTGTTGCTTCTGCTGAAAAGTTTTAATCTACCATTCACACCCCCCTCTGGTAGCTCTACACGTGCTCTTTGATCCTACATAAATAGAGTGAAGAAGAAGAGTTTGAAGAAGGGATACGTGAATATCTTAATGCACGTGGGACAGATGCAGATTCTGACGCTGATGATTTTTTATTCTTATTGTACGCATTTTTTGAGATTTTTTTCTCATTTTACACGTTCTTTAAAATGTATTATTTAATGTTTTATACTAATAATTTCGTACAAAATTGTGTAGATGTTTGAGCTTTTACCAGGATTGGGGAAGAAGGACAAGAAGGGTAGTGTATCTTCGTCCTCCACGCACAGTTCTAGTTCGGGCCGCACTGACCCGTTTCAGATACTTGTTTTTTAAATACATTTCAATATAAAAAATTAATTGTCTATTGTTCCTTACATGTTTATTTATATTTGTATGGCACTAGCTACAGCGGGCAGAGGAAGATATAGTTTATGAGTTGTTTGGCAGAGCCGACGTCGAGCGAGTCTACATGAGGTTCGAGTCCGACAAGGGTGGCGAACCGTTGTCCGACGTACGAGGAGTTGTATGGGGAGGAGCCAGAGACTGTCAGGCAGCCATCGGAGCAGGAAGGAGGCTCAGAGACTGTTGGGCGGTCGATCTCCTCTAAGGGTGGTAACGAGGGGGATGATGAGGACGGCGATGAAGATACTGATGATCCCGAGCGAGATGCCAGGATGGCAAGAAGGGCAGAGTTAAATGAGTTAGGTCACCTCGGTCGATGTCCCTTTAGGTATTATTTATGATTAATTGATAAGTTCATTTTACCTTTTATACTGGTTTTCTTGTTAAATAATTAACTAATTATTTGTACAGGCTGCAAAGACACCTTTTATGTACTCCAAGGAAAATCTTGGACGAGCGGACAATTATAAAGCCGAAGGGTACTAGGACTTGGATCAAGGTTTGTTGGAGTGGCAAGGGGCATGGACGAGTAGTTAACACGGAGTTGGGATGCGCTGTCCGGTTTTGCTTCACCGAGATGGTTTTAGTGGATGGTCCAAGGATTGCGGCGCATAATTGGAATCACTATGTGCTGCAATCATATGGCGATGCGGGTACATACCAGGATAAAGTTTGGGAGATCTTCTAGGTAAGTTTGTTTTGATTGTTTCAAATACATTGCATCTTACTTTGGTTGACATTAATTGTTACTTGTATGCAGGGTATATTTTGTTTAGAGGAGGATACGAGTCAAGGATCTGCAAGTATGGTTTTCCATAATGCAGCAAAAGGAGTCCTTCTCTCAGGCACGGATCAAAATTGTGGCCGTGTATTACAAGACGGTGATGTTCTAGCCCATGACAAATAGTGCAGCAGTCAAGATTCACCTAACTAGGGTGGAGTACTTGCAGAGCCATGTGGACTTGATTTGTGCGAATATGGAGGTTTGAAAGTGGTTATGTGCGTATTGAGCGTCAGATGATTCAAACATATTTCTGATAGGAACCGGGAGAGCAAGCCAGGAAAGCACTTCTTCGGGGCGGATGGACATGTGCGGATGGAACAAAGGATGGTATGAATTCTTACATTCATACTTAGATTGCTTCAATTAATTGTATTGATTAAATTGTTTAATTTTTGTATTGCAGACAGTTGAAACTAGTACTCCTCCTATGTTTTTTTGAGGTTTATCTTAAGGGGCACAGAGGTCCAGACCCAATCGCTCGGAGTTGTTGTGTGACGAGGCGTCAACACAAAAATTGGTACGTATGTTGATTGTTTGTTGCATCTATCCATCAACTCAATTTATCTTTTATTACATATTTGTGAACTTAATGTATGACATGAAAAATATGTTGAGTGTTTTAAGAAAACCCATGGAGCTGATGCAGAATTTAGAAGAGAACCGTTGGATGCGAGTGCAGCGTATGAAGCCGACGGAGGTCTACTGCGTGGAAGGTATGTGTAAATATAATGATGTTTATATGTTAATGAATGTCGATTCATCACACTTGTATTTTTTTAGACTTGTGTTGGGCGACGGGTATGTGGAGTGTGATGCTTATGCTAGATGACGGTCATCTAGTGTTAGTTCTAGTCGATCTAAATGACGGAGGTGTGAGTGGAAGAACTGCGAGTGGAGGACGTGCGAGTGGATGCTCAAACAACGACATGTGAACTTTGTTTACTCGTTTCAGTTCACTTCATCAACTTGAATTTAGATGAAGTATGAGAACTTATCATGTACTATTGAATTTGTTGGTTAATTTGTGTGTTGAACATGTTCTGTTTGTGTTTGTGCTGGTGCGAAAATTTTATATTTTGTTGTGTATTTTGTGTTGCTGATGATGTGTTGAACATGTGTGTAATGTGCTAAACATGTGTGTGTGCTGATCACATCACTGGAGGCTTCCAAACCGGGGAGGGAGAAAATGGTTGCGGTATAAAAAAACAGGTTATAAGCGTCGGTTTCCACTGGCTGACATTTATATGTCAGTTAGAGGTGTCGGTTCCGTTACGTAGGCCGACGCTTATATGGCACTTAAATAAGTCGGTTTTCTCAGAACCAACGCTGTTAGTACCATTAAGTGTACCAGTTCCAAGCCGACACTCTTACTGGAATTAAGTGTGTCAATTGGGTGATCCGACGTGTTCAAAAAGGTAAGAGCGTCGGTTTCCCAAAACCGATGCCCATAGCTATTAAATATGTCGGCCCCAACACTCATAGCTGATAAATATGTCCAAACAATTATGACGGGTATCAGCGTCGGTCAACCGACTTTTGTAAATTAAGAATGTCGGCTACAGTATGTAACCGACATCTATATGGCCGACACCTTATTCACGATTTCCTCACTACAGGAATCCCGACGATTTGGGCCATCATCAAATAAGCAAAAGCCATCGCAAATAAGCTATTTGCGACAGTTTTCCTTATTTGCGATGGTTTCCGAACGTCACTCGAGTTTTGTCGCAATTTAGCTTATTAGTGATGGCTTGTGACGACTGTCGCAAACAAGAGCCCAGGCCTGGCGGATGGGTCGGGCCCGACAATTTGTGACGGCTAGCAGTGGCCGTTGCAATTAAGGCCCCATTTGCGATGGCTTACGGTGGCCGTCACAAGTAACATAGGCCCTATTTGCGACAATGCTGTATAAAAGCCGTCGCATATAAGGTTTTTCATTTTTTTAGAAAAACAGAACATTCTGCCTGGCTCGATGGCCAGAATAACAATAATAGCAACATAACACAACAACAGAAACACAATATATAACAAATATCTCGATCCATAATAGAAATACAAAGTTCATCCATCACAAAACAAAGTCCATCCATCACAACACAAACACAAACACAAAACAAAGACAAATTCAACTCCATCCATCAATTCTAGCTACCTCTCGTGTCGCCAACGTCCTCGTCACATGTCAGTTCAGGCGTCGGGATAGACAGTGATGGAGTTTGAGCCTCCATCACCGATCCCTGCAACACATAGAAGTTGTTTGACATATTGATTAGTTTGGAACTTCCTTTTTGACTAGAATTGATTAAACAAGTTAGAATTAATCATATTGAACTTACTTTAGATAATTTGAGTTAGATTTGCTATGTTCGATTATTTAAAACTAAGTAAGACTACAATAGCTAAGTCGAATTATAATTGCATATATTTGATGAAAAGACTAAGTAAAAACGTTTTTGATTACCTGAAAATCCGGAGAAGTGTGTACCGGCGGTGGTACTTGCATTTCTAGTGGTGGAATTGGCGGTGGTAGTGAAGGTAGCTCGAGGTGCAACTCCAGGACTACGTGGACTTGAAAGGAACTCTGTCATTGCAAACGTTACAGGTTATTACATATTATTAAGAATGTGATGAATTTAAATTACTTTAACTTATCGTCATCGCCTTCCCCTTCATCTCCATCGCCTCTCACATCTGCTCCATGCAGGCTCACTGGTAGGATATGGTGTCCTCCATCGCCGCCCTTTGCGCCTCCATCTCCGCCTGGTGCTCCTCACGGTTCTCCTGGACCTGATGGGCGAGAGTCTCCACCTGCGAGACACGACGACACGGGCCTACCGACGATGTCTGCGTGGAGCTGCCTCTCGCAGGTCTCGCAACCCTCGAGTCCATAACTCCGTCGAATATAGCGAGCCTATAAAAGAAGAATCAGTAATATAGAATTGAAATACCTTGAATATCATGATTTGGAAATGATAAAATGACTTACAAACTCACCTTCCGTGGGCTTTTCCACCTCCGCTTGCATACGCGGCTTGAGGATCAATTGGTTCATGTTCTCAATTGAAACCTGCGACGTGTATCCCCCTAGCCTCTTCCCCGTACGTAGCCTGAAAAACAAAAAAATCATGTAAGTTCAAAAATCGATATAGTTATATTTAATATGAATGATTTCTAGACTTACCATCCGCTCAGCTGCAGCCTAACTGCACCCTTGAGGCTGAGAAGGGTCCCTGTGACCTCTCTTCCAGACCTCAGCAGTGGTCGGCGGCACCCGCTTCACAGGCTCCTGTCAATATGTGTTACTACAAACAATATATTATGAATATATAAACTTAAGTTAGATACACTTACCATGCGTTTAGCTAAATGAAAGTGGTTATCTTAGCCGTGGTTGTGCTTCCCATCGACCCCTCTGCACCCTCGAGCCCTCTGGGACTTAGCCTTAAACTCATCGCTATCCCAGTACCGACAAAGGGCCCGGTATGCATTGCACCAACTCTACAAGTAGCTCACGTGGCCCTGCACATAGTTGTAGGTCGTTAAAAATACCATTGAGGAAATTATCAAAAAAATATTTCCTACACCCCACGTATCTGCGTGTACTCCTCCTCCGTCAGGTGTCTCTCGCTCTCCTGCCTTAAATGCCGCACGTCGTGTTGGTTCGTCTTCAAGTGCTCATTTATAACTTGAATACGAGCGTTCGACAATGCTTGTCGAACCACCTTCCCAGCATTGACGTAAAACACTTTCCTCGCGTGCTCAAACATGCGAGGGTCATCCAGGTCCTTTAAAATGTACCTTTCCTGTGATAAAGAATATATTGAAGAGATGTTCTTTAAAATAGTTTAAGAGTTAAAACTTAGAAACTTTATTTAACATACTTACCATAAAATCGACCCATACGGCCTCCTGAACATTGTGGTGCTCCTGGTGAGGGGCGCGTGCGTAGTCCTCCCACGAAGTAGCATGCACCCCGTCGATGACCTCGGGATAGTGCAAACGCACTAAAGACCCGAGGACACCGTTCACCACTTTATGGTGTCTGTCACTGGTGAAAGACGCATCGTACCAAGCATTGCAAGATATTTATTGATTTATTACTTGAGTAACCAAAAGAAATCAGAATTGAACACTATAATTTTATTACTTGTCTTTGACTAGATGAATCATGATCCTATGTGAAGGGACCGGCAGAGGACTGACAAAGTGAGTCCTCCTCGTCCTTCGCGTCTGCTCAGGCACCACGTCTGGTGACCCGGAAGGCTCATCACCAGCTGAGCCAAAGGGCTCAGGAACAGAAGGCTCGACAGCCAAGGGCAGGCTGGCCGAGGGCTGGCTCACTGAAGGGTAGCCAAGCTCAACTGGCGTTGTAGCCTCTGAGTCAGTCGGTGAGGACTACAATCTTCCATCGTGATCTGTTCTAATTTTCATTTTTGCATATCATCTGTCTCTACATCTTCAACATCTCCAACTAATTGATCGAGTCCTGCACAAGGCTCGACGATAAAAATGTCTGGCAACTCTTCTTCTTGGTACACTTCTTTAACGTCTTCACTATCATGGTAACCATCATCCCCAGGAGTATATAACCGCTCACGAGGATTTACCTTATATACCGCTCACCAAGCACTGAACTTTGTGCATGGATAAGGTATATAATACACTTGCTCCACTTGATGTGCAAGAACAAATGTATTGTAACCTCGTAGTCGGTCCTTGTGTTTGACTTCCACCATTCCTAATTGTTTTTCTCGAGTTCCATGAGTTCTATCAAACCAGTCACAGTCAAAGAAGACAACTTGAAGTGTCTTATTTCAGATAAAAGTAGATTCAATGATTTTGTTAATGATCCCATAATAGTTTCATTCCCTTGAGTGTCAATTGCTCTCGTCACAACACCAGAGTATTATGTTGTCGCGAGAGGATGAAGAGCTTCAAAATGAGTTGTAGGGAATCGAAAGCCATTTACGTCATATCGACCATAGCTTATAACAATCACCAATCCATAAGATAGCTGCCGCAAATCTTTATGGACATTGTGAGTCATGCACTGTAAAAAATAATCGTAAATTAAAAGAATACTTCTTTAATAATAGTAACTAATAATATATAGAAGACGAGAGAGTATTACATAATCTCAAAACCAGGATAGGAAACTCGACCCACCATCCTTTTTGTTGCATCCCTTCTACTTGTTTGGCCGTAGAAGATGGATAAGCAGATGTTGCAATGGATTGAAGAAACCCAGTGGAAAAAATTTCCATCTTACATGAAAGTACCGGTATCTCCTTCTCAATTTATCCATCATCCCTATCTTGATTTCTTTAGCAAAAGTTGTCTACAGAAATAGTTGAGCTCAGCTAAAACCTTACACACTGCATCATCTAGATAGCCTCGAAACATAACACGTTAGAGTCTTTCCATGATAATGTGATAATCATGACTCTTCAACCCAGTGAGGTATCTTGTGTTCACATTCACAGCTCGTTTCAGGCTAGCTGCGTAACCATATGAGAATTTCAAAGTTTTCAACCATTTCAAGACTTCTTTCTTTTCTTTAGGTCGAAGACAGAAAGAAGAACGTGGCTTATCACCACTTTTAGAGATTTCAAGAGTTGGACGGTTACAAATGTTTGTCAAATCTAGTCTAGCTTTTATATTGTCTTTCGTTTTGTCAGTAATATCCATGCATGTGCTTATGATACTTTTGCCCATGTTACGCTCGTGGTGCATGACATAAATGTTGTGCATTAGAATCAACGACTTCACATACGTTAGCTCGCAAAGTCCACCTTTGTGAGTCCAATTGTGTTCCTATCTGTAACCTACGAAATATCGAGGATGACCTTGATTTGGCACCAGTTTGTCCAACATATCAGAAATTTCTGACCCGTTGAGATGTTTTAGTGGTCCTTTAATGACAACAATGTTCTTTCTAAAGACGTGCTTTTGTTGCCTAAATATGTGATTCGGAGGCAGCCAACGTCTATGACAATCGAAGTAAGATATCTTGCCTCCATGAGTTAGTCGAAAGAAATTCGTGTCTGAAGCACATATCGGACACGTCAGACGATCGTGAGTGCTCCACTCGGAAAAAAATGTCGTATGTCGGCAAATCATGGATAGAACACAAATAAGCATCTTGAAGGTTGAATTTCTGCTTCTTGTAACTATTGTACACTTCGACTCACGTCCACAACATTTTCAATTCTTCGATCGGCGGTTCCAATATCACGTTGAAATGTGACCCAAGATGATCCGGTCCAGGTACAATGAGGTTGAGGAATATGATGTAACACCCTCATTTCCATGAATCATGCCTTGCATACATTCACATACATGCTTAACATTAATCCACATAAAGAGGAACAAGTTTAAAATTGATTTGGATCAAAACTGCACTTAAAACGCAGGAAAGTGCCGACTAGTCCGGTTTTGCTGCGGACTAGTCCGATTTCTCTCTGACTAAAAACGGACTCGTCTGTTTTTGCTGCGGATTAGTCCGATTTTTGGCACTGGAAACTTTTGGACTTGTCCGATTTTGTGCGGACTAGTCCGATGCTCCAAGAATCCTTGAAAATTTGCTAAGTCCCTGGACTTTTCCGGACTAGTCCGGTGTTCCAGCGGACTTGTCTGTTTTCCTTTCTGTTCAAATTCGGACTTGTCCGATGTTTGGCCAGACTTGTCCGATTTTCTCTCTGGACGACTTCGGACTAGTCCGGTCCTGTCCGGACTTGTCTGATATTTCGTGACTCCGAATTGATCTTTTGCTTTACGACTTGTTTCTTGGGTTTCACGTTAAGTGGGCTAGGGACGTCGTGCCTAACTCTTTTAGAGCCCATGTGGGACTCTAAACCGGCCTCTACTCATCCCTAAACTCGAAATCCATCTAACCCTAGCCTCCACCTCTATATAAATAGCCCCACCCCTTGGGTTGACATCTATTTGCCACTTTTCCACCCACCCAAACCCTAGTTCGTGGGGAGCCGCCATCAAGGAGGGGGAGAAGATCCCAGGCAAGAAGAAGAAGAGGAGGAAACGAAGGAGGATCAAGATCTCCACCGAGTTTCGTCCTTCACCACCAATTCATCCCCAAGTTCATCACCAACCCTAGATCATCAAGATCCAAGTGTTACCTCCAAGTTTCTTGATTCATTGGAGTTCTAAACACCTGGTATACCTTCTATTCTCTTTTCCTTACGAGAATTCAACCCCTAATCTCCGAATTTACGTCGATCTAGAAAATCCTAATATGTTGATCTCGTCAAGTGCGGACTTGTCCGGTCCCTAGCAGCCTAGTTCGATCTTTCTGGTTAAATTATGTTGAATTAATTCTAAAATTTGATCTAATCGAATCCAAACCTGTATAAACTTGTTAAAAGCTATTAGAACTAGTTAGAGATCATTAAAAGCAATCTAGTAACAAGTTCTACCTTGCATTTGCATTAATCATGCATGTCATGTCATATTGAGTAATATTTGTGCACTCTTTGATTGTGTTTCTTGTCTTGTATGTTTATTGTGTGGATTAGACGGATTTGCGCTAGAGAGTGCCGCGGAGGATCTACAGCACCAAGAGTTTGAAGGCTTTGATCCTAATCAACAACAAGAGCAAGGCAAGTGTCCTTGAAGCATATTGAACCTGTTTTTTTAAAATAAATGTTTTGTTTGCAAAATTGCATACTTGTGTCAATTTGATGGGAATCCTATGGTAGGAAGTTGACTAGAATTGCTAAACCACCCTTGTCACCTGGAATATATGGTAGAGAGTCGGGAAGGGTTTTTACCTTTTTGCTTCGCTTAATCAACTAGGATGGTAAATAACTATACCACTCAATTTAATTATGCATGGATGAGATTATGGTTAACATGAACTGGTTAAATCTGATATGGTAATGGGTGATCTAAGCAAGCCTGGTATGTGGATGGGTTGGATGTTATGGTGGTTTGCTTGCTTTAGATCTAAGGACTGGTTCATGCGAGAATAAGCTAGGACTACAGTGCCACCACGAGGCCAAGTATGGGTGCGGCGTAGCTGATTAATTAGGGCTTTGCTAGTGCTGTTTGGACCATTGTGGATGCTCGGGGAAGGGGTAGTCGGATTGGGTTTGTTGATGATTGGTGGGACTACCCTGGGATCCGAATGGCTCAAGAGGGGGCCCTTGGTTGAAGATGTGCTCTGCGGGAGACATCGCCACCGGTGAAACCTCAGTGGGGTCTAAATAGGCTAGTAATCCCTTTGTAAAGGCTATTTTGTGATCTCTTAGCCATACACCAAAGGAAGTGTAATTGGCGAAAGGGAGGTTCTTTAGTCGCCGACGGGTGATGAAATCACAAACACATGGGTAAAGAGGTACAAACTCTGTAGAGTGTTAAATAAACTATCATGATAGCCGTGCTCCCGGTTATGAGCGCCTGGATGACCTACATGATTAGAGGGAAATTGGTAATTGGGATGGTTATAGTTTGGTAATGGTTATGGTTGGTTATGGATTGATTTCTGGTATTGAATATGGTTATTGTAAAATGGTGAAATCTGGAATTATTGATGATGGTAATGAATTCAGATTTGGTATTATGGTATTACTTACGATTATGATGGGTTAATTTCACATACATGTAATATATTGCTTTTCAACTGTTTTTATGTACTTTTCAGCACTTTGCCATTATTATTGTCGTCATTTGAATCAGCCACATGTCATACTTTCCACACTTGCTGAGTACGACATGTACTCACTCTTGCAATTCCCCCCCAACAGTTGCAGGTCAAGATTGGGAGTTTAATGGTGAAAATGCGGAGTTCTAGGTCGTGTCTACCGTCAGCTTTGCCTATGGTGTTGTTATTGGAGCTGCGCTATACCCTATTGCTTATGCTGCCTAGCTTTTTAGTTTGCTTAATTAGTTTATTTCCGCTGCATTAGTTGAAATTGTCATAAATATTCATTAGAGCTTGTGTATTCAAGGATAATATGTTTTGTGTAATATTTGGATAATTAATCTTGTTCTGTGGTAATTTTCTGTATACTCTTTTGTGATTGCACTCGTGTATGTGTGATGAACATCCTGGACACACATATGCATTAGCTTGGTTCATTTTTCGGGACCTGGCGTCACAGATTGGTATCAGAGCCACAGGTTGACCGTAGAATGCAGCCTAGATAGAATGGACACTTTAGAGCACATAGGAGCACTCAGGAATCGATGTGTTTTTGCTTGGAGTGCTGTTTGCTATATATATTGCTTGCTTGTCTGCTTAATAGAGGATTTTTGGATGCCTTAGCATTGCCATGTCCACCTAGGCTAGTGTAGCTAGCTGTTTAGTTTCATATCCCTTGATGCATATAGTTGGGGACGTTCTCTAATTCTTACCTATTGCTTTTCTTCAGATGGTGAGGACTCGCAACCAGAGGGATGGCAATAATGAGGAGGAGGACAATGGAGTACCTCAGAACAAACATTGGACAAGGATCTACTCAGGGAGCTATCAACATTGAGCAGCTTTTGGCTATGCAAAACCAGCTCATGCAGACCATGATACAAACAATGGGACAGCTGCAGGCTGGCAATATCAACAATCAGCCCCACATGCCTCCACCGCCACCCCCGCCTCCTCATGACCGATTGGGAGAGTTTATGAGGACTAGGCCGCCAAACTTTGCTCAAGTTGCCGACCCTATGGATGCGGATGATTGGCTCAAGTCCGTGGAGAAGAAGCTAGCTATTGTCCAATGCAGTGACCGGGAGAAGGTGCTATTTGCTTCTCATCAACTAGTTGGAGCAGTTGCGGATTGGTGAGATGCTTATTGCAATGCTCATGAGAACCAAGAGAGAATTACTTGGGCCGAATTCAAGGAGAATTTTCGTTCTCATTATGTGCCAGAAGGTGTTATGCTCTTGAAGAGACAAGAATTTGAGAATTTAAAGCAAGGAAAATCAAGCGTGAGTGAATATCTCAATAAGTTCACTCAACTCTCAAGGTATGCGCCCGAGGATGTCAGTCGGGACAGCCGGAAACAATACTTGTTCATGAGGGGCCTCAACAATGAGATCCAAGTGCAATTGCTCAATTGTGACTACGCAAATTTTCAGAAGCTTGTGGACAAAGCAATTGTGGTTGAGAACAAGATTCGTGAGATGATGCAAGAAATCAAGAGGATGGCACCATATCAAGGACAGCAACAAGGAAGTAATGTGCGCTCTCGCCTTGCACCACCCAATGCACCCTATTACAGCTCCTCTATTACTGCTCAGCGCCCTGGTTATGCACCACGCCCAACTCAGTTTGTGCAGCAGTGCCCTGTCATACAAGCACCTAGGCCTCCAATGCCTTATGCACCTCGTGCTAATTTTCCTGCTGCAAATGCTCAAAACCAAGCTCGTCCCAACAATTCTGGTGGAGTTAAGAAGTGTTATACTTGTGGAGAAGCTAGACACTTTGCGCATCAATGTCCTAAGTCGGGCCTTGGTCAAGGGAGCAATGCGCCGAGGCAAAACCCAAGACCCAATGGAGAACAGCCACAAGGAATCCGTGGACAACGGAATTTCGCTCGTGGCAACGTGAACCATGTCTCTAAGGAGGATGCTCAACAAGCGGATGACGTGGTCATTGGTATGTTTCTCGCCAACTCCAACCCCGCGACTATGTTATTTGATTCTGGAGCATCGCATTCATTCATTGCATCGAAGTATGTTGCCAAGTATAGTTTGCCTATCTCTCATATGAAGTTTACTCTATTGGTTAAGTCTCCTGGATGAGAGATGAGGACAAATATAGTATGTCCAAAAGTAAGCCTTAGAATAAGGGGGGTAGACTTCTCCGCCAACCTCATTGTTTTGGATTCTCAAGGGTTAGACATTATACTTGGTATGGACTGGTTGAGGAAGCACAATGGAGTTATTGAGTGTGCCACAAAGACAGTGAAGTTGACCAACGAAGAAGGGATCACCGTAGAATTTGAAGCATCTCAAACCGCACCGAAGTGATTGGAGCTGAATCATATGGACGGTGCCGCCATTGAGGAGATTCCGGTGGTGTGTGAATTTTTGGATGTTTTTCCGGACGAGTTGCCAGGTATGCCACCCAATCGAGACATTGAGTTTGTTATTGATTTAATACCTGGAACTGCACCTATAGCTAAGAGGTCGTATAGGATGTCTCCTTTGGAATTAGTGGAGCTCAAGAAGCAAATTCAAGAGCAATTAGAGAAGGGTTTTATTCGCCCTAGCTCTTCACCTTGGGGAGCGCCCGTGCTGTTTGTGGACAAGAAAGATGGAACTCAAAGGATGTGTGCAGATTACAGAGCTCTCAATGAGGTAACAACCAAGAACAAGTATACATTGCCACGCATAGAAGACTTGTTTGATCAGATGAAGGGTGCTTGTGTCTTCTCTAAGATTGACTTGAGGTCGGGATACTTTCAAATGAAGATTAGACCATCGGACATACCCAAGACAGCTTTTAGGACACGGTATGGATCTTATGAGTACACCGTGATGTCATTTGGATTGACAAATTCGCCTGCCTACTTTATGTACCTCACGAATAAATTCTTCATGGAGTACTTGGATAAGTTCATTGCGGTGTTTATTGATGACATTATGGTCTACTCAAAGGATGAGAAGGAGCATGAGGAACACTTGAGGCTTACGTTGCAAAAATTGAGGGAGCATCGATTGTATGCCAAGCTCATCTCAGGAGGAGGAGTATAGGTTGACCCCGGAAAAGTGAGAGACGTGTTGAATTGGGAACCGCCGCAAAATGTCAAGGAAATAAGGAGTTTTCTTGGGATGGCTGGATATTACCGTAGATTCATCAAGGACTTTTCCAAGATAGCCAAGCCTATTACAGAGTTGCTAATGAAGGGAAAGGCATTCCAATGGACTGAAGCTTGTCAGAATAGTTTTGAGGAGCTAAAGAAGAGGTTGACAACAGCCCCAGTTTTGGTATTGTCGGATGTAAGCAAGAGTTTTGATATTTATTGCGACGCATCGAGACAAGGACTTGGATGTGTATTGATGCAAGAAGGTCAAGTGGTCGCCTATGCATCAAGACAATTGAAGAAACATGAGCAGAATTACCCCACGCATGATCTTGAACTAGCAGCCGTGGTACATGCATTGAAGATTTGGAGACACTATATTCTTGGACATAGGTGTGAAATTTATACGGATCATAAGAGTTTGAAGTATATTTTCACACGAACGGATCTGAACTTGAGGCAACGAAGATGGTTGGAGCTCATCTAAGATTATGACTTGGGGATCAACTATCATCCGGGAAAGGCCAATGTAGTGGTCGATGCTTTGAGTAGAAAAGGAGTAAGTCATCAACTCACAGTTCGAGAGTTACCATCCGAGTTATGCAAGGAGTTTGAACGGTTGAACCTCGGGTTTGTAAATGAGATGGAGATGATGGAATTGAACCCAACCTTGGAACAAGAAATTCGAGAGGCACAAACCACATATGAGGAGAGAATTCAGATTTGATAAAGACAAACATGGTACCTTATGGCTTGGAAAGAGAATCGTTGTGCCTAATGTAAAGCATATTCGGGAGACAATATTAAAGGAGGCACATGACTCGCCTTACTCGATTCACCCCGGTTGTACGAAGATGTACAAAGACTTGAAGACTTGCTATTGGTGAGATAGCATGAAGAAGGACATAGCCGAATATGTTGCATTGTGTGACATGTGCCAACGAGTCAAGACGGAACATCAAAGGCCAGCAGGGTTATTGCAGCCATTGAAGATTCCGGGGTGGAAGTGGGAAGAGATTGGTATGGACTTTATAGTTGGATTACCGCGAACCCAGTCCAGGTATGACTCAATTTGGGTAATTGTGGATCGCTTAACCAAATCAGCTCATTTTGTACCTGTGAAGACCAAATATACAGCTGCACGATTAGCCTAAATATACATGGAGCATATTGTGTGTCGACACGGAGTCCCGAAGAAGATAGTCTCGGATAGAGGTTCTCAATTTACCTCCAGATTTTGGCAAAAATTGCATGAAGCTTTGGGAACGAGGTTGAATTTTAGTTTAGCATATCATCCTCAAACGGATGGACAATCCAAGAGGACCAATCAGATTTTGGAGGACATGTTCAGAGCTTGTGCTTTGAAGCATGGGAAAAGTTGGGACAAAAGCTTGCCATACGCGGAATTTTCATACAACAATAGTTACCAAGCAAGCTTGAAAATGTCACCATATGAAGCGCTTTATGGGAGGAAGTGTAGGACACCTTTATTCTGGAATGAGGCAGGAGAAACTCAAGTATTTAGTCCAGATGTGTTGCAAGAAGCTGAAAAGCAAGTCCAAATAATTCGTGAGAACTTGAGGGCTGCCCAATCAAGGCAAAAAGGCTATGCGGACAATAGGAGAAGGAAATTAGCCTTTGAAATAGGAGATTTTGTTTACCTCAAGGTGTCACCAATGAGAGGTCATAAGAGGTTTAACATAAGAGGGAAGCTCGCACCTCGTTATATTGGACCATTCAAGATTTTGGACAAAAAAGGAGAAGTAGTGTATAAGTTGGAGATGCCAGCTCATCTTTCGGATGTACATGATGTCTTTCATGTTTCTCAGCTCAAGAAGTGCTTGAGAGTACCGGAAGAACAAGTGCCAATGGAAGAATTGGAACTAGGGGAAGATTTGGCTTATGCCGAACAACCGGTCAAGATCTTGGAAAGCAAGGAGAGCGTCACAAGGAACAAGGTTATTAGATGGTGTAAAGTTCAATGGAAGCACCACACAGAAAAAGAAGCAACGTGGGAATTAAAGGATGATCTCTAGAAGGACTTTCCCTATCTTTTCTCTTCCGCGTTGAATCTCGAGGGCGAAATTCATTTTAAGGGGGGTAGGTTTGTAACACCCTCATTTCCATGCATCATGCCTTGCATACATTCATATACATGCTTAACATTAATCCACATAAAGAGGAACAAGTTTAAAATTGATTTGGAACAAAACTGCACTTAAAACGCAGGAAAGTGCGGACTAGTCCGGTTTTGCTGCGGACTAGTCCGATTTCTCTCTGACTAAAAACGGACGTGTCTGTTTTTGCTGCGGATTAGTCCGATTTTTGGCACTGGAAACTTTCGGACTTGTCCGATTTTGTGCGGACTAGTCCGATGCTCCAAGAATCCTTGAAAATTTGCTAAGTCCCTGGACTTTTCTAGACTAGTCCGGTGTTCCAGCGGACTTGTCCGTTTTCCTTTCTGTTCAAATTCGGACTTGTCTGATGTTTGGCTAGACTTGTCCGATTTTCTCTCTGGACGACTTCGGACTAGTCCGGTCCTGTCCGAACTTGTCCGATATTTCGTGACTCCGAATTGATCTTTTGTTTTACGACTTGTTTCTTGGGTTTCACAATAAGTGGGCCTAGGGACGTCGTTTCTAACTCTTTTAGAGCCCATGTGGGACTCTAAACCGGCCTCTACTCATCCCTAAACTCGAAATCCATCTAACCATAGCCTCCACCTCTATATAAACAGCCTCACCCCTTGGGTTGACATCTATTTGCCACTTTTCCACCCGCCCAAACCCTAGTTCGTGGGGAGACGCCATCAAGGAGGGAGGAGAAGATCCCAAGCAAGAAGAAGAAGAGGAGGAAACGAAGGAGGATCAAAATCTCCACCGAGTTTCGTCCTTCACCACCAATTCATCCCCAAGTTCATCACCAACCCTAGATCATCAAGATCCAAGTGTCACCTCCAAGTTTCTTGATTCACTGGAGTTCTAAACACCTGGTATACCTTCTATTCTCTTTTCCTTACGAGAATTCAACCCCTAATCTCCGAATTTACGTCGATCTAGAAAACCCTAATCTGCTGATCTCGTCAAGTGTGGACTTGTCCGGTCCCTAGCGGACTAGTCCGATCTCTCTGGTTCAATTATGTTGAATTAATTCTAAAATTTGATCTAATCGAATCCAAACCTGTATAAACTTGTTAAAAGCTATTAGAACTACTTAGAGATCATTAAAAGCAATCTAGTAACAAGTTCTACCTTGCATTTGCATTAATCATGCATGTCATGTCATATTGAGTAATATTTGTGCACTCTTTGATTGTGTTTCTTGTATTGTATGTTTATTGTGTGGATTAGACGGATTTGCGCTAGAGAGTGTCGCGGAGGATCTACAGCACCAAGAGTTTGAAGGCTTTGATCCTGATCAACAGCAAGAGCAAGGCAAGTGTCCTTGAAGCATATTGAACCTGTTTTTTTAAAATAAATGTTTTGTTTGCAAAATTGCATGCTTGTGTAAATTTGATGGGAATCCTATGGTAGGAAGTTGACTAGAATTGCTAAACCATCCTTGTCACCTGGAATATATGGTAGAGAGTCGGGAAGGGTTTTTACCTTTTTGCTTCGCTTAATCAACTGGGATGGGAAACAACTATACCACTCAATTTAATTATGCATGGATGAGATTATGGTTAACATGAACTAGTTAAATCGGATATGGTAATGGGTGATCTAAGCAAGCCTGGTATGTGGATGGGTTGGATGTTATGGTGGTTTGCTTGCTTTAGATCTAAGGACCGGTTCATGCGAGAATAAGCCAGGACTACAGTGCCACCACGAGGCCAAGTATGGGTGCGGCGTAGCTGATTAATTAGGGTTTTGCTAGTATTGTTTGGACCATTGTGGATGCTCGGGGAAGGGGTAGTCGGATTGGGTTTGTTGATGATTGGTGGGACTACCCAGGGATCCGAATGGCTCAAGAGGGGGCCCTTGATTGAAGATGTGCTCTGCGGGAGACATCGCCATCGGTGAAACCCCAGTGGGGTCTAAATAGGCTAGTAATCCCTTTGTAAAGGCTATTTTGTGATCTCTTGGCCATACACCAAAGGAAGTGTAATTGGCGAAAGGGAGGTTCTTTAGTCGCCGACGGGTGATGAAATCACAAACACGTGGGTAAAGAGGTACAAACTCTGCAGAGTGTTAAATAAACTATCATGATAGCCGTGCTCCCGGTTATGAGCGTCTGGATGACCTATATGATTAGAGGGAAATTGGTAATTGGGATGGTTATGGTTTGGTAATGGTTATGGTTGGTTATGGATTGATTTCTGGTATTGAATATGGTTATTGGCAAATGGTGAAATCTAGAATTATTGATGATGATAATGAATTCAGATTTGGTATTATGGTATTACTTACGATTATGATGGGTTAATTTCACATACATGTAATATATTGCTTTTCAAATGTTTTTATGTACTTTTCAACACTTTGCCATTATTATTGTCGTCATTTGAATCAGTCACATGTCATACTTTCCACACTTGCTGAGTACGACATGTACTCACTCTTGCAATTCCCCCCCCCCAACAGTTGCAGGTCAGGATTGGGAGTTTAATGGTGAAAATGCAGAGTTCTAGGCTGTGTCTACCGTCAGCTTTGCCTGTGGTATTGTTATTGGAGCTGCGCTATACCCTATTGCTTATGCTGCCTAGCTTTTTAGTTTGCTTAATTAGTTTATTTTCGCTGCATTAGTTGAACTTGTCATAAATATTCATTAGAGCTTGTGTATTCGAGGATAATATGGTTTGTGTAATAAAATTTGGATAATTAATCTTGTTCTGTAGTAATTTTCTGTATACTCTTTTGTGATTGCACTCATGTATGTGTGATGAACATCCTGGGCACACATATGCGTTAGCTTGGTTCATTTTTCGGGACCGGGCGTCACATATGAACTCGTACTTCATACAAAAAGTCGGTGGTAAGTTGTACAGAATGACAAAGATGGGTCAACAAGAGTATGGAGTGGCGTTTTTACTCAACGGTGAGAACTCGTCTGTCGCTAACCCAATGCAAACATTTCTTGCATCACGAGAAAAAACTGGATCAAAACGGTCTAGCGCATGTTTACCTTCATTGTACCATATCACGTGTCTTGCAGTTCTTTTTGAAAGAAACAACCGCTTCAACCGAGGAGTCATAGGCAAGTAACAAAGCTGCTTATGTGCGATATATGTCATCACATTATCGCCATCATCATTAACAACTTCGACATACCTCGGTTTACCACATTTCAAGCACATGTTCTTGTTGGTGTGCTATTTACAGAATAGCATGTAGTTTTCTGGGCACACATCGATTTTCTCATAGTTCATACCGAGACCAGATATCAATTTCTCCGACTGATACATATATTTAGGCGCTTTGTGAGGTTGTGGAAAGATATCGCAGTTCAATTTTATGAGATCATTGTAGCAGTTGATGGAAAAAATACTTAAACTTAATTGCCACAAATTTGCTCATGAAAGCAAGGACAGTCACATCTGTGTGTTCATGCAATGATTGTTCTGATTTCTTGAGCTCAACAAAGAACTTTTCTGCCTCCATTGTAAGAGGATCCTCCGCTTCTATAGCTTCTAGCATCTCATCCATCCTATCAACCCATGTTCTATCATCATCCTCATCCACTTCCGTTCTATCATAGATTTAGTCTCGCCGTGGAAGGTACACACTTCATAATGTGGCGTAAAACCATTTCGACAAAAAGTGAAACGAACGTTCCAGTCTGTTCAAAAACTTGGTGTTCCGGCATTTCGTACATAGGCACCACACCTTATCATCCATTGACAACAAGAATGCTCTATCCAAAAATTCATCTAACTTGGTGTACCACTCATCCGAGTGACCACCAGTTCTGCTCTTCCAACCAGTATACATCCAATTGCGGTCTTCACCCATGTTGACTCTACGGATTAAAGTCGGAGAAATTATCATTAATTTATGAAGTATTTATCCTGCTTATGACGAGACACAAAACCTAAATCCGAATAAAATTTCGGTAGCATCACCTCGCTTGTTTTACACTGCACCCCAAAAAATGGTGCAATTCTTCAAGCTTTGGGGTCAACTGCCCAACAACGACAGAGGAGGCTAGGAAAGAACGAGAGAGGAGGAATGAACGGGAGGAAACCACTATGTCCAACACACTGTGTGCTACACCCTTCTTCTCCAATCGGCGCCCGCCCCTGCTCCTCCCCTGCCGCTGCCAGCGCCCGCCCCCTGCACCTCCCTGCTTTGCCTCTACTCCTCCCCCTTTGATCCTCCTCGTCTGGTGCTCGCCTAGGTGTCCAGGCGTGGATTTAGAACTCTGGTCGTGCCGTGTCGGGTCGGGTAGGCTTGGAACCTGTTTAATTACATATATTAAGTAATTGCTCAAAAACATTAAATATAAATAAACAATAAGTAATAATTAATGAATAACATAATAAACTTACTAATAAATAATTATCCTAACTAAAGAACATAATAAAAAATATAATATATAAAACATTGTAAATTCAATTGCATAGTCAACAATATAATATAAACATAATATTGTATTGCATAACCAACAATTCAATTGCATAATCAACAATTCAATTGCATTTCAAAATTCAATTGCATAATCAACAATTCAATTGCATTTCAACATTTAATTGCACAATCAACAATTCAATTGCATTTACATTTCAATTGCAATTCAATTCAATTGCATAAAGGGGGGGGGGGGGGGGGGGGGGGGCTCGGCCATGCATGGGAGGGGTAGGGAGGGTGGGGAGGAGGCTAGGCCATGGGAGGGGGAGAGAGGGTGCAGTGGGGGGGGGGCGCTTGGCCACGGGGGGAAAGGGAGTGGGTTGGGGTGGGGGTGGGCGCTCGGCCATGGAGGGTGGGGGCGCCGACCATGGGAGGGAGGTTGGGGAGGAGGCTCGGCCATGGGAGGGGGGGTGCGGGCACTCGGCCATGGGAGGGTGGTTTGGGGGTGCTTGGCCATGGGGGTAGGGTGGGGGTGCTCGACCATGGGAGGGGAGGGGGCTCGCGACCGCCTTGAAGGAGGGGGGAGGGAGAGAGGAGGACGAGGGGCTTACCTGAGGGGAGGCGCCGTGGTGTGGGGAGCGGCGGGCTGGTGCAGTGAGTCGGGTCGAGTGTGGGCCAGGGTATATCCTTTTAATTTGTGACAGCCCCATAAATTGCGACGGCCCTAGAGTTGGCCATCGCAATTAAAGCTATTTGTGATGATTTTTTTTGCCATCGCAAACAACTCCTATTTGCGACGGCCGTTAAATTAGCAACACCTTTTGGGCCGACTGCTGCAAATTAACAACCTATTTGTGGCGGCACGGTGTCAGCCGTCGCAAATTAGTCTATTTGCGGCGGGCGACCGTCATAAATAGCTTTAGCCGTCGCAAATGATCGCATTTCGTGTAGTGCCTGTAGTGGAAAAAACACAATCACCCTAGGATGGATATCCAATGGTTGAACATGGATGATTGCATAATTGCAACATTAGTCAGATTGCATACTAGTCATTCCCGTTAGGAATTAGCATCTCTTTAAGGTGCAGAGGCCAATCGGGTCAGGCCCAACTCACTTGGCTTGTTGGTTTTATGGGCCGCAAGAATGATATCCCATTGCTAATTTAATGTGAGTTGCATAACTTAAATAGTAAGGCTTCAAATGCGTAATAACTCTAGACTAATCATTTTACGTTAAGTGAGGATGAAAGTGTAAGCGAGTTACTAGGGATGGCAACGGGTCAGGTTCGGACTGGGTAGAGTAAAAATCCAACCTGACAGAAATTGCGCAGGTAAATTTTGGTACCCGAACCCGCGGGTAAAAAATGATACTCGAACCCGACGAGTTTTCAGGCGGGTTTCAGGTACCCGAGGATACCCGCTAGGTTTAAAGGTGGCACATGTTTTGGCTAGGTTTCGTGCGGCACAGAGCTCTCGAGTTACGGCGACCAAGTCGGATGGTGAATCTGACGTGCGATGTTGCGGCTGCGCGATGGAATTAGTCGAGGCCGATGGATGGTGTTGCAGCTGAGCGATGGAAGTCGAGGCCGACGGGCGGTGCTCCGACTGCGGCTACGCGATGGAAGCTGGGGAGGGGAGCAGTGGCGTGCTGATGGTGGCCGACGAACGGTGGCCGGCTGCAGCTGCGCGACGGGCTGGCGGTGGCTGGCGGGCAGCGGACGGTGGATGGCTGCGGCTGCGCAATGGAAGGTGGGGAGGGGGACAGTGGCGGGCTGACGGACTGCGGACTACGGACGGCTGCGGCTTGCGGCTGCGTGATGGAAGCGAGTCGGATGGCTCGGAGGGTTGAGGCGCTGGGCGCCTGGTCTGGGCGAGTGTGTGTGGCCAGCGGGAGTGGTTGGTATTGGGGTTAGGTTTAACGTGGGCCAGACTAGCTTTCATGGGCCAAATTCAAGAATCCGGATAATCCGCCGGGTACCCGTGAGTAAGGACAAAAACACATACCTGTACCCGTAAAATATCGGGTCAGGTATGGGTTCTACTCGCAAGTAAAAAAATCAACCCGTACCCGTAACCCACGGTACAATTGCCATCCCTACGAGTTACTGAATAGGTGTGGTTCACTCAGTATGTGAGTGAACATGACCCATATTTTAGTCTGGCATGTTACAATCTTCTTTCAACCTACGCTCTAAATTAATTGTCGGATCTATTTTAAGATTTTTGCACTTGTTGTCATTTATTTTCAATTCTTACAAGGTTATATATTCACTATAAAAAATATTAATGTGTTGACTATAAAAATGTAAATTATAGTTGTTAAGTTTAAATCCACTTTTTGAAAATATAGATTGAAAAGATATGCTAATTCTTGAATTACCTACTCCCATAAAATTAACAACGTGGCGTCGCAATTTGCCTTCCTGGCGCCACTAGTAGCGTGAGGAGCCATGCGATCACGTCGACTTGGCCCTGGGGTGTCTAATTGCTGACGGCACCGCAGTGACGCCGAGGACGTGACGTATTCATGCGCAAGGAACACGCCTGTGCCGTGCCGGCACATGAAACGAGTTTATAATAACGCTACGCGCCCTTTGAAGCTGATGCGATCCTGACTAGCTAGCGGTTGAGAGCCTGCATGGCAAGCAAGCGGCATCTTGATTGGTGGCTTACACCGTTGACAAACTGCATGCAGGTTCGTCAGTATTATCTGGACAGGTAGGAACGCGTATAAATTGAAAAGTACGTTCAGATGGCTCAAATTGCAAGATGCTGTTCCGGGCGGTGTGAAACCATGCGTGATCCAATCGCCCCGGTCTCCGGCAGATGCAGATTAAACAAATCGGCGACAAGGCCTCTGGATATATCACCGTACCTGATGAGCTATAGAACAGTATATATAACCCCTGCCTGAAAAGACTGTCAGCTTGTACATTCTTGAAAGCAACAGCTAATAACAGTCTCCCACAAACGTGTCCCCGTTCCGAGATCGACAGAGACACGGCCGGGCATGGCGCGGGGATCGATCGGGCGTTCCAAAATACTGTTGTAAAGAAAACGAAGGGTTCGAGAACTACCAACGTCATGGTGCTGACGCTACCAAGATGACGCCGGCTTGGGTTAGCGTGTCTCCATCGTGGGTCGTTGCTGCTGCATGAGTGCAGATCCGTTGACGTTCATCTGGCTCACCTCACCTCCACAGCTGTTGACGATCTGAGTGGCGACATTTTGTCCTGAATCCTGGCGCGGTCACTTGACTATTAATTGTTCTTAACCAAGAGAGAAGGCGTATAGTAGTGCTTGCATCATTCAAGAACCGATCTCGGCAAACCACGTGAAGCTCACACACCACGAACGGGGGGATAGATAATCCCCTAAACCGTGTAGTATTTACTAATCTAAGGAAAATATCAAACTAACGCCTTGTGAAATTGACGTACGAACTGAATAAGTCGGGATTATATTCAGAGACGTGCTAATCTTTCAAAAGATGGCTTAGTCTAGTGGTTAAGTACTCTGAGTAGCACTACTCAGGTCATGAGTTCGATTTTCGATAGGAGCGAATTTCAGGCTGAATTTCACAGTACTAAATACAGGTACAGATGAAGTCATATGTGTTAGATCTGGAGTGCACTTACGAAAAATATGAAGGGATGAATGTGCCGCAATATTGATCTACGAAGTCTAGTCCACAGTCGTGTGTTTAGTCATCCAGTTATCATCGCTTTATTCTAGACAATAGGTTGTGAGTGTCTGTATTTGTACTCATTTGTAATAAATTGACTATAACCTTCTTAGAAGGGAAGATGAGAACTTTTTATCATCTAAAAAAAGAGACGTGCTAATCCATGACCATTCCACTTGACGTCTATGCCTGTCAGGATAGCATTGTTTTCGCATGGCATTATTGTTGTCTCTCATGCACGTAAGGCCTAGCTAGTATTCTTTAATACGATTGTCAAACTTGCAGCTAAACGTACACGGCTGTTTATGCATGCCAAAGGCCGTGTCATCGTTTCAGGACAAAATACAAACAAGTGAGACTCCTCGCAATATTAAAAAGAAAAAGTTACTGAACGGAAAAATTGCGTCAAGATGGCGACATCAGGTACTCTAAATATGATGCACCTTTCAAACAACGGCAACAACATATGTATGGTTTTTTCTTGATGTGGTATGACCGTATGATGCATGATGGTAATTCGATTTGATAGACTACAGACTTTTATATCCATTGATAATCTAGAGATAGATCTTCAACATGGACATAACTTTAGAAAATTACTCCAAATGAGGTACCCGCTGGAAGGTTCAGTCAGGGAACACGACCATTCATTTCTTATTCCGGGACATAACTTACAGTTAGTTGGATGCTACGGTACTTATTTCCAGTTTGTCTCCTTTGACCTGAAAGAATTTTTTATGGAATTGTCTATATATTTTAGATGCTTGAAATTTGAGAAATTTTCAGGCATCAGTAATTAAAGTTTAATTACTAATATTAACCACTAATCTCTGTAATTAATCATTAACTTTCAATTCTATAGGTTAATCAATTACAAAAATACTTTATTTGATTATTTTACAATTAATATAACCCTTACAAAATTATGTATTAACAATTTTTTAAAAAAAAATCAGTCAATAATCTTTCTCTTTGCGCGTGCGCCCTTCGGACGTGCTTCGCCTGAAGCCTGGCGCGGATTCAGTCACCTGCTCAGTACCATTTCCGAATTTTTATTTGTGATAGACCACATTGACTATGTAAGGCATGCATGTGATTAACGACGGTGTTACAACTTCCAAATGGTAGGTTAACTGTATATTCATAATACATATTGATTAACGGCCGATAGGCATACAACTAACTCTTGCACCTAAAACGCGCAATATGCATACACTATTCAATCGACGAAAATTATTTTTATTAGTTTGCCACTTGCCAGCGCCAATACAGGCCCGCATACGCTAAATTTAATATTGCCTCTCCGGTCAGTGGTTCAACCTCTTACTCTGCTCATTTCATTTGCACGCTCTCACAATTTTTGCAGCTTCATTCTCTGAAGAGTAGTATCCCTCCCATGCCAACACGGCCCAAGTCTGAGACGATGTCGTCTCCGCCGTCTTCGTCGCCACCTTCCAACCAGAGGGATGCGGCGATCCAGGAGCTCAGGAGGGGCACCCATCTGGCCATGAAGCTCAGGCAGAAGTTGGACCTCATTCCAGAGCTTGGCCGCCACAAAGCTGTAGCAGCCAACGTGAGCGTGGTAGCTGAGTCCATGGAGTCGTCGCTCTCCATCCTCCAGTCCGAGAGCGAGCACTCCTCCTCAGAGATCGGGCCGGTGGCTGTGGCTTCGCCTGCAGTCCACTCCTCTGATGCCAGTATCGGGGCCAGACATGGTGCCGTCCCCCGTGCCAGAAAGGTGAGGCGCCGGCGGGGCAAGCCTGGCGAGGAACTCCTAATGTGAGTCCCCATAACACTGCAAATCTTTTAATTTATTTCTGGTGCATGCTACTGTAAAACTATGTTACTGTAGCATGCACAGCTCCCAAGATTTGCCTAAGAGAAGGATTATTAGTGTTGTTATTACTTAGCAGATGTATACCCCATTATTTTGGGTTAGTGTGTATTTGTATACACCATTAATGAACTAGCACATGTCATCATTACTGCTGCGTTTGCTTTTCTGATCCATTATTAGCTGCATCTGTATCCAGGGTGCAAACGAAGAAAATATACTATATTAGTTTTGTTCCTAGAGATTTCTCGATCTATTTCAAAAGAAAGGGGAAAGAGGAGTCTTGAATCTTGTAGATGTTGTTTTATGCCAGTTCAAGCATATGATGCACATCAGTGCGTGATTGCTGATGCGTAGGCGCGTCCTGAAATATGTATTTATTTTATGGTTAATTACGTAGTAGGTGAGTTTGTATAAGGTGGCACAGAAAAATCTACACTCAATTTCACCTCCATATCTCGTTATTTTCAGAAATGAGCTACTGACTGATGCTCCAGAAAACGATTGCTTCCACTGGAGGAAATATGGTGAGAAGAAGATCCTCAATGCTGAATATCCAAGGTAAGATCATTAATTATTAATGGAGTATTCCATTTCTCTTCTAAATCACTTCCTGTAGATTCAGCATTATGTCATGATTGTGCATCCATTTCCTCCTCGATCAAAATCAATAACCCTTTTGCTATTATGAATAATATAATAGTGTGTAGACCATTTGCCTTGCTTGATTGGCTTCCTCCAGAAGCTGCCTATACGCCTGACAGCCTGAGGGTCCTTTGGTTCACCTTTATAGAACAGGTTCATGTCAAGAATCAGAAATCTCAACCAAAAGGTTTTTACTATGAAACAGTTTTTGAAAAAACTGTAGATTTTCCAATATGAATTTGAATCTCCTCCAACTCCAAATTTTTCATTCAACTATGAAAAAAAAATTAACCACCTAGTAATAACATATGAAAAGTACCCATCTGGTAATTACATATGAAATCCAACTAAAAGACCTAGTAAAAAATAGTTTCAGTAATGTGAGTGGAATTTTTTTACCGGTGGAATATGGATATTAACTTAAGGGAGAAAGTATGTCGATCTCTCCATCTACATAAACAATCACTTCCTCTCGTTTTAGATAGTCATTTACCTTCCACATGTACATGAAATCTTGTAAGTTGTCTGCCAATATTGATATTGTTTTCTAGATGCATGCTCATAAGTCTGGTACAATTGTTCCAGGTTATACTACAAATGTGGTTACAGTGATGACCACAAGTGTCCAGCGAAGAAATACGTGCAACAGCAGAGTAACAGCTACCCTCCACAGTTCATGGTCACCCTCATCCATGATCATACATGTGGAACCCTCTTCCAGAATGAGCACGGCTCAAGCAGCGGTTCTTCGCAAGTCCTTGACTTTACAAATGCATCCATTTAGTCCTCCATTGATGGCTCGTACCCTGGTGTTGAGAAAGAGAGAAGACTAGCGCATCTATGTCTACTACTCACAGCTGTGATCGAGGACAAGTTTTCTGTTTTGATGTCATCAGCCAATGGAGCTCAGGCCGAATTTTCCCCAGGAACCAGGTGGTCGTAGTCGGTCAAAAAATTGAGTGCAAAATATTTACCGATTATTTTGGGTCTTTCAAGCAGTAATCAAACCATAATAATATAACGACGACCTTTGCATGTCGAGTTAGCCAGTTATTTGCATCAAGAGTATTGCTCAGATCCATTTCGATAATATTACATTTCCAATAAAATATTTGATGAACCTTTTGGAAAATAAAAAATTTGATGAGTTTTTTCTTACAGATTTAACGGACTTGGTGCATGGTTTCTCTTTAGTAGATCCAAATATTGATTTTGGTGAGTCAATATTTACAGGAGGATCGTATGCGTGCATTCATATTTGTTGGCGTCCTATAGAAAAAAAAAGGGAGTCTCCTACATAGTATAAACCTTAATAATAATAGGTTGACCAAATACATCTTTGGATGTGTAGGATTTGTACTTGCAGTTGAAATGATCTTGAAGTAAAATAACAGAAACCAAACATAATCGATAACTTTCTAGCAAAAACGGATGGATCAGTAGGAAGGCCATCTCCCACACAGCAAGACATATACACTAGCTAGCTAGGGTACGCATATTATTTTCCTCCCTAACGGAGAGATTCCACATTAAGAAATTGACAGCAGAACCAAGTCTAACACACTTACAGAAATAACGACCCTAATGATCATTCTTTCTTGTCTCTTGCTATTCCTCCAAACATCTTCGGCATCTTTTGCAGCGATGTGAAGGTAGAAAAATTCCCAACCACCTTTGGTTCCATTAGTATATATTCAACATTGAGCAAGTCATCATAACATAGTGAACATCTATGACCACTTGGATAGGAATATGCAATGCAAGAGCAGTTTATTCAGGCATGCTTGTTCATATTGGTCTGCACTCCCAACATGTCCAATTATGTTGCCTTGTGCAGGTACAGTAACACCATGCAAGGAGCAGAACTCATCTGTTGTATCAGTTCCGCTATGGTTCATGGAACTGCAATCTAGTGGGGTATTTCCTGTGCACCCACCGGTCAGATGCTCTTGCTCCCAGTCCTGGTGATGTCATTGAGAAGCCCCTCAAGCAATCACACGCTGACGGTCAATTGCTGTTGCAGATTGTAAAAGGTTCAGAAGTAGCAATTGTGCAATTAAACATCCACAATCGTTGTATCTACGAAATAGCAAAGATGCATTGATCGTAAGATACATATCCAACGGTTAAGGATGGTTGATTGCACAACTGCATCAAACATCTGATTGCATTCTAGTCGCTTCATCTCTCTCTCTCTCTCTCTCTCTCTCTCTCTCTCTCTATATATATATATATATATATATATATATATATATATATATATATATATATATATATATATATATATATATATTCATTTTTAAACTACAAAACGACAAACTTTTGAGTACGGAAGGAGTACTCCATTACAAAATAATTGGCATTTGTTAGTTCAATTGAATTGTTGAACTAATCAGTGTCATTTATTTTAAAACGGATGGAGTATGTCAAATAGATATTTAGGTTAGGCGTAGATTATTGCCCATTCCTGGTTGTCCTCAAGGCAGATGAGCAGCTTGTTCCGCCGCATTATTTCCAAAAGGCTAATGGATATTAGATCTTTCTGTAGCAATATGCATTGGAAGTACTCTTTGTAAATGTTGACGAACTTGTAGTCAAACATAGTGCGTCATGACATGGCATTGAGCTGAAGTAATGACCATTCCATTCCCCAGTTAACCAATACATTGTGGACGTCTTGCCTAATTTGTAGACAAATTGACCAGCACCAGTAGGGTCTAATTCCATGCAATAGCGGCCAGGAGCTGGGTTAATTAAACTCTTCTTTCAAACAAGTCGACAGTTCAAACCGGTGACCCTATCGATGCCAAATTTTGCATCAGGGCGCATGACATGTGTAGGGTAGTCAAAGATCTGATATAAGACCATTCGCAGAGCCATACTGTAAATCCTACTAGATAGGTGTAAATTTGGATACTGGAAACGTAAAATATATATATATATATATATATATATATATATATATATATATTTAAAAGATGCTTTAGAGGATGTCTCTGCGGATAGACTAAGACTGAGACGAGGAAATGAAGACATGCACACATGGCAAACGGAATTTAGTAAAAGCACGCACCAGGCCCTGTCTCCGGCACAGGTCTTATCTACAATGTGGCAATATTAGCAAGAACTGAAAGAAGCGATGCAGTGGGAGAGCAAACATAATGCGAAAAGTGGAGAAAGTGGAAAGGAAATTGAATGCATGTGCTGGTGCTCAAGTGGTAACCATTGGAAGTGTACAAAGTTTGGGAGGTCCTCACTAACTCCTGCTTCTGCACAGCTAAGTGACTACAATGTGCAAAGTGAGCATATCAAGCATTAGGGACATATGGGAATCAAGCATCTTAACCCAGCTCATCAAGATCTGCTTCCAACCATTCCCAATGTGCAGATATGCTTGATGTACAATCTGTAATACAAAATTTTGACTACCTCCAAAAAAATGACAATGTGTGTTTCAGTCAGATACTAAAACTGTGTTGTAGTGCTACAAGCCTACAATCAGGAAAAAAAATACAATTTGTGCCAGTAACAGTCAATGTATCACCGCAGAGACAAAAATGGTAATGGAATATCTATAGTACAAACTGTATGAAGCGAGGGAAACCTACAAATTTCCAGGATATGGGTCATTTGTCAAGCACAGGTTCCCTCGGTTCCAGGTATAATTGGATCCTTCTTTGTTGAAGGTCATTCAGATGGAAGTAACTTATTTCCATTTCACAGTGACATGTCAAACTTCCTTTGTGGGAGCTCAGTCATCCCAATCTACATCCCAGCCATCTTTGTTATCAGTATGAGGTCTCAAAGAAAGGCCATTTGCTGAGATGCTGCTAGCAGGTTGTTTATCTGAAGGCCTTGCAGGTGCTTCTTCATCATCCCAGTCATCATCCCAGCCGTTGTCCCAGCCATCTGCCGTGCTTGTAGTGTTGTCTGCGCCTGAAGAATTTGGTGCCGGAGTACTCATCTCAAGCTGCTCATATGGAACTCCACCATTACCCCTTCTCTTTACAAACTTGCAACAGAGACACACTACACCCACCAAAACGACAGTGAAACCAAACAGATAAGCTCCATATATTGGATTCAGGCGTGTTGCATGTGCTGCAATCTGCTGAAACTGCTGCTGCCATCCTGAAACCGGTTGAGTAACGTGTAATATGCAGTCCCCATTTCCATCATTTAAAGTGATCTCCCCACCATCAGGACCGATATTTTTTACGGACATCTGGTTATATAAATTGGACTGCAAATTAGCATCTATAAGAAAATTGAAAATGACAGTGCATGTTGCTAAATGGTAATAAGCTAACAAAGGCACCACATTTAAAGCGCAGTGAGCATGCATTTAACCCTTTGAGGATATGATAACCACATATTTGCGACAGTTATAAACAAAGGAACATAATGTTTCCCATGCTCCAATGCACAGTTTACTGGTTAGTTTGGAGGTCACAAATAGCTTCACACACAAAATGAACAGGAGATTTGCCCACGATCCCACAAATTACAAAGCATGCATGCTTCTATGACATGCATGAACACGTGAGGTGAGGGTTCAGAGCCATGAAATATGTCACTCCCTGAGATGAAACAAATTTTGAAAAATATGCCTAACAAAAATTGACCCATTAATGAGTTAGCGGGTGCCTAAAGATGATGGGTCACTCAGATAACTCTCACCATCTACTCCATCTATAGAGCAAAATGTCCATGTATTCAAAGAAATCTGGCGCAAATATTGTAACAAATTAAAATCCATACCTGTCCATATTCGCCCTTGGCAAGATGAAGAGGACTCTTGTCAATATCTATACTTGATGCTTCTTTGACATTAACGGTAATATTGTTCTGCCCTTTATTCAGGACTATAACAACTGCATGAATAAATACAAAGCTCTTTTAGATTCATGAGTCTACATGATACATATGTACATAATCAATAATATGATTTCCCTCATTATTATATATCTAAAAAGAAAGCCACAACAACACAACAAATGCAACAACAACAACAACCAAGCCTTTGTCTCAAGCACGTTGGGGTCGGCTAGATATGAGATCCAACAATTTTATTTATTTATTTTAAAAAAAAATAATAAAGAGAAAAAAAGATAAGATAAAAGATAAGAATAATAAAATATAAGTAAACTAAGATTTTTGCACATGAATTGCTAACTTCCAAGCCGTCCTATCATGAGCAACTTTTTAGGTACATTCCACTCCCTCAAGTCTCGTTTCACCGCCTCCTGTCAGGCCAACCTTGGTCCCTCTCTGCTCTCCTAATATTTTTCCTATCCTTTAGAATCCCACATATCTAGCCGACCCCAACTTGTTTGGGACAAAGGCTTGGTTGTTGTTGTTGTTGTATAGAATACCATTGTTAAGTGTTAACCGGTGCTTCTAAAGATCTCCCGCTGTATATGTCCAAGGCCACAACATCACAAACCCAGTTCTTTTTTTTCAAAGCTAAGTACCATTCTTAAATCTCAATTTATGCACCGACATTTCCCTTCAAGGTCGATTAGAACTTTTGAAGCTACTTATTTTGGGAGAGAGAAACCACAAAATTTGCATGGCAAACAATTAATATGGCCTGATGTCTTTCAGTTTGTAGTTGTTGATGAGATAACCAAAATAGAGAATCTCTAATGTCACTATACCACATGCTTTCATAGTCGTTCCATCCAAAAGGTCTCTGTTCTGATCCCAAATCTCACTGGACAAAAAACAGTATATGCCATACTTGGATGCTAAAGCATAATATATGCCGTGACACTGGGAGAAAGGCACCTTATGAACCTCATCTGGTGGCTCATTGAAGCATATTGTGTTCCGTTTGGAGTACATATTTGAAATATCCACGAGATTCAGCTTAGGAATTTGAAATATATCATAATCTGTTCTTACCAAAAAAAAGTTCTTAATTCAAAAGATATCTGAGATTAATGTCAAATCTCAAGGTAAATCCCTCGCTAAACATATGTGCAACATGCCAGATGCCGCAATACTGAAAATGCAGTTTACTCTAAACAGAAGACATGGCACAAATGCATGGCTATTTCAGATAAAAATGTAATACCATCGCTTGTATCCGTGCAATAAATTTAGACCAAAGTAGATACACATGAACCATTATGAGCTACAACTTCAATCCAACAATCTTCTAATTTTGGCTGAACTCATAACTAATACGGCAACTGGATAGCACAGAAAATACAGAAAGTGGTGAGTTAATGGGTTCCACTACTGAATTCCAATAGAATTTGAAGCATTACCATTATCAGAAACCTGAAGGCAAGCGGAAAATTCCTCTCCAGTAGAGCACTTGTGTGAAGCATCACACTTCTCCATCACCTCCTTCAACTTTTCTATGGCATCATCATTCTTCTTCTTTCCAGTGTCCTCATGATCCGTACCGCCCTTCGCTTCACTCTCACCACTCTGTCTCGAACCTCCTGGTGCTGGAGGTGGGCTCTTCTTCAGCGTACCGTTCTCCTGCACCGGTGGTGGCGGCAGAGGTGATGTTGCAGAGGCCTGAGCCATTGTCGGTGGCGGTGCTTCCTTTTGCTTCTCGCTCTCAGCCTGCTGCCCCGCAGCTGATGACTGTCCGGATTCCTTTGGGATGTTGTGACTCTCCGGTGATCCACTTGCGGCAACGGTGGGTGCTGGAGCGCCCTAGGGAAGCCCAAACAACTAATGAACCAAAATTCTATTCACTTAATATAACGCTAACCTAGTCAAAGTCAAGCTAGCTTGAGATAGGGATTTCACCTGGCCAGAGCCGGCCTCGCTTTCCAGAACCCTAGACGAGGCAGCGCCGGTAAGCAGGACCGAAGCGAGGAGGAGCACGATGAGCCCGGCGACTCCGCAGGCGCCCATCGGCTCGGCCCGAAGCTGGGAGGGGAGCGTGAGCGGGAGGCGTTACCGCGCTAGGCGATTCGTCGTCGATTGCGGCGGCGCGGGGGTCGCGTCAGCCGCGGCAGGGCGACGGCGGCCTCGGCGAGAGATCCGCCGCCCAGAAGGTGCGCGGGATCTGGACTGGGGGGGGGGGGGGGGGGGGGGGAACCGAGATTGGACCGACGCGCTTTCTGCAGCTTCGGATCGAGGGTTCCTAATTCCTATTGGTTCGAAGTGTCGAACTATGCAGGCAGGGAGGAGGAGGAGGAGGAATTGGGAAGATTACACGAGTTTGGAAGAGGCTTTCGCGGCTGCGCTGCGCGCTAACTGGTGTTCATCGTCGTCAGAGGCTCGGAGCGGAGTGGACTCGGCGCTTGTAGTGGTTTGGTCTCCGTTTGAGCGAAATTTGGTCAAAACGGCAAAAAAAAAGGAAGGATCCAGTGCGGCGTGGGTTGGGCCGGCACGGCCGGCCGGTGCGGGGCGTTAGCGCAGGGCGCAGTCCTTTATTTAATCGTCAGCTTGTACTCCCAATGCTAACATGCATATTATGGCATTAATATGCTAAATTATCATTGTGTTATTTACATGTTAACACGCGCATACGATCATTGATCCATCGTGAGAGGATATGATTATGGATGATAGAAGAAACATATCACTTCCTTTCTCCGCATCAAACGTTTATCACGTTTTAGTTTATTTTTGAACTAAAACATAACAAATTTTTGAAGAGAGGAGTATACCTAAAGTTCTACGTGATAAGTTATGATTACGAGATCTTTCATTTAAATGATAGGTGTCATCCATCACTTCTAATCATGGTCTCTCGTGATAGATCAAAAGATCATAAATAATTTTTAGCATATTAACACTGTAAAGATAATTTAAATTATGTGTGTTCTCATAAGGAATGTGTCATCCACATGGATCTGTAGGATAAAGCGGATGGCAAATACATTAGCAGGTAGTACAAGCAAAGGACTGCTATTTAAAGTATAAAATAAAGGCTTAACTGGTGGACTAGATTGCTTGCACAGTAGCAGTCTGCAGCTTTATATTATGATGGCGTTATAATCATGCTTTGCAAAAAGCGCATGGAATTTTCACTGTTACGGAATAACAATCGGTGCTGGAATCTCGTGCAATACTGTTACGGCGTGCAGTGCAGGCACACTTTTATACGAAAGTGAATTACGATGGGAAGTCCTTTGATGGCAATAGACTAGATTGTACTGTGTTCCTTGCGTAAACGTCCCTGTGCGTGTAACACAGACACAGGACAGAAAAGTGAACGATGTGATGTTCTATAACTATTCGTAAGACCGTATTTGAATTACATGCGTTTGAGGCTAGGAATGGCACGCTTCGGTTTACGTGAACCGTGCCAAACAAGATCGCCCCTGCAGTGCACCGATCCCTGCCGTCGTTCCCACGCCAAGCGCGCACAAAACTTTGGTCCAAAATAATGGCGTGGACGCGGCACGGGGAGGACCACACTGGCCACCTGCGACCATGCCTAAATACCGCGCCGGTCATCGTGGCGCCTGCACCACCGTAACAGCGTTGCCATGGAGGAGGGGTCGTCACCATCACCAGGCGGAGCCACCGGCCCCGACGCCCACGCGGGGGCGGCTGCCGTCATGGCGCGGTTCAGCCTCGACGTGAGCGCGGGGTGCGGCGGGCGGCGCAGCACGCTGCTGGACGAGTACGAGCGGCTGGCGTTCGAGGCGCAGCTCCACCGCGCCATCGTGCTGCGCCGGTGCTACTCCGAGCCGAGCCCCGTCCGGTTCGTCCATCAGCGGGCCCCATCCGACGCGCCCCCGCCAGGGCTCTGCGTGGCCGATCATCAGGTTGAGGCGGCGGCAGCGCCGCGGCACCAGTCGGCAGCCGGCCCGTTTTGGCGGCTGCACGAGGTTGTGGCACGGTTGCTGCAGGTGCTCGAGCCGGTGTTCCGCTGGCTCAGGAACGCGTGGGAGCGCCGGCGGAGGACGGAGCAGGCCGCGGTGCGCCGCCCGCCACCAACGGTGCCGCGGGTACAGCTGATGGACTACCTTCGTTGATTGATTGCTTCATTTCACGGTTTGATCCGTCATGACAGTGATCGGTCGAAAGCGTTCCAAACTTCCATTCTGTCGTGTCAAGGGAAACCTGGGATTGATGTTGATCGATTATCTGCTGTACCTTTAGGAGATTGTACTCGTGTGCGCATGACACCCATTCACTCTTGAGGATCTTATTCCTGGCTGTCCGATCAGCAAGTCAAATCAAGTATCAGTCCATGCTTGTAAAGGAGTGCTGTAACAGAGTAGATTTCTTTCACCTGCTAAAAGATACACTAAACGACGTACTGAACTACATGTAACATGTCTGTACTCTGTCCGTGACAATACATACGACACCTTTTTGTTATCAGAGTCGTCGGAGAACTTGTCCAGCAGAAAGGTCGCTGTGCGAGAACTGGCAACTGCAATAGGTATAAAACCAACAACGCTTCTCGCATTCATTACAGACATGAGCGCAGTACGGACCCTCAGTTTATTAAAGATTATTTAGATCACAATCATCACAGCATTGCTAATTAAATACTCCTTCCGTTTTTTATTTGTCATCAGTTAGTTCACATTTGAACTAACCGATGACAAAAAAACCAAACGGAAGGAGTACTTAGCAAAGCAACAGCAGCCTACGGAGCTCCTTCCAGTCACTTCACGATTACGAGCACGCGTCCTCATTTTATCCTGCGCAGAATCAGCGGGTGCACGTTGAAGTCGAAGTGCCAGAAAAAGTTCAAAATGTGAGTTTCGAAACGGTGACGAGTTTCACGTACGAGTTGCAGTCCATGTCGGGACTGAGCTTGTACCCCAGATGCACGCCGCACTTGTCGGGCAGCCCGGCGGCACGGCTGACGTACGGCACCGGAGCGGTCGCGGCCAAGCCCTTGAGGCAGGAGCAAATGGCGCGGTGGTCGGCCGCGGTTCCTTGCACGAGCTGTTTGATCCCCACGCAGCACGACGCCGGGGGCACCGTCCCGCCCGAAGTCACGTACACAAGGCATGGCATCAGCGCGCCGTACACCGTGGAGCACGAAACCGCGTCAGCGGTGCCCGGGGCTAGCTGGTGCAACAGCAGCGCCGCGAGGACGAACAGCGCTGCTGGTGCCGGCGCGCGGCGGCTAGCCGTAGTAGCCAAAGCCATGCCCAAACTCTGTGTTTGGAGATGAGATCAGCTGGCCGGCATTTAAAGGAGGTCGTTCTAGTGGACAATGTGGTTTGTGTGATTCAGTATTTTTTTCTCTGTTTTTCTCATCTATCTATCTATATCTATATATCTATATCTATATCTATATCTATACTTGTACCTATATCTATACTTATATCTATATTTATATAAATATGCGAGACAAACAAAAGGAGTCTTCTCTCAAGGTCTGATATTTCGCGTTAATGGGAGAAAAAAAATTACATACGGCTTCCATTATGAATAAATTTGTCAAAATAGTCTTATATATTTTGAAAATATCTACAATTGTAAATAGATTAAAATATCAAAATAACTTGCTTATTAACCACCATTACCATTATAAAGATATAAGACTAAAATTCTCATTCGTATATTTTTAAAATTACTCATAATTACTATTACAAAAACTAATCTAAATTACCGAATTTTTGGTCAATTATGTGTCCCTTACATTAGAAAAAAACAATGGAAATAATAGTGATAGAAGAAACAACGCTGATAAAAAAATTGAGTCATCCAAATATAATTAGATCGTTGATAATATTGTTATACTTGATTCATCAATTCTAGTTGTGCAAATATACGAGTCGTTCAACTAGTTTTTATATCTATGTCTTCCCATGTTCTTCATACATATCTCTCGCCCTCTCTTTCTTTATACACGTGAAATTTGGACCTGAAATCTCTACATGAGTACTCCCTCCGGCTTTTAATTTATTATTGATTAATTCAAAATAAACTAGTCAGTGACAAATTAAAAAATACAGTGAGAGTGATTCACATCGTAAAACCAACTTTCGTGCCCTTCTGCTAAACGTATGGGCTGTAGATCACTAGATGGGCTTGATTGGCAGGATAGGCATGGTCTTTACTTTCACTTGTGGGCTCGGACGCATCAAGCCTGTTAACTGTTCTGCGATCGCTGATCCATCACCAACTCAGGCTATGGAGAAGAAAGTTCTATCGTTCCTCTCTAGGTCTAGTTAGGAGGAAAAACGAAGAAGAAACAGTAAATATATGCCCCGTCTTTTTCATTCTCGTACACTACGTAAGAAAGGCTCATACGAGACGTGCTCGAACGAAGAAGGGAGATGAACAAATTGTGCATCTCTGTCGTCGCGTCTCGTATTATATTATCATCAGAGACAAACAGCAAGGCGCGTCGCCGATCAGACTAGGTGGGAGACACGCTCAAAAGTAGCGCGTCTCCTTTCACTGAGTCATAACAGACGTGCTCTACGAGGTCATTGGAGACGGGCAAGGCGCGCGTCGCCCATCATTGTGAATGAGAGACACACTCTAATGCAGCGCGTTCCAGATATTTTGAATGATCTGAGATGTTCTTTATAACAGTCTGTCGCACATTTGTTGACTTATCTGAGATGTGCTATAAGGAAGCGTGTCTCCTTTATTTAGATAATCCAAAACATCCTCTGTTACAGCGCGTCGCGGATTCTTTACAGGCAAGTTCAGTGCGGCGCTAACAGGAGACGCTCTCTGCTATACGCATTTCTCCTATTAGGTACCCCCACCCTGATTATCATGGTTCCCGGCTGCATCCTGGAGCTAGTCAGGATTTGGCAGCCGCATTGCCCGTGTCAGCAACATACACATATAGAAACATATGTAGCCAAATGTCTTATGTTCATCCACCTTAATATGTAACTAATCAAATATTAACAAAGTGTACACACATTGACCAATCAAATATTAACAAGTGTAAATCGTGGTTACCAAGTAACTATTTACACAAAATTCCTCTGTTCATCCAGCTTAACATGTAACTAATTTACAGAAAGTGTCAGCTAATCCTCTATTGGGTAATGAAATTCTCCATTTGAATTAATGATTTCAAAAAAGATAAACCTGCATAGGACGTCTCTAACTTGCTCAAGGCTACAATGTTCAGTGTTCCTTAAGATGGGTCCGTAGTCTTGCTACACGATAAAATGAGATTTAGCAAAAGATTAGTAATAAAATAAAATAAATGCACTTACACATACATTGCAATTAGTTTTCTCTCCAAATAAAGCCATGTGTATGCAGACGTGGAAGCCGCATGTGTTGCTCGAAGCTTGTTGTGGGATGTCGAATGCAGTATGATGTGTAAGATGTCGGTGTTTTCCTTTTACTTGTCCAAATGCCCTAAACAAAAACATTCACAGTTAATGTAAAATTATCGTGCAAGGAAACTAAAGTGAAGAAGGAACTTACTCGTCAATAACGGAAGAGATATCATACCATGACCGGGTCTTTTGCTCGCCAGTTTTTTCATCTATCGGCCTTGAGGAGTCACAGTATCAGACCTGGTCGTACCATGTAGATGTTGCTATAGTTACCCAATGGTTACCCTTGTTGAACGGTAGGACTAGGAGGTCCTTATCACTGTACTATTTCATTGCCTTCACAAAATATTGAATACCTTCTTTTCTTCCCTTTCACGTTTGCAGGAGAGGTTTTGTTGCTGCTTGCGGGTCAAGATATGCAGGAGACATGTTTCGCGTGTTATGACGAGCATGTTGTTGCTGGTACCTACACGCAAAATGCCAAATTTGTCGCAATAACACTTGTATTGAGTATGTATTGAAAAACCTAGTTTTTGAGGAGACTTACAATGTGAAGCACCATATTAGGGAGATATCCAATGCGTCGAGGTTGAAAAGGTCATAGAGATCGGACCATAAGATGACAAAAGCGCCATCACCCGAGAGAAAGTGTTTATCCTTCAATGACACTAGTATGGTATCACACTTTTTGCAATTTTCCATGTAGTATTGATGAAGCTGAACACAAGGTTTAGGAACTTGTTTGAGTGCGGCCGCAATTAGCATCGGCTTTCCCAGTTCATACTTCGGGTTTGCATGCATCATAGCTTTCGGTGCCCTTGGGTTAGGTTCCGACTCTTTCATTGGTTTCTTCCAACCTTCCTTCGACGATAATCGCCGCTGTGGCAGACCCTTGTTCTTGGTATGTACATTCTTTGCTGGCTTTGCCAATGACTAATCAGGTATAGGGTGCAAGGCACTTCGAGTTTGAGGTGGAGACCGATGCGGCTGCTCTTCAAGTGGAGAGTTATGCGGCAACTCTACAGTTGGAGACAGATGCGGCTTCTCTGTAACTAGAGGCAACTGCTCTCCAATTGGAGACTTCTGCTGCTTCTCTATAACTGGAGGCAACAATAGCTCTGGAATTGGAGACAAATCCATCTGTTCTGGATTTAGATGCAGAAGCGGACGTGCCTCAGAAGACATTGAAGCGGTCGACGCGGAAGCTGCTGCTGCTACTGCTGTTGCTGGGTCAACAACAATAAGGCTCCATCTCCACTGAACCCTTCTAGTAACTGCATCCCGCATAGTCAATGCTGTATTGCCTGGTGGCACTTCGAGCTCCAGGTTTTTTGTATTTTCTTGCGCCATGTCCATCTTGACCACAACATAGTATGTTGTGTCCACCTGAATGTTTTCAAGCATGGTCTGATCGGGATACACTATCCCTCTCCCGACCTCCATTTGAGCGATTCCTCCGACCATTAGGAGAAGTCTGCATGTTGTTGGCTGAGCCAAGTTATCTATCGTGTCCGGCTCAATTGAAGGTCCAGATGCTGGTGCCTTAAGATCCTCCTGTTGTTGTCCACCCCCAGCTGTTGTAGAAGCAAAGCTGCTCTTACGCTCGTCGTCGTTGAAAAATGCATCAGGGATTGGTGTACCCGCTCCCTCCAGCATTTGCTTCACGTCTCCTAGGGGCTCCCTTCTCAGCTGCATTTTCAGCTCCTCGACGTCAAACTGTGATGTTGAGGCCGTTTTCCGCTTTCGATAAGTAGTTTCGTGTTCCGGAAAACCCTCCCTCCAGGTCAACTTACTGGAAACACCACAAACACGGCCTCGTTGCTCCGATCTTTGTAGGGCCTTGGTGAGGGCATCATTTTCCCTCTCACCATTTGACTCTTCGCTGCTCAGGTTCCAAGCTCTTTGAGTGACATTTGCAGTGCTCAGGCTGTAGAAGGTGATACCGCCTGACTCAGACAACTGTGAACGAGCACACATAAATGGTTTCAGCCGTCCACTGAAACTTTCGTATGGATTCTAAACACCTAGCAGGGCCAATGTTGAATCTCGTTCTTCCCAAATCCTTTTTTTTACTGGCATAACCAGTGTTACCAAGGTGGTGGTCAAGCTTGTTCTGCGATCGGAGCCAGTTCATATGTTGACTTCTATTGGCAAATTCCTGTGATTCGTACTTTTCAAAAAATGTCGTCCAGTCCTCTTCTGATACATGTGGGTACTTATGGAAGGGGGTTTCACGATTCTTCACAAACTCGCGAAGCTTAGTTTTGTAGGTCCTCTATGCATGAGAGATCATCTTCATAGCTAGCTTCTTCCCCTTCTATTTTTTATGTTCCAGATATTGAACATATGGTTGGATAGAGCTTTCGAAGAGTTCATTCTTTCCATTTTCGGTTAAGTGATCAAATCTCTCTAGGTTTAGCGGCACCCTTTCCTAAGCAGCTAGACCACAAATTCTGGATAGTCTTGCATTCACATCATGGTCTAGAGGTACGCCATCATCATTGGACTCATCAACAGTCATAACGTCTGTCGGCCACATCGTCCGCAACCTTTTCTTTCATGTGTTACCAGAAGCAGATGCATCCTCTTCACGTGTCTGCTGTTGAGCCTCCTCTTCAATATACTGCTGATGCTCTGACTGAGACATCTTCAAATTCACAAAAAACACTAAAATCTTATAAAACATTATCAAATTTCAGTCACATTCGCACAAACGGTCACATAAGGGAGCAAATTCTCTCATGGCATTTGTACCTTAATAAGAAAAAGATCTATGTGCCAAGCGTAATACTCTAAGCGTAATACTCTATGGATCATTTGGACTCAAACCAAAGCGCGAACAAACCTTAATTGGGCAGTGCCGAGCTGGTCGACGGGGAGTCGAGGGTCGACGGCGGCAGCGCGACAACAATCAAGAAGGCAATATCAAGGTGGCGATGAGCTCCGGGGAAGCGGACCGACGCGACGGTGTGCTCTGGGGAAGGGGACGAGGCGGCGGCGGTTTCTAGGGCGAGAAGTGATCAGCGCGCGCAAAAAGTGAAAAGTTATGCTAAGTGTTGCGAAGAGAGCGTGCGAAAGAGCTAAAAGTACCTTAGGGCAGTGTCAAGGCGGTGACGAGCTTCGAGGAAGCGGACCGACGTGGCGGCGTGCTCCGGGGAAGGGTCGACTCGTCGGCGGTTTCTAGGGCGAGAAGTGTTCAGCGCGCGCAAAAAGTGAAAAGTAGTGCTACGTGTTGCGAAGAGAGCGTGCGAGAGAGCTAAAAGTACCTTAGGACAACTATTGCAGACACGCCTCAGAAGAGCCACCACTAAGCGCATCTCACTTTAGGAAAGCACATCTCTTTTCTTTTGAATTAATGTGCGTCCGTTGCCATAATACCATTCGGGCTCATAATTCGAAGCGCTCCGACCTCATTGTCGATGACATGTGGGACATCGCCAAATCTAAATAACAAAAGCGTCTCAATTGGAGATGAACTTTTTGTAAACGCGTCTCACATTCTCTTGCTGGAGAGACGCTCGGCGCGTCTCGCATCACTTTAGTATCTTTTTAGGCAGAGTATAAATCGGAGACGTTCTTTTTGGAAACGCGTCTCACATTATCTTGTCTAAGAGATGCGTCTTTGTGAGGCGCGTCTCGCATCACTTTAGTATCTTTTAGGCAGAGTCTAAATCGGAGACGTTCTTTTTGGAAACGCGTCTCACATTATCTTATCTGAGAGACGCGTCTCGCATCACTTTAGTATCTTTTTAGGTAGAGTCTAAGTCGGACATTCTTCTTGAAAACGCGTCTCACATTTTCTTGCCTGAGAGACACGCTGTTGTGAGGAATGTCTCGCATCACTATCCCATTTTTCAGGGGGGACTAAGTGCTACATTCAGTAGTGTTTCCTTAAGAAACAGAACACAAGGCATCAGTACTTCTCCAAAAGAAACATAGCACATATGACCAATGAAAGTCAAATTTTCACTCAAATGGCAGTATTTTCACACATTTGAGCATATATCACACAAATATCCAAATGAGAGTCAATTTTTCACTCAATTGACCATATTTTCACATATTTGAACATTTTTACACACAATCAATTTGGTACTTTACGTTGCAGTCTTGGTTTTTTGAAATTCTTGACTTTTTCATGGTGATTGTTCTGCAAGTAAGGAAGTTTGTTGGCTGATGATATTCTTAGCTTGATCATCGAGGTGACAAAAGGAATCTCATCAAATTGGTCAAACTCTTCCTCATCGACGACATTCTCGACTCCAACGATTCGTCGTTTTCCATGTATAACCACCTTAAGTCTTTTATTTGTTATGTTTGGAACATAGAATGCTTGAGAAATGTGTTCTGCTAACACGAAAGGCTCCCACTTATATCCTTGACTGTTAAGATCAACGCTAGTGAAACCGTACTTGTCTTGTACAACACCTTTGATTCCATCAACCCAGTTGCAACGGAAAAGAGGAATCTTGAATCCTTGAAAGTCAAGATCCCAAATCTCTTGTATTTGACCATAGTACATGTCTTTGTCTTGGACCGCAACGTTATAAGCATCAACACGGACACCACTATTCTGATACGTGCTTTTCTTATCTTGTTCTACAGTGTAGAACGTGTATCCATTTATGCCGTACCCTTGATATGTAATAAATGTGAATATAGGACCACGAGACAACTTTTTTAGGTACTCACTTGTTTGAGTATCCGATGAGTGAGAAATCCGATCCCGGAGCCAACCAATGAATTTCCTCCTGTGTTCATTTGCTAACCATGATTCATTGCGGCCATGATTGTCTCTAAGCACCACCTCCTTGTGCTCGTCGAGGTACTCCGACACAATGGACATGTGTTTCAACACGTGGAAATAAGCGCAAAAGAATAAATGTGAATATGGAGTTATAGCCTTCTTTCTAATGGTCCCTTTTCCTGTGAGCCTCCCCTCATTGCGAGACTTGAGAACACCAATCGGGTTACTCGGGTCAGTGTAGTTTAGAGCCCACTCCACAACTTCCTCTTTAGAGTATCCTTGTACCATGCTGCCCTCAGAGTAAGCTCGATTTCTAACGAAGGACTTCAATATACCGTTGAATCTCTCGTAAGCATACATCTGGTGAAGGAACACATGCCAAGTAGCTTTATCTCCTTAATAAGATGAGTTGTGAAATGGACGCTGATGTCGAAAAGGGCAAGTGGAAAATACATCTCAAGGAAGCATAAAGTTTCATAGTGCCTTTTTTCCAATGACTCGAGATCTTCTTCACATAGTACTTTTTGACCAATTACATTGAAGAAAAAGCAAAAGTTCATTATAGCCTCCCGAACATTGACCGATAAGATATTCCGAATTCGAACAGCAATCATCTGCGTAAGAAATACATGGTAATCATGAGACTTCACACCGAGAGCTACTTTTAGATCTGGAAATGAAATAAGCCTTGAGACGTTCGTCAAGTAGCCGAATGGTACTTTCACATTTTTCAAGAACCCACAAAACTTTTTTTTTCATTTTTTGAAAGGGTGATGCATGATGTGGGTAGTTTCGTTCCTTTTACCGAGTCATTGATCCACAACTTAGGCCTAATTCCCATTTTCTTTAGATCTACCCGTGCATGTCCATGGTCTCGAGTTTTCCCATCCGTGTTAAGCAATGTTCCGAGTAGGCTCTCACACACATTCTTCTCAACATGCATCACATCAATCGAATGACGGACGTCTAAGTCTTTCCAATACGGTAGCTCCCAAAAAATTGATTGCTTCTTCCACATGTCATCTTCGCCAGTATTTTTGCCAATCCTTTTCTGCTTACCAAGGACGACATGGATGTCCTTGACCATTTCATAGACTTCATGACCCGTGATGTGAGGTTGAGGATGCCTCCTCTCAGTGTCACCATTGAAATTATCCTTCATACTCCGAAACAGGTGCTTCATTGGAATGTAGCGTCGATGTCCCATGTACACTATTTTTCGTGACTCGCTCAAGTACTGTGAGTCTGTTTCTCTCAAATAATGTGGACATCCGCAACCTACTTTCTTACTCTGTCCGGACAAGTTACGTGCCACTGGAGAATCATTAATAGTCACAAATAAAATGGCTTTGAGGCGAAAGTACTCACGCTTGTGGTCATCTCAGGCCTGCACTCCGTCGTTGTACCATAACTGCTTCAGATCTTCAACCAAAGGCCTGAAATAAGTGTCGATATCATTCCTAAATTGTTGTGACCCGATATCAGTCTTGACATCATAATATATTTCCGTTTGTTGCACAACCAAGGAGGAAGGTTCAAAATTGTAACCACAATTGGCCATGTGCTATGTGTGCTACTGTTCAAAAAAGGATTCATGCCATCAGTGCTCATTGCGATCCTAATATTCCTCGGATCAATGGCAAATTCAAGATTTCGTGAATCAATGTTTTGCCACTGTGTGGCATCAACAGGATGTCTTATCATTCCAGCATCCTGCTTATGCTTCTCTTTGTGCCATCGCAACAATTCTGACTCCTTATTTGCAAACCAACGCTTCATACGAGGAATGATTGGAAAGTACCAAAACACCTTGTTAGGCCCTCTTTTTCTTCTATTGCAGTTCTCGTCATCACCATCATCTTTCCTACGATTGAATCTGTCCACTCCACAAATAGGGCATTTGTCGAGGTCTTCGTACTCAGGACCACGATATAAAATACAATCATTCTTGCACGCGTGAATTTTCTCCACCTCCAAACCCAGTGGAAAGATTATCTGTTTTGCCTCATAAACTGTCGTAGGGACTGTGTTGTCTTGGGGTAACATGTCCTTAAGGAGCGTCAATAATTCCTTAAAACTACAATCACTCCATCCGTTGCTTGCCTTCAACTAGAAAAGTTTTACCATTGCAAACAGTATGGTGTAATTAGCTGCACAACCATGATACAATGGCTTCTTCAAGTCTTCGATCATCTCCTTGTAATTTAAAAGTTCACCATTACTGTACCGATCATCATCGCCGTGTCTCTCGACATTGTGTACCATCTCCTCTATGTTATGCACCTGAAACTCAGTGTCATCATCGGTGAACCCTGATATATCTGGCTCGTTCACATCCTCGTCGTGATCTTCTTGGACACTGGTAGGGACCTCCCTCTCCAGATATGAATCTCTCATCTCTGCTTCATTAAGCCCCTCCCCTCCATGTTTGTTCCAACATCTATAATCCACCATGAATCCATGCATGATCAAATGTGACCTCAACACTTCGTCTGTGCGATATCTCTTCTCATTCTTGCAGTGTTCGCAAGGACAACAAATAGTCCCTCTAATGTTGTCCAACATGTGTTTCTTAGCGAAAGCGATAAATGCATCTACCCCTTGGATATATTCATTGCAAAGTCGCAACCCATACATCCAACTTCGATCCAACGACATCTACATACAGAAAAGAAGAGCTATATCAAAGAAATTTGAAGCCACTGATAATCACCGCAAGCCAACTTCAATCAAAGAAGATCTAAAGGTAAAAAAAATAGTAAGGAACATGAGAGGAGGAGAGGACTAACTTTTTTGTTTTAAGATCCACTGATAATCACCGCAAGACTTTTAGAATGAAAGAGGGAAAGAACATAGCAAGAACAAGGCAGATCTGGTAGCCACTTGTTCTGCCACAGCTGGGAGGTCGTAGAAGGGCAACAGATAATTGAGACGAACCGATATAAAGCATGTCTCTCTATATATAGAGGGAAGGGAGACGAGCCCGCTTCCATAACAAAAGGAGATGCGCCTCACCGGTGAGTATGAGAGACGAACCAGATTCAATTATGAAAGAATACGAACAACAAGGAAAGTCCATCTCAGTTACGAAAAAATATGAGTCGCGCTCAATGAAAGCGCGTCTCCAGTTTGTCAGAGAGGCAGGCACGTCTCAGATACCTACATAATTGAGACGAGATTTATTGTAATGCATCTCCTTGTACGTTCAACCGAGCCATGTCAGATCCTCGCTGAGACGGGCACATCTCTCTTAAGGTTATCAAAGACGTACTCCTTTTAGCTCGTCGCCTATCTTTGTCTTCTATTTGGATTTCTTACGTAATGGTACCCAGTTCGGGCTTGTTGGGGTATGATAAATTCACTCGCATAGAAGTGGCATGGAGTGGAAATGGACTAATTTTCTCTCAATTCCTGTCAATCGACTTCAAATGGAGAGTATTTACCTGTATCCAAACAAGACCTCCCGGTGATTCTAAAATCCGGCCGCAAACTCTCGTTGATGAGATGAGCTAAGAACTCGTGGTGGTTTTCAGTTAGACGATCACCCTTAGGGCTCATTTGGCAATTCGGGAAAATCATACGCCTGTAAGCTGCTCCACTCGTGGATTGGGTGAAACCCTGTACAACCACCCAATACACGTCAGATTCAAAGTGATATTGATGTGCACGGAAAAGCTAACAGCGGGTGGCGGCGAGCAAGGTGACGCGCGAGAGTGAGGCGTTCCCAGCCTCAATAGGAGAGTTTTAGTATCCCTGTGTATTGGCGTGGTTTGAGCGTGGATCCCTCTAATCCACGGCTCTGCCAAATGCAACTATTAGCCTGTGAAAGGGATTCAGTTCCAGGAGTGTATTTGATTCCCTATCCACGTAAATCCATGCTGATCCATGTGTTTCCAAACGAAGCCTTAACGAACACATAACCCACCACTTGCACGCGTACGTGGTCCAACTTGACATCGACACTGAAAGCATATATAGGAAAAGATGGGAATAAAAGCTACCCCGTATATATCAAAACATATGTACACACATACAGAGGGAAAGGATCCAACAAGAACGTGGCTCTCATCATCACGAGATAATTAATCATGAGCCACCACTTCTTACGAGATGGGCAACCACACAACGAGACTCTGTAAAGCTATGATTTAGCCGGGAGTACGCTGGTAACCGTATAACAAACTCATGATTGTGTCTGTCTGTCTGTCCAAGCGAGTACTTGTAATAGACAAAGATACGGAGGGGCCGCTATCGAAGGTCGTAAACGACACTTCCCCCGGACCTGCTTAGAGAGCAGCCCGCGGAGGTTCTTTGGATTCACGAGGGCTAGTCCTAGGAGATCGAACACAACAGGATAATGAACACAGGGGATTTACGTGGTTCGGGCCGCCGGAGCATAATACCCTACGTCCACGGAAGTGTTTGTGTATTGCCTCGCTTGAGCGTGTATGAGCCTTGGTCTAATTTTTCGTCCCTTGCGAAGGTCGTCTGCCGAGTCCTTTTATAGTTCAAGGACTCTGCAGTCACAAGGTGGGCCCCAGTACCCGACAGGTGGTCCTGGGGAGAGCCAAATCCTATATAAGATCTAGGAGTAATTGCTATCTACTTCCCTTTATCAGGGATGTCAATGCGCCGTCCCGCCGCGTCGTGCGCCAGGGCTACACATAGTTGGTGATGATGGCCGTGCACATCCCGTCCGTCTTGTCCTCGCGGCCCATTCGCCCGTCTTGCGGCGTGGGTCTGTACCGGCTACTCAGACAAGACAGGACACTGGAGCCTTGACTTTCGCATGCGCGACTCGGCTTGCCTGGGGAAGGTGCGCGTACTTAATGCCTGTCTAAGCAGCGCACGCGTTCCTTTACTGCGGCTTCCTACCACACTGAGTTTGCCATCCGCCATGTAGTTGCGCTGGAGCCTGCCTCAGCGGGAAGCAAGGCACTTGACGGAACAGGCTACGTGGCGCATTCGGAGCCCACCCCTATGGAGGGGTGGAGGCTCAGCCCTGCAGGCCACGTGGTAGCTCCGGTTCCTTTCCTTACGAGGACGCGGGCTTGGCCCTGAGGTCCCGATTGGCAACATAGCGGCTCCGGAGCCCGCCTCAGCGGGGAGGTGTGGGTCCAGTCCTGCTGGCCATGTGGCAGCTTAGGAGCCTCCCCCGATGGAGAGGTAGGATCCGGTCCTTCCCCCCTCAACGTGGTAGCCTCGGATTCGACCTCCTAGGTAGAGGCAGAGACCTTAGAGATTTTCTCCTATGCGCGGGGGTACACGGTCTGCAGGGTACCGACAGTGGCCCCCGAGCCCACCTCGGGAGAGTCGTCGATACCGTAGGTGGGGTCTTCTTCCTTTTCCTCCCGTGCAACTCCTCCGATTCCACTTCGAGGCAGTTCCCTAGGCGACACACCCCTGCCGTTGAGGCGACGTGTCCCCTTCCGGTAAGTGAAGGTGCTGAACAGGCGCCGCACGACGTGACTCCTGCCTTCAATCGTGCTTTAACTGCGGTGGTTCCCAAGGTGGCTTCTGCACTTCCGCTGCTTTTGCCCTTTCAGAAACCACCGAGTTACATCCCGCATAGCTAGCTGCCCGACTCGCCTTCTTTGTCGAGCGATCCGGGCCCTCATGTCATTGCCTATACGGGTTCATTACTCTTCTACTGAGGCTGCGGCGATCCACACTTTTGCGCCTGTTGGCCTGCTGGGGTGCATAAAAAGAGAACTTTCCCCGTGAGGGTCCTTTGTCCCGCCACTGCACCCCTGCGCTCGTGCTTTTGCGTCAAGCCCAGTTCTTGCGCTCTAGTTCCCAGTCTCCCCGTCCAGAGCCTCCTCCCTCAACCCCCATGGCGAGAATCTTGCCCAAGTACAGGCTGTCCAGGTCCGCTGACCTGGCCCCCATGCACCGGCTTCTCGGCTGGCATACTCTTGAGCGGGAGTCGTGGCTCCGTCCCGGGAGGCTCTCGCTGAGCCTCTCCGCCGGGGAGATGGTCCTCTTCTCGTCGTACGTGCTGGCCGGCTTCGTCCCGCCAGCATCCGCCTTCCTGGTCATGCTCCTGGAGACCTTCGGCCTCCAACTCCACCACCTCGCGCCGAACTTGATCGCCATGCTGGCGGTCTTCGCTCACCTCTGCGGGATGTTCGTGGGGGTGATGCCGTCGGTGAAGCTCTTTCGGTACTTTTTTGTACTGAGGGCCACCGGCAGGAGTTTAAAGGAGCACCTCGGCGCCTACTACTTCCAGCACCGGACAAAGGTCCCCACGAGGTACATTGCTTCCTTCAACTCCGCGAGGTGGGAGCTGTGGCGTGAAGATTGGATGATCGCCACGGTCGAGGCCCACGACCGGATGTGCCTCCCCACCGGGATCCCCTACTCCGAGCGGTCATTCTGGGAGGAGCGCCCAGAGCTGGAGGAGGCATTCAACCCGGTGCTGGAGAGGATCCAGATGTTGGCGGACCACAGGCTATCATCTGCCATGGTGCTGAGGGACTTCATGTCCCGCCGCATAGCTCCGCTCCAGCACCGCGCTCGTCCGGCGTCGATGTTCACCGGCCTGTCAGACTGCACCCGGCTCGAGACCGGCCCCGACTCCAACCTGGGGGAGCAGCAGCTGCTCGACATGCTGACCCGAGTCTGCCCCGACGACATCTCCGCTGAGGCACTGGCTCTTCTGTCGGCCTGCCGCCCCTTGTGCTCGGACTCCGAGTTGAGGAGGCAGCTGCTGAAGACGATGCTAACCCTCGACGAGTCTGGGCTAGCGCGACGCCAGATCGGGGACCCGTTCCGGGGGATCAACATTGCCGACGACGCTGAGGGAGGCGAGGCTCCCTTAAGCGACGTTGGTTCTTCAAGCGACGACTCCTCGAGCGGCCCCTGGCACCATCCATGGGGTGGCATCGTCGCCCCCGCTGACAAGGGGAAGGGGAAGGTGCCGGTTCCGGTGCCAGACCCGTACCCCAAGAAGCACGCCCGGTCGCTGCCGCCGGCCCCTTCCGCCCCTCGTCAGGACTCCATAGCCCTGTCGCGCTTGTCGCCAGGGGGCGCCGATGGCGCCACTTTGCCGCCCGAGTCCTCCACGTGCAAGAGGGGGAGGCTCCTCAATGCCGATGGGACCCCAGCGTTCCCTCTCCATTCAGAGGGGCGCCAGACCTCGGGGGTGCCGCCGACACCACCACCACAGGGGCCCCCAACACACTCAGGGGCCCCCGCCGTGGGTTCGGGGGGTCCGAACCCCCCCAACCCTTTCGGGAAGCGGTGGAACTTCAGTGTCCCCCGGTAAGCCTGCTCAGATTTTACCTTGGGTGTTCTTTGCTGTGCGCCTACCCTGTCAATCTCTTATGGTCTGAGTTTGCTTGATTATAGCGCCGCCACAGCTACTCCACCATCCGCGGGCACTTCTGCTGGGGGGTCTGCCGCTCCAGCCGGCTCGCGGGGATCTTCTGCTGTCTTGGGCCCTGCTCCGGTGCACCAGGCTGCTGCCACCGGGGTACCTCGGGCCTCCGTGCCCGAGACCCCCGCAGTGGCTGCCGAAGCCCAGCCGCGCGCGCTGACGACCGCCGTCGCGCCTGCCAATGACTCCGCGTCCACCGGCTACTCCGTGCCTGCCGATGTTGTCGCGCCCTCCGACACTGCTACGTCGGCTGGCGCCACCACCCCGAGTGTTGCCATCGGGGAGGGGGCCCTGGTCCCCGCCTCCCCAGTGGTCCTCCAAATGGAGGACGACATTGAGGAAGTGGGGGGCAATGGCCCGCTGCTACGGTGGAGCCTCTCCCCCTGTCCGAGGCTATGGCTGTGGCCTACTCCGGCTTCCGGCAGGCCCAGGCGGCCCTTGCCCGGGAGAAAGGACGGCTCGAGGACGAGGACGACCGGCTCTGGGAACGGGCGAGGACCCTGGAGGCCCGGACCCGGCTGGCGAAGAGCCGAGCGGGCCTGGCAGGAGGCGGTCGTTCGGGAGGAGATGAAGATCCTCGAGCAGGAGCGCGACCTCATCGCCCAGCTGGACGTCGTCACCCAGAAGCTGAAGGCAGACGCCGAGGCCATCCACACTGAGGCCAGCTCCAGCCTCCAGGCCTGCGAGGACCTTGAGCACCTGCTGTCCCTTCGGGAGACTGCTCTAGCCAAACGGGAGCAGGAGCTGGCGGCGAAGCAGGCCGAAGTGGAGGCGACCTGCCGTGGGCTCATCCTCCAGCAAGAAGGGGCGAGAGTCCGTGCCGCCGAGTTGGACCGCCGTGAGGCCGCCGTGGCTGAGGCGCAGCAGGCCCAGTTCGTTGAGCGCCAGGCCCTCCTGGACCGCGAGTTCAACGTCACCCTCAAGGAGGGTGACTTGGACCACCGCGAGGCGGGGGTCGGCGAGCGCGAGAGGGCCCTGGCGGCCAAGGAGAAGCGGTTCCTGGATGGCGGCCCCGGGCGTTGGCGGCGGCCCAGCAGGAGGTGGAGGAGCTCCGGGCGGTGTGCTCCGCCGAGGCCTGGAAGGTCTGGGAGTTCCTTGGCGGTGCCGACTCGGCTCTGGTGCCACTCGGCTTCAGCCCGACGCGCGTGGGGGAGCCAGCGTAGGAGGTGAGTCAGGTGTTCCAGGCGCTTGACTCCACCAGCTCGAGGATGCGCTCGCTGGGGGCCATCCTCGACAACCAGTTGGAGGCCGAGGGACGGATGCTGGTGAAGGAGGTGGCGACGCACATCCTGCCCTGCTACCGGAGTTGGTACCCCGACGTCTCCCTGCAGCCAGTCCTCGAGGGGCCCATCCCCGAGAGGGAAGAGGCCGCCAAGTCTGAAGTTTCGGATGCGGTGGCACTCATCGCCTCAAGCTTCCAGCGGAGTGGCTGAGGGCTCCCCGAGCGTCTGTTTAAGTTTTTGTCTTTATGTTTTTGTCTTGTGGCTGGCTGTGGTGACAAACTCTTTATTTGTGTGATAAAAAATCTGTCTGTGGTACCCTTTTATACTCAGCTTGCTTTTATTTCCAGCAATTTCTTCCAGCTGCTTGTTGTTCCTTAGCTTCCAGGACCTGCCGTCCCCCAAAGTATGGGCCCCTGACAAGCGTGGCCAGTTGTTATGGGCACACCTGTCATACACTTAGGGCTTAGGGCGGACCGGTGCAGGGGGAGCCTAGGATGCGTAGGTAGCATTGCCGCAGCTGAGTATGCAGGTATGTCGACCGCGGGCCCCCTGGGGGTGCTGCCGGAGCTTCAGTCCCGCGGTGTCCACCATCTTTATTGAGAGGTCGACAGCGGGCTCCCTGGGGGTGCCGCCGGAGCTCCAGGCCGGCGGTGCCTGCCATCTTCAGTGAGAGGTCGACAGCGGGCCCCCTGGGGGTGCCGCCGGAGCTTCAGGCCGGCGGTGCCCGCCATATTCAGTGAGAGGTCGACAGCGGGCCCCCTAGGGGTGCCGTCGGAGCTTCAGACCAGCAGTGACCACTGTATTTGCGGGTACTATGATGGTGGTTGCCAGAACAACTTCCTCAAATACCTGTACATAGATCAAAAAAGAAGTAGTTATGTCCGATGGTCACTTTACCCCTGCTTCTTTTTTTTTTGTAGTGTCGCTTGACTTACGATTCTGGGTTGACTCGTGGGGCTTGGGTAATTCAGTGCATCTACGCCTAGGACTCGTTGTCCATACTACCCAAGGGTGGTCCATCTGGCCCCTGGTACTCGGTTGTAGCGCTGGGGAGGCAGGGCGCGCATGCTTAGGGTACAAGACCAGGCTAAGCAGGCTGTGGCCCTGGACCTCCCGCTCGGCGTAAGCCTTTTCCGGGGGAGACCATCTGGAGACACAGGCCCCCGAGTATTGGAACATCCAAGGCCCCAGGCGCATTGCAGGTACCTCAAGCAATCCCACCTGCAGTCCAGTCAGCAAAGCTCCCACTATTGCTAAAGCAGGGGAAAAACGACAGCGCTCATGATAGATCACGAGCTATGGCGGGCTTACAGCAACATCATAAAAATTAAAGATAATTTTTGAATTGACAAACCGTATACTAGACAGGACAACATTCTTTCATTGTAGCTTCTCATAAGATGGAGCAAACTTTACAAGGGGAATAACCCAGCCTGGGTGTCAGATGGAGTCGAGTGCACCTACTTAGGATTCTGGACCAGGCTAAGCGGAATGTGCACTCGGAGCCCCATCCCCCTATCCTAAGTGCTATCCTGAGACAATATGTAACTTTTACAATGAAATAGCATTGCCCCAACCCTGGTCTATGGATAGAACTTACGGAGGTGCTCGATGTTCCATGGGTTGGGTAATCGCTGTCCATCCTCCGTAGCCAGGCGAACGCATCCTAGGCGGCAAACCTCTGTTACCCGGAAGGGACCCTCCCAGCTGGGGGAGAGTTTGTTAGACCCTTCCTGGGAGAGTATGCGGCGCAACACCAGGTCGTCTACCTTTAGCTTCCTACTCCGCACGGTCCTCTGGTGGTAGCGCCGGAGCGCCTGCCTGTACCGTGCATTTCGGAGAGCCGCTCGCACTCGTCCCTCGTCGACGAGGTCCAGGTCTTCACGCCGGAGCTGGTCCTGCGTGGCTTCGTCGTACCTCCGGGCACGGGGGGAACCCATGGTAATTTCTGGGGGGAGGACAGCCTCTGCCCCGTACACCAAGAAGAAAGGCGTTTCTCCCGTGGCCCGGCTGGTTGATGTCCGGCTAGCCCACAGCGCACACGGAAGCTCATCCACCCAATTTGCACCATGCTTCTCAAGGTGTGAGAATGTGCGAGTCTTGAGGCCCTTGAGGATCTTTGCATTGGCCCTCTCGACCTGGCCATTGCTCTCTGGGTGAGCAACGAATGCATAGCAGACTTGGATCCCCAGGTCCTCGCAGTATTCCTGGAACGCTGCACTTGTGAACTGGGTCCCGTTATCAGTGATGATTCTGTTCGGGACCCCGAACCGGCAGACGATCGACTTGATGAACTTTACCGCTGACTGCTTGTTGATGGTGACAACTGGGGCGGCTTCCGGCCACTTGGTGAACTTATCTACGGCGACGTAGAGATGCCAGAATCCTCCGACGGCTCTGGGAAAGGGTCCAAGGATGTCCAACCCCCATACAGCGAATGGCCATGAGGGAGGGATCATCAGCAGCGCCTGAGCTGGTGTGTGGATCTGCTTGGCATGGAACTGGCATGCCTTGCATCTCTTTACCATCTCGGCAGCATCCTGGAGTGCTGTCGGTCAGTAAAAGCCATGCCGGAAGGCTTTACCGACCAGCATGCAGGAGAACGCATGGTTCCCGCACTCGCCTCCATGGATCTCTGCGAGCAAGTTGCAACCCTCCTCCCGGGTAATGTATCGCAGTAGGATGTCATTGGCGCCACGCCGGTAGAGATCCCCTTCCACCAGCGTGTACCTTTTAGCCATGTGAACAATCCTTTCTGCCAGGGCATGTTCTTCGGGAAGGATATTGTCTTTCAAGTAGTCCCGGACCTCCGAGATCCATGCATCGGGACTTGCTCGAGCCTCTGGATCTTGGGCGCCCGGTAGCTCAGAGCCCCTGGTGGCGCATACGATCCTTGTCGGACTCCAAGGTAGCAGGGTCGCCGGGACTGCCATCTTCGAGGTGCTGGGCTCGCCCCCTTCGCCCGGTTCGGCTGCCCGGGCGGTTGATCGCAGTAACGTCCTTGCAAAGACTCCTTGAGGCACTGGGGCCCCTGTGGAGGCCTTCGTTGACAGGTCGTCTGCGACTGAGTTGTCGGCTCCGGGTACATGGCACAAGTCCAAGACTTCAAAGTCCTTCTCCAGCCTCCGGACGTGCAGTAGGTATGTTGCTAATTGAGGGTCGTTGCAGCTGCACTCTCCTTTGGCTAGGGCTTACTGGTGCCGGCGGCGGCATCGCATACCCCGGGTGAGCAGGCGAGCCTGCGTACACCTGGTGCTGGGGTGGTGTTGCATACGCCTGTGCAGGAGGCGCGACGTACGCCTGGTGCGGTGGAGGCGCGACGTACATCTGGTGTGGTGGAGGCACAGCATGAGCCTGGGGCACGGGGCCCGACACGCTGTAATCTGCCTCGAGGTTGCGCCGACGCTCCCTCTGGTGCTCGATGGTGACTCGGCAGTCCTCTCCGGCCCTACGGCGCTGCAGCCCGGTTCTCAGATCTGTTGTTGAGATCCTGGTCGAGCGCGAGTCTGCCGTCCACTGGTCGACTGTCGGCGTTCGCGACAATGACACATGCATCAGCTGGGCATGTGTCTCCCTCGGCGGAGACGCGTTGAGTGCAGCGGTGACGAGGTGGTCGACGTCGTTGATCCACTACTGAGCTGCTCCCTGAGGGGCATCCTCAGCAGGAGGGTTGTGGAGTAGCGCGCGCTGCCGCGAGCGCACTCTCCGGGATTGCAGCCGGTGGCACCGTGATTGCTGTCACGGCCAGAGTACGCCGTGGGGTGGCATGTCGGCCTGCAGCCGGCGAAGTGACTGCAGGGCGACGTGAAGGTCCTGACCTTCCTGCCCTAGAGCGGTAGCCTGCCCTAGAGCGGGATGACGCCTGATCCTCCGCCACTGTCTGTCGCCGCGACTGCGCCCTGGATGATCCGGCGTTGGATTGGTCGTTCACCATTGCTGCTGGTGGAGATCTTGACGGGGAAAAAGCCCCCTTCCTGGCGCACCAAATGTCGAAGGTCGTAAACGACACTTCCCCCGGACCTGCTTAGAGAGCAGCCCGCGGAGGTTCTTTGGATTCACGAGGGCTAGTCCCAGGAGATCGAACACAACAGGATGATGAACACAGGGAATTTACGTGGTTCGGGCCGCCGGAGCATAATACCTACGTCTAGGGGAGTGTTTGTGTATTGCCTCGCTTGAGCGTGTATGAGCCTTGGTCTAATTTTTCGTCCCTTGCGAAGGTCGTCTGCCGAGTCCTTTTATAGTTCAATGACTCTGCAGTCACAAGGTGGGCCCCAGTACCCGACAGGTGGTCCTGGGGAGAGCCAAATCCTATACAAGATCTAGGAGTAATTGCTATCTACTTCCCTTTGTCAGGGATGTCAATGCGCCATCCCGCCGCATCGTGCGCCAGGGCTACACATAGTTGGTGATGATGGCCGTGCACGTCCCGCCCGTCTTGTCCTCGCGGCCCATTCACCCGTCTTGCGACGTGGGTCTGTACCAACTACTCGGACAAGACAGGACACTGGAGCCTTGACTTTCGCATGCGCAACTCGGCTTGCCTGGGGAAGGCGCGCGTACTTAATGCCTGTCTAAGCAGCGCACACGTTCCTTTACTGCGGCTTCCTACCGCACTGAGTTGGCCGTCCGCCACGTGGTTGCGCCGGAGCCTGCCTCAGCGGGAAGCAAGGCACTTGACAGAACAGGCTACATGGCGCATTCGGAGCCCACCCCTATGGAGGGGTGGAGGCTCAGCCCTGCAGGCCACGTGGTAGCTCCGGTGCCTTTCCCTGCGAGGACACGGGCTTGGCCCTGAGGTCCCGATTGGCCACGTGGCGGCTCCGGAGCCCGCCTCAGCGGGGAGGCGTGGGTCCAGTCCTGCCGGCCACGTGGCAGCTTGGGAGCCTCCCCGACGGAGAGGTAGGATCTGGTCCTTCCCCCCTCAACGTGGCAGCCTCGGATTCGGCCTCCTAGGTAGAGGCAGAACCCTTAGCGGTTTTCTCCTGTGCGCGGGGTACCCGGTCTGCAGGGTACCGACGGCCGCCTAGGCCACAAGATTTCGTTCTCGGAGGATCCTCACTCATCATTGGAGTGGCCTGGAGCAGCGAGTCCCATCACGGTGAGATGCATGGCCTATTTTATCTTCAATCATTACTCACCTTTCCAAATTATTGACTTGCTAAATTTTAGTGAAGAATTTGGCCACTCAAGTTTTGACCAACATTGGTAAGAAAAATGAACTAGCGCACCACATGTGTCCATTGAATTGTCAAACTTTGGCTTCAATCAAAATACACGCTCTATGCGCGATCAATTACCAAATTTTGGTAAGATAACCATTGACAACAAACCAAACAGACTCTTATTTCGGTGGGCACCCCGCACATGGGCCATTGCCCCTGCGTACCCCCGGGCCGCATGCGGCGCGCACCGGAAGAAGAACAGGTCGACACTTCGTGTTCCCGCTCAGCGGCAGTTGGCTGACGATCAGTCACGAACTGATAAGTAATATGTGGTTCTACTTGCTCTAAAAAGAAAGCTGCAGGCTTTCTCTGAAGTCTGAACCTTGCTGCGAGTTGTTAGTATACAATAACAGTTTATCACAGACCACATTGTGCGACGACGGAAGCGAATTGTCTGCGGACGGGTCGCAGCGCCGGGTGCGTGCGACCCCACCCCGATCGCAGCCACATAGGGAACTGCACAAATCGAAAAGATTGCTCGTAGAACCTAACGCGATGGACTTCTAAACGGAAGCGGCTCGGCTCCCGAATCCAGATCGTGCCTTCGTTGCGGTGGGGACTCGGGAGGCTGCCGCACTAACGTTTGAGACTTGCATAGAACACAACACAACTTCGGATTCTTCAGCGGCGGTGTCCTGGGCATTACCTTCTGCAAGAACAGGAAGTTCCAACTTCCGTTGAAGTTGAACCTCTAATCAGCCTTGAGCACTGTGCAACACGGTGACGGTTAAAAACAGAACAGATCAACTTCGGCATTGGCACCGAGCAGCAGCATGCGACCCTCGCGGCTGTAGCAGCGGAGCGCAGGCCAGAGACCGGTTTTCCCTAGTCGACTAGGAACCGAAGCGGCACGAGCTACCGAGCACGGTCACCGTCACCATCACGCGTGAGCGGGTGCCAGAGCCGAAGCCGCGAAAGGAGGCCTTCTCCGGCTGCGGCGAGATGACGAACTTGGCGCGGGCTCTACCATTCACAACCGCGGTCTCGTCGTCTTGACGGCGCATGCGGCGGCCTCCCAAAGCGGACCGAATGCGCGATTAGAACTCGGGAGCCGAGCTGAGCCGAGCCACTTTCGTCTAAAAACCCATCACACTGAATTGCTATCTTTTCGCTTTTTGTGCTGTCCCCACGTGGCTGCGATCTGGACGGGGTCGTCCCCACACTGCAACCCGTCTGCAGAGAATTCGCTTCCTGCGACGACAGCGCCTGTGCCACAACGGCGGACTGCGGTTGCACTTGCATGGGACTGAACTGAAGTGTATGTAAGGTAACACGCCATAAGATAGATGTGGATTCTGACTGGACCAGCATCTCTATAGCAGAGCTGTGGAAGTGCTACAACTTGGGGGAAATGGGGTTGGAGGAAAAACAAGACACCAGATCGACGATTCATTCAGCAGCAGCAGCAGCTGTTTAGGAGCAGGGCGAATCCAAAGAGGATCGATGCTACTAGTTAGTGACAGGAGATTAGCCGTAACGCTCGGGCGGCCGTGTGCAATTAACGTGACATGGGACAGGCTAGCGGCGGTGAGCCTGGGGAACTGTTGCATTCCTGCTATCCAACTGAGGCAGACGGGCATATGTTACCCACGGCGATGTGACAAGGAAAAAAACAGGAATTTCCAGCCTCCTCGAAAAATATTAGTAGCATTGAAGGCTTACACAACCTCGACACGCATGCATATGCTTGACGGCAGCTTTGTTCGAAGCTGTTGGATTGGATCTATTCCATCCATGCATGCACGGTTTCATCACAGTCATCGGAGAACTTGCCCAGATCAAAAAGTACGAGTACTGACAACTGCAATATATACTTCTTCTGTTCTCAAAAGATTATCGCTTGTTAGTTCAAAAATAAACTAACAAGCGACAACTTTTTTAGAACGAGAGTATAAATTAAACCAACAACACTTCTTGCATTCACCGTAGACATGAGCGCAGAATGGACACTCAGTTTATTAAAAAATATTTAGATCACATTCTCCAAAACATTGTTAATTAAATATACTTTCTCCGTTTCAAAAAGTTTGTCGCTTTGTAATTTATTTTTTAACTGCAAACCGATAACTTTTTAGACGGATGGAGTACTTAGTAAAAGCAATAGCAGCCTACGGAGCTCCTTCCGGTCACTTCATGTTTACGAGCACACGTCCTCATTTTATCCTGCATAGAATCAACGCGGTCACTTTGAAAATGGAAGTGCCAGAAAAAGTTCAAAATTTGAGCTTCGAAACAGTGACGAATTTCACGTACGACTTGCAGTCCATGTCGGGGCTGAGCTTGTACCCCAGCTGCACGCCGCACCTGTCGGGCAGCCCGGTGGCGCGGCCTACGTACGGCGGCGGAGCGGCCGCGGCCAGGCCCTTGAAGCAGAAGCAGCTGACGCGGTGGTAGGCCGCGGTTTCGGACACGAGCCGTTTGATCCCCGCGCAGCACGCTGGGGGCACCGTCCCGCCCGACTTCACGTACCCGAGGCACGGCGCCAGCATGCTGGAGCACGACATCCCGTCGGCGGCGCACGGTGGGCTCAGCTGAAGCACCAGCAACGCCACAAGGACGAGCAGCGCTGCTGGTCCGGGCGCGCGGCGCCTAGCCGTAGTAGCCATGCCCGAACTCTGTTTTGCAGATTAGATTAGCTGGCCGGCGCTTAAAACGAGTATGTTCTGGTCGACGACGTGGTTTGTGTGATTCAGTGTTTTTTGTTTGTTTTTTTGATCTATCTATCTCAATCTCAATCTATATCTATATCTATATCTATGCACCTATACCTATATCTATATTTATATAGATATGCGAGACAAACAAAAGGAGTCTTCATGTTTGCTCTCAATGTCTAGTATTCCTGCATTAATAGGAGAAAAAATTACTTACCGCTGCCATTATAAATAAATTTGTCAAAAAGAAGTTCTATACATTTTAAAAATTTCTTCATTGTAAATAGATTAAAATACCAAAATAACTTTACACATTAACCATGTTATCATTATGGAAATATTTTTAAATTACTCATAATTAATATTACAAAAACAAATCTAATTTACTGAAACTGTGGTCAATTATATGACCCTAACATTAGAAAACAATGAAAATAATAGTGATAGACGAAACAATGAGGATGCACAAAAAATTGAGTCATTCGAATATGATTAGACCGTTGATAATATTATTATATTTGATTCATCAATTCTAGCTGTGCAAATATGCGGATCATTATAGCCGTGGAAGGTGGCTTAGCCTAGTGGTTAAGTACTCTAAGTAGCACTACTCAACTCCTGAGCTTGATTCGATGAGAGCAAATTTCAGGCTAAACTTCACAATACTGATTGCAGATACTGTACAGAGGAAGTTATGAGTGTTGGATCCGAGATGCACTTACGAAGAATGTGAAGGGATGAATGTGCCGTAATATTGATATACGAAGTTCGGTCCACAGTCGTGTGCTTAGTCATCCATTTACTGTTGCCTTGTCCTAGACAATAAGCTGTGAGTGTCTGCATTTGTACTCTTTGTAATAAAATGACCATAACCTTCTTGGAGGGAAAGATCGAGACTTGCATGTACCCATCATCTAAAAAAAATATGAGGATCATTCAACTAGTTTTTATATGTATAGGTCTTCCCATGTCCTTCATACATACCTCTCACCATCTCTTCATTACACGCATGAAATTCGGACTTGAAATTTTTACATGAGTATTTGTGTCCGAGCGTGCGGCGGCTAGCCGTAGTAGCCATGCCCGATTTTTGTTTTTGAGGTGAGATCGTCGGCTGGTCGACACTTAAAATGAGGATGTTCTGGTCGACGACGTGATCTGTGTGATTCAGTGTTTTTTCTATTTTTCTTATCTATCTATCTATCTATCTCAATCTATATCTATATCTATATCTATATCTATATCGATACCTATATCTATATTTATATTTATATAGATATGCGTGACAACCAATAGGAGTCTTCACTCTCAAGGTCTAGTATTCCTGCATTAATAGGAGAAAAAAATTACTTATCGTTGTCATTATAAATAAATTTGTTAAAAAAATCCTATACATTTAAAAAATTTCTATCATTATAAATAAATTAAAATACAAAAATAACTTTGCACATTAACCATGTTGTCATTATGGGAATATTAGACTAAAATACACATCTGTATCTTTTTAAATTACTCGTAATTAATATTACAAAAACAAATCTGTCGAATGCTGGTTTCGACAATTCCTCTGGTACTACTGTTAGTAGCCCGCAGAGTTTCTTAGTTTGGTTAGAGCGTGCGGAGATTCAGAACAAGATAGTGATTTGACACAAGAATTTACGTGGTTCGGGCCGCCTGAGCGTAATACCCTACTCCACGGGTGTGTTGTTGTTGTATTGAGTGTATGAGCGTATATAGACTGCGAGCGAGAGCGTCTCCGTGTATCGCTCGGACAGTCCTTTTATAGTACAAGGGCTGGCCATTACATCGTTAGCTTGGCCCGACATGTGGCCCTGGCGGTTACTAATGCCTAATACCCAGTTTAATGTACTTAATTCCCCTTAATAGCGTGGTAACACGCCTTAATGGTGGCGTTACTAGTATTAAGGGTCCTCCGATCGCGTGTCATTAAGGATGCATTAATGACACATAATCAGGTCTTGAAGCCCTAAATGTCCCTTGAAGATCCGAGCTGTTGAAGGTCCACCAATCTGCCTGTTGAGGTTGAAGGTCCGGCGGTCGGACGCGTGGCAGCTTCAGAGCTTACCGTCTAGGACGAGTAGTTCCGGTGCTATTGTACATGTGTCAGTACCAGAGCTTCCCTCTGTCGGGGGTTAGGTCCGGGGGTGCCACACATGTATCCAGTCCGGAGCATTCCCATGTATGGATTGTAGCTCCGGTTTTATGATACACGTGACGGCACTGGGACTAACCATATGAGAGAGGCAGGTCCGGTTACGAGTAACACGTGGGGCCTTCGGAGGTCTTCAACTCAGATAGGTGGAGTTCCTTTGTACTCTTTGCAGTTTCCAGGGGTATCCGGTACGCAGGGTACCGATAGTGGCCCCCGGGCCCACCTTTGGGAGAGATCCTTTGGATTAAGTCATTCAACCAGAGGTGGGTCCATCTTTCGATTTCTGCGCTTTGCCTTCAAGGGTTTTTGGATGTACCGTTGAGGTGATAGTTCGCAGTTAAACCATCGCCGCGTGACATCTTCTGGACGTGGCATGTGAGATTTGCGCGTGCGGATCTCACGCAATTGAAGGTCGCCGGTTTCCAATACGAAAACCGTATCGGTTTCGTGCGCCCTGTCAGGCCGCCACCCTTGGGTTTCCCGCCACTCATTATGACAACTGTTCACCTGGGGTAAGGACCTTGACTTGATCGTCTGGGTGGCCCCGGGTGTAACATCCTGATTTTCAAACTTGGGCGAATTAAAATTTGAATAGGAAGTTATAATATAATAATAGAAAGAAATTGTTTTTATAAGCAAAAATATAAAATATATGCATCTCATATTGCATTTTGCATTTTTCATTCATCCTCATGTATTGAAAATTTACTATCAAAATAAATAAGCTAAAAGAAATTTATTTACCAGAGTAAGTACATTAAAAGAAATTAAATTGGCATAATGAATATGGAATGAAAGAAATAAAGAAATGGAAATTTATTATGAAAGAAAGAAACAATAAGTTGCTAAGAATAATTTAATAAATAACAAACATAAAGATAAGAAAAAGAAAATAATAGTATAAAACATGTATTAGGGAATAAATGTAATATAAGTATAAAAATAATAATAATAATATATAAAAAAATATAAATAATAAAATATATAATAATAATAATAATGAAAAAAAGAACGCATATATAAAAAAAGAAAAGAAAAAAAAGCAAGCAACCGCTGGCCACGCGGCCGAGCCGACCCAGCCAGGGCGCGCCCCAGCTCTCGCGCGCGAGCGCCCTGCCCGCTCGGTGCCGCCAGCCCCGCACCACACGCCTTGCCCGACCGCGCCAGCGCGCCCGACCAGCCCCGCGCCGCGGTCAACGCATGCCTGCGTGCTGCGTTGGGCCCGAGGCCGAGTCGGCCGCGTCCAGGCGCCCAGCGCCGGCCCTAGGGATGCCTTCCCGCCTATAAAAGCACTGTAAGCTCCGACGTTTTTATATCTACAGAAGAGATTTCCAACGTACAGAAACCCTAGCCGCCAGAAGAAAAAAAAAAGAGGAAGAAAAAAAGGGAGGGTGCCGTCGTCCGCCGGAGATCATCGTCGCCATTCTTCGTGGGAGATCGCTACGTCGTTGCTGTCGTCGTGCCGCCGGAGGAGCGCATCACCGTCTTCTTCGTCTACGTCAGGCCGCCGTCATCTTCATCGACAAAACTCTAGATCCCGGAGACACACGTCGCGTCGCCGTTCCATGACCGTCCGGACTAGATGCGCACACGGTAGGTATTACGGTCCGGGTCTAGACAACTATTTTGGTTCTAATACTTGAATTAAATCACGTGTAGAACGTGTTTTATTTGAGCGGCCTTTAATCATCGTCAAATCATTAAATCACTTCGAACTCACAAGTTAGAATAAATCATGCAACATCTAATAGGTTATTCTAGATTTACTAAATATTATATTTTCAGTATTATTTAATATGTTTTTCAGAATTAATAAATAAGATTAAAGCCTAGTTAATTCATAAAGTAGCAAAATAAATCCAGAAAAATTCCTAAAAATTAGAATAAATTTTAGTAAGTTATTAATAATATTTTCAGCATATTTAATGTTCTGAAATAATTATTTTGCCTATGAATTAATTGTAATTAATTCAAAACTTGATCAATTAAATAGGAAATCATTATCAAAAAATATTAAAAAGCCACGTAAATTTATATAACATTAATACAAGCATATTTTCTCCATGTATCTATATTTTGCATATTGATTAGTGGTTGCAATGTATTTATTATGTATGTTAGCTTGTGTATGTGGTTGATTGTGAGTAGAAGATTTGCTCAAGAGGTTATGATTGAGAAGCGATTATGCGAGGATCTTCATGCGCGAGACTTTGATTGCTTGAGCCATTGAATTGCGGAGTATAAGGCAAGTGTCCTTGACCATATTAAACCTATGTTTTTAAATATTTTGTTTGCAAAAATTGTATGCTTGTGTCAACTTGATGGGAAACCTATTCGTAGGAGTTTACTAGTATTGTTTGCCACCCCTTGTCGCTCGGGTTATGGTGTAGAGAGTCGGGAATGGTATTTTACACTTTTGCTCCGCTTACTAAATTGGGATTGACAATAACCAAATGGCTTAAGTATGAACTACTGAACACTTGAATTATGTAGATTAATGATGATGGAATAATGGTGGATCATTTTGGGTAACATGGAACTTGGGTGATCTAAGCAAGCATGGTTTTGTGGATGGGTTGGATAATATGGTGGTTTGCTTGCCTTAGATCTAAGGAACGGTTCATGCGAGAATATGCCAGGGCAACAGTGCCACCACAAGGCCAAGTATGGGTGTGGCGTAGTTGAATAATTAGAAGGCTGCTAGTATTGTATGGACCATTGGATGGCGCGGGGAATGGGAGTCGAGGAGGGATACCCTGGGATCCACATGGCACACGAGGGGGCCCGTGGGTGGGAGAATGAAGATTCAAGCCTGCCGGTGAAACTTTAGTGGGCCCGTACATACTAGTAGTCCCTTTTAAAAGGCTATTTTGTGATCTCTTGGCCGCACACCTATGGAAGTGTGATAAGGCATAATAGATGTTCTTAGTCACCGAAAGGTGATGAAATCACGAACATGTGGATAAAGTGGTACAACCCCTGCAGAGTGTTTAAAACTATCATGATAGCCGTGCTCCCGGTCACGAGCACCTGGATGACCTACATGATTAGAATTGGACTTAGGTTTTGGGATGGTTCGGTATGAGACTGGTCATGTCATACGGATATGGTTGGTTATAAGAAGTTATGAAATGGCATATGATTATGATATTAATTGTTGGCTGGTTATTAATGAATTATGATATTAAATGAGGATGTTGAATATGTGATATGGCATTTATTTGGGTTATGATGGGTTTACTTCACATACATAATACATATTGCTTTTCAAATGTTTTAATGTACTTTTCAGCATTTAGCCATTATTACATTCGTCATTTGAATCAGCTACATGTCATACTTTCCACACTTGCTGAGTACGATATATACTCACCCTTGCAATCCCCCCCAACAGCTGCTAGAGATATTTTGGAGATCAACATGGAGCACTAGGTTGCGTACCGCCGTCGACTGCCTGTGAAGTTGGAGTCGCCTACGCTAGTTTATTACCGCTGCAATAGAATCAAGGTATATTTATATTTGACACGGTTAAATTCTGATTTCCGTTTGTGATGCATTTGTGTATGTGTGATGAACATCCTGGGCACACATACACTGCACTTGGTTCGTTTTTCAGAACCGGGTGTCACAAATTGGTATCAGAGCCATGTTGACCGTAGGACACAAGCCAAGGTAGAATGGACCCTATAAAACACATAGACACTATTTTCTAAAAACTATTTTTCTAATTGCCAACACTGCTGCATTTATTTTCGCAAATTCAGTAACTTAAAAACATTACTTGCTGCTGCGTTTTTCCTTCTAATTCAGCCACGTTTTAAACATGTTGCTGTTGCGTTTTGCAAACTTCCTCTACTAAAGTTTTTTGTGAAAATATACTTGTTGTTGCTGCATTATTTTGATTATTTGCCTTGATTGCTGCTGCAATTCCCCCCCCCCCCCTCCCCTATTGCTGTCATGCACTCTCTTTCTTTTCTCTTAGTTGCTGCTGCGATCTTTGGACTATTTCACCTTTCATCTGTAATGATTTTTTATTAAGAACATAGGATTTGTTTTTTGAAAATTGTCTTTTGAATATTTCCGCTCTCTTACTTATTTCGACTTCTTTATTTCCCCCTTCCATATTCAACACTTCTTTTGCGAAAATTTTTAGATAACCACCCTAGCACTTCTAAGAATCCAGAAGTAGAAACATTTGGAGATGAACCGAGAGAGTACACACCTCAATAAGAAGACGTTAAAGACACACTTCATGAGGAGGAGCTTCTTATGGACATGTTTCTAGCCGCCCATGTCGATTAGGACGTCCTACCGCCTCGCAGCCACGATAATGTTTTATCTCTTAATTAGGATTTAGAATCACCTTTCTATAAATGTGTAATAAATGTTTAGTTCGTTAGTGCACATGTTTAGGTGTGGTGTGATGACTGTATAATTGCTTGCTTGTATGTTTGTGTGTTTGGATGTGCATTGTGAAACACTTATATATATCCACGTCCTCATCTAATAATGCATTAGTTTATGATCATATACCTTGATGCATGCATATAGGTTGGGATTCCTTCTATCTCTCTTTCCTCGTTCAACCTCTACTTCAATGGAAGATGGACAACTAGAAGATTCACCATTTTAGATGAAACTACACAGAGTATGAAGACAATACCAAGATAAAGTTTTCCCTATCTATTTTCTAATCTCTCTAAATCTCGAGGGCGAGATTTCTGTTAAGGGGGTAGATTGTAACGTCCTCAATTTTCAAAATTCGGTTAATTCAAATCTAAATAAGAACTCCAATTTTATTTCAAAATCTCTTCTCTGATCCATCCGAATCTCGAGGGAGAGATTCATGTTAAGGGGGGTAGAATTGTAACATCCTGATTTTCAAACTTGGGCGAATTTAAATTTGAATAGGAAGTTATAATTTAATAATAGAAAGAAATTGTTTTTATAAGCAAAAATATAAAATATATGCATCTCATATTGCATTTTGCATTTTTCATTCATCCTCATGTATTGAAAATTTACTGCCAAAATAAATAAGCTAAAAGAAATTTATTTACGAGAGTAAGTACATTAAAAGAAATTAAATTGGCATAATGAATATGGAATGAAAGAAATAAATAAAAGAAAATTTATTATGAAAGAAAGAAACAATAAGTTGCTAAGAATAATTTAATAAATAACAAAAAAAGAGAAGAAAAAGAAAATAATAGTATAAAACATGTATTAGGGAATAAATGTAATATAAGTATAAAAAATAATATATATATAAATATAAATAATAAAATATAATAATAATAATAATAAAGAACAAAAGAAAGTATATATAAAAAAAGAGAAAAGAAAAAAAAAGCAAGCAACCGCTGGCCAGGCGGTCGAGCTGGCCCAGCCAGGGCGCGCCCCAGCTCCCGCGCGCGAGCGCCCTGCCCGCTCGGTGTCGCCAGCCCCGCACCGCACGCCCTGCCCGACCGCGCCAGCGCGCCCGGCCAACCCCGCGCCACGGTCAACGCATGCCTGCGTGCTGCGTTGGGCCCGAGTCCGAGTCAGCCGCGTCCAGGCACCCAGCGCCGGCCCTAGGGATGCCTTCCTACCTATAAAAGCATCGTAAGCTCCGACGTTTTTACATCTACGGAAGAGATTTCCAGGGTACAGAAACCCTAGCCGCCAGAAGAAAAAAAAGAAAGAGGGAGAAAAGGGAGGGTGCCGTCGTCCGCCGGAGATCATCGTCGCAGTTCTTCGTGGGAGATCGCTACGTCGTTGCTATCGTCGTGCCGCCGGAGGAGCGCATCGCCGTCTTCTTCGTCTACGTCAGGCCGTCGTCATCTTCATCGACGAAACTCTAGATCCAGGAGACACACGTCGCGTCGCCGTCCATGACCGTCCGGACTAGATGCACACACGGTAGGTATTACGGTCCGGATCTAAACAACTATTTTGGTTCTAATACTTGAATTAAATCATGTGTAGAACGTGTTTTATTTGAGCGGCCTTTAATCATCATCAAATCATTAAATCACTTCGAACTCACAAGTTAGATTAAATCATGCAACATCTAATAGGTTATTCTAGATTTACTAAATATTATATTTTTAGTGTTATTTAATCCGTTTTTCAGAATTAATAAATAAGATTAAAGCCTAGTTAATTGATAAAGTAGCAAAATAAATCCAGAAAAATTCCTAAAAATTTAGAATAAATTCTAGTAAGTTATTAATAATATTTTCAGCATATTTAATGTTCTGAAATAATTATTTGGCCTCTGAATTAATTGTAATTAATTCAAAACTTAATCAATTAAATAGGAAATCATTATCGAAAATTATTAAAAAGCCACAGAAATTTATATAACATTAATACACGCATATTTTCTCCATGTATCCATATTTTGCATATTGATTAGTGGTTGCAATGTATTTATTATGTATGTTTGCTTGTGTATGTGGTTGATTGTGAGTAGACGATTTGCTCAAGAGGTTATGATTGAGAAGCGATTATCCGAGGATCTTCATGCGCGAGACTTTGATTGCTTGAGCCATCGAATTGCGGAGTATAAGGCAAGTGTCCTTGACCATATTGAACCTATGTTTTTAAATGTTTTGTTTGCAAAAATTGCATGCTTGTGTCAACTTGATGGGAAACCTATTCGTAGGAGTTTACTAGTATTGTTTGCCACCCCTTGTCGCTCGGGTTATGGTGTAGAGAGTCGGGAATGGTATTTTACACTTTTGCTCCGCTTACTAAATTGGGATTGACAATAACCAAATGGCTTAATTATGAACTATTGAACACTTGAATTATGTGGATTAATGATGATGGAATAATGGTGGATCACTTTGGGTAACATGGAACTTGGGTGATCTAAGCAAGCATGGTTTTATGGATGGGTTGGATGATATGGTGGTTTGCTTGCCTTAGATCTAAGGACCGGTTCATGCGAGAATATGCCAGGACAACAGTGCCACCACAAGGCCAAGTATGGGTGTGGTGTAGCTGAATAATTAGGAGCACTGCTAGTATTGTATGGACCATTGGATGACGCGGGGAATGAGAGTCGAGGAGGGATACCCTGGGATCAGCATGGCACACGAGGGGGGCCTGTGGGTGGGAGAACGGAGATTCAAGCCTGCCGGTGAAACCTTAGTGGGCCCGTACATACTAGTAGTACCTTTTGAAAGTCTATTTTGTGATCTCTTGGCCGCACACCTATGGAAGTGTGATAAGGCATAATAGAGGTTCTTAGTCAACGAAAGGTGATGAAATCACGAACATGTGGGTAAAGTGGTACTACCTCTGCAGAGTGTTTAAAACTATCATGATAGCCGTGCTCTCGGTCACGAGCACCTGGATGACCTACATGATTAGAATTGGACTTAGGTTTTGGGATGGTTCGGTATGGGACTGGTCATGTCATATGGATATGGTTGGTTATAAGAAGTTATGAAATGGCATATGATTATGATATTAATTGTTGGCTGGTTATTAATGAATTATGATATTAAATGAGGATGTTGAATATGTGATATGGTATTTATTTGGGTTATGATAGGTTTACTTCACATACATAATACATATTGCTTTTCAAATGTTTTAATGTACTTTTCAGCACTTAGCCATTATTACATTCGTCATTTGAATCAGCTACATGTCATACTTTCCACACTTGCTGAGTACGACATGTACTCACCCTTGTAATCCCCCCCCCCCCCAACAGCTGCTAGAGATATTTTGGAGATCAACATGGAGCACTAGGTTGCGTACCGCCGTCGACTGCCTGTGGAGTTGGAGTCGCCTACGCTAGTTTATTTCCGCTGCAACAGAATCAAGGTATATTTATATTTGACATGGTTAAATTCTGATTTCCGTTTGTGATGCATTTGTGTATGTGTGATGAACATCCTGGACACACATACACTGCACTTGGTTCGTTTTTCAGAACCAGGTGTCACACCGGGCCCCTTTGTAATTGGCAGGGTGTAATTGAAATGTATCCTTGTCCTTTTTGCGGTTTCCATTCAAGCATTGCGGGGGCTTACTTAAGAAGGAAAGCGTGCACCATATGAGGATTCTTTATGCCTTCATTTGAACTTGCGCTTGAATCCTCCAAACTTTCGCCTGCTTTTCATCTCTCGCCCCGCTGTGCTACGATGAAGCTGGGACTCCCCAAGAGCCGCATTGGTAGCAAGAAGGAGTTGTCTAGGGTCCGGACCTACATGGGTTGGTCCAGTGACTCCTTCAACAACGACATTCGCTGCGGCAAGGTTTCCTTCGAGAAGGAGCGAGCCAGAGATATGGTGTACTTCCTTTGGTACGCCATGGCGGGTTTGATCCCGCCTTTCTCCACTTTCTTTCTGATGCTGCTTGATTTCTATGGTCTGTAGCTCCACCATCTTGGCCCCCACTCAATATTGCTGGTGGCGACTTTCGTCCACTTTTGCGAGATGTGGGTGGGAGTGCCCCCTTGTGTGGAGTTGTTCCGGACTTTCTTCACTGTCCACCCCACCGGGAAGAGTGATGAGTTCATCGGCTTCTACTACTTCGTGAAGCGGAAAAACTCCCCCCTCAAGTACTTGAGGTCCTTTCCTTCCGGCAAGTGGGACGACTGGAAGAAAGAGTGGGTGGTCATCATCGTCGAGGGACACGAGAGGCTGGAACTGCCTGAAGGCCTCCCCCGCGTCGGCACCGACATTTGGAGTGACGTGCCAAAGCTGTCGAGGGAGTACAGGCCCATTCTGGACAGAATCCAGGAGTGCATCAACGGTGGGGTGACCCCTCAGATGGTCTTCGACAACTTCTTGACGAACAGATGGCCCCACTAAGGGCCAGGGAGCGACCTGCATGAGCCTTCAACAGTGAGATGTATCACAATCGCATTTAGGTTGGTTTGAACACCAACTTAGGCGAGGAAGCTCTGAAGATCCATCTCAAGAAACTTCAGCATGGGAACATCAGCTTGACGACGTGTCTCCACCGGCGGCCTTTCTGCCTCTAAATATGATACTAGAGGTGAGCAGAGAGCTCCGGAGGAGGATGCCGCTGTTGGATGACTTGGGCCTAGTGGAAAGGCGACTGACCTCTGGGGTAGCAATATCCAAAGCTTTCGAAAGGGCGTCCCTTCTTGCTTCGAGCCGACGGGTTGAAGACTCCGGCAAGGGCAAGGACCTCGCTGAACCTTCCAACCGGAAGAGGAAGCTGAGACGTGCTGACGGAAGCTCCGTGAGGCTAGCTCCGTCTGCCTCAGTACCTTCTCCTCGGCGTAGGAGGTCTTCGACGGCGACATCAACTCTAGCATCGGCGTCTCCCCAAAACGCCAGCTCCGACCAGGTGACTCCAGCACCAGGGCCAACTATGGGCTCTAGGTCCGAGGGTCCTTCTCATTTGAGGGGGGCACCAACCGAGACATCGCTGACAGTGGCAGCAAGCTCCGAAGAGCCTTCCAGAGTTACTACACTAGTTGCAACTGGGTCGGGCTCTGAGCGTCCGACGAAGAGGTTCCGCGCTAGCTGAAGCCGAAGCCTTCCAAGTTAAATTTGCTTTTTTACCTCAGTTTGTTATTTTTGTTGTAACCATATTTTGAGTTTCTTTATACTTCATCCACAGGGCATCCAAAAAAGCGGCTGAAGCTTCGGTTCCTGTGACAGCGGTTGACGCTGTGCAGGCGGATGCTCCGGCTCCAATTCCAGCGCCGCCCGAGGTGGTGGTTGATGTTGCGGCATCTCGGGCGCCAACTGTCGTGGTTCTGGACCTCGAATCATCTCCCGAAGCTCCTGTGGTAGCCCCAAACCACGGGAATGAAGATGTACCAGTGGCACTAGCTCCGGAGGCTGAAACTCCGGTTTTGGATGCTGCGATGATGGACGCTCCAGCCTCAGAGTCGGAGGTAGCTGAAGTTCCAGCCTTCGAGCCGGATGTTACTGAAGCCCCGGCGGCGGAGCCGGCGGTTCATGAAGTTCCCGTGCCTGAGCCGATTGACGTGGAGGTGCTAGCACCCGAACCGGTGGAGGTCGAAGCGCTGATGCCTGAACCGGCAATGGAGGAAGCACCAGCGTCGGGGCCGGAGATGGCCTCAGCTTCGGCTGGGTCTTCACTGCCTGCCCCGGAGGTGGTAGTTCCGGAGGTACCCGCTCCTGAGCCAGGGTGCCAAGATGGAGCGACCAGTCCTCTGCTTGAGGGACCAATTGATGATGACCTGGCGGCGGGACCTTCAGAGCTGACTCCGGAGGTAGAAACTCCCATTGTAGGACCTACCTCGGCGACAACCGAGGCACTCCTGGAGGGCGACCCTAGTGCCGCGGAAGCTCAGGGGACCACTCTTGTAGAGTGGGACCCAATTTTTATTTTGGAGAATCCGCTGGAGTCAGCGGAGAGGACCCCGGCAGGTCCGGAGCCAATCCCCCTATCGCTATGCATTGACAATGCTTGCTCTAGCCTTCGTCAGGTCCATCTTGCATTTTATCACGATAGCAAGGCCCTCGAGAAGGAGCGCCAAACTCTTAGGAGGTGGCGCAACCGACTCCAATTTGAGACCAAGCTGGCGCAAACAAGGCTGGCCGACGACAAGGAGTCAATCAAGAGGGAGAAGGCCTAGATGGAGTACTGGGGCCAGCTGCTAGATGAGAGGTAAAGCATGGTGCGATCAGTCCCAGGCTATATACGAACAAGCCCTGGCTGCTAATGAGGCGGCGAATGGTCGCTAGGAGAACCTCAATACCATCCACGAAGGCCTCGTCAAGCATCAGGAGGGTATTGACGAGCGAGAGAAAAAGCTCGAAGAGGAAGAGCAAAAACTTCTGGAGTTGAGGGATGACCTCGTGAAGAGGGAGGAGGAGCTCACCTAAAGGCTGGCTCTGAGTGACAAGATCCTTGCAGAGCGCACCAAGAAGCTGGAGGAGCACTGCAAGAGCAAAGAGGAGAAGGCATGGTAGCTGGGACAGGACCTTACTAAAAGGGAGGTCGAAGTCACTGCCAGGGAGAAGAAGGTGCGAGGCTGAGAGAAAGACCTGGTTGATCGCCGGAACCGGATCCACGTCCGGGAGAAGGAGCTTGGCGACCTTGAAAAGCAAGTTGCTGAGAGTATTCAGCAGCACGCCAAGGAGGTCGAGCGCCTTGCCCGAGAGGGTTCGGAGCTTGCGGCGGCCCGGAGGTCTTTGGAGGAGATTCGGGGCTCAAGGGCTGCGGACTCCCAACAAGTGTGGGACTTCTTGGGCAAATCCAACATCGCATTGACGCCGCTGGGCTTTAGTCCCGTGCGTCTAGACAATTCAGAGCTGGAGCTAGACCATGCGTTGGAGGCGATGAGCTCGGTTGGCAACAAACTCGACGCGATGGCAATGTCATCGTGGATCAGTTGGAAACTGAAGGAAAATCCCTGGCGAAGAGCGTCGCAGAATACATGCTGACATGCTACACAAGTCGGGATCCTCACTTCCCACTAAACCCAATACTTGAAGATCCCATCGACGGAGAGGGAGACGCCGCCAAGACCAGCGTGTCGGAGGTTGCCCAGAAGGTCGCCTCATTCTTCCATAGAACTTAGGACTTTCTCCTTTTAGCTCCCACTTGTATCTTCTCTTCTTTTCTCCAATTTTGTAATCTCTTGTCTTCATATGAGTGAAATCCAATAAATTTATGAATTTCATTTTTTGTCTTCAACCTTTGTCTTACTCGGCCCCCTGGTAGATGTACACAACTTGATTGTGAACATGTACCAAAAGGATGTAACATTTTGTTGAAGACTTGAGTGCTTCAAACTTGTAGAGTATAGGTCCGAAGTTTTGTTGCGTCGATAGCAGGGGCCCCCTGGGTTGTTGGAGCTTAGTAGCTCTGGCAGTGACCACTTTCAACACGTAGAGCGTCGTCAGCAGACCCCATTGGGGTGTCCTTCTACCATCTTTTCTTCAATTTCTTTTATTTCTTCACTTTGACGACTGCCCCCCTAGATTTGTTGGAACTTGATAGCTCCGGTGATGCCCACTATCATTGTATAAAACATCGACGGTGGGCCCCCTTGGGGGATGTCAAAGCTTTGATAGTTCCGGCACCATTCACCATCATCATGAGATTTTTATTTTTCCTGCACACTGAAGTCAAGAAAAATAGTAAAATTCATTTCTTGTCTATAACTCATTTGCGACTTACTATTCCCATATGAAGTTTTAGGTCGACAACAATTCTATATAGAATCAAGCGCATTTGCTTATTTTCTCCAGGTCCAATCATTTTCTGGACTCACCTTACTTAGGCCTGCCGAGGTGTAGGTAGAGTGGCGTACTTAGGGTGCAGGACCAGGCTAAGCCGATAGCACACTCCGGACCTAGATTGGCTTGGCGTTCAGGCGAGTAGGCCATTCAACAATGTTAAGACCCGAAAGAATTAACAATGCAACTTGAATTATATATGAATTGTTCGAGCTAAAGTTTCTTAAGAATTGCACAACTTTGTTATAGACAAGAAATAGAAAAATAAAAAAGAATGAGCCTGTACAAAATAAATGCACGTGGAGTCTGTTTTCACATATTGATGTCTTTCATTATAGGTCCGGGATACAGGGGAGACAAGTACACTTTTAGGGTATGGAACCAAGCTAAGTGTGTTACATTTCTTGTTCTACCCAAGGTATCTAGCTACACTTTTGGTCTAAGACTGTGTCAAGTGTTGCTTGAACTTTGCGGACCTTCCGGGAAAGGTCTGGCTGTCCTCCCGGAGGAGCTACCCGTCTCTGTACAATGATGCTATAACATACATCATATGTAATTACAGACTCACCTCCATGATATTAAGCGTAAAACTTACGGAGGTGCTCAATGTTCCAAGGATTAGGGAGCAGTGTCCCATCCTCGGTTGCCAAGCGAACGCATCCGGGACGGGATACTTTGATCACTCGAAAGGGTCCTTCCCAGCTGGGGGAAAGTTTGTTTAACCCTTCTCGATTTTGTATCTTCCGTAGCACCATATCGCTTTCCTCGAGCTGTCGGCTATGCACATTCCTTTGGTGATAACGCCGGAGCGCTTGGCGGCATCGTGCATTTCGAACAGCTGCTTGACACCTTCCCTCTTCAACGAGGTCAAGGTCTTCACGCTGGAACTGGTCCTGTGTGGCTGCATCGAAGGTTGGGGCCGGGAGCGACCCCAAGGTGATTTCCGGAGGAAGGACCGCTTCAGCTACGTACACCAGGAAGAAGGGTGTCTCTCCGCTTGACCGGTTTGGAGTTGTCCTGTTTGCCCACAAGGTGGGCAGAAGCTCCTCAATCTAGTTGGCTCCATGTTTTTTCAAGCACTCATATGTGCGCGTCTTGAGTCCTTTTAGAATTTCTGCATTTGCTCTCTCAGCTTGGCCATTGCTTGTCGAGTGAGCCACGGAAGTGTAGCTGACTTGAATGCCGAGGTCTTCGCAATATCCTTGGAATGCAGAACTTGTGAACTGGGTCTCGTTGTTAGTTATGATCTTGTTTGGGACTCTAAATCTGCATACTATGGACTGCAAGAACTTGACAGCTGATTGCTTGTTTATTGTCACAACTGGAGTTGCTTCCGGCCACTTAGTGAACTTGTCGATGGCGACATATAGGTACTTGTAACCTCCAACGACTTTTGAGAAAGGTCCCAAAATATCCATACCCCACACAGCGAATGGCCATGTCGGAGGTATCATTTGTAGTGGTTGAGCTGGTGTGTGAATTTCCTTCGCATGGAACTGGCATGTTTCACATTTCTTTACTAGCTCGGTTGCATCCTGGAGTGCTGTAGGCCAGTAAAAACCATGCTGGAAGGCTTTACCGACCAACGTGCAGGAAGACGCGTGGTTCCCACACTCGCCTCCATGGATTTCCATGAGGAGCTCGCGGCCTTCTTCCCTTGTAATGCACCGCATTAGGACGCTGTTGGCACCACGCCGGTAGAGATCCCCTTCCACTAGTGTGTATCTTTTAGCCAATCTGACTATCCAGTTAGCAGATACATTGTCTTCAGGAAGTATGTTGTCTTTCAAGTAGATCCGGATCTCCGAGATCCATGCATTGGAGCTAACTTGAGCTTCTGAGTCTTGCGTGCTGGGTTGCTCGGAGCTTCCTGCAGCACCTACGACCCTTGATGGACGCCATCGTAACAGGGCCACCGGGACCGCCAGCTTCGAGGTGCTGGTCTCGCCCCCTTCGCTCAGTTCGGTAGGCTGAGCTGTTGGTCTTGACAATCTCCGGACGAAGGTTCCGTCGGGAGCCGGAGCTCCGGTTGAAGCTTTCATTGAGAGTTTGTCAGCTTCAGTGTTGTTGAGACGCTCGACATGGCAAAGATCTAGGACTTCAAAATCCTTCTGAAGCTTATGGACTTCAAGAAGATATGTAGCTAGTTGAGGGTTGTTGCAGCAACATTCACCTTTAACTTGTTTTATAATGAGTTGTGAATTACCCTTTACCAACAGCTGCTTGACACCATATGATGGTGCCACCTTGAGCCCATAGATTAGTGCTTCATACTCCACCATGTTGTTGGTTGCCTTGAAGTCAAGGTGAACCATGTATTGACCTTCTCCCCGGTAGGTGAAAGGAGATGGATTCCAGCTCTAGCTCCCTACTTCTGCACAGAACCGTCGAAGTAGAGAGTCCAGTGAGGCTCAGTGAAGACCAGAGCCTAAGGTTTCGATTTTTGCTCACTGGGGCCCCCAGGATTTGGTGGGGAGGGGGTCCATTCCGCCACAAAGTCTGCCAATGCTTGACTCTTGATCGTTTGTTTTGGGATGAATTCAAGATCGAACTCAGCCAATTCTGCTGCCCACTTTGCAATGTTCCCAGTAAAGTTGGGGTTATGCAAGATTGCACGCAGTGGCTAAGAGGTTACCACTAAAATCTTGCGAGCTTGGAAGTAGTGACTAAGCTTGCTAGAGGCGATAAGAACTGCGTAGAGCAACTTATGGACCTCTAGGTACCGAGTCTTTGCATCGTGAAGTACTTCACTTATGAAGTACACTGGGCGCTGAACTGTCCGGAACCTCCCGGAGCTTCCTCCTCATCAACCCAGACCCTTCGAGAGGGGTGCGGACCTTTTTCAGGGACCTCCCAGTTCTTGCTAGAGGAACCCGGAGCTTCTTCTGAAGTGACCCGGACCCTCCCAGAAGGATCCGAATCTTCTTGTTCAGCAACAGTAACTCCTTCATTTGAAGGATGTTGATCCTCTAACTTCTCGCCTTGAGGATCCGAGTATAGGGGCTGGGACCCAAACTCGCCTTCAAGTAGCTCCGAACCTTCCCGAAGGGGTCTGGATTCCTGAACTGGGGATGGTTCTGGTCTTTCCGCAACCAGGACCATGCTGACAACTTCGTCAGTTGCTGAAATGTAAAGCAGAAGTGGCTCACCGGGATTCGGAGCTACCAAAGTTGGTAGAGTGGTGAGGAGCCGCTTCAACTCTTGGAATGCCTTTTCTGCTTCTTCAGACCATTGGAATGGTCTAGACTTCCTCAATAGTTTGAAGAAGGGTAGTGCACGTTCCGCCAATCTTGAGATGAACCGGCTGAGGGCAGCTAGACACCCAGTAAGCTTCTGGACATCCTTGACGCGAGCTGGTGGCCGCATGTCTTCAATAGCTTTAATCTTTGCTGGATTCGCCTCTATTCCTCGGTGGTTCACCAAGAATCCAAGAAGCTTTCCGGAGCTTACCCCAAAGACACACATGTCTGGGTTCAGCTTTGTGCGTGTGATTCGCAACTTGTCGAAGACAGCTTGCAAGGTGTCAAGAAATGACTCCTTGTTCTTGATCTTGACAACGATGTCATCGACGTACACTTTCCTTGAATTTCTAATGAGCTCTCCAAAAGTTTTGTACATAGCTCGCACAAATGTTGAAGCAACATTTTTGAGACCGAATGGCGTGGCAGTGTAACAATATAATCCATCTACTGTGATGAAGGCAATATGCTCTTCATCTTCCCTAGACATTCTGATTTGATGATACCCAGAATATGCGTCTAGGAAACACAATAATTCACACCCGGAGGTGGAATCCATTATATGATCTATTCTAGGTAGTGGAAATGGATCCTTTGGGCATGCCTTATTCAGTGTTGTGTAGTCGATACACATCCGAAGCTTCCCGCTGGACTTGGGTACAACGACTGGGTTTGCCAGCCATTTTGGGTGGAAGACTTCCCGGATGAACCCAGCTTCGAGCAACTTCTTCACTTCTTGACGTATGATGTTCTGTCACTCTACTGATTGCTTCTGAGGCTTCTGATGTACAGGCCGAGCGTCAGGATAAATCTTCAGATTGTGCTCAGTCACCTCCCTAGGGATCCTAGGCATTTGCGATGATTGCCAGGCAAACACATCGACATTAGCGCAGAGGAAAGTGATGAGCTCGAGTTCCTATTTGTCGTTTAGACCTCTCGATATACGGGTGGTCTGAGCAGCGTCAGAACCAATTTGGACAACTTTGACGGAAATGTCGGTGTCGCCGCTTGGTTGCACACGGGGTGCGGAAGTTGAGACTCGATGACGAATGCTCGGGGGCTTCAGAGCTTGCTCCTTTCCAGATTCTTCCTCCTACGCTGTAGCAAGCGCATGCAGTTCTTCCAGAGCTGTAACTCTGTCGGTGCGATCTCCGCGGATCCGGAGAACGCCTGAGTGTGTTGGCATCTTCAACACCATGTAACCATAATGAGCAGCAGCCATGAATTTGTATAAAGCTATCCTTCCCAAGATGGCGTTGAATGGCAAGTTGATTTGTGCCACGTCGAAGACCAACTTCTCAGTCCTGTATTTCTCCCGAGTTCCGAAGGTCACTAGGAGAGTAATGGCACAAAGCGGGGTTATGGCCCCCGGACCTACTCCTGAGAAAGGTCGGGTGGGGCGAAGATCCAAAGGTTGGAGCTGAAGCTTGACGAAGGCTTCAAAGCTTATGAGGTTCAGCCCCAAACCTCCGTCCACCATTTCGTGGTGGAGTTGGATGTTATTGATGGTTGGAGATACCATCAATGGAAGTTGGCTAGCTCCGATCATGTTCCGAGGGCAGTCCGAAGCATCGAAGGTGATGGAAGTATCCATCCACTTCCGATGAGGCTCCGCCCTGGCAGTGGGAGCTACAGAGGCCATGTCCCGCCACATTGTCTTGGGGACACGGTGGGAAGTGATGTCCCATGAACCACCAAAGATGGTGTTCATGGTCTTCCAACGCTCGTTGTCGGATATGTCGGAGTCGTCGTCAATGGAGGTGTAAACAACCTTCAAAACCTTTTTGGGGTCCTAAAAGCCTAACTAATCTTCAGCCGGAGTTTCGTTGACTTTTTGTTTTCCTTCCCTTTGACAGAAAGCAGCTTATTCTCGGTGCTTGTTGTAGCGCTCGACAAGGTTCTGGACCTCTCGACAGTCTTCCAGGTTGTGCCTATCCGTCTTGTGTATGGGACACCACATCTTGGAGCTGCCACCATCTTCAGACAACGACTGATTTCATTTCTTAGGGCGTGGCCCCCGACCACCCGGAGCTGTGGCAGCTGCAACAGTAGGTGTGCGGCCGACGACTTCTTCTTGCTGTTAGACTTTTTCTTCTTCTTGCCACTCCCGGAGGTAGTGGCTTCACCCTTGGAGGACTTTTTGTTTTCCTCCAGAGGTGGTTTGGAGTGCATTTCACGACCCTCCGCAACCTTGGCACACTTGTCTGCCAATTTGAAGAGTTTCGTGACGCTGGTGACTTCCTTGGTCACCAGCTTCTCCAGCATTTTCTTATCTCAAACGCCCTACCTAAATGCTACAATAACAAAAGTGCTTGAGATAGAAGGAATGGTATTTCATACCTGGGAGAACCTCTGGATGAAAGATTGCAAAGACTCTCCCCCTTTTTGCTTGACAGCAAAAAGATCCAATTCTGTGCCTGGTCGGATGTATGGGCTCCCGAAATTGGCGGTGAACTATTCTCACAACTCTGCCCAACTATTGATGGAGTCAGGCGGAAGGCTCATGAACCAAGACCTGGCGGTCCCAGTCAAAGCCACAGGGAAATAATTGGCCATCACAGCCTCATTGCTTCTAGCCGCAAGCATAGCGGTGGAGTAGATTTGGAGAAATTCGGCGGGGTTGACAGTCCTGTCAAATTTCTCTAGCAAGTGAGGCCCGAACTTCTGCGGCCATCTGACCATGCGTAGGTGCATGGCCAAGGTAGAACAGCCTCCTCCTACTCCCTCAGGAGCAGGACTGTCCCGAGCCTCCCGCCTCTCGCGAGCCGCTCGATGTGGACGCGGCCGTCCTGTTGCCGGTAACGACGATAGAGCTCCGCCCGGAGGTCGTGAGTCGAAAGCCTTGTTACCGTGTGAGTACGTCGTGCCCCGAAAGGTAGCGACATCACATGTTGAGATGCATCACGTCTCCTGTGCTGCGACGCTTGCGAATCGAGTCTACCCGACAAGGTCTGACGCTGTGATGGGGCCCGCCCCAGGGGGGAGGACCTTGATTGCTGATGCCATAGGCTGTTGCTGCAACCATATGATCCACATTAGCTCTCCACTGCTCCATCGCACCCTAGGGTGCTCCTGGAGGCGGTGGACATTGGAGAAGAGCACGCACAACAATAAGCGCGTGCTCGTGATTGTTGTTCGTCGATGCAGTGATCGACGCAAACGCCCCATCTTGATGTCTGGGTTGATTCACCAGAGTGGACGGTGGCGGCGGTGGTATGACTCCTACAGGGGCTACAAGACCTGCTGGCTGCTGCATATTAGAGGGATTGCCTCCAGCAGGTTGCTCAGCGTGGTTACCGTTGGATGATCCAACAGCAGAATTCACCATCTTGGAATCTCAGGCACCCCCTACCCAGCGCCAAATGTCGGATGCTGGTTTCGGCAATTCCCCTGGTACTACTGTTAGTAGGCCGCAAAGTTTCTTAGTTCGGTTAGGGCGCGCGGATATTCAGAACAATATAGTGACTTGACATAAGGATTTACGTGGTTCGGGCCGCCTGAGCGTAATACCCTACTCCACGGGTGTGTTGTTGTTGTATTGAGTGTATGAGTGTGTATAGACTGCGAGCAAGAGCGTCTCTGTGTATCGCTCAGCCAGTCCTTTTATAGTACAAGGGCTGGCCGTTGCATCGTTAGCATGGCCCGACATGTGGCCCTGGCGGTTACTGATGCCTAATACCTAGTTTAATGTACTTAATTCCCCTTAATAGTGTGGTAATGCACCTTAATGGTGGCATTACTAGTATTAAGGGTCCTCCGATCGTGTGTCATTAAGGATGCATTAATGACACATAATCAGGTCTTGAAGCCTTAAATGTCCCTTGAAGGTCCGAGCTGTTGAAGGTCCACCAATCTGCCTGTTGAGGTTGAAGGTCTGACGGTCGAACGCGTGGCATCTTCGGAGCTTACCGTCTTGGATGAATAGTTCCGGTGCTGTTGTACACACGTCAGTACCGAAGCTTCCCTCTGTCGGGGGTTAGGTCCGGGAGTGCCACACAGGTATCCAGTCCGGAGCATTCCCATATATGGATTGTAGCTCCGGTTTTATGATACACGTGGCGGCATTGGGACTAACCATATGAGGGAAGCAGGTCCGGTTACGAGTAACACGTGGGGCCTTTGGAGGTCTTCAACTCAGATAGGTGGAGTTCCTTTGCACCCTTTGCAGTTCCAAGGGGTATCTGGTACGCAGGGTACTGACAAAATCTAAATTACCGAAAATTTGGTCAATTATATGACCCTAACATCATAAAAACATTGAAAATAATAGTGATAGAAGAAACAACGATGATGCACACAAAAATTGAGTCATTCAAATATAATTAGACTGTTGATAATATTATTATATTTGATTCATCAATTCTAGCTGTGCAAATATGCGGATCATTCTAGTTGTGAAAGGTGGCATATCCTAGTGGTTAATTACTTTGAGTAGCGCTACTCAACTCCTGAGTTCGATTCCCGATGGGAGCGAATTTCAGGCTAAATTTCATAATACTAAATGTAGGTACTCTACAGAGGAAGTTATAGGCGCTAGATCTGGGATGCACTTACGAAGAATGTGAAGGGATGAATGTGTCACAATATTGGTCTACGAAGTCCAGTCCACAGTCGTGTCCTTAGTCATACAGTTACCGTCGTCTTGTCCTGAACAATAGGCTGTTAGGGTTTGCATTTGTACTCCTTGTAATAAAATGACCATAACCTTCTCGGAGGGAAAGGTCGGGACTTGTATGTACCCACCATCTAAAAAAATATGCAGATCATTCAACTAGTTTTTATATGTATAGGTCTCCCCATGTCCTTCATACATACCTCTCACCACCTCTTCATTACACACATGCAATTCGGACTTGAAATTTTTACATGAGTATTTGTCACCACAAGACGCGGTTTCGTGCCCTTCTGCTAAATGTTTTAAATAAATTGGTTGTAGATGACTAAATGGGTTTGATTGGAAGGAAAGGGGTCGTCTTTACTTTCACGAATGGACTCAGACGTTGGGCTAGCTTTTAATCAGGCTTGTTAACTGTTCTGCATTCGCTGATGCGCGCCTACTCAGGCTATGGGGAATGATAAGGAGATGTGTCCTGATCTTCCAAAAGGTAATGAATAAGTCGATTGATGGAGATCTTGACGTTGATGATCCGAGACACTTGATCAGTCCAAAAATAGCATGATTGGTGGAAAAATTCAGAACATCCAAAAACTTCTCACCTTCTGTATTTGTAGAATATTTTGGCTTATCATTTTCAGCAGTGATTTCGAGTGTATTATGAGTTGATCCATCTAAAATTTCACAAGTGTTGTTGAAAGCCTCGTTCTCTTTTGCATCATCTACATTATTTTCTATATTGTCCTGCAAAACGTTAGACACAAAAGAAGGTACAACAAGAAATTTCTCCTCAAATTGATGCATTTCATCTTTGCAATTAGATACATTCATAGAAGTTTCTCGCATACAAATTTCCATATCCTTCCATGTTCGATGTTTTTCTAAATCATTTAAATTGTTCCACCAAGTTAATGCACAATCTACTAATGCACTTTCAACATTTCTAATCTTCCTCCTCTCACACATATGACATTGTCCAAAATTTTTATCCAACTCTATTTCCCAAGCAATATATTCATCGTAACCAAAACCATCATAAGAAGGAAGATATGAGAGAATGTAATTACTTTCTGTGGAAGGAGTTGTAAAGATGGTCTGAATATCATGTGAAACCTTGGTTGATGTTTGATTCTTAGCGAGCGACTCCATCGTCTTCTTCATCATGTCAATCATCTTAGCATATATTGCATGATGCTTGCTTTTACCTAACATTGTTAGTAGCAAACAGAAGACAACAAAAAATATGTTATCCCTATCAACTACAAAGGATAATGGCAAAGTGGAAGTGGAATCACACACTCTCAAGCGTCTTACCATGCTCTTACAAGTGTTCTTACCAACACTGCAGGCGGCAAACAGTGGCTGATATGAAGAAACCAATGAAACGTGGAATGATTGCAAAGGTGTATCGATTCTGCTCAAGAGTAAGGCGTAGCTTGGATGATACTTTATATGTAGCAAGGATTAGCAACAATTAAATCAGATAGTAAAGTTGAATAAGTGTCCAAAGTACTTGTCAAAGTTGCTCATGGGGGTCTATTGTATGCTTGAGTATTACTAATCCTGAGTCAATGCACATGTGAATGTCTAAGATGACTTTAGCCTAGATTCTATCTTGCAGCTCAGACCTTTTATATGCTAAGGTCTTGCTGTTACAGTGTAACCGAGACCGACACATGGCCCCGAGCTAAGGTCTAGGCTCTTAACATCGGTTTATTTGTGTAATAACATGTCTTGATGGCAGCGTTACCACACTTGAAGGCCTTCTGATCGTGTGTCATTAATGCAAAATTAATGACGCATTAAGCAGGTATTGTAACAGCTATTTTATAGCCACTTGAATGTCCACGCCATTGAAGATCCTGTAGTCCTTCTCGTTGGAGAGGTAGGGTCCGACACGTGGCAGATCTGGAGCCACCATTAGCAGGAAGGCAGGCTTGAAGCTGCGGGACACGTGGCAGCACTGAAGCCATCCTTAGGAAGGAGGCACGTCCGGGGCTGTAGGACACATGGCAGCACCGGAGCTACCCTTAGCAGGGAAGCAGGCCCGGCGCCGCAGGACACGTGGCAGCACCGGATCTACCCTTAGCAGGGAAGTAGGTCTGGCACCACAGGACACGTGGCAGCACCAGAACCACCCTTAGGAGAGAGGCAAGTCCGGCGCTACGGGACACGTGGCAGCACCAGAGCCACCCTTATGAGGGAGGCAAGTCCGACGGTATGGGACACGCGGCCTCTGAAGGTCTTCTATCTTGGAAAGTGAGACCCAACACTTCTTCTTATGGTACGCGAGGGTACCTGGTCCGCAGGGTACTGATAGTGGCCCCCGGGCGCAACTCAAGGGAGGTTTTGATCCCAGAGGTAGGGCCACCATCACTTTCCATGTTTATGATTCAACTTTTCACTGGGATGATTGAAACTATGGCACGTTCTTGTGCCACCACTACGTGGTCCTTCTTGATTTGGCAGGTGAGATACGTAACGTGCAGATCCCATGTCTTGAAGAGCACTGATTCCCAATACGATTTTCGTATTGGTTCCCAACGCAATCTTTGTAGTCTTATCTGGTTGCTTTCTTTGGGCTCCCAACTTGTCATCATGACAACGGTTCACCTGGTGTGACTTTTTTTTGGCAAAGTGGACCTGAGCCCCTTTGTCATCGACAAGTAATTATGTGGTGGTGCTCATGCCATTAATGCTGCCCAATCCACTCGTAACCATAGTCCGCGTGCAGTTACCTGCCAAGCATCGCAGAGAGTAATAAATGGAAGAGTTACATAGTGAAGGAACTCTTACGCTCCGATCTATTTCCTTGCGCATAGAACTCTCCGCTTCCTTTTCTACGTTTGTTCTTTCCCTCTATTCCACTCACAGCCATGGAACCCGGTCTTCTCCCCTCCAAGCTTGTGAGCAAGAGGGACATCGTGAGAGTCCGGAAGCTGATAGGCTGGCAAAGCCCTTCCTTTGACAATGCAATGCGCTACGGGAGACATCCTTTCACAAAGAAGAGCTTCAGGGATGTCATCTTCTTCACGGCGTATGCCATGGTCGGGTTAGTCCTGCCAGTTTCCTCCTTCTTGCTGCTGGAGGTGTACGAACTTCAACTCTAACACCTCAGCCCCCACTCGATCCTGCTGGTGGCAATCTTCGTCCACTTCTGTAAGATGTGGATCTACATGAGGCCCTGCATGCCTCTATTCAAGACCTTCTTCACCCTCCGCCCGACTGGTAAAGGTACCGACCTCATCGGAGCTTACTACTTCGTGAGGCACAGGAATGCTCCGTACAAGTACATCCGTTCCTTCTCCTTTGGGAAGTGGGAGACCTAGAAGAGCGATTGGGTGATAGTCTGGACGGACCAGCACGATCACTTGGAGCTACCAACCGGACTTCCCACCGCAGACACTGAATTATGAGAGATCATTCCAGACATGTTGGCAGAGTACAATGTGATGCTCACAAGGATCCGACACCTGGCTAAAGGAGTCTTGACTTCACTGATGGTGCTCGCTGACTTCTTGTCTCGACATTGGGCTCTACTTCAGCAGCGAGAGTTCCCAGCTTGGAACTATGGCGGGGAGATGGACTTCAACCAACTTGAGGTCAACCTAGGAACTGAACTAGATGAGAAGACTCTGCTGTTTAATCTGTCAAAGTTGTACAATGGTTCTATCTCCAGAGAACAGGGCTCCATCATAGTTCCTGCCGGTGTTTACTGTGTTAGAGGTGAGGTCGCAACTACTGAAGGAAATGTCGACTCTCGTTGTCACTGGCATCATTGTGCGATAGAGGGATGCCACTTCCAAAGGGATAGCCGTCTCTGAAGTTTCAGCCCCTAGTCAGCAGGAGGGGTTCGAGCCCGCCTTTGCCGGTGGCAAAGGGAAGTCTTTTGCAGAGCTAAGCCAGCGAAAGAGGCCCGACTCAAGACGGAGCAAGGGGAAGGAGCCTACTGATTCCTCTAGTAGGAAAAGGAAGCTGGATCGAGTTGATGCGAGCTCTACCAGGTCAGCTCCGGCGAAAGTAGTGTCATCGTCGGTGCCACGCCCAACCTTGAAGTCTGTGGTGGTCGTACCTCCCGCAACTTCAGCTTCGGCCTCAGCGCCTGAGGTGAGCACCAGGTCCGAAAAATCTCCAGCTTCGGTCCCGGTGCTAACGACGGACATTGGGTCTGAAAAGTCTTTAGCTTCGGTCCCGGTGCCAACGGCGGTCATCGGGTCTGAAAAAAAATCCTTCAACACTGACTCTGACAGCAGGAGATGGGGCGTCTACTCTGAAGTCCCGGCGGTTGCGAAGCCAGTGTATACTTAGGGACTCCCAGGGCAAAGTCAGGACCATCTACATCATCGACGATAGTGGGATCAGATGACTCCGACCGCCCAAGGAAGAAGTTCCGCGTTGACTAGAGTTGCCAATCCCCCAGGTACAAAGTAACATTAGGAACTTGTCTTATTTTTCATTTCTTACTTCTTGCGGTTTCCTCTATTTTTAGAGCTTCGAGGCCTGTTGCTGCTCGACGCCACCAGCAGGCCAGGCTAGCATCGCAGCCGAAGATACCAGGTCGGCTAACCCGCCGGTTGATGTCGTAGCTCCCTCCGAGGCTGTAGCAGATACTACAACGGAACCGGAGTCAACTGGCATCGGGATGACTTCGTCACCAGCTGGTGATTCCGCAGTCATGCCGTACCAGGCGGAAGAAGTTGCAGTAGCACTAGATCTGTCAATAATATCGGAGCCAACTCTGGAGCTGGTGATGAATGCTGAGGTAACGCTAGAGCTGCCGGCTGGGACCTCAGTGACATCAAAGCCAACAATCGATGTCGCACCAAAGCTGCTGGCCGACGCCAAAATGGTGTCGGTGCTAGCATCTGATGCTGTGCCGGAGCTGTCGGCAGACGCCATGGAGGTGCTAAAAGCCTTGACTGTTGCTCTGCCAGTGTCGGAGCCAAGGGAGGATGACCTCTTGGAGACCAGCGTGGCTGATGAAGACATTCCGGAGTCCATGCTTGTTCCATGGGCTCCAACAACTGTTCCTGATGCGGTGGGGGCGCCAGCGAACCCGATGGAAGGTATGGAGCTGACCCCCTCTCTCTCTCCATAGAGAACGCTTGCTCAAGTCTTTGCCGAGTGCAACCTGGCTTTGACCATGAGCGCAATGTTATGGAGGCAGAGCGAGAGACTCTGAGGCGTTGGCGGAAGCTTCTGAATTTTAAGATGAAGATTACGCAATCCCGCGTTAGTGACGAGAGGGACCGCCTCGCAAGTGATCGGGTGCGACTGCAGGGCATGGACGAGCTGTTGAATGACAAACAAGCTACTGTCAAAGCACTGGACGAGAAGACTCGTCAGATTTATGACAAAACAGTGGCTGCCAATGACTTAGGAAATGCACGCTTTGAGTCTTTGAATAAGCTGAAGGAGGAGCTCCTCCAACACCAGGAGGCGGCTGACAATAAGGAGCAGGAGCTCCAAAGGAGAGACACAGAAATCTCTGAGAAGCTAGAGCACACAGAGAAGGATTTGGCTCTTCGAGTTGATCTGTTTATATCCTGTTCCAAAGAGGAGAAGAAACAAGTATGGCATGCGGGATAGGAAGTTAGCAAGCGAGAGCTTGCTGTCTCTGCCAAGGAGGATGAGATGAAAGCAGAGGTGAAGAACTTGGCGTCAAGGAAGGATCGCCTGATCCTCCATGAGAATTAAGTTGCAGACAAAGAAAGGCAACTGGCTGAGCGAATGCAGCAGCATGCCAAGGAGGTCGAACAATTCTCAAAGGGGGCCTTTAGAGAGCTGAAGACTGCCAAGAAGTCTCTGGAAGAGTTGCTGGCCACGCGGAGGATAGAAGCCCAATAGATTTGGGACTTCTTGGGTGTGCTGAAAATGTATTGGTACCTTTGGAGTTCAGTCCAGTCTGGCCGAGCGACCCGGAGCCAGAAGTTGGCCAGGCCCTCACAACCCTGAACTCAGCCGTAACCAAGCTAGATATGCTGGAAGACGTCATTAGCGACCAACTTGAGATAGAGGGGAGGAACCTGGCCAAGTCAACAACTGAATATGTGCTGACTTGCTTCTGCAACTGGGACCCCTCTATCTCTCTAGCCCCGGTTCTAGAAGGGACTGTCAAAGAGACGGAGGAAGCTGCCAAGGCCAGTGTGCTGGACACCGCCGAGAAGGTCCCCACATGGTTTCAATGTAACTCCAGCGACAATTATATCCTCTTCATCCACTTGTATCCGCCTTTGTATCTTCAAACTCTTTGTAAAGAGTTTGGAACTTGAATGAAATTCTTATGAACTTCATATTTTGTCTTCATTGTTGAGTCTTCTGTGTTGTCATTGCCTTAGCTTACTGGGCCCTGGTAGATGTACTCAATTGCCAAGCGTACAAATCTGGGGCGGGAAACTTTTGTGACTCGGAAGGGACCCTCCAAGCTGGGGGAGAGCTTGTTTGCTCCTTCTCGAGAAGAAAAGGGAAGACAGAACAGGGAAGAAAAAAAAAAGAAAAGAAGGGGTCACCGTCCGCTGGAGATCATCGTGCCGCCGTCGTCATGCTGCCGGAGGATCGCATCGCCGTATCCTTCATCTACGTCACGCCTTCGTCCTCTTCGTCTACGTCAGGTCGCCATCATCTTCATCAACGGAACTCTAGATCCCGGAGACACACGTCGCGCCGCCTTCTACGACCGTCCGGACTAGATGTGCACACAGTAGGTATTACGGTCTAGATCTAGAAAACTATTTTGGTTCTAGTACTTGAATTAAATAAAGGTATATTTACTTTTTCTTGACATGGTTATTTCTTTTTACCGTTTGTGATGTTGATGTGTATGTGTGAAGCAACATCCTGGGCACACATACACTGCACTTGGTTCATTTTACCGAACCGTGTGTCACACCCGACTCTCTACCATGTATTCCAGGTGAAAAGGGTGGTTAAACAAAGCTAGTAAACTTCTTATCATAGGATTTCCCATCAAATTGACACAAGCACATAGTTTTGAAAACAAAACATTTATTGTAAAAACAGGATCAATATGTTCAAGGACACTTGCCTTGCTCTTGGGCTTGGTTTAGGTCGAAGTCTTCAAATTCCTGGTGCTGGAGGTCCTCAGCGGCACTCTCTAGCGCAAATCTGTCTAATCCGCACAACGAACATACAAGATAAGAATTACAATCAATAAGTGGACATATATTACTCAATATGACATAACATGCATGATTAATGCAATTATTAAGTAAAATTAGTTAATGAGTTGTTAATAATGTTCACTACTCATTTACAATGGTTAATAACAAGTCTACACAGGTTTGGAGTTGATTCGAATCAAGTTAGATTTAATTCAGCAGAAAATAGTTAGCAAAATCGGACTAGTCCGCTGCAGGGCCAGACTAGTCTGCCCTTCACAGAAACAACAAACTAGGGTTTTCTAGATCGACATGAATTTGGAGAAACGGGGTTGAATTCACATGATAAAGAGGAAGTAGAAGGTATATCAGGTGTTTAGAATTCCAATGAATCAAGGGTTTTGGAGGCAACACTTGGATCTTGACGATCTAGGGTTGATGAAGAGAACTTGGAGGTGAATTTGTGATGAAGAACGCAAACTTGATGGAGATATTGATCATTTGATCCTCTTTCGTTTCCTCCTCTTCTTCTTCTTGCTCGGGATCTCCTTCTCCCTCCTTGATGGCGGCTCTCCACGAACTAGGGTTTTTGGTCTTTCAATTTGTGACACCCGGTTCCGAAAATGAACCAAGTGAACGCATATGTGTGCCCAGGATGTTCAACACACATACACGAGTGCATTCACAAAAGGATATACAAAAAGTTACCACAGAACAAGATTAATTAACCACTTTATTACACAATTTATAATAATCCTCGAATACAAGCTCTAATGAATATTAATGACAAGTTTGAACTAATGCAGCGGAAATAAACTAATAAGCAACTAAGCAAAAGGGATAGCGCAACTCCAATACTCCACAGGCAAAGCTGACGACAGACACGGCCTAGAACTCTGCATTATCATCGTAATGCTCCCAATCCTGACCTGCAACTGTTGGTGGGGGAACCGCAAGGGTGAGTATATGTCGTACTCAGCAAGTGTCGAAAGTATGACATGTAGCTGATTCAAATGACGACAATCATAATGGATAAGTGCTAAAAAGTACATTAAAATATTTGAAAAGCAACATATTATATGTATGTGAAGTAAACCCATCATAAACCATAATTATTAACATAGCACCAGTCCATATTCCATATTCATCATCCATATACCAGATTTCTCATTTCCATTAACCATCTTCAATACCATAATTTAATACATAACAAGCCATATCCATATTATCAACCATAACTGCCAAAAATCCCAAATACCCTCTAATCATGGAAGTTGTCCATGTGCTCATGACCGGGAGCACGGTTATCATGATAGTTTTATTAGACTCTACAGAGTTTGTACCACTTTACCCACGTGTTTGTGATTTCATCACCCGTCATCGACTGAAGAACCTCCCTTATGCCAATTACACTTCGTTTGGTGTATGGCCAAGAGATCACAAAATAGACTTTACAAAGGGATTACTAGCCTATTTAGACCCCACTGTGGTTTCACCAGAGGTGATGTCTCCTACAGAGCACATATTCAACCAAGGGCCCCCTCTTGAGCCATTCGGATCCCAGGGTAGTCCCACCAATCATCAACAAACCCAATCCGACTACCCCTTCCCCAAGCATCCTTAATGGTCCAAATAGCACTAGCAAAGCCCTAATTAATTAGTTGCGCCGCACCCATACTTGGCCTCGTGGTGGCACTGTAGTCCTGACTTATTCTCGCATGAACCGGTCCTTAGATCTAAAGCAAGCAAACCACCATAACATCCAACCCATCCACATATCGGGCTTGCTTAGATCACCAATTACCATATCATATTAATCAGTTCATGTTAATAAAATCTCATAAATGCAAAATTAAGTTGAGTGGTATAGTTGTTTTCCCATCCAAATTAATTAAGCGAAGCAAAAAGGGTAAAAAGCCCATCCTGACTCTCTAGCATGAATTCCAGGTAACAAGGGTGGTTAAACAAAACTGGTAAACTTCCTATCATAGGATTCTCATCAAATTGACACAAGCATGCAATTTTGCAAACAAAAACATTTATTTCAAAATAGAATCAATATGCTTCAAGGACACTTGCCTTGCTCTTGTGATTTGTTCGGGTCAAAGCCTTCAAACTCTTGGTGCTGAAGATCCTCCGCGGCACTCTCTATAGCAAATCTGTCTAATACACACAATAAGCATACAAGACAAGAAACACAATCAAAGAGTGCACAAACATTACTCAAGATGACATGACATGCATGATTAATGCAAATGCAAGGTGGAACTTGTTATTGAGTTGATTTTAATGATCTCTAACTAGTTCTAACAACTTTTAACAAGTTTATACAGGTTCGTATTTGATTCGAGTCAATTTAAAATTAATTCAACAGAAATTAACTAGGAAAATCGGACTAGTCCGCTAGGGACCAGACAAGTCCGCACTGCGCAAGAACAGCAGATTAGGGTTTTCTAGATTGACGTGTTTTTGGAGATTTGGGATTGAATTATCGTAAGGAAAAGAGAATAGAAGATATAACAGGTTTTTAGAACTCCAATGAACCAAGGATCTTCGAGGCAACATCGGGATCTTGACGATCTAGGGTTGATGATCAACTGGATGGTGAATTGTTGACGAAGAATGCAAAGTTGATGGAGATCTCGATCCTCTTTCGTTTCCCGCTCTTATTCTTCTTGCTCTAGATCTCCTTCTCTCTCCTTGGTGGCAGCTATTCATGAGCTAGGGTTTGGGTGTGATGGAAAAGTGGCAAATAGTTGTCAAGCCAAGGGGTGGGGTTGTTTATATAGAGGTGGAGGCTAGGATCAGATGAATTTCGAGTTTGAGATGAGTAGAGGCCAGTTTAGAGTCCCACATGGGTCCTAAAAGAGTTAGGCATGGCGTCCCTAGGCCCACTTAACGTAAAACTCAAGGAACATGTCGTGAAACAAAAGATCAACACAGAGTCACGATTTATCGGACAAGTCCAAAAAGGGCCGGACTAGTCCGAAGTTGGACAAAGAGAAATCGGACAAGTCCAGACTGGATATCGGACAAGTCCGAACTTATCCAGAGGGGAAGAACAGACAAGTCTGGCAAAAAATTAGACAAGTCCGACTTTAGTCAGAGGGAAAATGGACAAGTCCACTGGAATATCGGACTAGTCCGGACAAGTACAGGGACTTAGCAAATTTTTTGAGAAATTGGAGCACCGGACTAGTCCGCACTAGATCGAACAACTCTGAAAGTGTCCAGAGGGAAAAACAAACTAGTCCGTAGAAAAACGGACATGTCCGATGGAAGTCAGAGAGAAATTGGACTACTCCGTAGAGAATTAGACTAGTCCGCACTTTCCAGAATTTTTAAGTGCGATTTTGCTCTAAATTCATTTTAAACTTGTTCCTTTTATGTGGATTAAGGCTAGACATATGTTAGAATGTATGCAATTCATGATGGATGAACATGAGGGTGTTACACAATTGAGGCAAAAGGATGTAAGGTCAAGGGGTGGGGTTGTTTATATAAGGGTGGAGGGCTAGGGTTTGAAGGATTTCGAGTTTGGAGAAGGTGGAGGACGGTGTGGGGTCTCAGATGGGCTCCAAAAAGAGTTAGACACGACGTCCCTAGACCCACTTAAGGTAAAACCAAAAAACACGACGTGAAACAAAAGATCGATTCAGAATCGCAATCACCGGACAAGTCCGAAAGGGGCCGGACTAGTCCGAAGATTGATAGAGGCGAAAACGGACAACTATGGACTATATCAGACAAGTCCAAACTTGGTCAAAGGAAAATCAGACAAGTCTGGCCAAAATCGGACAAGTCCAATTTTAGTCAGATGGAAATCGGACTAGTCCGCTGGACATCGGACAAGTCCAGAGACTTGGCAAAATTTCAAGGAATTGGGATGACTGGACTAGTACGCAATGGACAAGACAAGTCTGAAACTATATAGAGGCAAAAACTGGAATAGTCCGCACTAATACGGGCATGTCCGAGCATGGTCAGAGAGAAATTGGACTAGTCTGCACCAAAATCGGACTAGTCCGCACTTCTCAGAACTTTTGAGTGTGGTTTTACTTTAAATTCATTTTAAACTTGTTCCTTTTTATGTGGATTAATGTTAAACATATTTAATGTGGATGCATGGCATGATGCATGAAAATGAGGGTGTTACATTTTGTCAAGTTAACAAGTTCATCCTTTAGCACAATTGTACTGTTCTCAAGGTTTGAGCAAGTTTCCTTGCTCAAAGCGAGTTCACGCTCAAGTGCCTTGCTTCTTTCCCTTTCAAGCTCAAAGAGCTCCTCAAACTCTTGACATCTCTCCTTTTGTTGGATGAGCATGTCCTCTTGATGGTTGATGAGCTCTTCCTTCTCAAATATCTCGTCCGTTAACAACTTCAATATCTTCAAGGTACTTTTACTCATATCTCTAAGCATATGTTCATTTTCATTACTACTATCAAAATCATCATGTGAGGAAATTGAAGAAGAGGTTTAAGATTTGACCTTCTTTCTTCCTTCCTTGTCCATGAGGCAAGTTTGCCTTGAGTTCTTCAAGTTGAGGAAGAGCTTGTTCTCCATGGTTGTCTTCTTCATAGCAATAGATGCTATCTTTTCTTCCTCATCGGAGGAAGATTCTTCAATTGAATCCCACTCCTTTCCAAAGGTGGGCATGTCCCGATTGCTTCTTCTTCTTTAAGTGTTTCTTCTCTTGAGACTTGCCCTCCTTCTTCTTGTTCTCTTCATGTAGACAATCCACAATGAAGTGACCATATTCGCCACGATTGTAGCAAGCCCCCTTTGATCTTGTCTTGGGCTTGTCTTTGCTCTTGACTTTATGATGATAGCTCCCCCTCTTTCTTCTCCACATCTGCTTGAAGTTGTTAATGAAGAGTGTCTCTTCCTCATCGGTGTCGGGGCTCTCTTCATAACTCTCTCCCTTCTCTTGAGCTCTTTAGGATGTTGCCTTGAATGCAACATCTCTTTTCTTGGAGGAGGAGAGCTTTTGAAGGTCGTTTTAGAACATGGCTTCTTGCTCCGTCATCTCATGATTGATGATCCTCTCTAGTACTTCTTCAAGAGTCATCTTGTGGAATCCCGGACTTCCACGAATTAGTGAGCAAAGAGTGATGTTTCGAGGCATGAATGCTCAAATCATCCTCTTTACCACTTCATTATTAGCCCACCGGGTACTTCCATAAGATCGACTCTTGTTGATGAGAGTCCTGAGGCGGTTGTACATGTCTTGTGGAGACTCACCATCCATGATAATGAACCTGTGATGCCCGGTTCCGAAAATGAACCAAGCTAACGCATATGTGTGCCCAGGATGTTCAACACACATACACGAGTGCAATCACAAACGATATACAGATAATTACCACAGAACAAGATTAATTAACCAGATTTTATTACACAAACCATATTATCCTCGAATACAAGTTCTAATGAATATTGATGACAAATTCAACTAATGCAGCGGAAATAAACTAATTAAGCAAACTAAACAGCTAGGCAGCATAAGCAATAGGGTATAGCACAGCTCCAATCAACACCACATGCAAGCTGATGGTAGACACGGCCTAGAACTCCGCATTATCACCATTAAACTCCCAATCCTGACCTGCAACTGTTTGGGGGGATTGCAAGAGTGAGTACATGTCGTACTCAGCAAGTGTGGAAAGTATGACATGTGGCTGATTCAAATGACGACAATAATAATGGCTAAGTGCTAAAAAGTACATCAAAACATTTGAAAAGCAATATATTATATGTATGTGAAGTAAACCCATCATAACCATAAGTAATATCATAATACCAATCTGAATTCACTACCATCATCAATAATTCCAGATTTCACCATTGCCAATAACCATATTCAATACCAGAAATAAATCCATGACCAGCCATAACCATTACCAAACCATAACCATCCCAAATCCCAATTTCCCTCTAATCATGGAAGTTGTCCAGGTGCTCATAAACGGGAGCACGGCTATCATGATAGTTTTAGACACACTCTGCAGAGGTTGTACCACTTTACCCACGTGTTTGTGATTTCATCGCCCGTCGGCGACTAAAGAACCTCCCTTATGCCAATTACACATCCTTTGGTGTATGGCCAAGAGATCACAAAATAGCCTTTACAAAGGGATTACTAGCCTATTTAGACCCCACTGAGGTTTCACCGGTGGCGATGTCTCCAACTGAGCACATCTTCAACCAAGGGCCCCCTCTTGAGCCATTTGGATCCCAGGGTAGTCCCACCAATCATCAACAAACCCAATCTGACTACCCCTTCCCCAAGCATCCACAATGATCCAAATAGCACTGGCAAAGCCCTAATTAATCAGCTACGCCGCACCCATACTTGGCCTCGTGGTGGCACTGTAGTCCTGGCTTATTCTCGCATGAACCGGTCCTTAGATCTAAAGCAAGCAAACTACCATAACATCCAACCCATCCACATACCAGGCTTGCTTAGATCACCCATTACCGTATCATATTGACCAGTTCACATTAACCAAAATATCATTAATGCTTAATTATGTAGTGTTGGTTTCCCATCCCAATTAATTGAACGACGCAAAAGGTAAAAAGCCCATCTCGACTCTCTACCATAATTCCAGGTGACAAAGGTTGTTAAACAATTCTAGTAAACTTCCTATCATAGGATTCCCATCAAATTGACACAAGCATGCAATTTTGCAAACAAAACATTTACTTTAAAACAGGATCAATATGCTTCAAGGACACTTGCCTTGTTCTTGCGGTTGATTAGGGTCAAAGCCTTTAAACTCTTGGTGCTGTAGATTCTCTATGGCACTCTCTAGCGCAAATCCGTCTAATCCGCACAATAAACATACAAGACAAGAAACACTATCAAAGAGTGCACAAACATTACTCAATATGACATGACATGCATGATTAATGCAAATGCAAGGTAGAACTTGTTAATAGGTTGCTTTAATGGTCAATAACTAGTTCTAATATCTTTTAACAAGTTTATATAGGTTTGGAGTTGATTAGATCAAATTTTTGAATTAATTCAACACAATTTAACTAGAAAGATCGGACTAGTCTGCTAGAGACCGGACAAGTCCGCACTTTGCGGGATCAGCGGATTAAGGTTTTCTAGATCGACGTAAATCTGGAGATTAGGGGTTGAATTCTCGTAAGGAAAAGAGAATAGAAGGTATACCAGGTGTTTAGGACTCCAATGAATCAAGAAACTTGGAGGTAGCACTTGGATCTTGGTGATCTAGGGTTGGTGATGAACTTGGAGATGAATTGGTGATGAAGATCAAAACTTGATGAAGATCTTGATCCTCTTTCGTTTCCTCCTCTTCTTCTTCTTGCTTGGGATCTTCTCCTCCCTCCTTGATGGTGGCTCTCCACGAACTAGGGTTTGGGTGGGGTGGAAAAGTGGCAAATAGATGTCAATCCAAGGGGTGGGGTTGTTTATATAGAGGTGGAGGCTAGGGTTAGATGGATTTCGAGTTTGAGAGGAGTAGAGGCCGGTTTAGAGTCCCACATGGGCTCTAAAAGAGTTAGGCATGACGTCCCTAGGCCCACTTAATGTGAAACCCAAGAAACAAGTCATAAAACGGAAGATCAACTCAGAGTTGCGAAATATCAGACAAGTCCGGACAGGACCAGACTAGTCCGAAGTCGTCCAGAGAGAAAATCGGACAAGTCTGGTCTAAAAATCGGACAAGTCCGACTTTGAACAGAGAGGAAATCGGACAAGTCCACCAGAACACCGGACTAGTCCGGAAAAGTCCAAGGACTTAGCAATTTTTCAAGTATTCTTGGAATATCGGACTAGTCCGCACAAAATCGGACAAGTCCGAAGGTTTCCAGAGGCAAAATCGGACTAGACCGCAGCAAAAACGGACAAGTCTGTTTTTAGTCAGAGAGAAATCGGACTAGTCCTCAGTAAAATCGGACTAGTCCGCACTTTCCTGCATTTTAAGTGCGGTTTTGTTCCAAATCAATTTTAAATGCTCCAAATCAAATTTAGACTCATTCCTCTTGTTGTGGGTTAATGTTAAACATGTATATCAGTGTATGTAGGGCATGATGCATGAAAATGAGGGTGTGTCGACATGGAGTCCCTAAGAAGATAGTTTCGGATAGAGGTTCACAATTTACCTCTAGATTTTGGCAAAAATTGCATGAAGCATTGGGAACGAGGTTGAATTTTAGTTCATCATAGCATCCTCAAACGGATGGACAAACCGAGAGGACCAATCAAATTTTGGAGGACATGTTAAGAGCTTGTACTTTGAAGCATGGGAAGAGTTGGGACAAAAGCTTGCCATACGCGGAATTTTCTTACAACAATAGTTACCAAGCAAGCTTGAAAATGTCACCATATGAAGCGCTTTATGGAAGGAAGTGTAGGACACCTTTATTCTGGAATGAAGCAGGAGAAACTCAAGTATTTGGTCCGGATGTGTTGCAAGAAGCCGAAAAGCAAGTCCAAATAATTCGTGAAAACTTGAGGGCTGCCCAATCAAGGCAAAAAGGCTATGCGGACAATAGGAGAAGGAAATTAGCCTTTGAAATAGGAGATTTTGTTTACCTCAAGGTGTCACCAATGAGAGGTCATAAGAGGTTTAACATAAGGGGCAAGCTCGCACCTCGTTATATTGGACCATTCAAGATTTTGGACAAAAGAGGAGAAGTAGCGTATAAGTTGAAGATGCCAGCTCATCTTTCAGACGTACATGATGTCTTTCATGTTTCCCAGCTCAAGAAGTGCTTAAGAGTAATGGAAGAACAAATGCCAATGGAAGAATTGGAACTAGAGGAAGATTTGACTTATGCCGAACAACCGGTTAAAATCTTGGAAACTAAGGAGAGGGTCACAAGGAACAAGGTTATTAGATGGTGTAAAGTTTAATGGAAGCACCACACCGAAAAAGAAGCTACATGGGAATTGGAGGATGATCTCAAGAAGGAATTTCCCTATCTCTTCTCTTCCATGTCGAATCTCGAGGGCGAGATTCATTCTAAGGGGGGTAGGTTTGTAACACCATCATTTTCATGCATCATGCCCTACATACACTCATATACATGTTTAACATTAACCCACAACAAGAGGAACGAGTTTAAAATTTGATTTGGAGTATTTAAAATTGATTTGGAATAAAACCGCACTTAAAATGTAGGAAAGTGCGGACTAGTCCGATTTTACTGAGGACTAGTCTGATTTCTCTCTGACTAAAAACGGACTTGTCCAATTTTGCCTCTGGAAACCTTCGGACTTGTCCAATTTTGTGCGGACTAGTCCGATATTCCAAGAATCCTTGAAAAATTGCTAAGTCCTTGGACTTTTCCAGACTAGTCTGGTGTTCTGGCGGACTTGTCCAATTTCCTCTCTGTTCAAAGTCGAACTTGTACGATTTTAGGCTAGACTTGTCCAATTTTCTCTCTGGACGACTTCGGACTAGTCCGGTCCTGTCTGGACTTGTCCAATATTTTGCAACTCCGAGTTGATCTTTCGTTTTACGACTTGTTTCTTGGGTTTCACGTTAAGTGGGCCTAGGGACGTCGTGCCTAACTCTTTTAGAGCCCATGTGGGACTCTAAACCGACCTCTACTCCTCTCAAACTCGAAATCCATCTAACCCTAGCCTCCACCTCTATATAAACAACCCCACCCCTTGGATTGACACCTATTTGCCACTTTTCCACCCCACCCAAACCCTAGTTCGTGGAGAGCCACCATCAAGGAGGGAGGAGAAGATCCCAAGCAAGAAGAAGAAGAGGAGGAAACGAAAGAGGATCAAGATCTCCATCAAGTTTTGATCTTCATCACCAATTCATCACCAAGTTCATCACCAACCCTAGATCACCAAGATCCAAGTGCTACCTCCAAGTTTCTTGATTCATTGGAGTCCTAAACACCTGGTATACCTTCTATTCCTTTTCCTTATGAGATTTCAACCCCTAATCTCCAGATTTACGTCGATCTAGAAAACCCTAATCCGCTGATCTCGCAAAGTGCGGACTTGTCCGGTCTCTAGCGGACTAGTCCGATCTTTCTGGTTAAATTGTGTTGAATTAATTCAAAAATTTGATCTAATCAACTCCATACCTGTATAAACTTGTTAAAAGCTATTAGAACTAGTTATTGACCATTAAAGCAATCTATTAACAAGTTATACCTTGCATTTGCATTAATCATGCATATCATGTCATATTGAGTAATGTTTGTGCACTCTTTGATTGTGTTTCTTGTCTTGTATGTTTATTGTGCAGATTAGACGGATTTGCGCTAGAGAGTGCCGTGGAGGATCTACAACACCAAGAGTTTGAAGGCTTTGACCCTAATCAACCGCAAGAACAAGGCAAGTGTCCTTGAAGCATATTGATCCTGTTTTAAAGTAAATGTTTTGTTTGCAAAACTGCATGCTTGTGTCAATTTGATGGGAATCCTATGATAGGAAGTTTACTAGAATTGTTTAACCACCTTTGTCACCTGGAATTATGGTAGAGAGTCGGGATGAGCTTTTTACCTTTTACACGTTTAATTAATTGGGATGGGGAACCAACACTACACATTTAATTAAGCATTAATGATATTTTGGTTAATGTGAACTGGTCAATATGATACGGTAATGGGTGATCTAAGCAAGCCTGGTATGTGAATGGGTTGGATGTTACGGTGGTTTGCTTGCTTTAGATCTAAGGACCGGTTCATGCGAGAATAAGCTAGGACTATAGTGCCACCACGAGGCCAAGTATGGGTGCGGTGTAGCTGATTAATTAGGGCTTTGCCAGTGCTATTTGGACTATTGTGGATGCTTGGGGAAGGGGTAGTCGGATTGGGTTTGTTGATGATTGGTGGGACTACCCTGGGATCCGAATGGCTCAAGAGGGGGCCCTTGGTTGAAGATGTGCTCAATTGGAGACATCGCCACCGATGAAACCTCTGTGGGGTCTAAATAGGCTAGTAATCGCTTTGTAAAGGCTATTTTGTGATCTCTTGGCTATACACCAAAGGAAGTGTAATTTGCATAAGGGTGGTTCTTTAGTTGCCGACGGGCGATGAAAACACAAACACGTGGGTAAAGTGGTACAACCTCTGCAGAGTGTGTCTAAAACTATCATGATAGCCATACTCCCGGTTATGAGCACCTGGACAACTTCCATGATTATAGGGAAATTGGGATTTGGGATGGTTATTGTTTGGTAATGGTTATGGCTGGTTGTGACACCCGGTTCCGAATATGAACCAAGCGTAACGCATATGTGTGCCCAGGAAGTTCATCACACATATACGGTTGCATCACAAACGATATATAGAATTTAACCACGTCTTAACTAATAAATAAGTACTTTATTACAATAATCCAATAGTTCACGAATGATAAAACTCTAAATAATTCAGCGGAAAATAAACTAAGCAGTACGACTCCAATCCACAGGCAATTGACGGCGGTACGCAACCTAGTACTCCACGTGATCCTTAGGGTACTCCCAATTGTCTCCAGTAGCTGTTGGGGGGGATTGCAAGGGTGAGTACATGTCGTACTCAGCAAGTGTGGAAAGTATAACATGTGGCTAATTCAAATGACGAATGTAATAATGGCTAAGTGCTGAAAAGTACAGTAAAACATTTGAAAAGCATTATACTATGTCTATGTGAAACAATTCCATCATAACCATCATATTAACAAAATATAAACCATATCCAATTATTGCTAACATCACCATTATCCATGTCCAATTACCATAACTCAAATTCATATCCATGACCATAATCCATAAACCATAACCATTACCAACCCATAATCATAAACCAACCATAACCATCCCAAATCCCAATTCCAACTCTAATCATGTAGGTCATCCAGGCGCTCTTAACCGGGAGCACGGCTATCATGATAGTTTTTTTAACACTCTGCAGAGGTTGTACCACTTTACCCACATGTTTGTGATTTCATCACCTTTCGATGACTAAGAAACCTCCATTACGCCATCTCACACTTCCGTAGGTGTGTGGCCAAGAGATCACAAAATAGCCTTTTAAAAGGGACTACTAGTATGTACGGGCCCAATAAGGTTTCACCGGCAGGCTTGAATCTCTATTCTCCCACCCACGGGCCCCCTCGTGTGCCATGCGGATCCCAGGGCAGTCCTCCTCGACTCCCATTCCCCGTGCCATCCAATGGTCCATACAATACTAGCAGCGCTCCTAATTATTCAGCTACGCCGCACCCATACTTGGCCTTGTGGTGGCACTGTTGACCTGGCATATTCTTGCATGAACCGGTCCTTAGATCTAAGGCAAGCAAACCACCATAACATCCAACCCATCCACATACCAGGCTTGCTTAGATCACCCATCGTATTGACCAGTTCACATTAACCAGAATATCATTGGTGCATAATTAATTGTGTAGTGTTGTTTGCCATCCCAATTAATTAAGCGAAGCAAAAAGGTAAAAACCCTTCCCGACTCTCTACCATATATTCCAGGTGACAAGGGTGGTCAAACAAAACTGGTAAACCTCCTACCATAGGATTCCCATCAATTTGACACAAGCATGCAATTTGCAAACAAAACATTTATTTTAAAACAGGATCAATATGCTTCAAGGACACTTGCCTTGCTCTGGCGGATGGGGTTGCTCAAGCGCTTCGAAGTCTTGATTTTGGAAATCCTCGTATGCGGCCTCTTGAGCACGTTCCTCTACGCGTGATCATACATACAGGAAAGTACATACAATTCAATATAATGCACACAAAATAATCAACATGCGATGATATGCATGCATGCAAAGATCAATTATTAATTAACTATGGTTGTTTATTAATTAGATGCGACTAGTTCATACGTGTTCATAAGAGTTTACGGGGGTTTTAGGGTGGATTAATGCTGCTGAAAATAAAAATACGACGCAACTACGATCAAACTACGACTATTAGGTTCAATATGATCGCTAAAATTCGCATCGGGAACATGGCCTACCGTAGATGCGATGGCTTCGATGATCGCGGGATGGGGACAATGCGTAGACGAAGTAGATGCGTCCTCCGGCGGCACGACGACAGCAGCGCGATGTCGACGACGATCTCCGGCGGACGGCGGCGCCCTCCTCTTTTTCTCCGGCGGACGGCGGCCTGTTCATAAGCGCAGGGAAGAAAAAGGAGGAAAAGAAGGGGAAGAAGAGGAAGAAAAAGAGGAGGGCACCGCCGTCCGCCGGAGATCGTCGTCGACATCGCGCTGCTGTCGTCGTGCCGCCGGAGGACGCATCTACTTCGTCTACGCATTGTCCCCATCCCGCGATCATCGAAGCCATCGCATCTACGGTAGGCCATGTTCCCGATGCGAATTTTAGCGATCATATTGAACCTAATAGTCGTAGTTTGATCGTAGTTGCGTCGTATTTTTATTTTCAGCAGCATTAATCCACCCTAAAACCCCCGTAAACTCTTATGAACACGTATGAACTAGTCGCATCTAATTAATAAACAACCATAGTTAATTAATAATTGATCTTTGCATGCATGCATATCATCGCATGTTGATTATTTTGTGTGCATTATATTGAATTGTATGTACTTTCCTGTATGTATGATCACGCGTAGAGGAACGTGCTCAAGAGGCCGCATACGAGGATTTCCAAAATCAAGACTTCGAAGCGCTTGAGCAACCCCATCCGCCGGAGCAAGGCAAGTGTCCTTGAAGCATATTGATCCTGTTTTAAAATAAATGTTTTGTTTGCAAACTGCATGCTTGTGTCAAATTGATGGGGTAGGAGGTTTACTAGTTTTGTTTGACCACCCTTGTCACCTGGAATATATGGTAGAGAGTCGGGAAGGGTTTTTACCTTTTTGCTTCGCTTAATTAATTGGGATGGCAAACAACACTACACAATTAATTATGCACCAATGATATTCTGGTTAATGTGAACTGGTCAATACGATGGGTGATCTAAGCAAGCCTGGTATGTGGATGGGTTGGATGTTATGGTGGTTTGCTTGCCTTAGATCTAAGGACCGGTTCATGCGAGAATATGTCAGGTCAACAGTGCCACCACAAGGCCAAGTATGGGTGCGGCGTAGCTGAATAATTAGGAGCGCTGCTAGTATTGTATGGACCATTGGATGGCGCGGGGAATGGGAGTCGAGGAGGACTGCCCTGGATCCGCATGGCACACGAGGGGGCCCGTGGGTGGGATAATAGAGATTCAAGCCTGCCGGTGAAACCTTAGTGGACCCGTACATACTAGTAGTCCCTTTTGAAAGGCTATTTTGTGATCTCTTGGACACACACCTACGGGAGTGTGAGATGGCGTAATGGAGGTTTCTTAGTCATCGAAAGGTGATGAAATCACAAACATGTGGGTAAAGTGGTACAACCTCTGCGGAGTGTTAAAAAAACTATCATGATAGCCGTGCTCCCGGTTAAGAGCGCCTGGATGACCTACATGATTAGAGTTGGAATTGGGATTTGGGATGGTTATGGTTGGTTTATGATTATGGGTTGGTAATGGTTATGGTTTATGGATTATGGTCATGGATATGAATTTGAGTTATGGTAATTGGATATGGATAATGGTGATGTTGGCAATAATTGGATATGGTTTATATTTTGTTAATATGATGGTTATGATGGGATTGTTTCACATAGACATAGTATAATGCTTTTCAAATGTTTTACTGTACTTTTCAGCACTTAGCCATTATTACATTCGTCATTTGAATTAGCCACATGTCATACTTTCCACACTTGCTGAGTACGACATGTACTCACCCTTGCAATCCCCCCAACAGCTACTGGAGACAATTGGGAGTACCCTGAGGATCACATGGAGTACTAGGTTGCGTACCGCCGTCAATTGCCTGTGGATTGGAGTCGTACTGCTTAGTTTATTTTCCGCTGCATTATTTAGAGTTTTATCATTCGTGAACTATTGGATTATTGTAATAAAGTACTTATTTATTAGTTAAGACGTGGTTAAATTCTGTATATCGTTTGTGATGCAACCGTATATGTGTGATGAACTTCCTGGGCACACATATGCGTTACGCTTGGTTCATATTCGGAACCGGGTGTCACAAATTGGTATCAGAGCCAGGTTGACCGTAGGACGCAACCTAGATAGAATGGACACTTTAGAGCACATAGGAGCACTCAGGAATCGATGTGTTTTTGCTTAGTGTGCTGTTTGCTATATATATATCTATATCTATATATATATATATATATATATATATATATATATATATATATATATATATATTGTTTGCTTGTGTTCTTAATAGAGGATTTTGGGATGCTTTAGCATTGCCATGTCCACCTAGGCTAGTATAGCTAGTTGGTTAGCTTCATATCCCTTGATGCATATAGTTGGGGACGTTTCTAAATTCTTACCTATTGCTCTCCTTCAGATGGCGAGGACTTGCAATCAGAGGGATGTCAACGATGAGGAGGAGCGCAATGAAGTACCTCAGAACAACCAGGGACATGCTCATGGAGCTATCAATATTGAACAACTGTTAGCTATGCAGAACCAGCTCATGCAGACCATGACATAGACTATGGGACAACTGCAGGTTGGCAACATCAACAATCAGCCCCACATGCCTCCATCGCCACCCCCGCCTCCTCATAACCGATTGGGAGAGTTTATGAGGACTAGGCCGCCAACCTTTGCTCAAGCTGCTAACCCTATGGATGCTGATGATTGGCTCAAGTCCGTGGAGAAGAAACTTGCTATTGTCCAATGCAGTGACCGAGAGAAGGTCCTATTTGCTTCTCATCAACTCGTTGGAGCAGCTGCAGATTGGTGGGATGCTTATTGCAATGCTCATGAGAATCAAGAGAGGATCACTTGGGCAGAATTCAAGGAGAACTTCTGTTCTCATTATGTGCCGGAAGGTGTTATGATCTTGAAGAGGCAAGAATTTGAGAACTTGAGACAAGGAAAATCAAGCGTGAGTGAATATCTCAATAAGTTCACTCAACTCTCAAGATATGCGCCTGAGGATGTTAGTCGGGACAGCCGGAAGCAATATTTGTTCATGAGAGGCTTGACCAATGAGATCCAAGTGCAACTACTCAACTGCGATTATGCCAATTTTCAGAAGCTTGTGGACAAAGCAATTGTGGTTGAGAGCAAGATCCGTGAGATGGAGCAAGAAATCAAGAGGAAGGCGCCATATCAAGGACAACAACAAGGAAGTAATGTGCGCCCTCGCCTTTCACCACCCAATGCACCCCATTACAGCTCCCCTATTCCTGCTCAGCGCCCTGATTATGCACCGCGCCCAGCTCAGTTTGTGCAGCAGCGCCCTGTTATGCAAGCAATGCCTTATGCACCTCGTGCTGATTTTCCTGGAACCAATGCTCAAAACCAAGCTCGTACCAATAATTCTGGTGGAGTTAAGAGGTGCTATACTTGTGGAGAACCCGGCCACTTTGCAAGTCAATGCCCCAAGAGAAACTATGGACCTATGAACAATGCACCAAGACCAAATAACCCGCGACCAAATGGAAGAGCACCGCAAGGCAACCGTGGACAGCAGAATTTTGCTCGTGGCAATGTGAATCATGTCTCTACTGAGAAAGCCCAGCAAGCTGATGACGTCGTGATTGGTATGTTTCTCACCAACTCCAACCCCGCGACTGTTTTATTTGATTCGGGAGCATCTCATTCATTCATCTCGTCAAAGTATGTTGCCAAGTACAATTTGCCTATATCTCATATGAAGCAAACTATGCTAGTAAGTTCTCCTGGTGGAGAGATGAGGACAAATATAGTATGTCCGAAAGTAAGCATTAAAATAAGGGGGGTAGACTTTCTCGCAAACCTCATAGTCTTGGACTCCCAAGGAATAGACATAATACTTGGAATGGACTGGTTGAGCAAGTATAATGGAGTCATTCAATGTGCCGAAAGGATTGTGCAGTTGACAAGTGAACATGGTACACGCATCAAAGTTGAGGCAGCCCAACCTGCAAGAAAGAAAGCAATGCTGAATCACGTGGATGAAGTGACATTGGAAAGCATTCCGATCATCGCGAGTACCCGGATGTGTTTCCAGATGAGTTGCCAGGTATGCCACCTGATCGTGACATAGAATTCACCATTGAGTTGATACCCGGAACTGCACCTATAGCTAAGAGGCCGTATAGGATGCCTCCTAAGGAATTAGCAAAGCTCAAGAAGCAAATTCAAGAGCAGCTAGAGAAGGGTTTTATACGCCCAAGCTCATCCCCGTGGGGAGCCCAGTGCTCTTCGTAGATAAGAAGGATGGAACCCAGAGGATGTGTGTGGATTATAGGTCTCTCAACGAAGTGACAATTAAGAACAAGTACTCACTGCCCCGTATAGAGGATTTGTTCGACCAAATGAAGGGTGCCTGTATCTTCTCCAAGATCAACTTGCGGTCAGGATATTTCCAAATGAAGATTAGACCATCGGATATACCCAAGACAGCATTTCGGACACGATATAGATCTTATGAGTACACCGTCATGTCATTTGGATTGACGAACGCGCCTGCGTACTTTATGTATCTCATGAATAAGGCCTTCATGGAATATCTGGATAAGTTCATTGTAGTGTTCATCGATGATATTATGATCTACTCGAAGGATGAGAAGGAACATGAGGAACACTTGAGGCTTACGCTGCAGAAATTGAGGGAGCACCAATTGTATGCCAAGTTCAGTAAATGTCAATTTTGGTTATGGGAAGTTTCTTTCTTAGGCCATATTATTTCCGGAGGAGGAGTATCAGTTGACCCAGGGAAGGTGAGAGATGTGCTTAAGTGGGAACCGCCACAGAATGTCAAGGAAATTCGGAGTTTCCTTGGAATGGCTGGATATCACCGCCGATTCATTAAGGATTTCTCCAAAATAGCCAAGCCTATGACCGAATTACTCATGAAAGGGAAGGCATTCCGATGGACTCAAGCTTGTCAGGATAGCTTTGAGGAGTTAAAGAAAAGGTTGACAACCGCGGCGGTGTTAGTATTACCGGACGTGAGCAAGAGTTTTGATATATATTGTGATGCATCAAGACAAGGATTAGGATGTGTGCTCATGCAAGAAGGCCAAGTGGTAGCTTATGCATCGAGGCAACTAAAGAAACATGAGTTGAATTATCCTACACACGACCTTGAACTCGCAGCCATGGTACACGCCTTGAAGATATGGAGACACTATGTTTTTGGTCACCGATGTGAGATTTATACGGATCACAAGAGTCTCAAGTACATATTTACGCAAACGGATCTGAATCTGAGGCAACGCCGATGGTTGGAGCTCATCAAGGATTATGACATGGGAATCAACTATCACCCAGGGAAGGCCAATGTAGTGGCCGATGCTTTGAGCCGAAAAGGAGTAAGTCATCAACTCACAGTTCGAGAGCTGCCATCTGAGTTATGCAAGGAGTTTGAACGGTTGAACCTTGGATTCATAAATGAGATGGGAACGATGGAAGTCAACCCAACATTAGAGCAGGAAATACGGGAAGGACATACAAAGGACAAGGAAATACAGGAAATCAAGGAAAAGACCCAAGAAGGAAAAGAATTCAGGTTTGATGAGGACGAACAGGGTACCTTATGGCTTGGAAAGAGGATTGTGGTACCTAATGTCAGGCATATTCGGGAGACAATATTGAAGGAGGCACATGACTCGCCTTACTCAATTCATCCTGGCTGTACGAAGATGTACAAGGACTTAAAGACATGTTATTGGTGGGATAGCATGAAAAAGGACATAGCCGAATATGTTGCACTTTGCGATGTGTGCCGACGAGTTAAAGCTGAACACCAAAGGCCAGCCAGATTGTTACAACCATTGAAGATCCCAGAGTGGAAGTGGGAAGAGATTGGTATGGATTTTATAGTTGGATTACCGCGAACTCAGTCTGGCTATGATTCAATATGGGTTATTGTGGATCGATTGACAAAATCAGCTCACTTCATCCCTGTCAAGACCACATATACCACCGCGAAGCTAGCAGAATTGTATATAGAACATATTGTGTGCCGACATGGAGTACCGAAGAAGATAGTCTCGGATAGAGGTTCTCAATTTACCTCCAGATTTTGGCAGAAATTGCATGAAGCAATGGGAACAAGGTTGAACTTCAGTTCGGCGTATCACCCTCAAACAGATGGACAAACCGAGAGGACCAACCAAATCTTGGAAGACATGTTAAGAGCTTGTGCATTAAAGCATGGGAAAAGTTGGGATAAAAGTTTGCCGTATGCTGAATTCTCGTACAACAATAGTTACCAAGCAAGTTTGAAAATGTCACGCTACGAAGCACTATACGGAAGGAAGTGTAGGACTCCCTTGTTTTGGAATGAAACCGGAGAGAATCAAGTGTTTGGTCCCGACGTGTTACAAGATGCTGAAAGGCAAGTCCAAATAATACGGGAAAACTTAAAGGCTGCCCAGTCTCGACAAAAAGGTTATGCTGATAATAGGCGAAGGAGTCTGACTTTTGAAGTTGGAGATTTTGTATACCTCAAAGTGTCACCTATCAGAGGTCAGCGACGGTTTAACGTCAAAGGAAAACTGGCACCACGTTACATCGGACCATTTAAGATTCTGGACAAGCGAGGAGAGGTAGCTTATCGACTTGAGCAGCCGACGTATCTCTCCGATGTACATGACGTGTTTCACGTCTCTCAACTCAAGAAGTGTCTCAGGGTAACGAAAGAACAAGTGCTGATGGACGAGTTAGAACTTCAAGAGGATTTGTCTTATGTCGAGCAACCTATCAAAATTTTGGACATGAAGGAAAGAGTCACGAGAAATAAGAGGATCCGTTGGTGCAAAGTGCAATGGAAACACCATACGGAAGCCGAAGCTACGTGGGAACGTGAAGAAGACTTGAAGGCAAAATTTCCTCATCTTTTCTCCACGCTATCGAATCTTGAGGGCGAGATTCACTTTAAGGGGGGTAGGTTTGTAACACCCTAAATTTTCGCATCATGCATTGCATACATGATCATGCATTAAACACTAGTAGAATAAAAGAAAAATAATAAAACATACATATACAAATATGTGTAGCAAAAGAAGGAAAAGAAAATAATAGTTATAGCCTAAAACTTGTAATAGGGAATAAGTATAAAAAAATAAATAAAATATTAATATTAATAGTATATATTATAATAATAATAAATAATAAATAATATATATATATATAATATGAATAATAATATATATAAAAAAATTTATAAATAATAAATCATATAATAAAAGAAAGTATATAAAAAAAGAAGAAAGAAAAAAAAGGCCTGCCGCTGGCCAGGCCGACAGCCCAGCCAGCGGTGACCGCCCGAGCACCAGCGCCGCACCGCATGGCTCCCACGCGCTCGGCCGCCCGCTCTCGCGTGCCCGACCCCACCCGCACCGGCGCGCGCTCGCCCGCCCGCTCCCGTGTGCCCGACCCCACCCACCCCGGCGCGCTCGCCCGCCCCCGCGTCCAACCCCGATCCCGGTCCCACCCCGCCCCGCACGCGCTCCAGCCCGATGCCGCCCGCCTCCCGCGACCGCGCTCCCGTACCGAGTCGGACTCCCGATCGCCCCCCCCCCCCCCACGCGACTATAAAAAGACCGTAGGCCCTAGTTTTTTCCCCGATCCAGAAACAGCCGCCGCCATAGAGAAACGCCGCCGGTAAAAGAACAACAGGGACCAGAGGGCTGCGCCCAGGGAAGAAAAAGGAGAAAAAGAAGGGGAAGAAGAGGAAGAAAAAGAGGAGGGCGCCGCCGTCTGCCGGAGATCGTCGTCGCCATCGCGTCGCTGTCGTCGTGCCGCCGGAGGACGCATCTACTTCGTCTACACATTGTCCCCATCCCGCGATCATCGAAGCCATCGCATCTACGGTAGGCCATGTTCCTGATGCGAATTTTAGCGATCATATTGAATCTAATAGGCGTAGTTTGATCATAGTTGCGTCGTCTTTTTATTTTCAGCAGCATTAATCCCCGCTAAAACCCCCGTAAACTCTTATGAACACGTATGAACTAGTCGCATCTAATTAATAAACAACTGCAGTTAATTAATTATTGAATTGTGCATGCATACATATCATTGCATGTTGATTATTTTGTGTGCATTATATTGAAGTGTATGTATTTTCTTGTATGTATGATCACGCATAGAGGAACGTGCTCAAGAGGCCGCATACGAGGATTTCCAAAATCAACACTTTGAAGCGCTTGAGCAACCCCATCCGCCGGAGCAAGGCAAGTGTCCTTGAAGCATATTGATCCTGTTTTTAAAATAAATGTTTTGTTTGTAAAACTGCATGCTGTGTCAATTTGATGGGAATCCTATGGTAGGAAGTTTACTAGTTTTGTTGACCACCCTTGTCACCTAGAATTTATGGTAGAGAGTCGGGAAGGGTTTTTACCTTTTTGCTTCGCTTAATCAACTGGGATGGAAAACAACTATACCAATCAATTTATTCATGCATGGATGAGATTATGGATAACATGAACTGGTTAATATGGTATGGTAATGGATGATCTAAGCAAGCCTGGTATGTGGATGGGTTGGATGTTATGGTGGTTTTCTTGCTTTAGATCTAAGGACCGGTTCATGCGAGAATAAGCCAGGACTACAGTGCCACCACGAGGCCAAGTATGGGTGCGGCGTAGCTGATTAATTAGGGCTTTGCTAGTGCTGTTTGGACCATTGTGGATGCTCGGGGAAGGGGTAGTCTGATTGGGTTTGTTGATGATTGGTGGGACTACCCTGGGATCCGAATGGCTCAAGAGGGGGCCCTTGGTTGAAGATGTGCTCAGTTGGAGGCATCGCCACCGGTGAAACCTCAGTGGGGTCTGAATAGGCTAGTAATCCCTTTGTAAAGGCTATTTTGTGATCTCTTGGCCACACACCAACGGAAGTGTGTAATGTGACCGACGGGTCATGGGCATAAGGGAGGTTCTTAGTCGCCGAAGGGTGATGAAATCACGAACACGTGGGTAAAGAGGTACAAACTCTGCAGAGTTAAATAAAACTATCATGATAGCCATGCTTCCGGTTATGAGCACCTGGACAACTTCCATGATTAGAGGGAAATTGAGATTTGGGATGGTTATGGTATTGGAATGGTTATGGTTTGGTAATGGTTATGGATGGTTATGGATTTATTTCTGGTATTGAATATGGTTATTGGCAATGGTGAAATCTAGAATTATTGATGAGGATGGTGAATTATGGACTGGTATTATGATATTATTTATGATTATGATGGGGTTACTTCACATAATATAATATGTTGCTTTTCAAATGTTTTACTGTACTTTTCAGCACTTAGCCATTATTATTGTCGTCATTTGAGTCAGCCACATGTCATACTTTCCACACTTGCTGAGTACGACATGTACTCACTCTTGCAATCCCCCCCAACAGTTGCAGGTCAGAATTGTGAGTTCAATGGCGATAATATGGAGATCTAGGCCGTGCCTACCGTCAGCTTTGCCTGTGGTGTTGCATGGAGCTGCGCTATCCCTTTTGCTTAGTTTGCTTAGTTGCTTAATTAGTTTATTTCCGCTGCATTAGTTGAACTTATCATTAATATTTATTAGAGCTTGTATTCGAGGATTTAATGAATTATGTAATAAGAGTACTTATTTAATAATTTGAGCTGTGATAATTATCTATTTATCATTTGTGAATCACTCGTGTATGTGTGTTGAACATCCTGGGCACACATATGCGTTAGCTTGGTTCATTTTCGGAACCAGGCGTCACACTGGTTATGGATTTATTTCTGGTTTTGAATATGGTTATTGGCAATGGTGAAATCTGGAATTATTGATGATGGTAGTGAATTTAGATTGGTATTATGATATTACTTATGGTTATGATGGGTTTACTTCATATACATATAATATATTGCTTTTCAAATGTTTTGATGTACTTTTCAGCACCTAGCCATTTTTATTGTCGTCATTTGAATCAGGCACATGTCATACTTTCCACACTTGCTGAGTACGACATGTACTCACTCTTGCAATCCCCCCAAACAGTTGCAGGTCAGGATTGGGAGTTTAATGGTGATAATGCGGAGTTCTAGGCCGTGTCTACCATCAGCTTGCCTGTGGTGTTGATTGGAGCTGTGCTATACCCTATTGCTTATGTTGCCTAGCTGTTTAGTTTGCTTAATTAGTTTATTTCCGCTGCATTAGTTGAATTTGTCATCAATATTCATTAGAGCTTGTATTCAAGGATAATATGATTTGTGTAATAAAATTTGGTTAATTAATCTTGTTCTATGGTAATTATCTGTATATCGTTTGTGATTGCACTCGTGTATGTGTGTTGAACATCCTGGGCACACATATGCGTTAGCTTGGTTCATTTTCGGAACCGGGCGTCACAGAACCTCCCAAGTTCTCCTTCGATCATCTCGATCTTGGCCTCCCTTATGACACGATTGCCCTCATTTGCCATCTTGGGGGTGTCCCATATTTCCTTTGCCACATCCAATCCTTCAATGTGGCTGAACTCCTCTTGAGTCAATGAGTAGGTGATTACTCCAACGGCTTGAGCATTGCGATGGAGGAGGACGGCTTGCTCCGGAGTAATGTCTTCCTCATTCTTGAGAAGATGGACACCTGTCAAGACAATTTGACACAAACTAGAGTTTAAGGAAATGAGATGCATATTTATATTATGACTCCACTTAATGATTGCTTGCGGCTAGTCGCTCAAAATTGTAAGGATACCGAGAGCAGTCTTGTGAACTACTCCCATTGTCGGTGTTGATTGGATCGATTGGCTTGATCTCCTTCTTGGGGACATTGAGCTTCTCATGAAGCTGCGCCTTAAGTAGACTAACTTCCACATTGTTATTTGGATCATCTTGAAGAACATTGATGTTCTTCATCTTGTCGTCATCGACAATCACCAGAATCTCGTTATCACCCCTTCCGGCCATTTCCTCTCTGAGTTGTTAGACTCTTGGTGGAGAGGCCAGCTTTGATACCAATTGAAAGTCGCCTAGAGGGGGGGGTGAATAGGCAAATTGACCTAAAATCGCTTAATCAAACGAGATTAAATTCCTGAAGCCAGAATAGTCTGATTAGAGCCGGACTAGTCCGCTCAACACAGGGTGAAAACCTAAAAACTTGATTTCTACAAGTGATTTGCAGAATTTAAATTCACCAAAGATAGATGCAATGTCTAGTAACCTAGTAAAATTTATATTAACAAGTGTAAGTAGTTAGGTTGCAAGATTTCAACAAAGATTAAAGTGAAGAACAATATGAATCCTAATAGCAATTCTAGTGATTACCAAATGTAAAGCGACAAATGAGACAAGATTTATCCCGTGGTTCAGCTATATGAAGAAGCCTACATCCACATTGAGAAGTCCACAAAGGGACCGGGTCTCACTTGACCCTCTTCTAACCAAGCCACCACAATGGTCGGCTTGGTTTCCACTATATCAAAGGGTAATCACCAAGTTTGATTGGGGATGCTCACAAGTTGAGGCTCCCAAGAATCAATACAGCAAGGAGCACTTGAAGCTTAACTCACACAAGCCACAAAACACAACACAAGTGCAAGAGATCAAACCGAGAGTCAAAGCACGATGATCTTCCTTCACTCTCCTTCTCAAACCCTAACCTATTCAAGATCTGGTCTTAGAGGGCTAGTAGAATGAGTAGAAGGCTTTGGAAGGCTCAAGGAATGTTGTGGTGGCGCTAGGGTTCCAGTGTTGTCAAATAGGGGCCGGGGTCCCCTTTTTATAGGGGTCCCGGCAACTAATCGTTGCCACCATGGCAACCTCGAATTGTTCCGGCCCTATGCCAAGGACTAGTCCGGCCTTCTGGGACCACTGACAATTTCACGTCATCGATAAAAAAAAAACAGATGACGTGCATGCCAACGTTTGAATTTTAAACGGCCACTAACAACACGGACTAGTCCGGCCAACAACGGACTAGTCCGAAGTCAGACATAATGGTTTAGTCTGTCCCAAAACGGACTAAACTTGGTAGGCCCGGACTAGTCCGACCACTGGGGCGGACAAGTCCGACCTTCTAGGGTTTGGCTCGGTTTCTCACACTAAGCCTCAAACGGATTAGTCCGTATCATAACGGACAAGTCCGAACTCATTCAGAATGCTTTGGTTCGAACAAAATGGACTACTCTTGGGGGGTTTGAACTAGTACAACCTCTTTGGTGGACAAGTCCGGCCTCCCAGGACTTAGCTCCAACTTCACTCACCAAGAGAAGAACGGAATAGTCTGTACCCATACGAACAAGTATGAACTCATCCAGAGACATTTAGTCCGACCCAAAATGGACTAATCAGGCTACCCCGGACTAGTCCGGCCCAAAGCCCAGACAAGTCCGGCCTCTGTGTGTTTGCTCTCATTTTGGCTTTTCACTTAGGTTTTTATCTCAACCACCACTTTGAACCCTCTTTTATGATGTCAATGCACATGATATAGCCACCCTCACACATGATACAGCTAGTCTAAACTCAACACAATAGAAACCCTAATTTCTATGCTTGAGTCTTTGACGCCTGTTTCAACCTTTCCCTTTTTGAGGTATTTTATCTCATTTCAATCATCACACCTATGCTTAAGATCAAATCAGCTCATTAGTCTCTTAATTGTCGTCATCAATCATCCAAAACCCAAGGGGATGCCTAGATGCACTTTCAGGGGTTGGCATCTTCAAAACAAGGTAGTCGTAGTGGGCTATGTCCATGAATCGGTACAGGGCAGGCCTGCCGATGATGGCGTTGAAGGGGAGACAGACATCCGCGATGTCGAATAGGATGCTCTCGTTCCTGTAGTTGTCGGGTGTCCCAAAGGCCACCCGAAGGTTGATGTTGCCGTACGGGATGATGTTCCCTGGCCCCACCCCCGAGAACGACCTCGAGGGGGTGAGCTTCGACTTTGGGATCTGCAACTGGTCGAAGGTTGCGTGACAATGAGAATGAGGCCGGCCCCACCATCTATCAATATGTAGTGGAGCTTGACATTGATAATGGTGGGGGTGACCAGGAGAGGCAGGATCCTGGCTCCCGCCATATTCTTGGTGCAGTCGGAGTCAACGAAGTTGATCGACGTCTCCTTCAACTTGTGGTGCAGTGCCAGAGCAGGAGTAGGGGCTATCGAAGCCACTGCTCGGCACAGGGTCTTGACCGCGTTTCGGGATGTAGGATCCCAAGACCCCCCCAAAGATGACATGGAGTGTCTTGCAACACCCGTGGTCGCTGCCGGCGTCGGAGTCCACGTCCTGGTGGACCACCTTCATGGACCGTTCCTTCTTTTGGTACTCCATCTCCTCATCGTCATTGACCTTGGGGTCGACCTTCTGCTTGCCGTCCTGCTAGCGGAAGGGGGCACCGTCGGGATGCTACTGCTGCTGCGCCCGCTCTTGGTACTGCTCAGCGCATCTCTTAATCTCTCAGCACTTCCTCGCAGTGTGGTCGTGAGTCTTGTGTACAGGGCAGGACTTGACATCGTCGTCAGCTGCAGGTGGCTGACGTGGGCTCTTGTCAGAGCGTGGGGGTGTTCCACCACCGGTCCCTGCTACTACAGCGATGGGTGACCCATGCTGCGGCTTGTTTTGGCGACCACCCCAGTTCTTGTTCTTCATTTTGCCGCTACCCGGGGTAGCGGCACATTCGCCGGTCTGGCCGACTCCACCCACTCTGGAGGCGGGCTGGGTGTGCCAGTCACGGCCTTCTGCCGCTCAGGCGCATCGATCGACGATGGAGAAGAGCTCGGAGACGTCTTGCACGTTGTGCGTGTCTAGCTTCTCGACATCTTCCAGTCACGCACTCCCTGTCCGAATGCTACTATGACAGAAGCATTCGCGATGTTGGGGATGGAGTTGCGTACCTGGGAGAAGCGCTGGATGAATGATTGCAGCGTCTCCTTGGGTTGCTGGTGCATGGCGAGGAGGTTGAGCTCAGTGTCGGAGCGCGTGTTGGAGTTGCCAAAGTTCACAGTAAACTGCCGACAGAGCTCATCCCAAGAGGTTATGGACCCCTCGGGTTGGTTCATAAGCCATGACTGGGCTGAGCTGATCAGGATGCTGGTTAGGTGCGTCAAGGTGTAGTCTGTAGGAACTCGGCTGGGTTGATGCTCTCGTCAAACTTCCCCGACGGGTATGACCGGAACTTGCGCGGCCACGTCATTTGGTGGAGGTATGGCGCCATGGCCATGCACCATCCAATGGGTTTCATCAGAGAGGCGTACGGAACAGCATTGCCCCAGGGGGGTTTGTTGTGCCACATGCGACTGCTGTGGATCCTGCTACTGTGGCAAGTACTGCTCTTGCAGCACGTGCTGCACAGAGTTCTGCAGGGGTGCAATCGACCCAACGTAATCCTGGTTTGATGGCGGCGGTGGAGGGTTTCTTTGAGGTGCTCCTCGGGCGGAGGACTCCTCCTGCTCAGGCCCTCGAGGGCCGTACTCGGCGTAAAGGTTGCGCCGTCTCTCCCGCTGCTGCCTGATGATGACGAGGCCATCTATCTGAGCTTGGCGACGGTCAAGCTCAGCTCTCAGGTCCTCCGTGGGGATCTTGCCAGCGCTAGTAAGCCCGGTGGATCTGGATTCAGCGGTGCGATGGTCGATGGACGGCGTGCATGATAGCAACATGTGACATCTCCCACTGTTGGGAGAGTTGAGGGCCGCCATGAAAAAATGGTCGATGTCGTGGACCCACTACTGAGCCGCTCCCTAGGAAGCGTTCATCGATGGTGGGTGGTAGAGCAGGGCCCTGGCTGCTGCCAGAGCACTCTCCGGACTTGCAGCTGGCGGCTACGGGGGCGCTGACTGGGCCAAAACGTGCCTGGAGGTGCCACCCTGGCCAGCTGCATCTGCGCGGGGGCATGATGGACCAGAGTGCACCGCTCGGGCGATGGATTTGTTCATCGGACGACAGCCTCGGAAACCACCATCTCGGGTTTGATGAACACCATAGCGGCGAAAATGCAACCACTTTTTTGAGAAAAAAGCTCCTACCTGGCGCGCTAAATGTCGAAGTGTTAATGTGACACTTCCCCTGGATCTGCTAAGGAGCAGCCCGCGGAGGTTCTTTGACCGACAAGGCTTAGTCCTCTATCGAGTGATTGCGCGTATGAGAGTATGAGACGGTGGTTTTTACGTGATTTGGGCCGCAAGAGCATAACACCCTACTCCACAGTGAGGTTGTATTGTTGGTGTGTGTGTGTGTGTGTGTGTGTGTGTGTGTGTGTGTGTGTTGGTTATTGATTGACTGTGTCTTATAACGGTGGCGGTCCGATCCTTTTATAGACAAGGCTAGACACCTTACAAGTGGGGTCCGGGGCCTGGCAAGTGGCCTCGGGGCGATCTTATCCTAAATATCTAAGGTCTTGTTTGGCACAGCTTCTGCTGCAGCTTCTTCATAAAAATAAGTTGAGGGTGTGTCAAACAGGAAACTTCGATAACAGCTTATTAGTTCAGCTGCTTCTCAGAATGAACTAAAAGCAGGATATAAGCAGAAGCTGCTTTTCACTAGCTTTTCAAACAAGCTGCTTTTGTAACAAGTTCCAGCTGTGCCAAACAGGGCCTAAGGCTTCTTGTATAAGCTTCCTCTGACCGCGGCTTGAAGACTCGCCGTCTTGCCGCCTCAGTCGTGAGTGGCCCATGCGTAGTCGTTGATGATGGCAGGGAATGTCCCATCCATCTGTCCCTGGCGCCGTAAGCTACCCACTTGGCGGAGTGGGGTAGGCTTGTTGCGCCTTCATTACGATGTGATTGGGTGCGATGGTACCTGATAGTAGGCGTGTGCCGCATCACGCGCCTGGGAAGATGCGAGTCTTCAATGCCTGATCTGGACAAGGCGCACCACCTTCTTAACTCCCGCAACCCACCGTCTAGGGCAAGTTGCAGGGTACGTGGCAGCTCGGGAGATAGCCTCTTCTGGGGAGGCCGAGTCCTGACCCGCTGGCCACGTGGCAGCCCTGGAGCCCGCTCGTGAGTAGGGCGGGGGTTCCAAGGCTACAGGACACGTGGCGGAGCCAGAGCTTGCCTCTTCAGGGAGGTGGCTTGTCTGTTGTCCCGAGCCACATGGCAGTTCTGGAGCCCTCTCCCATGGGGGGAGCGAGATCCCGTCCTACTGGACACGTGGCCGCTTGGGAGCTCGTCCTCAAGGGGGAGCTGTACTCCTCCTTGAGGTTCATGTGGGTACTCTATTTTCCATATCTGAGGTAGAGGGGTCTGGGCCTTCTTTACACGTGGCACCCTCAGACCCCACCTTGGCTGGAGGCAGGGCACCTAGGCGGCTTTAGCCTGTGCACGAGGTGTACCCGGTATGTCAGGTACCGATAGGTACAAATATTCCGCTGAAGGTGGAGGTTTGAAGGTAAGCAAGGGTTCTCTTATTGTCATGAAAGGTGACCTAAAAGCTGCCAACTTATATGTGCTTCGAGGTAGTACATTTTCTGCTAATGTTGTGGTTGCATCTGATCAGTCTAACACTACTAAAATTTGGCATATGCATCTTGGACATATGAGTGCACTTGGTTTGGTAGAGTTAAGCAAAAGAGGCCTACCTGAAGGTTGTTTTGTGAGCACTGCGTGTTTGGTAAGCACAAAAGAGTTAAGTTCAATACTGCTATCCATAATACTAAAGATATCCTTGATTATGTGAATGTTGACTTATAGGGTCCCTCTCGTAAAACATCTCATGGTGAAGCTAGAAACATGTTAACTATTATTGATGATTACTCACGTTGAGTTTGGCCATATTTTCTTAAACATAAGTTAGAAGCATTTCAATCTTTCAAGGAGTGGAAGGTTATGGTTGAAAAGCAAACGGAAAGGAAGGTAAAAGTTTTGAGGACTGATAATGTCATAGAGTTCTGTTCTACTGCTTTTAAATATTATGCAGGAAAGAGAGAATTGTAAGGATCCACACGATTCCACACACTCCTCAACAAAATTGTGTTGCGGAGCGCATGCAGAACAATAATTGTGACACTCGGTTCCGAAAAACGAACCAAGTGCAATATATGTGTGCCCAGGATGTTTAACACACATACACAAGGGATTCATAAATGATAAACAGATAATTACCACGTCTCAAATTATTAGATAAGTACTTTTATTACAATATTCAAATAATCCTCAAATCATAACTCTAATGATCAATAATGATAATACTACTGCAGCAGAAATAATCTAATTAATCAACTAAGCAAACTAAGCAAATAGGGTAGCGCGGCTCCAAGCAACACCACATGCAAGTCGACGGCAGCACACAGCCTAGTACTCCGCATTATCATCACGATACTCCCAGACATCACTTGAAACTGTTGGTGGTGGAATTGCAAGGGTGAGTATATGTCATACTCAGCAAGTGTGGGAAAGTATGACATGTATATTAAACAAGGCATGATAATAAACACTAGATAACTGCTGAAAAGTACATTTAAAACATGTAAAAAGCATACTTAAGATGTCTATGTGAAGTAATCCCATCATATCTCACATAATTAACATAATACAAAACTATAATTAATTATCATCATCCATGTTCATTTATCATAACTCAATCCATAACCATAGCCAACCATAACCAAATCACAAGTTCCCTCTATTCATGTAGGTCATCCAGGTGCTCTTAATCGGGAGCATGACTATCATGATAGTTTTTAACACTCTGCAGAGGTTGTACCCTTTTACCCAAAAGTTCGTGATTTCGTCACCCGTCAGCGATTAAAGAAAACCTCCCTTATGCCAATTACACTTACTTAGGTGTATGTCCAAGAGATCGCAAATAGTCTTTACCAAGGGACTACCAGCATATTCTGACCCGCTGAGGTTTCACTGGTGGCGATGCCTCCAACTGAGCACATCCTAAACCAAGGGCCCCCTCTTGTGCCGTTCGGATCCCAGGGCAGTCCCGCCACTATTGCAAACCCAACCGACTCCCATTCCCCGCTCTACTAAATGATCCAAATTGATTCTGGTAATACTCCAAATTAATTGGCTAAACTGCACCCATACTTGGCCTTGCGGTGGCACTGTAATCCTAGCCTCTTCTCGCATGAACCGGTCCTTAGATCCAAGGCAAGCAAAACCACCATAACATCCAACCCAATTCACAAACAATGCTTGCTTAGATCTCCCAATCCCATTTTACCAATTAACCATTTTCATCAATTCACATCACTCATAAGTGCATTAATTCATAGTTAAGTCATTTGGTTGTTTTCCCATCCCAATTAACTAGAGCGAAGCAAAAAGGTAAAAATACCCTTGTCGACTCTCTACAATATATTCTAAGCGACAAGGATGGTCAAACAAGTCTAGTAAACACCTATTAATGGGTTTCCAATCAGATTGACACAAGCATGCAGTTTCACAAATAAAGCATTTAAAAATAGGATCAATATGATCAAAGACACTTGCCTTGACCCTGAGCTTGGTTAGGGTCAAAAGCTTCAAAGTTTTGGTACTGGAGGTCCTCGACAGCACCCTCCAGGGCAAATCCTTCTATTCTGAGCGACAAAAATACAAAACACACAATTCAATCAAATAATGCTCATATAGTACTCAATATGCCATGACATGCATGATTAATGCAATTATGTGGTCAAACCTGTTAATAAGTTGCTATTAATGTTTACTAACTACTTACAAAGGTTTCTAACAAGTTTGAACAGGTTTGGAATTGCTTCGAGTCAATTTGGAATTAATTCAGCATAATTCAGATTCAGAGGCTGGACTAGTCCGCTACCAAGGCCGGACTAGTCTGCCCTGTCCAGGAATTGCGAATTAGGGTTTTCTTGATCTGCAAGATTTAGGAGAATCGGGGTTGAATTCGCATGGAAAAGGGAAACTAGAAGGTGTACCACGTGTTTAGAACTCCAAAGATCAAGGATTTGGGTGCAACACTTGATTTTTGACGATCTACGGTTGATGATGGAGAGTTGATGGAGAGTTGAGGGTGAATCGGTGATGAAGAACGAAAAGTCGATAAAGATCTTGTTCACTTGATCCTCTTTCATTTCCTCATCTTCTTCTTGCTGCTGTTGCTGCTGGATCTCCTCTTGATGGTGGCTCCCACGAACTAGGGTTTGGTGGTCTTTCAAAAGTGGCAAAGAGATGAGAAGTTGGGGTGTTGGGTTGTTTATATAGGGATGGAGGTGTATGGTTTGATGGATTTCGACTTTGGGGGTGGGTGGAGGCCGGTGTGGGGTCCCACATGGGATCCAAAAAGGTTATATATGACGTTCTTGGACCCACTTAAGGTAAAAACCCAAAACAAGTCATGGAGGAAAAGATTGAATCAGAGTTGCGAATACCGGACAAGTCCACAATGGGCCGGACTAGTCCGATAGCTAGTGAGAGATAAAACGGACAAGTTTGGCCAAAATTGGATAAGTCCGATATTAGTAAGAGAGCAAAACAGACAAGTCAGGCAGAAAACGGACAAGTCTGGGGACTTGGCGATTTTTTCAAAAGATGGGGTGAACGGACTAGTCCGCACTAGATCGGACAAGTCTGAAAATAGAACAGGGAGAAAATGGACTAGTCCACAGCAAAAACAGACATGTCCGAAGAGAGGTCAGAGAGAAATTTGGACTAGTCCGCACCAAAAGCGGACAAGTCTGAAATTCACAGAACTTTCGAGTGCGGTTTCGCTTCTAATTCATATTAAACTTGTTCTTTTTTGTGTTACTTAATTTTAAACATGTATTAGAATGTATGCAATGCATGATGGATGAAAATGAGAGTGTTACAAACCTACCCACCTTAAAATGAATCTCGCCCACGATATTCGACGTAGAAGGAAAGAGATAGGGAAATTCTTTCTTGAGTTCATCTTCTAGCTCCCAAGTTGCCTCTGACTCTGCATGATGCTTCCATTGTACTTGACACCATCGAATCACCTTGTTCCTTGTGTCCCTCTCCTTGGTTTCCAAGATTTTGACCGATTGCTCAGCATAAGTCAAATTTGCCTCTAATTCCAATTATTCCATTGGCACTTGTTCCTCTGGTACCATTAAGCGCTTCTTGAGTTGTGAAACGTGAAACACATCATGGACATCGGAAAGACGTGCTGGCATCTCCAGTTTATATGCTACTTCTCCATGTTTGGCCAAAATCTTAAATGGTCCAATATAGCGAGGTGCCAACTTGCCTGTGACATTAAACCTCTTATGACCTAGCATAGGTGACACTTTGAGATATATGAAGTCTCCCACTTCAAAGGCTAAGTTTCTCAGCCTATTATCTGCATAGCCCTTTTGTCTTGTTTGAGAGGCTCTCAAATTCTTGCGGATTATCTGAACTTGCTTTTCAGCCTCTTGCAACACATCCGGTCCAAACACTTGGTTCTCTCCTGTCTCGTTCCAAAACAAAGGTGTCCTACACTTCCTTCCATATAGTGCTTCATATGGTGACATCTTAAAGCTAGCTTGGTAACTGTTATTGTAGGAAAATTCAGCGTATGGCAAACTCTTTTCCCAACTTCCTCCATACTTTAATGCACAAGCTCTTAGCATGTCTTCCAATATCTAATTTTTTTCTCTCAGTTTGTCCATCCATTTGAGGGTGATATGCAGAACTGAAATTCAATTAAGTCCCCATAGCTTCATGCAGTTTCTCCTAGAAACTAGAGGTAAATTGAGAACCTCGGTCTGAGACTATTTTCTTCGGGACTCCATGTCGGCACACAATATGCTCCATGTACAGTTCTGCTAGCTTCGCAGTGGTATATGTGGTCTTGACCAGTATGAAATGATCTGATTTGGTCAACCGACCCACAATAACCCATATTGAGTCATACCCGGACTGGGTTCACGGTAATCCAACTATGAAGTCCATATCAATTTCTTTCCACTTACATTCTAGAATCTTTAATGGCTGCAATAATCCAGCTGGCCTTTGATGTTCAACTTTAACCTGTTGGCACACATCACACAAAGCAACATACTCTGCTATGTCCTTTTTCATGTTGGCCCACCAATAGCATGCCTTCAAGTCCTTGTACATCTTCGTACAACCGGGATGGATTGAGTAAGGTGAGTCATGTGCCTCCTTCAATATTGTTTCTCGAATATGCTTAACATTAGGTACAACAATTCTTTTTTAAGCCATAAAGTACCATGGCCATCCTCATCAAACCTGAACTCTCTCCCCTCTTTGGTCCTTTCCTTAATTTCTTGGATTTCCTCATCCTTTGTGTGTGTTTCTCGAATTTCTTGTTGCAGCTCGACCTCGGCAGGAAATTGTTCGCCGAAAAGGTTGATTGAAGAATGTAATGTTGCTTTTGCTTTGAGTGTTGCAGAAGAAAATGAAGGTGTTCACGAATCTTCAAATTATATAGAGGCTATCTTATCTGCGGATAGTACAAAGTGGATTGGTGCAATGCATGACGAGATGGAGTCACTCCAGAAAAATGGTACTTGGGAAATTGTTCCTTTGCCCACTAGCAAGAAACCTGTTAAATGCAAGTGGATTTATAAAAGAAAAGAAGGAATGACTCCAAATGGGCCTGCAGGGTGTAAAGCAAGGTTAGTTGCTAAAGGATTCAGTTAAATTTCAGGTATTGATAATATTGATGTACACTCTCCAGTTGTGAAGCATAGTTTTATTCGTACTTTCCTCGGTATTGTTGCTATGCATGATTATGAGCTTGAACAGCTAGATGGAAAAATTGCATTTTTACATGGAGACTTGGAGGAGGACATTTACTTGGACCAACCTGAGGGGTTCATTGTCCCTGGAAAAGAAGACGATGTTTGCAGGTTGAAGAAATGATTATATGGCTTAAAGCAATCTCCAAGGCAGTGGTATAAGAGGTTTGATTCATTTATGGTTTTAAATGGTTTCACTAGATCTCAGTTTGACTGTTGTGTATATATTAAAGTTGTTGATGGATCATCCATATACCTGCCTTTATATGTTGATGATATGTTAATTGCTACCAAGAGCAAGAAAGAAGTCACTACTTCAAAGGCATGCTTAAGTAGTGAATTTGATATGAAGGACCCTGGTGCTGCTAAGAAACTTCTTGGTATAGAGATAATGAGGAACAGGAAGTCTGAACTTCTTTATTTCAGTCAGAAAAATTATATTGAGAATGTCCTTCATCGCTTCAACATGGATAGTGCTAAACCTGTGAGTACACCGTTGGCCCCTTTATTTCAAGTTGTCTATTTCTCAGTGTCCAAAAATTGATGATGAAATTGAATACATGTCAAAAGTTCCATAGTCTAGTGTTGTTGGGTCTATCATGTATGCTGTTGACGGTCCTTAATTGCCAAATCCGACCGTCAATTCCCTGTATAAAAGCTATGGATTGGACAACCAACATAGTGGTAGGAGTTATTTACTAACTATCTCCACAAGTGTTGGTGCAATTGTGTATGCAGGTGAATTATGCCCATAATTAGAGGTATTTACAAGGACCAATCCAAGAAACACACCTTCCAACCAATCAGGCGCAAGCACGAGGATTCTTGGGCCCACTCAGAGGAGAAAACTAACTAAAAATGAGGGAAATCACCAATACCCATGATGGGGCCCCACAAAACAGCCTCCCGAAAGAAAAACACCGCATTTGGGGCCACCAGAAAGTTGACCGAAGTGCCAATTCGGCCAACTAGGTAAACACGGTCAACCGCCACGTGTTGGTTCCTCACGGCTTGGAGATCACGATGGCAACTGATTCCCTCGCTTTTTATAGTGCCAAACTGACCTTTGGAGGGTATAAATAAGGGGTAGGGGGCTCCCTCACTCCACACACCAAAAGCTTGAGTCTAGTACTCCAGTTCCAAGGCGTAGCGCTGCCTAAGTCCTTAGAAAATAGGGAGAGAGTGAGAAAGAGGAGGAGGAGGAGGCTCCGGCTTGTTGGGCTTCTTCCACTTAAGGATAGGGTTCGGTCTTGTCGAACCCTCTCCACCTTTGTACCTCGACAGTTCTTTCCATCTCAAGTAAGGTTCATGATTTCCATTTGAGTTCATTTATTTAATCCAAGCAAGTTAATTCCTTAGTTGCTTGTTCATTCATCGTTCTATTCATTTATAGGCCCTAGTCTTTGCTAGAGAGGTTCGGGAAGTAATCGATAGAGTAGGCGTGGTGTCTAGGCTTGACATTACCTTTGATTATCTCGTAGTCCACGGGTCGTAGAGGTAGGCGGTAGGTGGTGACAGCCCTATCCATCCGTTGTAATCCTCCATGTTCGACTACGATGTAGGCTCTTGACGGGAGTTGCCTGGCAGTCCAGGATAAGCCTGTGCCCAGTACTGCTATTGATCGACTTGCTTTGAATTAGAAACCCTTCTCTTAGAAAATCCACTCTATCCCTTGACTACCACCAAGCTTTGTGTCCTTGGGTGAACTAATTAGAATATTAGCACACACGTTCCTTGGGTTTGATACTCTTGGAAATACTCTTTAAGGGGAAGTGCTACAGCGGTTTCTCCGTGCGCTTGCGGATTTTCATCTATGATTACTAGCCATCAACAAGCATTTCTGGCACCGTTGCTGGGGAACGGTTGTTGTTTATCTTTGAACCTTGTTCATCCTCATATCTATTTTGTTCTCTTTATTCCTTACCTTTCTACCATCTAAACTATGGAGCAACCCACCATTCTTTCTCCATCTGCTCCTAAGCGTGAGTTCTGTGAGCCTTCGCCATCGGCGGATCCCATTTGCTCAACTAGCTATGAACTCCACTATGGCTTTATAGCCATGGTCCGGGAGCAATCCTTCTCAGGGACGGATTGTAAGAATCCCTACCATCACCTGCGAGAGTTTGAGCAATTGTGTTCATGCCTTCTAATCAACAGCATGACACAAGAAACCCTTAAGTGGAAATTGTTTTCCTTTTCCCTCAAGGGAAAAGAGAAGCAATGGTACACTCTTACCGTCGGGAGTGCAAATGAAAAATGGAAAGAACTTCGAGACAATTTTTGTCTTGCATTCTTTCCACTCTCCCAAGTTGCCTCTCTACGAAGGAAAATTCTCAACTTTCAGCAATTCGAGAAGGAATCAATAGGTGCAGCCTGGGCTAGATTCTCATTGCTAACCAAATCAGGCCCAGACTTGTCAATTCCCGAACATGTGTTATTACAACATTTTTGTTTTGGGCTTGAAAAGGATTTTTCCCTATACCTCGACATAACGGCTGGAGGCTCTTTCCTCCATAAGACACCGAATGAAGGGGAATTCTAGAACGCATTCTAGAAAAATACATCCTTCATCACCGTCTTAATGAACCTCCTCAAGAGGAAGCCGTGTTGAGACATGAGGATCCCCCCATAGTCACCCCGGAACCCATCCCATGTTCATCTCAAGTTGTGACTATGAAATCTTCACCCGAACCAAAGACACCAAAGGAAGAAGAAATTTGGCCTTCACAGTTTCCATTATGCTTCAAGGAAGATATTTTTGAAGATTTTGGGAATACCTCAAAGTATTGTAATGGAAGGAAACCATCATTACATCCCTCACTCCTTGATCTGCCCAAAGGAAAATTACTTTAGGAAATGATCAAGGAGTTGACCTCAATCATGAGTAGGGAATGGACGGCGGAGGCTGAGCTTTCACCTGAAATTATTTGGGTAAACTCACCCTCAGCAACCATTCGATGTCTTATTCAAGGGGTAATGGTGAACGTCCTTTATAATCCCTCTGTTGGAGCCAATATCATTTCTAGAAATTGTGCTTTGGCCATTTTGGGTGATCTACCCTGGACTACAACAAGAAAGTCCTTCAGAGATTCCTACGGAAACATCAAGGAAAGATATGGGATTTTGCAAAACGTGTTTATAAGACACGAGAATATCGAGTTCTACCTTGATTTTCATGTCTTTGAAGTCCAAGGCTTCGATGTAATGATAGGGTTACCCGTTGAGAAATTACTCATGGATGCACCCTCAAAAGGCAGCCTCGATGTTAAACTCGGAGGGAGGAAGTTTTCCATTCCCATTCTGCGATCCAAGAACACATTAGCAGAACCTCCCCCCGAGAGTGAGCCAATCGAGGAAGCCATGGCTCTTCAATTCTTAGAACTTCCTGAAAATGAAGAAGAAGAATAATTCATCCAAGAAGATGATGAATTGCAGGAGACATTTGATTTACCCAAATAAGAGCCATCACAAAAGCCCACGATTGAGTTGAAAACTCTACCTCCAGGTCCACGCTATGCTTTCCTACACGGTGATGCGGAAGCTTCTGTCATCATAAGTGACAGACTCATGACCGTCTTAGAAAAGCATAGATCCCTCCTACGCTAATCACTCCAAGACCTTAAGGGAATAAGCCCTGCTCTTTGCACCCATCACATTCCCACCGACCCTCTTAGCACACCATCTAGGGAACCTCAAAGTAGGTTAAACAATGCTATGCGGGAGGTTGTCAAGAAGGAGGTCTTGAAACTCTTGCATGCCAGGGTAATTTATTCCCTTCCTCATAGTGAGTGGGTTAGCACTGTCCAAGTAGTACCCAAGAAAGGAGGAATGACAGTCGTTCAAAATGAGAGGAATGAACTCATTCCTCAATGAACCGTCACAGGGTGGAGGATGTGTATTGACTACAGAAAACTCAACAAGGAAACAATGAAGGATCATTTCCAGCTGCCTTTCATTGATGAAATGCTTGAGCGGCTAGCGAAACATTCCTTCTTTTGTTTCCTTGATGGGTATCCTGGTTACCATAAAATTCCCATCAACCCTGATGATCAAATTAAGACCACCTTCACATGCCCTTACGGAACCTATGCCTATCAGCGAATGTCGTTCGGGTTGTGTAATGCACCTACTTCGTTCCAAAGGTGCATGATGTATATTTTATCAGACATGGTCGAGGAAATCATGGAAGATTTCATGGACGACTTTTCCGTCTATGGGAAAACTTTTGATCATTATCCTGAGAACATAGACAGGGTCTTACAAAGATGCCAAGAGAAGGACCTGGTGCTAAATTGAGAAAAGTGTCATTTTATGGTCCGTGAAGGCATCATCTTAGGACACTTGGTGTCTGAAAGGGGGATTGACGTGGACAAATCCAAAATTGAAGTTATTGAAAAACTTCCACCTCCTACCAACATTAAGGGTATCCATAGCTTTTTAGGCCATGCGGGATTCTACCGACGATTTATCAAGGAATTTTCCAAAATTGCTAGACCCCTCAGTAGCCTATAAGCTAAGGATGTGCCCTTTGATTTTGATTGTGAGTGTCAACAATCTTTTGACATCCTCAAGAAGGCACTCATTGTAGCTCCAAACATTCAACCCCCTGATTGGATGTTGCCATTCGAAATCATGTGTGATGCTAGTGATTATGCTGTTGGAGCAGTCCTTGGTCAAACTAAGGATAAGAAGCATCATGCAATAGCCTACGCTAGCAATACTCTATCAGGAGCTCAGCTTAACTATGCCACAACTAAAAAATAGCTCCTAGCAGTTGTCTTTGCTATCGATAAGTTTAGATCATACTTGGTTGAAGCAAAAATCATAGTCTACACAGACCATGCTGCTTTGAAGTATTTGCTCACCAAGAAAGATGCTAAACCTAGGCTAATCCGATGGATTCTCCTACTCCAAGAGTTTGACCTGGAGATAAGAGATAAAAAGGGAGTAGAGAATTCCGTCGCTGATCATCTCTCACGTATGGAAATCCCAAATACACTAGATCATACCTATCAATGATTTCCTACGTGATGATATGTTGCTCAAGGTGACCGACTCTAACCCTTGGTATGCGGACATTGTAAACTTCATGGTTACGGAGTACGTACCACCAGGGCAGGATAAGAAAAGACTCATTTTTGAGAGTCGACATCACCTGTGGGATGATCCATACCTCTATAAGGTATGTTCCGATGAGCTGCTTAGAAGGTGTGTCCCAACAATTGAAGGCACCAAAATCATCGAAAGATGCCATGCGGCCCCTTATGGCGGGCACTACGGTGTTCACCGTACTCAGGCAAAGATCTGGCAAAGCGGATTCTTTTGGCCCTCAATGTATGAGGATACAAAGGAATTTGTTTGAAGATGTCGGGAATGCCAAAAGCATGGAGGCATCACTGCACGCAATGCGATGCTCCTCACATACAATCTCCAAGTAGAATTATTTGATGTGTGGGGGATCAACTTCATGGGACCCTTTCCAAAGTCCTATGATTGCGAGTATATTCTGGTGGCTGTAGATTATATGTCCAAATGGGTAGAAGCATTACCATACAAACATGCTGATGCCAAGACCGCTTGGAAAATGTTTCATGAAACCATTTTCCCATGGTTTGGAACTCCCCGAATGGTCATAAGTGATGGAGGGTCTCATTTCATTGATAAGAGCTTCCGGAGTAACCAGCCTTTGGGCTCAACCCTATATTAGATGACTTGTTGGAACTACGTCCTTATCTTTCTTGTCTATTACTTGTTGCTGCGATGGAAGCTTGTTGACACTAATCCTAACAGGGTGGAATCCTCATATTGTCAAATGCACTTTAGACATGCTTTTGGATTAAGTGAAAGGGATGTTTACTTGGATCCTAAGCTCAAGTACCTCTCTCATGAACTTCTTGTGCGCTTCCTGACTCCTCAAGGCACTAGAATGAGAGGTGGAAGAAGTGCAGTTCTAGTGAATCGAGAAGTCTTTCACAGTATTATTGAAGTGAGCTTGGGGTTAGGCATAACATTGCTACTCTGTAACATCCCCAAACAAGAGGTCAAGCAGAAACTTCAAACAAACAAATCAAGAATATTTTGCAAAAGACTGTCTTTGAGATGGGGAATGGGTGGAAGAACAAACTACCCGATGCACTTTGGGCATACCGTACCGCCTATAAGACACCCATTGGAATGTCACCTTTCCAAATCATCTATGGGAAAACTTGTCATTTACCTGTAGAATTGGAACATAGAGCGTATTGGGCTATCAAGAAGTGGAACATGGATCTCCACGAAGCTGGAAAGTTGCGCAAAATGCAAATTTCTGAACTGGAAGAATGGAGGGATAAGGCGTACCATAGTGCCAAGATCTATAAGGAAAAAACCAAGAGGTGGCATGATAAAAGAATTACGCCTCAGGAGTTCAAGCCTGGAGATAAAGTCCTACTTTTCAACTCTAGAGTCAAACTTTTTGGACATGGGAAACTAAAAAGTAAATGGGAAGGTCCTATACTGTGGTAGATACTTCATCTCATAGAGCAATTACACTCTAAAATGATGAAGGTCATCTATTCAAAGTAAATGGGCACCATCTCAAGATCTTTTTAGAACCCACAAAAAATTGGACTAAGAGAAAGAAGTAGTCAATTTAATTGACTTTAACGCCTATCCTTGAAGTTTGGTTAAATTTTCCATGTCTAATAAAGCAAGTTCCAACCCTCACCACTCCTTTCCAATCATCCCACTATCCCCACTTGAATATGTAGGAGAGAAGTAAAATGTAGAATATCATAAATACTTTCCTACTTAGGACTTAGACACTTATCTTGATTCTATCATACAAAGTGCCTTTGTCAAATAAATTGCGACTCATCGGTGTAGGTCAGGCCGGTAGAGTCTTTCACTTTTACTTTTTCATGTTTTCATATCAAATAAATAAAGGTACAAGAAAAAGTGTGGGGGAGGTCCCACAGGCCTCTCAAAGTGCTCCGACAACCCCAGAGGGCCCGCCGTCGATGTTTCGTGCGTTAACATTGGGCGCCACCGGATCTCTCAAGCTTTGATAACTCCCAGGGGGGGTGCCATCGACGCAACAAAAGCTCCCTGGAGAAGTCGGAAATAAACTTCAGACCTAAAAGATACAAGTTCGAAGCGTCCAAGTCATCAACACATTGTCAAATACTTTTGGTACATGTTCGCAATCAAATTGTGTACATCTACTAGGGAGCAAACAAGATAAAGGACAATGTCTTGAAGACAAGGACAGCAAAATGACAACAAAATGGAATTTGTTGAAAGAACAATGGATTCCATTCATTCAAAGTATTGGATTACAAAATCAGGATTACAACAAAAGGCAAAAGGAAAAGGTCCTAGCTACTGGAGGATCTAAGTCCTATGGAAAAATGATGCAACCTTCTCAGCAGCTTCTTGGACGCTAGCCCTGGCAGCATCTTCCTCTTCGGCAATGAGTCCTTTGAAGACCAGATCTAGAGAAAGTTGGGGTTCTCGGCTCTTGTAACATGCCAAGACATATTCGGCGACGTTCTTAGCCAGAGATTTTCCCTCCGTCTCCAGCTGGTCGGTGATGACATCACCCATCACGTCGATTTTGCTGCCAGCAGAGCCAAGTGCCACCAACGTTTGGTCCAGCTCTAGTGTTGGGTTCTTCGGATGTACTGGACTGAAGCCAAGCGGCACCAAAGCTCTGTCCGCACATCCCAGAAAATCCCATACATGTAGGGACTCAGTTGGCCTCGATCTCCGCAGCTCCTCTAGTGACCTTCTGGCCGTCGCAAGCTCTGAACCCTCCCGAGCGAGGCGCTCGACCACTTTGGCACATTGCTGCATACTCTCAGCTACTTGCTTTTCGCGGTCGGCTAGCTCTATCTCTCGGAGGTGGATGCGGTTCCGTCGTTCGGCCAAGTCCTTCTCCCTGCCTCTTACATTCCCTTCTCTAGTGGCAACATCAGCTTCTCTTTTTGAGAGCTCCTGCCCCAGTTTCGAGTACTTCTCCTCTTCTTCTTTGCTTTGCAGATCAAGCTTCTTACTGCGATCTGCCAAATTTTGCTCTGCTAGAGTCAGCTTCTGGGTGAGCTCCTCTTCTGTTTTCAAACATCCTCCTGCTGTTCCAGAAGTGTCTCTTCCCTCTCATCGAGGTCTACTTGACGCTTCAAGAGAATCTCATTTAATGTATTGAGGTTGTTGTGATGTTCGTCAGTAGCATCATTCCTTTCTTTGGCTTGCTCGAGAATCTCTCGAGAATTAGCGTCAAGAGCCCTGATGGCGGCCTCCTTTTCCTCCAGGAACCTGCCCCAATATTCCAACCGGGCCTTTTCTTTCTCCACCCACTCCTTCTGATCAGCAAGCCTTGTCTGCGCAAACTTGGTCTCGAAGTGGAGCCTGTTGCACCAACGCCTCAAGGTGTGGCGCTCTCCTTCAAGGACTTTGCTGTCGTATCGAAGGCGAGCTGGACATGTCGGAGGCTCGAGCAGGCATTATAAATAGACAACGCCAAAGGAATAGGCTCCGGACTTGCCGGGGTCATCTCCGCTGATTCTAGAGGGTCTTCAAGAACAAAAATAGGATCCCATGCCACAAGCGTGGTTCCCTGAGATTCTATGGCATTAGGGCCGCCCTCCGGGAGCTCCTCAACCACTGCTGAGGAAGATCCCGCTGGGAGAAATTCTACCTCCGGGCTGACGCCGAAGGTCCAGCCGTAGGGTCTTCAGCTGCTGGCTCTGCGGGTAGAGAGCCTGCCGCCACTTCTTCAGGACGTTCCGACTCAGGTATGGACAACTCCAGAGAAATCACCTCCGGAGCAATCACTGGAGTTTTGCCCGAAGCCACATCCACCGCCAGCTCAGGCGCCGGACATCAACCACCCCCGGCTCAGCTGCCGGAGCCTTAGGCACTTCCGGCTCGGCGTTCGGGGCTTGAACTATCTTCGGCACAAAGGTCAGAGATTCAGGCACTTCCGGTTCAACAGTCGGAGCTTCAACTATCTCCGGCACAGAGGCCGGAGCTTCAGACACCTCCGGCTCAATCACCGCATCTTCAGCCACTTCTGGCAAGGGCGTCGGATCTTCGAGTGCCTCCGGCTCAAGTGTTAGAGCTTCCGACATCTCCGATTCCTGCTCCGGAGCTTCAGTCTCTGGTGCTATTGCTGGTAGTGCTGTTGGTGCATCTTCAAGAACTTCTCCCCCGTGGTCTGGCGCTACCACGGGAGCTTCGGGTGTCTCTTATGAATCCAATTCCATGACAGTTGACGCTGGGGCTGCCGTGTCTTCTGCTACCACCTGGGGAGGCTTGATGGTTGAAACTGGAGCTTCAGCATGCATAGCTCCAGTAGCTGTAGCAGATGCCGAAGCCTCAGACTTCTTTCTCGACACCCTCGAATCAAAAGGTCGTGAAGATTAAAAACATTATAAAAACAATATTAGCATTTCAAGGTAAGTTGACGATGCTTACCTGGGGATGCTACCACCCCAGTCACCGCAGAATCTCTTCTCCTAGGGCCTGGAGTCAGAGCCCACCAAATTTGATGAGACACTATCTTTGGACCTTGGTTGGGGGCCATCTGTAGCAGCTGGAGTCTTCTCAGTCGGAACCCCTTCGGCTAGGAAGGACCTCCGGACACGGAGCTCACAGCCGACACTGGAGACAGAGTTGACCTGTCGGAGCTTGAGTCCCTCGAGGGTGCTGGCACCGAAGCAGGTGTGGTCACCGAAGGTCTCCTTCGCCTGGGAGAAGGGGCTGTTGGAGTTGAAGTAGACCCGATAGGGCTCCCGTCAACATACCTTAACTTCCTCTTGCGGCTGGAAGATTCAGTCAGTTCTTTGGCTTTAACCTTGCCCTTGCCGACGTCATCAACTCTCCGGCTCGAGGCAGGGGCAGATACCCTTTCATAAGCTCCGAGGATTGTAACCCCAGAGACAAGGCACCTCTCTACCATGCCCAAGTCATCCAATGTCGGCATTCTCCTTCCGATCTCCCTGCTGACCTCCGGAACCATGTTCAGAGGTAGGAAGGCAGCTGGCGGAGTCACGGCGTCGCGGGAGACACCTCCATTATGAAACTTTTTGAGATGGATCCTCAAAGCTTCATCATCCAAGTTGGTGTTCAAACCGACTTCAATTCGGTCATGATCCATCTAACTATTGAATGCTCATGCGGGTCATTCCCTAGTCTTCAGCGGAGCCCACATGTTCACCAAGAAATTGCCGAAGACCATTTGGGGGGTCACTCCTCCCACTATGCATTCTTCGATCCTTTCCAGGATGGGCTTATACGCATTCGACAGCTTTGGAACTACGTTACAGGTGTCGATGTCGACATTGAGAAGGCCCTCGGGCAGCTCGTGCTTCTCATGCTCCCCCACCATGATGATCACCCAATACTTCTTCCAATCACCCCACTTGCCAAAGGGGAAGGACTTCAAGTACTTGAAGGGGCAATTCTTCCGCTTCACAAAATAGTAGAAGTCAATGACCTCTATCCCCTTGCTAGTGGTGTGGACCGTGAAGAAGGTTCGGAACAGCTCGATGCAGGGAGGCACGCCAACCCACATCTCGTAGAAGTGGATGAACGTTGCCACTAGCAAGAGGGAGTGGGGGCCGATGTGATAAAGCTGGAGGTCGTAGAAGTCTAGCAGCATCAGGAGGAAGCTTGAGAAGGGCGGGATCAAACCCACCATGGCATATGCCGAGAAGTATACCATATCTCCGGTGTGCTCCTTCTTAAAGGGGAGCTTGCCTAAGTGGATGTCTTTGTTGCAGGAGTCGCTGGACCAACCCATGTAGGTTCAGACACTCGCCATCTCCTCCTTGGTCTTGACCTTGCTATGGGGAAGACCCAACTCCATCGCGGCAAAGTGGAGCGAAAGTTGGAAATCTATGCGAGGGTTGGGAGGCTCTGAGTGCTAGTTTGATTGAAAGCGTGAAGAGTCCTCAAACTGTGCGGGCTTTCCTTCTTAAGTAAGCCTCCGCAACACTTGGATGGAAACTGCAATGAGACCAAGGCCCGGGGCCACCTGCATTTCAATGAGACCAAGCTTTCCGTCTTAACTGCATTTCAAAAATCTACCCCCTCAATGACGAAGGGGTCCGGGGCCACCTCGACGAGGAAGTCGAGGTTATTACCCCAGGCGAACTGTTGTCATGATGGGCGGTGGGAAGCTCGAGGGCGGCAGCCTGACAAGGCGCTCAGAACCAATACAGTTTTCCTATTGGGAACTAGCGACCTTCAATTTCGTGAGATCTACCGCGCGGATATTACCTGCCGCATTCAAGGAAAGTCACGCGGCGATGGTTCAACAGTGAAGCATCACCCCACCTGCACTTTTAAAGCCGCGACGTGGGAATCGAAGAGGGCCCCACCTCCGGTAGAATGACTTAACCCAAAGGGTTTCTCCCGGAGGTAGGCCCAGGGGCCACTGTCGGTACCCTGCGTACCGGGTATGATGAGTAGGTTTAGGCCCGATCTTCCAAAAGGTATGTCGATTGGGGTGGAGAACTTGACGTTGATGATCTGCGGCACTCGAGCGGTTCGAGTACCCCTGCAATCACTACACCACAGATCCGTTGGTTATCAACCGTGCTGCAAACGCTTGACCTCGCCAAGAAGTCTAATCCCTGCAAGTGCAACCAAGAACACGAGCAAGAACGTCGAAGACACGATCTGAAATCGCGAAGTTGGGGTCTCACAAACTGTAGAACGGCGATATTATTGATCTAAGAAAAACCCACCCAATATGACCGGTGGCTGCAGTATTTATAGGCAATGAGACCAAGGCAGCAAGGCGACATCATTCAAGCCTTCGTCGTCCACTCCTTCTACGGGTCGTACTTCCGACATTAAGTGTCACCGCTGCCAGGGACTTGGTCATATGATGAGAGATTGCCCGAGCAAACGAGCATACATAGCACGCGTTGATGGTGGGTATGATAGTACTTCGGATGTTGAAGATGAATATTCTCTTGCTACTGACTTTATAGATCCAAATGACGAACACACCGAAGAAGAGGTACTTGGTACAGCGGCGACGGAGAACTATAGGAGCATCATTGTGCAGCGTGCCTTGAGCTCCAAAGTGGAGACCGACGACAAGCTACAACGACACAACCTCTTCCACATGTTTCTCGTCGTCAAGGACTGCCGTGTACACACTATAATTGATGGAGGTAGCTGCAATAACTTGGTAAACACGGACGTCGTCAAGAAACTCGGTTTGACAACAAGAGCACACCCTCATCCGTACCACATTCAATGGTTCAACAACAGCGGTAAGGTTCGGGTAACACAAACAGCGATAATCCATTTTTCAATTGGTTCATACCATGATTTTGTAGATTTTGATGTTGTTCCTATGGATGCTTGTTCTCTTTTATTGGGTCGTCCTTGGGAATTTGATACAGATGCTATTCATCATGGTAGAACCAATAAATATACTCTCATGCATAAGGGAAAGAAAATCACTTTGCTCCCCATGACTCCTGCTGAAATTGTGCATTTTGAGAAGAGTAAAATTCATGAGGGCAAAGCAACTAAATTAGAATCTGAAAAACAACAAGTTATTAAGTTAAAATCACCATCATTGCTCGCAACTAAATCTGAACTTGCTGATTTATTCGATGCTAAGGGGATGTGCTATGCTTTAGTTTGCAAAGAAGCCATGTTTTCACTTCATGAATTCTCTATTGCATTGCCCCCTGCTGTTGCTAACCTTTTGCAGGAGTTTGAGGATGTGTTTCCCTCCGAGATACCCCCTGGTTTACCACCGATGAGAGGCATTGAACACAAGATCGATTTGATTCCAGGAGCAAGTTTGCCAAATCGTGCAGCATACAGGGCGAATCCACAAGAAACTAAGGAAATTCAGCGACAAGTCCAAGATCTTTTGGACCGCGGGTACATTCGTGAAAGCCTTAGCCCTTGTTCCGTTCCTGTTCTTTTGGTTCCTAAGAAAGATGGTAGTTGGCGCATGTGTGTTGATTGTCGAGCGATTAATAACATCACTATTCGATATCGTTATCCTATTCCTCGATTAGATGACATGCTTGATGAATTGAGTGGTGCTATCATCTTCACAAAAATTGACTTGCGTAGTGGTTACCACCAAATTAGAATGGCACTAGGAGATGAATGGAAAACTGCATTTAAAACCAAGTTTGGACTTTATGAGTGGTTAGTCATGCCTTTTGGTTTAACTAATGCACCCAGCACCTTTATGCAATTAATGAACGAGGTTTTACGTGCTTTCATTGGACAATTTGTGGTGGTTTACTTCGATGATATCCTCATTTACAGCAAGTCATATGATGAACATCTTGATCATTTACGTGCTGTTTTTACTGTTTTGAGAGATGCACGTTTGTTTGGTAACCTCAAAAAGTGCGTTTTTTGCACCAATCGAGTCTCGTTTCTTGGCTATGTCGTTTCCTCGCAGGGAATTGAGATGGATGAGGCAAAAATTGAAGCAATCACCAGCTGGCCAGCCCCAACTACCGTCACACAGGTTCGTAGTTTTCTTGGTCTTGCAGGATTTTATCGGCGCTTTGTGCGGGATTTCAGCACCATTGCAGCACCTCTACATGAGCTAACGAAGAAGGGAGTTCCATTTCGATGGGTCGAACAGCAGCAACAAGCTTTTGATGCTCTCAAATCGAAGCTTACACAAGCACCATTACTACAACTTCCTGATTTTGACAAGACCTTTGAGCTAGAATGCGATGCAAGCGGCATTGGTATTGGAGGCGTTCTCATACAAGGAGGTAAACCCGTTGCTTTCTTTAGTGAAAAACTTCATGGTCCTTCTCTGAATTATTCCACTTATGATAAGGAATTGTATGCCTTAGTACGTGTATTACAAACTTGGCAACATTATCTTTGGTCTAAGGAGTTTGTCATACATTCCGATCATGAATCATTGAAGTATCTTAAGTGTCAAACCAATCTGAATAAATGACATGCTAAATGGATTGAGTTCATAGAGTCGTTTCCATACATCATTAAGCATAAGAAAGGGAAGGAAAATATCATTGCCGATGCATTATCTAGGCGTTATACCATGCTGTCCCAACTTGATCATAAAATCTTTGGTTTGGAAACAAATAAAGCATTATATCCTACTGATTTGGACTTCAAAGATGCTTTTGAAAATTGTAGAGAAGGAAGAACTTGGAATAAATTTGTGCTGCGAGAGGGTCTCCTCTATCGTGCTAACAAGCTATGCGTTCCAGCTAGCTCCGTTCGTCTATTGCTTTTGCAGGAAGCACATGGAGGAGGTTTGATGGGACATTTTGGAGTGAAGAAAACTGAAGACGTGCTGTCCACACACTTCTTTTGGCCAAAGATGAGGCGTGATGTCGAGCGCTACGTGTCACGATGCACTACTTGCAACAAAGCTAAGTCTCGCCTTAACCCACATGGTCTTTATATGCCTCTTCCTGTTCCTAGTGTACCTTGGGAGGATATTTCTATGGACTTTGTTTTGGGATTGCCTAGGACTAAGAGGGGGAGGGATAGTATTTTTGTAGTTGTTGATCGTTTTTCCAAAATGGCACACTTTATACCTTGTCATAAGAATGATAATGCCTCACACATTGCTGATTTATTTATGACGGAAATTGTTCATTTACATGGTGTGCCAAATACCATTGTTTCTGATCGTGATGCAAAATTTTTAAGTCATTTTTGGAGAACTTTGTGGTATAAATTGGGAACCAAGTTGTTGTTTTCAACTACATGTCACCCACAAACGGATGGACAGAACGAGGTAGTTAATCGTACTTTATCCACTATGTTGCGGGCTGTCTTGAAAACAAATTTCAAGTTGTGAGGGGAGTGTTTACCACATATAGAATTTGCTTACAACAGATCCGTTCACTCCACAACAAAGGTAAGTCCATTCCAGGTAGTGTATGGTTTCAATCCCCGTGCTCCTATTGATTTACTACCTTTGCCTCCTTCTGAAACTATAAATTTGGATGCTACACAACGATCTGAATTCATTCTTAAGATGCATGAAACTACAAAAAAAAATATTGAAATGATGAATGAGAAGTATAGGATTGCAGGTAGTAAAGGTAGAAAAGAAGTAAAACTTGAACCGGGCAATTTGGTGTGGTTACATTTGAGAAAAGAGCGATTTCCCGACTTGAGAAAATCTAAACTTATGCCACGAGCTGCTGGTCCTTTTAAGATCGTTGAAAAGATTAATGATAATGCATATAAGCTTGAATTGCCTCCCGATTTTGGGATTAGTCCTACATTTAACATTTCAGATTTGCGACCGTACTTGGGAGAAGAAGATGAACTTGAGTCGAGGACGACTCCAATTCAACAGGGGGAGGATGATGAGGACATCACAACAGTGGAGACGCGCATTGAACTGCAAGGACCAATCACAAGAGCACGGGCACGGTTATTAAATCAGCAGGTGAATTCGTTCTTAACTTCTTTTGCATGTGAGTTTGAGAATAGATTGCTATGTGATGATTTAATTGTTATTAGGAATAATGGAGAAGATCAACAAGTGAAGGAAGGAGGCCTTGGGAGCGTGGAGAACCACCTGGGACGTCCACAAGTAGATGGAAACAGTTTACAACTCGGACTCGAGTTCAACTCGGAGTCCAGGATCAGTCCACCTTAAAACAGACGCCCAGGAGGCATACGGACTCCGTTTTCGACGTTCTACATATGCACGGAAAGAGGAGAAGATAAACTTTCCAATGGTTCTGGTCCCACCTCAAAATTCCTCTGGAGTCATTGGGAATCGTCGAAACAATTCGAGTCCAGATTTCTGTCCGGTGCTGCGCCACCGAATCGGGCCTTTGGGCCTTGTATCCCGTAAGAGTCCATTAGGGACGCATCTAATCATGTTTAGGTTGAACCCTAGCCTATAAATAATGCAGCCGCCGGTCGTATTCGGTGGGTTTTGCTTAGATCAATAAAATCGCCGTTCTACGGTTTGTGAGACCCCAACTTCGCGATTTCCGATCGTGTCTTTTACGTTCTTGCTGGTGTTCTCGGTTGCACTTGCAGGGATTAGCCTTCTTGGCGAGGTCAAGCGTGTGCAGCACGGTTGATAACCAAAGGAGCCGTGGAGTAGTGATTGCAGGGGTACTCGAACCGCTCGAGTGCTGCGGATCATCAACGTCGAGTTCTCCACCCCAATCGACATACCCCGATCGGGGTGGAGAACTCGACGTTGATGATCCGCGGCACTCGAGCGGTTCGAGTACCCCTGCAATCACGACACCACGGCTCTGTTGGTTATCAACCGTGCTGCACACGCTTGACCTCGCCAAGAAGGCTAATCCCTGCAAGTGCAACCAAGAACACGAGCAAGAACGTCGAAGACACGATCTGAAATCGCGAAGTTGGGGTCTCACAAACCGTAGAACGGCGACATTATTGATCTAAGCAAAACCCACCGAGTATGACCAGCGTCTGCAGTATTTATAGGCTAGGGTTCGACCAAAACACGATTAGATGCGTCCCTAATGGACTCTTACGGGATACAAGGCCCAAAGGCCCGATTCGGTAGCGCAGCACCGGACAGAAATCTGGACTCGACTTGTTTCGACGATTCCCAATGCCTCTGGAGGAATTTTGAGGTGGGACCAGAACCATTAGAAATTTTATCTTCTCCTCTTTCTGTGCATATGTAGAACGTCGAAAACGGAGCCCTTATGCCTCCTGGGCGTCCGTTTTAAAGTGGACTGCTCCTGGACTCCGAGTTGAACTCGAGTCCGAGTTGTAAACTGTTTCCATCAACTTGTGGACGTCCCAACTGGTTCTCCATGCTCCCAAGGCCTATTTCCTTCACTTGTTGATCTTCTCCATTATTCCTAATAACAATTAAATCATCACATAGCAATCTATTCTCAAACTCACATGCAAAAAAAGTTAGGAACGAATTCACCTGCTGATTTATTAACCATCCTCGTGCTCTTGTGATTGGTCCTTGCAGTTCAATGTGCGTCTCCGCTGTTGTGATGTCCTCATCAGGGTACCCCACGATACCGCAAGAAGTGCAAGGGAATTCCACCTGTCAGAGTTGAAGACCTCCGTAGGCCCCATGTGTTACACGGCACTGGACCCGCTTCCTTCATATGGGTAGCTCCGACACTACCACGTGTAATATAAGACCGGAGCTAAACTTCCTACATAGGGAAGCTTTGTACTTGACACGTGGCCACTGACCCCGGACCTAACCCCAGTAGAGGGAAGCTCTTGTGCTGACACATGTGTAGTGGCTCCGGACCTACCTCCCCGCGAGGGGAAGCTCCAGAGCTGCCACGTGGCAAGCCTCCGGACCTACGGCACCAACGGGAATACTGACGGATCTCCAATGGCACGAACATTCAAGGGACAATTATTGCTACAGTTACAAGGCCTGATTACGTGCCATTAATACAATATTAATGACGCACGATCAGAAGACCCTTAATACTGGTAATGCCACCATTAAGGCGCATTATCATGCTATTAGGATGCTTAAACACACTTAGATCGTGTATTAGGCAATAATAACCGCCGAGGCCACGCGTCGGGCCAGACAATTGATGTAACAGCCATCCCTTGGTCTATAAAAAGGATTGTATTGCACGATACAAAACAAAACTAAGCTCATACGCAGGCAAGCACCAGTGAATCCTCAATACAACACACACACACACACACACACACTGTGGAGTAGGGTATTACGCTCAGGCGGCCCAAACCACGTAAATCATCTGTGTCACCATCTTGTCTTGAATCTCCGCGCGCCCAAACCAATACAAGAACCTCTGTGGGATATGATTTAGTAGTACCAGGGGAAGTGTCGTTCGTACTCTTTGACAACATGGCTATAAGAGCTCTCCCAAAAAAAGAAAAAGAAAAAAGAAGAAGAGAGAATTCAAAAAGAAAAAAAGAGAGAGAGAGAGCCAATAAGTAGCCATGTTTTATCCTTGCACAAAAAAAAGAGAGAGTGATCAATTGGGAGTCATCATCACCATTCATCATCCACCATCCATAATAAGTGCACAAGAATTTCTTTAGTCATTGGTTTTTGTTGCATGGTCTTCTAATGAGGATCTTGTTTTTTACTTAGTAATATATTAATTGCAAGTGAGCCACTTTTATCCTTACCAAGCTCCACAAAAGCCATATTTAGTCATAGAAAAAGAAGTGGCAACTCATGCCAAGGTGGGGACTAAACACATTGAGAGACGGGAGCATTCTTTTGAGGAGCATGGCAATATCTTTTTCCATGTTTATTTCAGTAGGAGGAGTCTAGGTGAACTACATTCAAGCCGTTCCATCTCTCAAACACCCAAGATGATGTGGTAGCCACATATCAAAGGTTCTTGAACAAAGGTATGTGTTCAAATGTTTTGTATACATATTTCGTACTTGTAGCTGAATTATGATATCACTTAGTTCTTCCTGCCTTCACTCGAGGACGAGTAAAGGACTAAGTGTGGGGGAGTTTGTTGACGGTCCTTAATTGCCAAATCCGACCATCAATTCCCTACATAAAATCTATGGATTGGACAACCAACATAGTGGTAGGAGTTATTTACTAACTATCTCCACAAGAGTTGGTGCAATTGTGTATGTGTAACACCCTCATTTTCATGCATCATGCATTTCATAAGTTCATATACATGTTTAACATTAATACACATAAAAAGGAACAAGTTTAAAATGAATTAGAAGCAAAACAGCACTTAGAAGTCTGTAGGAGTACGAACTTGTCCGGTTTGCACCCCGGACTAGTCCGGTTTCCCTCTCTGTTGCCCTCCGAACTTGTCTGTTTTTGCTGCGGACTAGTCCGATTAAGTCTATGTTCCATTCCGCACTTGTCCATGATTTAGTACGGACTATTTCGATCTTTGGTCCGGTTTTCGAATAAGTTGTCAAATCCCTGGACTTGTCCGTTTTCCTCTCTGGACAAGACCGGACTTGTCCGGACACCCTACCGGACTTATGCGTTTTCATCTCTGTCCAACATTGGACTAGTCTGGTCCCCTAGCGGACTTGTCCGGTGTGCCCGACTCGGATTCAATCTTTTCTTCCACGACTTGTGTTTGGGTATTTACCTTAATTGGGCCCAAGGAAGTTGTGGTTAACCCCTGTGGAGCCCATGTGGGACCCCTACACGGCCTCCACCCACCTTAGACTCGAATTCCATCAAACCCTAGCCTCCACCTCTATATAAACAACCTCACCTCTTGACTTTACATCCTCTTGCCTCAATTGAAAGACCACAAACCCTAATTCGTGGAGAGTCGCCATCAAGGAGGGAGGAGGAGATCCCGAGCAAGAAGAAGAGGAGGAGGAAATGAAAGAGGATCAAGTAATCAAGATCTTTATCAAGTTTTCATTCTTCATTGCCAATTCACCTTCAACTCTTCATCATCCACCCTAGATCGTCAAGATCCAAGTTCCATCTTCAATTCTTGATCTTTGGAGTTCTAAACACGTGATATACCTTCTAATTTCTATTTTTCCACATCAATTCAATCCCAATTCTCCAAATTCTCGTAGATCAAGAAAACCCTAATTTGCAGTCTGTCCAGGGCGGACTAGTCGGCCCCTGAAACTGGACTTGTCCGGCCTCTGAATCTGAATTGTGCTGAATTAATTCCAAATTGACTCGAATCAATTCCAAACCTGCCCAAACTTGTTAAAAACTATTAGAACCAGTTAATGGACATTAATAGCAACACATTAACGAGTTTCACTTCATAATTGCATTAATCATGCGTGTCATGACATTTGAGAACTATATGAGCATTATTTGATTGTAATTATTGGTTTGCATGTTCGTTTCGTGGAATAGAAGGTTTTGCGCTAGAGAGTGCTGTGGAGGACCTCCAGTACCAGAATTTTGAAGTATTTGATCCCAATCAAGGCCAAGATCAAGGCAAGTGTTCTTGAACATATTGATCCTATTTTGACAATAAATGTTTTGTTTGCAAAACAGCATGCTTGTGTCAATTTGATGGGAATCCTATAGTAGGAAGTTTACTAGCTTTGTTAACCACCGTTGTCACCTGGAATACATGGTAGAGAGTCGGGATGGGCTTTATACCTTTTTGCTTCGCTTAATTAATTGGGATGGAAAAACAATTATACTATTTAATTACGCATTAATGAGATTATGGTTAATATGAACTGGTCAATATGATATGGTAAATGGTCATCTAAGCAAGCTTGGTATGTAGATGGGTTGGATGTTATGGTGGTTTCTCTTGCTTTAGATCTAAGGACTGGTTCGTGGAGCGACCATCCAGGATTTACAGTGCCACCACGAGGCCAAGTATGGGTGTGGCGTAGCTGACTAATTAGGGTATTGCTAGTATTGAGCGGATCATTTGGCGCACCGGGGAAGGGGAGTCAGATTGGGTTTGGATATGGTTGGCGGGACTCCCTGGGATCCGAATGGCACAAGAGGGGGCCCTTGGTTGAAGATGTGCTCATTTGGAGACATCGCCACCGGTGAAACCTCAATGGGTTCGTACATGATAGTAGTCCTTTTGTAAAGCATATTTTGTGATCTCTTGGCCATACACCTATGGTAGTGTTTTGGCATAATGGAGGTTTTCCTTTAGTCGTCGACGGGTGATGAAATCACAAACACGTGGGTAAAGTGGTACAAACTCTGCAGAGTATTGAAACTGTCATGATAGTCATGCTCCCGATCATGAGCAACCTGGACCCTCACATGATTAGAGGAAACTTGAGATTTGGGATGTTTTGGTACTGGTTATGATTGGTAACATGTTTAATGTTGGTTATGGATTAAATTCTGGTATTGAATATGGTTTATGGTGATGGTGAAATATGGTATAATGGTAATGGATGTTTAATTATGGACTGGTATTATGATATCTGCATGGTTTATGATGGGTTTACTTCACATACATATAATATATTGCTTTTCAAATGTTTTAATGTACTTTTCAGCACTTAGTCTTTATTATATTCGTCATTTGAATCAGCTACATGTCATACTTTCCACACTTCCTGAGTATGACATGTACTCACCCTTGCAACCCCCACCAACAGTTGCAGGTCAGGATTGGGAGTATAACAATGATAATTTGGACTTCTAGGCCGTGTCTGCCGTCAGCTTGTCTGTGGTGTCGATTGGATATGCGCTATCCCTTATGCCTATTTGCTTAGCTGCATAGTTGCTTCATTAGATGATTTTTGTCGCATTAGTTCAAACTTGTCATTATTAGAGATTGTATTTGAGGATATTCTAAATTGTGTAATAAAAATGGTTAATTAACCTTGTTATGTGGTAATTTTCTGTATATCCTTTTGTGAATGCATTCGTGTATGTGCGTTGAACGTCCTGGGCACACATATGTGTTCACTTGGTTCATTTTCGGAATCGGGTGTCACAAATTGATATCAGAGCTAGGTTGACCGTAGGACGCAGACTACATAGAATGAACACTTTAGAGCACATAGGAACACTCAGAAAATGTTGTGTTTTTGCTTGGTGTGCTGCTTGCTTTGTATTGTTTCTTGTGTGCTTAGTAGAGGATTTTGGGATGCTTTAGCATTGCCATGTCCACATAGGCTAGCATAGGTAGTTGCTTAGTATCATATCCCTAGATGCATATAGTTGGGGACGTTTTCTGAATTCTTCTCTCTTGCTTTTCTTCATATGGTGAGGACTCGCAACCATAGGGATGGCAATGATGAGGAGGAGAACAATGGAGCATCTCAGAACAATATTGGACCAGGACCTGCCCAGGGAGCTCTCAACCTTGAGCAGCTATTGGTTATGCAGAACCAGCTCATGTAGACCATTATACAGACTATGGAACAACTGCAAGCTGGCAACAACAACAATCAGCCTCACATGCTTCCACCGCCACCCCCACCTCCTCATAACCGGTTGGGAGAGTTCATGATGACCAGGCCGCCGACCTTTGCTCAAGCTGCTGACCCTATGGATGGTGATGATTGGCTCAAGTCCGTAGAGAAGAAACTTGCAATAGTCCAATGCAGTGACTAGGAGAAGTTGCCGATTGGTAGGATTCTTTATGCAATGCTCATGAGAACCAAGAGAGAATTACCTGGGCTGAATTCAAGGAGAGCTTCCATTCTCATTATGTGCCGGAAGGTGTCTTGATCTTGAAGAGGCAAGAATTTGAGAACTTGAGGCAAGGAAGATCGAGTGTGGGTGAATATCTCAACAAATTCACTCAACTCTCAAGATATGCACCTATGGATGTGAGCCGGGACAGCCGTAAGCAATACTTGTTCAAGAGGGGTTTGAACAATGAGATCCAGGTGCAATTGCTGAATTGTGATTATGCTAACTTCAAAAAGCTTGTGGACAAAGCAATTGTTGTGGAGAAAAAGGTCCATGATATGGAGCTAGATAACAAGAGGAAGGCACCATATCAAGGATAGCAACAAGGAAGTAATGTGTGCCCTCGCTTTGCACCACCCAATGCATCTTAATATAGCTCTTCTGCGCCTGCTCAACGCCCTGGTTATGCATCGCGCCCAGCTTAGTTTGTGCAGCAACACCCTGTCATGCAAGCACCTAGACCTCCAATGCCTTTTGCACCTCGTGCCAATTTTTGTGGTGCAAATGTTCAGAATCAAGCTCGTCCAAATAATTCTGATGCAATTAGGAAGTGCTATACATGCGGATAAGCATGACATTTTGCACATCAATGTCATAAGTCAGGACTCGATCAAGGAAACAATGCCCCAAGACAAAACCCAAGACCCAATGGAGGACAGCAGCAAGGAAATCGTGGACAGCAGAATTTTGCTTGTGGCAACGTGAACCATGTCTCTACGGAGGATGCTCAACAAGTGGATGACGTGGTCATTGGTATGTTTCTCGTAAACTCCAACCCGGCGATTATGTTATTTGATTCTGGAGCATCGCATTCATTCATTGCATCAAAATATGTTGCCAAGTATAGTTTGCCTATCTCTCATATGAAGTTTACTCTATTGGTTATGTCTCCTGGAGGAGAGATGAGGACAAATATAGTATGTCCAAAAGTAAGCCTTAGAATAAGGGGGGTAGACTTCTTTGCCAACCTCATTGTCTTGGATTCTCAAGGATTGGACACTATACATGGTATGGACTGGTTGAGGAAGCACAATGGAGTCATTGAATGTGCCACGAAGACGGTGAAGTTGACCAATGAGGAAGGGATCACCATAGAATTTGAAGCATCTCAACACGCACCAAAGCAATTGGAGATGAACCACATGGACGGTGCCGCAATTGGGGAGATTCTAGTGGTATGTAAATTCTTGGATGTGTTTCTAGATGAGTTGCCAGGTATGCCACCTGATTGAGACATTGAATTTGTTATTGAATTAATACCTGGAACTGCATCTATAGCTAAGAGGCCATATAGGATGCCTCCTAAGTAATTAGCAGAGCCCAAGAAGCAGATTCAAGAGCAACTAGAGAAGGGTTTTATTCGCCCAAGCTCTTCACTTTGGGGAGCGTCTGTTCTTTTCGTGGATAAGAAGGATGGATCACAAAGGTGTGTGGATTACCGAGCTCTCAATGAGGTGACCATCAAGAACAAGTACACCTTGCCCTGCATAGAGGATTTGTTCAATCAGATGAAGGGTGCTTGTGTCTTCTCCAAGATTTATTTGAGGTCGGGATACATTCAAATGAAGATTAGACCATCGGACATACCCAAGAGAGCTTTCAAGACACGATATGGATCTTATGAGTACACCATGATGTCCTTTGGATTGATGGATGCGCCTGCATATTTTATGTACCTCATGAATAAGGTCTTCATGGAGTACTTGGATAAGTTCATCGTGGTGTTTATTGTTGATATCAATATCTACTCGAAGGATGAAAGGGAGCTTGAGGAACACTTGAGGATTACGTTGCAGAAATTGAGGGAGCATCAATTGTATGTCAAGTTCAACAAGTGTCAGTTTTGGTTGAGGGAGGTGTCATTTCTGGGTCATATCATCTCTGGAGGAGGAGTATCGGTTGACCCAAGAAAAGTGAAGGACGTGTTGAAATGGGAACCCCCACAAAATGTCAAGGAGATCAGGAGTTTTCTTGGAATGGCTGGATATTACCGTCGGTTCATCAAGAATTTCTCTAAGATAGCCAAGCCAATGATCGAGTTGTTGATGAAGGGGAAAGCTTTCCAATGGACTCAAGCTTGTCAAGAGAGTTTTGAGGAATTGAAGAAGAGGTTAACTACAGTCCTAGTTTTGATATTGTCGGACGTGAGCAAGAGTTTTGATATTTATTGTGACGCATCAAGGCAAGGACTTGGATGCATGCTCACGCAAGAAGGTCAAGTGGTAGCCTATGCATCGAGGCAATTGAAGAAACATGAGCATAATTATCCAACACATAATTTGGAACTTGCAGCCATGGTACACGCGTTGAAGGTTTGGAGACACTACATCCTGGGACACATGTGTGAGATTTATACGGATCATAAGAGTCTCAAGTATATTTTCACGCAAATGGATCTGAATTTGAGGCAACGAAGATGGTTGGAGCTCATCAAGGATTATGATGTGGGGATCAATTATCATTTGGGGAAGGCTAATGTAGTGGCCGGTGCTTTAAGTCGGAAAGGAGTAAGCCACCAACTCACAGTTCGAGAGCTGTCATCCGAGTTATGTAAGGAGTTTGAGTGGTTGAATCTCGGATTTGTGAATGAGATGGGAATAATGGAGTTAAATCCGACCTTGGAGCAAGAAATTCGGGATGGTCAGGCCAAGGAAGAGGAAATCCAATAAATTAAGGAAAGTACCAAAGCGGGGAGAGAATTCAGATTTGATGAGGATGAGCATAGTACCTTATGGCTTGGAAAAAGGATTGTCGTGCCTAATGTGAAGCATATTCGGGAGACAATATTAAAGGAGGCACATGACTCACCATACTCAATTCATCCTGGTTGTACAAAGATGTACAAAGACTTGAAGACTTGTTATTAGTGGGCTAGCATGAAAAAGGACATAGCTGAATATGTAGCTTTGTGTGATGTGTGCCAACGAGTCAAGGCGGAACATCAAAGGCCAGCTGGATTATTGCAGCCATTGCAGATTCTAGAATGGAAGTGGGAAGAAATTGGAATGGACTTCATAGTTGGTTTACCGTGAACTCAGTCCGGTTATGACCTATATGGGTAATCGTGGATCGGTTAACTAAGTCAGCTCACTTTATTCCCGTCAAGACCACCTTTAATGGAGAGAAATTGGCAGAACTGTATATGGGAAGAATAGTGTGCCGACACGGAGTTCCAAAGAGGATAGTGTCGAATAGAGGTTCTCAATTTACCTCTAGATTTTGGCAGAAACTACATGAAGCATTGGGTACGAGGTTGAATTTCAAATTAGCATATCACCCCCGAACGGATGGACAAACTGAGAGGACCAATCAGATTTTAGAGCATATGTTAAGAGCTTGTGCTTTAAAGCATGGGAAAGGTTGGGAAAAGAGCTTGCCATATGCAGAATTCTCATACAACAATAGTTACCAAGCAAGCTTGAAGATGTCACCCTATGAAGCACTTTACGGAAGGAAGTGAAAGTGCATCTAGACATCCCTTGTGGGTTTTGGTTGATTTATGACAAACAAATGAGATCCTAATAAAATTGTTGAGATGAGCGCAGGTTCTAATGAAATTATGAAGAAAGCACAAAAAGAAAGGAGAATGAGGAATCTATATGGAAAAGAGCTCAAGAGCTGAATAGAATACTTTGTTGTGTATGGAGTGTGTTGGAGAAACACACCCCAAGAGATCAAGCAAAAGAAATCACCCTCACTGCACAAAATTTCACAAGTCCGGACTAGTCTGATATTCACTGGACTAGTATGATATCTCTCTGACTAAGATCGGCCTAGTCCCCCCTAGTGCGGACTAGTCCTCGGCACTTCACATCTGCACAAAAACGAACAAGTCCGATATCACCACGGACTAGTCCCATATCTTTCTGACTAAAAACGGACAAGTTCACCCCCGTGCACACTTGTCCTCAGGACCTCACACTTTACACACAAACGGACAAGTCCGATATCACCACGGACTAGTCCAAAAACTCTTTGACTAAAATTGGACAAGTCCTCCAAGTGCGGACTGGTTCAGCACACCGGACTAGTTCGATATTGGCCGTACTAGTCCGAACATTTTCAGATACCTAATCGGACTAGTCCGCTCGTTTCCAGACAAGTTCGATATATCAGAACACTTAGGTTTTCCCACACGCTGCACACCGGACTAGTCCGGAGTCCACCACGGACTAGTCCGGGCATCGAAAACCCTAACAGTAACTTTTGGAAACCCTAGTATAAATAGAGGTGTACAGCCCTACAACCAAATCTCTCGACCTCCTGCGTCGTCACACCTTCCAAGAGCCCAAAATAAACATCTCTCCACACATTCTAACCCTAGAAAGATCAAATCTTTGAGGATTAGCATTGATTAAAAGGAGAGACTTGCTCCACACGATCTTGAGCTCTTGAGTTTGATTCTCTCGCACACTCTTGTTGTTTATTGCTTATCATTCAAGTGTGTTTGGTGGTTTTCTCAATTGTAAATCTTGGGGATCCCTCAACTTGTGAGAAGGCCCCTTGAACACGGTTATTTGCCCCCTTTGTGGTTAGTGGACGAGAATCGGCCTCCGTGGCGATTCAACGAGGTTAGGGTTGGCGAAGACCTGGTGGACTCCTCAACGTGGATGTAGGTTTCCTTCGTGGTAATCAAACCACAGGATAAAATCGCGTCTCGTGCACTTGTTCTTATTGTTCATTACATTCTAGGGTTTACTCAATCTTGGATAACTTACATTAAAACATTGAAATCAAAGTTAATTTGTTTTTTACATAGTTTCATTGTTGTGATACATCCAAATTACAACTTACTTTTCGCTGCATAGAGTACTTTACATGAATTCTTCGATCAAACTTGATCGTTCTAGTCTGCACACACCGGACTAGTCCGCACTAATGAGATCATGCACATTATCATTGCACCTACAAACATGACACAATGTTTATTTGTTTGGGATCCTAGCTCAAGTGAATGTGCACTCTTATTTGATGGACAAGATCAAGATGGCGCACTATGTCGTCCACCACCTTGGCCTCCTCCATTCATGCATACAAAAAGATTTGATGGCATTGCATATTTGGAACAACACATGAGAGAAGATGAACTTGAGTCGAGGATGACTCCAATTCAAGAACAGGAGGATGATGAGGACATCACTTCTATGGATACAAACAGCACTCCATTGAACATACAAGATGCAATCAATAGAGTTCATACACAACAATTAATTTCAGATGTAAGCTCGTTCTTATATGTTTCCTTATATGTTTTTGAGCATAGATTGCTACCTAATGATTTAATTGTGATTAGGATCCATGGAGAGGTTCAAAGAGTACTTGTAGGAAGTATTAGGGACGTGGAGGACCAGATAATTCGTTGAAAGAAGATGGAAATCGAGCCAAACTCAAAATCATGTCCAACTCGAAGTCCAGGAGCAGTACACACTAAAACGGACGCCCAAGACGCATACGAACTCCGTTTTGGACATTCTACGTATGAACGGAAAGGGGGGAGGATAAACTTTCCAATGGTGCTAGTTTCATGTCAAAATTCCTTCTGAGTAGACGGAAATCATCGAAACAAAATCAAATTCAGAATCTGTCAGGGTGCTGCGTCACTGTATTGGGCCATTGGGCCTTGTATCAAGTCTACACCTCTTATTTGCGTGTCTTAGGGTTAGTTCACGACCCCAACACCCCCTTGGACGTACTACCACTTATATATAATCCATAGTATCCACCATGAACAATTGGGTTTTGCTTAGATCAATAATATCGCTGTTCTACGGTTTGTGAGACCCCAACTTTGCGATTTCAGATCGTGTCTTCGACGTTCTTGCTCGTGTTCTCGGTTGCACTTGCAGGGATTAGCCTTCTTGGAGAGGTCAATCGTGTGCAGCACGGTTGATAACCAACGGAATAGTGGTGTAGTGATTGCAGAGGTTGTTCATGTTCTACTTGAGAGCCTCGGATCATCAACGCCGAGTTATCCACTCCAATCGACTTATCATTACCTTTCGGAAGATGGGGACTCATCCTACTCATCAATTGATATCAGATTTCCAGGTTGCCCGTTAGGTAATTCATCTATCCATTATATTATTTTTGTTATTCATACCTAGAGTCCACAAAAAAGCCACAAAAAAAATTGCAGTTTACTAGATTTTTTCATTACTTGGTCCAAACCACCATTGAGCCTTTGCAACTTTCGTTTTCAGTTTGATTTTGTTGAGTTTGTGTCTATTGTTAAGTCATATTGCTGGTTTAGAAAGTGTTTTTGGTCTTAGTTTGAGTTTTGCATTGTGTGATTCATCCTTTTGAATCACGTCATCACGTCCAAATTAGATTCACCTCTGTCCAGTTCGGTATTTTCATCATATCTCGCACATACGAACTCGGATTTTGATGTTCTTGTACTTTATGGAAATCTTAAGAAGTTCTCTATAACTTTCTTACTCATCATCTTCCCAGAAAATATAGTTATTGATGTCGAAATTGCATTAGATTCGAATCTTTATTGACCTAGAAATTCTGAACAGTCTGTATTTCGGGGGCAATATATCCTATTGTTCTTTTCCAAAATAGGTCTTCCATATATTAAAATTAAAGATGAGAGACATATATACAATATTTCTGTTGTTAGTTTTTCTATTTGGAGCCTCTAAGTGTGCCTATTTGTCCTTGGAAGATTGAGCAGAAAATCTGCGACAGACACACAAGATATCTTTGATTATTTTTTATTGTGTTCTTCTTTTGGAGCACATTCTGAGAAAAGGAAGGAAAAAAAAGGCAAGTGCAAAACAAGATACAAAATCCGCACACAAAAAAGAGGATAAAAAAACAACAATAAAAATAGAAGTGCTTGCATCCTTTGTGTAATCTAATTTTGTCTCATGTCTTGCTTGCTTGAACTACTAGGAACACATTTAGGCCAGCAAAGTTGACAAGTACTTTGGACACTTATTCAACTTTACTATTTGATTTCATTGTTGCTAATCCTTGCTACATATAAATTGTCATCCAAGCTACACCTTACTCTTGAGCAGAATCGATATACCTTTGCAATCATCCCACGCTTCATTAGTTTCTTCATACCATCTACCGTTTGCCACCTGCAGTGTCGGTAAGAACACTTGTAAGAGCGTGGTAAGATGCTTGAGAGTGTGTGATTACACTTCCACTTTACCATTATACTTTGTAGTTGATAGGGATAACATATTTTTTGTTGTCTTTTGTTTGCTACTAACAATGTCAGGTAAAAGCAATAATCATGCATTATATGCTGAGATGATTGACATGATGAAGACGGCGATGGAGTTGCTCACTAAGAATAAAACATCAACCAAGGATTCACATGACATTCATACCACCTTTGCAACACCTTCCACAAGAAATAATTACATTCTTCCATCTCTTCCTTCTTATGATGGTTTTGGTTACAATGAATATATTGCTTGGGAAAGAGAGTTGGATAAAATTTTTGGACAGTGTCATATGTGTGAGAGGAGAAAAATTAGAAATGTTGCAAGTGCATGAGTAGATTTTGCATTAACTTGGTGGAACAATTTAAATGATTTAGAAAAACCTCAAACATGGAAGGATATGAAAATTGCGAGAAACTTTTGGTAATGTATCTAATTGCAAAGATAAAATACATGAACTTGAGAAGAATTTTCTTGTTGTACCTCCTCCTATGCCTAACCTTTTGCAGGAACATGAACAAATAAATGTAGAAAATTCAAAAGAAATGAGTTGTTCAACAACTCTTGTGGAAATTCAGATCTATCAATTCTCATTTCACCCACAGTTACTGCTGAAAATGAGAATGAAGGTAACGTACCTCACACTACACTTATCAACGTTGAGAAGTTTTTGAATGTCTCAAATGTTTCCCTCAATCATTCTATTGGAGAACAACAACTTGAGGAGCCTTTTCTAAAAACTTCTTTTCCACTAGTTGATTTTCCTACTGATCCTTACGATAAAAATGAGTTGTGTGCTAATAATTATATTGTACCTATGCTAGAACAAGTGAATGAGTTTGATACTTTATCACCAACTTTTGCTGAAATTAAGCATTTGATTCCAATTACATGTGAAAGAGATGAGTTGAAATTGTTGTCTTCTCTAAATACTTTGGGTTATATTGAATTTCACACTCTTTGTGATCTAGATATTGTAGAGAGGAGAATATTTTCCCAATCTGAATTGCGTTTGTGAGTAGAAATATTTTTCATGCTATAGGAAACTATGAAGATAGTGGTGAATATATGGTGCATAAAGTTTACATATGTTCCAATGTGCAAGCTCCTTTTGTGCAACAACAACATGATAAAGTAAAAAATGCACTAATGCTAATAATGCCTTGTCAAGTTTTTCTAGTATTTTTTTCTTGCAGCGGGGACAACAAATAAAAGAGAAGCATTGCTCGCTGCGGTTGTGCAATATGGACAACGCTCATATTATCTCCAAAAGCCTCTTTTCTGGACATACGAGCAAGCTGAGGACGGCTTGTCATAAAGAAGAGGAGAATGATGAGATCATGCACATTATCATTGCACCTACAACCATGACACAATGTTTATTTGTTTGGGATCCTGGCTCAAGTGAATGTGCACTCTTATTTGATGGATAAGATCAAGATGGAGCACTATGTCGTCCACCACCTTGGCCTCCTCCATTCATGCATACAAAAAGATTTGATGGCGTTGCATATTTGGACCAACACATGAGAGAAGATGAACTTGAGTCAAGGACGACTCCAATTCAAGAAGGGGAGGATGATGAGGACATCACTTCTATGGATACAAACAACACTCCATTGAACATACAAGATGCAATCAATAGAGTTCATACACAACAATTAATTTCAGAGGTGAGCTCGTTCTTATATGTTTCTATGTTTTTTAGCATATATTGCTACCTAATGATTTAATTGTGATTAGGATCCATGGAGAGGTTCAAAGAGTACTTGGAGTAAGTGTTAGGGACGTGGAGGACTAGAGAATTCGTTGAAAGAAGATGGAAACCGAGCCAAACTCAAAATCATGTCCAACTTGGAGTCTAGGAGAAATACGCACTAAAACGGATGCCCAGGACACATACGAACTCTGTTTTGGACATTCTACATATGCACGGAAAGGGGAGAGGATAACCTTTCCAATGGCGCTGGTTCCATGTCAAAATTACTTCTGAGTTGACAGAAATCATCAAAACAAAATCGAGTTCAGAATCTGTCAGGGTGTTGCGTCACCGTATTGGGCCATTGGGCCTTGTATCAAGTCTACACCTCTTATTTTCGTGTCTTAGGGTTAGGTCACGACCTCAACACCCCCTTGGACGTACTCCCACCATGAACAATTGGGTTTTGTTAGATCAATAATATCGTCGTTCTACGGTTTGTGAGACCCCAACTTCACAATTTCAGTTCGTGTCTACGACGTTCTTGCTCGTGTTCTCGGTTGCACTTGCAGGGATTAGCCTTCTTGGAAAGGTCAATCGTGTGTTGATAACCAATGGAGCGGTGGTGTAGTGATTGCAGAGGTTGTTCGTGTTCTACTCGAGAGCCTCGGATCATCAACGTCGAGTTCTCCACTCCAATCGACTTATCATTACCTTTCGGAAGATCGGGACTCATCCTACTCATCACGCACTATATCGAACTAGTCCGATTCTCTGTATTTGATCAAGCTGTTAAGTGTTTCAAGATCCGACGAAAATTCAAAAAGCCTATTCACCCCCCCTCTAGAATACATTCAATTGGTATCAGAGCGAGGACTCTTCAAAAGAGACTCACCGCTCGAAGAGAAGATGTCAGACATGAAGGATGTACACAAGAACCTCAACCAAGAGAAGGGTGACGATGAAAAGACTCAGAAGCTGGAGAAGCTCCTCGACGACATCCAAGACTGCGAGGATGATGATGAGGAGATGCTAGAACTAAAGTCTTTCCTAATGAAGAAGGCACTATCCCCAAAAGGGAAGATGAAGATCGAGGATCAAAATAAGAAGAAGGGGAGTAGTCACACCGACTACTCCCGATATCCTTTTAACTATGATCGGTTAAATTCAAACAATAATCACTACTTGTCAATTCTTCTAGGGAAAGCACCTTTCTTCGATGGCAATGATTATTCTATGTGGAGACAAAATATGAAAATGCATCCCATATCACTTAACTCCAGCTTGTGGCGTATAGTGTGTACAGGGATAGATATCCCGGATGACGATGAAGAGCTCACACCAAGCCAAGAACAAGCTATTCATCGGAACGCTCAAGCTGCAGCTGTCATAACATCGTCACTGAGCCGAGACGAGTTCACCAAGGTGGATGGACTCAAAATTGCAAAGGGGATATGGGACACTTTACAAACCGCACATGAAGGTGATCGTCATTTGTGAGAAGCTAAGATTGAAGGCGAATTGGGAAGATTCGCTATAGAAGAAGATGAGTCACCGCAAGCTATGTACAATCGATTGAAGAATCTCATCAACAAAGTTCGAGCATATGGAAGAAAGAAGTGGAATGATCACGAGGTCGTAAAGCTAATTCTTAGAGCTTTCATGACTCGCAATGTAACCCTATGCTCGATGATCAGAGAAAGCCCCGGGTATCGGAAAATGACCCCACACGGACTTCTTGGGAAGATTATCAATTTTGAGATGATGGAGAAACAAGCAAAGCACGTCAAAGAGATTGTCGACCTTACCTCGGCAAAGAATAAAGAAGTTTTTTTGAAGTCCACTTGTCAACCTATATCAAAAGAAGCTCGAGAAGCTCAAGAGGAAGACGACAGCGACGATGAGAGCAGTGATATAGATGACGAAGATATGATCCTATTCATGAAGAAATTCAAGAAAATGATGAGAAGAATACAAGGTGGTAGAATGAAGGAAAACAAAGGGACAAGCCAAGACCAAAACTGAGGCGCGCTTGCTATAACTGTGGAGAGTACGACCATTTCATAGTTGATTGTCCTCATGAAGAAAACAAGAGGAAGATCAAGGACAACAAGCCTCAACCCAAGAAGATGTTCAAGAAGAAGAAGCAATTTGGACAGGCGCATCTAGGGAAGGAGTGGGACTCAAATGATGAGTCTACATCCGAAGAGGAAGAGGAGATGGCTACCATAGCCATCAAGAAGACAACCAAGAAATCCACCCTATTCCCAACCATGGGCGCATGGAAGGACAACGACAATGCATGTCTAATGGCAAAAGAAGGTAAAAGAAAGGTAACAACTAAATCTTCCTCCTCATATTCCTTTGCTAGTGATAGTGATAATTCTAGTGAGGATGATAGTTGTGATGAAAATGAATACTTGCTTAGTGGTTTAGATAAGAAAATTGCTACTAAGATGAAATTTTTAATGGATAAGCTTGTTGATAAGGAGGAGCTAGTTGATCGTCAAGAAGATATGATCATCCTCCAGAAGGAGGAATATCTTAAGATCAAAAGGCTCCTTGAACTTGAAAAGGAGCGAAACAAATCACTAGAACTTGAGTTAGCTTCAAGCAAGGAAGCTTGCTTGAAGTTAAGCGACTCAAATGTAATCATCAAGGATGAACTTGCTCACTTAACCAAAGTTAACAAGATCCTTGAGGTACAAGTTGAGCCACTCAAGCAAAGTGGCTCTTCATCCTCTTTAAGATCATCTTCTCAACATCTAAAATCTGAAACTACTATTGCTTGTACATGTGCGAAAATTGACACTAACTTGAAAAAAAAGTCAACCTTGACGAAGGACAAGCAACCTTCCCACAGTGGCATATTTGACAAGGAGAAGGTCAAGTATGCACGTAGTGCATACTTGGTCTCAAGACCTCCAAATGTCAAATATGGCATTGGTTATTCTTATGGTGAAAAGCAAAATGCTAGAAGCCACAAGAATAATAAGGAACACATTGCTTTTGTCAAGGGAAACACCTCTCAAGTTAGACAATTTAATAATGTTGATAAAAGTAACATTATTAACACGTATGAGCAACAACTCTTGTTTAGTACTTTTGACGCATCATATGTTTTTATGAAAAGTAATCTTGGTAGAGTTTATGCTAAACATGTTGGGTCACGCAATGGGAACACCAAGTATCATGTGTGGGTGCCCAAATCACTTTTGACTAACCTCAAAGGACCCAAGCAAGCTTGGGTACCTAAGACCAAGGCATAATTTGTTTTCGCAGGCTTATTCCTCCGGTAGAGCAAAATGGGTGCTAGATAGTGGATGAACCAATCACATGACCGGAGAAAGAAGGATGTTCATTGAATATGAAGAAAATGAAGATCCAAGTGAAGGCATTTATTTTGGCAATAACAGTTAAGGAAGGGTGCTTGGTACCGGTACAATTGCAATTTCATCAAAACATACTCTTTCTCATGTTTTACATGTTGATTCTTTAGATTATAACCTTTTGTCCATATTTCAATTATGTGACAAGTGTTATAATTGCTTGTTCACGAATGAGGGTGTGACCGTCTCTAGAAGGAGTGATAACTCAGTTGCATTCAAGGGTGTGTTAAAGGGAAAGCTATATCTAGTTCACTTCAACAAAGATAAATCCAAACTTGACACGTGCTTGATTGCAAAGACCAACATGGGTTGGCTGTGGCATAGATGGCTAGCACATGTTGGTATGAGGAATCTTCAAAAACTCCTTAAGGGCGATCACATCCGAGGTTTGAAGGATGTTGTTTTTGAGAAAGACAGACCTTCTAGCGCGTGCCAAGCCAGGAAGCAAGTAGGAGCACCCCATCCCGCGAAGAATGTCATGACAACAACAAGACCGCTCGAGCTCCTTCACAAGGACCTATTTGGTCCAATTGCTTACATAAGCATTGGCGGTAACAAATACGGTTTAGTCATTGTTGATGATTTTTCTTGCTCCCGTGGGTATTCTTTTTGCATGATAAGACAGAAACTCAAGGAACCCTCAAGAAGTTTCTCAAGCGAGCTCAAAATGAATTTTCTTTGACGATCAAGAACATACGAAGTGACAACGGAACGGAGTTCAAGAATACCCAAGTTTGATGAGTAGGTTTAGGCCCGATCTTCCGAAAGGTATGTCGATTGGGGTGGAGAACTCGATGTTGATGATCCGCAGCACTCGAGCGGTTCGAGTACCCCTGCAATCACTACACCATGGCTCCGTTGGTTATCAACCGTGCTGCACACGCTTGACCTCGCCAAGAAGGCTAATCCCTGCAAGTGCAACCGAGAACACGAGCAAGAACGTCGAAGACACAATCGGAAATCGTGAAGTTGGGGTCTCACAAACTGTAGAACGGCTATATTATTGATCTAAGCAAAACCCACCGAATATGACCGGCGGCGGCAGTATTTATAGGCTAGGGTTCGACCAAAACATGATTATACTCGTCCTTAATGGACTCTTACGGGATACAAGGCCCAAAGGCCCGATTCGGTGGCGCAGCACCGAACAGAAATCTGCACTCGACTTGTTTCGAAAATTCCCAATGACTCCGGAGGAATTTTGAGGTGGGACCAGAACAATTGGAAATTTTATCTTCTCCTCTTTCTGTGCATATGTATAACATCGAAAACGGAGTCTGTATGCCTCCTAGGCACCCGTTTTAAGGTGGACTGCTCCTGGACTCCGAGTTGAACTCGAGTCCGAGTTGTAAACTGTTTCCATCAACTTGTGGACGTCCCAGTTGGTTCTCCACGCTCCCAAGGCCTATTTACTTCACTTGTTGATCTTCTCCATTGTTCTTAATAACAATTAAATCATCACATAGCAATCTATTCTCAAACTCACATGCAAAAGAAGTTAGGAACGAATTCACCTGCTGATTTAATAACCGTGCTTGTGCTCTTGTGATCGGTCCTTGCAGTTCAATGTGCGTCTCCGCTGTTGTGATGTCCTCATCATCCTCCCCCTCTTGAATTGGAGTCGTCCTCGACTCAAGTTCATCTTCTTCTCCCAAGTACGATCGCAAATCTGAAATGTTAAATGTAGGACTAACCCCAAAAACGGGAGGCAATTCAAGCTTATATGCATTATCATTAATCTTTTCAACGATCTTAAAAGGACCAGCAGCTCGTGGCATAAGTTTAGATTTTCTAAAGTCGGGGAATCGCTCTTTTCTCAAATGTAACCACACCAAATCATCCGGTTCAAGTTTTACTTCTTTTCTATCTTTACTACCTGCAATCATATACTTCTCATTAATCATTTCAATATTTTCTTTGTAGTTTCATGTATCTTAAGAATGAATTCAGATCATTGTGTAACATCCAAATTTATAGTTTCAGAAGGAGGCAAAGGTAGTAAAGCAATAGGAGCACGGGGATTGAAACCATACACTATCTGGAATGGACTTACCTTTGTCGTGCAGTGAACGGATCTGTTGTAAGCAAATTCTATATGTGGTAAACACTCCTCCCACAACTTCAAATTTGTTTTCAAGACAGCCCGCAACATAGTGGATAAAGTATGATTAACTACCTCGGTCTATCCATCCGTTTGTGGGTGACATGTAGTTGAAAACAGCAACTTGGTTCCCAATTTATACCACAAAGTTCTCCAAAAATGACTTAAAAATTTTGCATCACGATCAGAAACAATGGTATTTGGCACACCATGTAAACGAACAATTTCCGTCATAAATAAATCAGCAATGTGTGAGGCATTATCATTCTTATGACAAGGTATAAAGTGTGCCATTTTGGAAAAATGATCAACAACTACTAAAATACTATCCCTCCCCCTCTTAGTCCTAGGCAATCCCAAAACAAAGTCCATAGAAATATCCTCCCAAGGTACACTAGGAATAGGAAGAGGCATATAAAGACCATGTGGGTTAAGGCAAGACTTAGCTTTGTTGCAAGTAGTGCATCATGACACGTAGCGCTCGACATCACGCCTCATCTTTGGCCAAAAGAAGTGTGTGGACAGCACGTCTTTACTTTTCTTCACTCCAAAATGTCCCATCAAACCTCTTCCATGTGCTTCCTGCAAAAGTAATAGACGAACGGAGCTAGCTGGAATGCATAGCTTGTTAGGACGATAGAGGAGACCCTCTAGCAGCACATATTTATTCCAAATTCTTCCTTCTCTACAATTTTCAAAAGCATCTTTGAAGTCCAAATCAGTAGGATATAATTCTTTAATTGTTTCCAAACCAAAGATTTTATGATCAAGTTGGGACAGCATGGTATAACGCCTAGATAATGCATCGGCAATGATATTTTCCTTCCCTTTCTTATGCTTAATGATGTATGGAAACGACTCTATGAACTCAATCCATTTAGCATGTCATTTATTCAGATTGGTTTGACACTTAAGATACTTCAATGATTCATGATCGGAATGTATGACAAACTCCTTAGACCCAAGATAATGTTGCCAAGTTTGTAATACACGCACTAAGGCATACAATTCCTTATCATAAGTAGAATAATTCAGAGAAGGACCATGAAGTTTTTTACTAAAGAAAGCAACGGGTTTACCTCCTTGTATGAGAACGCCTCCAATACCAATGCCGCTTGCATCGCATTCTAGCTCAAAGGTCTTGTCAAAATCAGGAAGTTGTAGCAATGGTGCTTGTGTAAGCTTCGATTTGAGAGCATCAAAAGCTTGTTGCTGCTGTTCGCCCCATCGAAATGGAACTCCCTTCTTCGTTAGCTCATGTAGAGGTGCTGCAATGGTGCTGAAATCCCGCACAAAGCGCCGATAAAAACTTGCAAGACCAAGAAAACTACGAACCTGTGTGACGGTTGTTGGGGCTGGCCAGCTGGTGATTGCTTCAATTTTTGCCTCATCCATCTCAATTCCCTGCGAGGAAATGACATAGCCAAGAAACGAGACTCGATTGGTGCAAAAGACGCACTTTTCGAGGTTACCAAACAAACGTGCATCTCTCAAAACAGTAAAAATAGCACGTAAATGATCAAGATGTTCATCATATGACTTGCTGTAAATGAGGATACCATCGAAGTAAACCACCACAAATTGTCCAATGAAAGCACGTAAAACCTCGTTCATTAATCGCATAAAGGTGTTGGGTGCATTAGTTAAACCAAAAGGCATGACTAACCACTCATAAAGTCCAAACTTGGTTTTAAATGCAGTTTTCCATTCATATCCTAGTGCCATTCTAATTTGGTGGTAAACACTACGCAGGTCAATTTTTGTGAAGATGATAGCACCACTCAATTCATCAAGCATGTCATCTAATTGAGGAATAGGATAACAATCTCGAATGGTGATGTTATTAATCGCTCGACAATCAACACACATGCGCCAAATACCATCTTTCTTAGGAACCAAAAGAACAGGAACGGAACAAGGGCTAAGGCTTTCATGAATGTACCCGCGGTCCAAAAGATCTTAAACTTGTCGCCGAATTTCCTTAGTTTCTTGTGGATTCGCCCTGTATGCGGTACGATTTGGCAAACTTGCTCCTGGAATCAAATCGATCTTGTGTTCAATGCCTCTCATCGGTGGTAAACCAGGGGGGTATCTCGGAGGGAAACACATCCTCAAACTCCTGCAAAAGGTTAGCAACCGCAGGGGGCAATGCAATAGACAATTCATGAAGTGAAAACATAGCTTCTTTGCAAACTAAAGCATAGCACATCCCCTTAGCATCGAATAAATCAGCAAGTTCAGGTTTAGTTGTGAGCAACGATGGTGATTTTAACTTAATAACTTGCTGTTTTTCAGAATCTAATTTTGTTGCTTTGCCATCACGAATTTTACTCTTCTCAAAATGCACAATTTCAGCAGGAGTCATGGGGAGCAAAGTGATTTTCTTTCCCTTATGCATGAGAGTATATTTATTGGTTCTACCATGATGAATAGCATTTGTATCAAATTCCCAAGGGCGACCCAATAAAAGAGAACAAGCATCCATAGGAACAACATCAAAATCAGCAAAATCATGGTAGGAACCAATTGAAAAATGCATTCTCGCTGTTTTTGTTACCCGAACCTTACCGTTGTTGTTGAACCATTGAATGTGGTACGGATGAGGGTGTGCTCTTGTTGTCAAACCGAGTTTCTTGACGACGTCCGTGTTCACCAAGTTATTACAGCTACCTCCATCAATTATAGTGTGTACACGGCAGTCCTTGACGACAAGAAACATGTGGAAGAGGTTGTGTCGTTGTAGCTTGTCGTCGGTCTCCACTTTGGAGCTCAAGGCACGCTGCACAATGATGCTCCTATAGTTCTTCGTTGCCTCTGTACCAAGTACCTCTTCTTCGGTGTGTTCGTCATTTGGATCTATAAAGTCAGTAGCAAGAGAATATTCATCTTCAACATCCAAAGTACTATCATACCCGCCATCGTCGTGTGCTATGTATGCTCGTTTGCTCGGGCAATCTCTCATCATATGACCAAGTCCCTGGCAGCTGTGACACTTAATGTCGGAAGTACGACCCGTAGAAGGAGTGGACGATGAAGGCTTGAATGATGTCGCCTTGCTTCCTTCCGGCACGCGAGAAGGTGGAGCAGCAGGTATAGTTCGTTGGCCGCCATTGGGTGGTGTAGTCGCTGCACGCGACATGAAGTTGCTCCTCGTGCGATGTTGCTGTTGTTGTCGGCCCTGCAATTCTTTTTCTGCCAACATAGCAAGCTGAAACAATCTGTTAACAGTATCATATTCCTTGTAATCAACAATATCCTGAATTTCACGCCTCAACCCCCCATAAGAATGAGCTATTTTATCATCCATGTCCTCTACTACCCCACAATGCAGCATACCCTTTTGTAACTCTTGATAATACTCTTCTACGGACATGTTACCTTGGTCTAAGTGCTGCAATTTTTTGCGAAGGTCCCGCTGAAAAGATGGAGGAACAAATCGAACACGCATAGCTTCCTTTAATCTATCCCATGTTGGAGGATCGGTTCTAGTTTTAACAAGTTCATTCCACCATATGATAGCAATGTCCTTAAACTCACTAGTGGCTTGATGAACTCTATGTTGTTCAGGAACAAGATGGGAATTAAATTTTTGCTCTACTGTCATCTCCCAATCAAGATAAGCCTCAGCATCATAAGCACCAGAAAAAGAGGGTATAGTAAAATTCACTTTAGCAAAAGGACCATCAGGAGGACGATTATAATTGTTATGATTATTACCTCCCATACCTCGACGATAAAGTGGCAGTCTTGGTAGATTATTGTGATCTTCCAATTCATCATAAGCATTGTCTTCTTGTCTTCCAGCGAGAGGAAACTGAGCCTCAAAAGTATTCATCCAAAGAGCAAGGTCATCCAGTTGGCGAGTCAAGTTCGCCAATGACTCCTCCGTTGTTGCGTTGTATTTGGTGAACATATCCGTCATGGTCTTCATCATATCACGTAACTCAGCATGTTGAACACATTCGTCATCATTGTCTTCTCCTGCCATTGTTAGTAGGAAACAAAAGATAACAAAAATATATATTATCCCTATCAACTACAGTGGCAATATGGAAGGTGGAAGACAACAATATCTCTCGCTGAAGCGTCTTACCACGCTCTTACAAGTGTTCTTACCGACACAGCGGGTGGTGTGGACGGTGAGATGAACCAATGAAGCGTGGGGTGATTGCAAAGGTACTTGTTATGCTCAAGAGAAAGGTGGAGCTTGGATAGCACAATATGGTGGCTAATAAGCAGAAAAACGTTAACAGCTAAACAAAGTTGAATAAGTATTCAATGTAGGAAACTGTTGCTGGTCAACCGAGTGCCCTAGAGCCTAGTATAACACAAGGAAGTATCAAGTCAAAAGAAAGACATAATGATATAGCCAACAAAACAGCACCAAGTGGTATAGGCCAATTGCTTTAATATGCGTGCTCTTCACTATTTTTCTTTTTTGTAATATTTTTTTGATATTTTTTCTTTACTCAGGAGCACAAATATAGGAAGCACACAAATTTGCAGCTCAATTGGATGTAATATGCGTCCTATAGAAAATCAAGAAGATTCCTAAAAATTCGTGTTGAAACTTCGGAGGCCGGATAGCCTATCTTCCGAGGGGAATTTGATCTAATTTTGCCGAATGCGGCTACGCAGTAGAAAATCTGATGCGAAATTTCGCGTAGATGAATTTGAAAAAAAAATTGCCCGATTTTGAGTTCGTATGCAAAAGTTATGGCCATTTTAAGGTAGGTTGTCCGAGTTACGTTTTTTTAGATGTTGATTCCAACTCGGTTTGAGAACAAAACTCGCAATCGGATATGAAAACGATCAGGAATTTGCACAGCAACTAATGGGGTGGTGTGTGATGATTCAAGAATGAATGGCACAAAGGTTTGTCACCTAATCTAGGACTGGCGATGCGGGAGTTCATGCAAGACGGCAAGCTAGGGCAAACCGATGAACGTGGTGGATCGGTTTGTTATTTAGGGATTGTGGAATAGGTGTCGAATAGTAAGAAAACAAGGACAAAACACGATAACTAGGACCCAAAACACAAAGCTAAACCAGCAACAAGACTCGACCACATGAATGCAAACTCAACAATGCAAACTGAAAAACGAAACTGCAGGCACTATAGTCTGGGAAGCGGTAAAAACGATCTAATTTTTTTGTGGCTTTTCTGTGGACTCTAGGTACGAAACAAAATAGATCTAATGGAAGGAAAACAAAGATAACTCACGGGTAACCTGGAAATCTGATACCAATTGATGAGTAGGTTTAGGCCTGATCTTCCGAAAGGTATGTCGATTGGGGTGGAGAACTCGACGTTGATGATCCGCGGCACTCGAGCGGTTCAAGTACCTCTGCAATCACTACACCACGGCTCCGTTGGTTATCAACCATGCTGCACACGCTTGACCTCGCCAAGAAGGTAATCCCTGCAAGTGCAACCGCGAACACGAGCAAGAACGTCGAAGACACGATCGGAAATCGCGAAGTTGGGGTCTCACAAACCGTAGAGCGGCGATATTATTGATCTAAGCAAAACCCACAAAATATGACTGGTCGCTGCAGTATTTATAGGCTAGGGTTCGACCAAACACGATTAGACGTGTCCCTAATGGACTCTTACGGGATACAAGGCCCAAAGGCCCGATTCGGTGGTGCAGCACCGGACAGAAATCTAGACTCGATTTGTTTCGACGATTCCCAATAACTCCGGAGGAATTTTGAGGTGGGACCAGAACCATTGGCAAGTTTATCTTCTCCTCTTTCCGTGCATATATAGAACGTCGAAAACGGAGTACGTATGCCTCCTGGGCGCCCATTTTAAGGTGGACTTCTCCTGGACTCCGAGTTGAACTCGAGTCCGAGTTGTAAATTGTTTCCATCAACTTGTGGATGTCCCAGCTGGTTCTCCATGCTCCCAAGGCCTCTTTCCTTCACTTGTTGATCTTCTCCATTATTCTTAATAACAATTAAATCATCACATAGCAATCTATTCTCAAACTCACATGCAAAAGAAGTTAGGAATGAATTCACATGCTGATTTAATAACCGTGCTCGTGCTCTTGTGATTGGTCCTTGCAGTTCAATGTGCGTCTCCATTGTTGTGATGTCCTCATCAAAGTTGAGGAGTATCTAGACAAAGAAGGGATAAAGCACGAGTTTTTAGAACCTTATTCTCCTAAAAAAAAATGGATTAGCCAAAAGGAAGAATCGAACACTCATTGAGATGGTGAGTACAATGCTCGATGAATACAAGACTTCGGACCGGTTTTGGGCTAAAGCGGTTAACACCGCTTGTCACGCTATAAACCGTCTATATCTTCATCGCCTACTCAAGAAAACATCGTATGAACTACTCATGGGTAACAAGCCGAATATTTCATACTTTCGAGTTTTTGGTTCTAAATGTTATATTTTGAACAAGAAGCTTAGGACTTCAAAGTTCGCTTCAAAGTACGATGAAGGCTTCTTATTTGGCTATTATTCGAACTCTTACGCCTATCGTGTCTTCAACAAGGTCTCTGGACTTGTTGAAGTAGCACGTGATGTAGTGTTCGAGGAAACTAACGGCTCTCAAGGAGAGCAAGTTGATCAATGTGTGCTAGATAGAGAAGAAGCTCCATGTCAAGCGTTGAGAAGAATGGTGTTGGGTGATGTTCGACCACAAGCGCCACCTCCAAATGCGAATGAGGAAGATGAACCACAAGTGGAGGAAAATGATCAAGGGGGAGCTTCTACACAAGATCAACCTCATGAAGATCAAGGTGATCAACATATTAATGAGGGCAACCATCCAGGGGGAGAAGAAGATGATGACACTGAAGACTCAAGACCACAAATTTCACACCCAAGAGTACATCAATGCATCCAAAGAGATCACCCCGTCGACAACATAATCGGTGACATCCAAAAGGGAGTAACAACTCAATCTCGTATAGCTATTTTTTGTGAAAATTACTCGTTTGTATCCTCTTTGGAACCACACAAGGTTGAAGATGCATTAAAGGATCCGGATTGGGTGGTGGCAATGCAAGAAGAACTGAACAATTTCAGAAGGACAAGGTGTGGGAACTTGTTGAAAGACCCAAGTTCAATGTCGTCGGCACTAAATGGGTCTTCTGCAACAAGAAAGACGAACACGGGGTGGTGACAAGGAACAAGGCGCAACTTGTGGCCAAAGGGTATTCACAAGTCGAAGGTTTGGATTTCGACGAGACTTTTGCTCCCGTAGCTATGCTTGAATCGATTCAAATATTACTTTTATATGCTACTCATCATGATTTCAAGCTTTATCAAACGGATGTGAAAAGTGCCTTCATCAACCGACCGATCAAGGAGGAGGTGTACATGGAGCAACCCCCCCGGGTTCGAAGATCAAGAGTTCCCCGACCATGTGTTCAAACTGCGTAAGGCTCTCTATGGCATCAAACAAGCTCCTAGAGCTTGGTATGAGTGCCTTAGAGATTTTTTGATTGAAAATGGATTTAAGATTGGCAAAGCTGATTACACTTTGTTTACCAAGCATTTTGATAATGATCTATTTATTTGTCAAATTTATGTTGATGATATTATATTTGGTTCAACTAACAAATCTTTTTGTCAAGAATTTAGTAAGATCATGACAAATAGATTTGAGATGTCCGTGATGGAAGAATTGAGATATTTCTTGGGATTCCAAGTAAGGCAACAAAAGGAAGGGGCGTACATAAGCCAAACAAAGTACACTCAAGACATATTTAAGAAGTTTGGAATGGACAAAGCAAAGCCTATAAAGACTCCCATCACGACAAATGGACACTTGAATCTTAATGAAGACGGACCAAACGTGGATCAAAAGGTATATCGCTACATGATTGGCTCCCTACTTTATTTATGTGCATCTAGGCCTAATATTATGTTGAGTGTATGTTTGTGTCAATGATGGGAGAATTAAAGTACTTCTTGGGATTCCAAGTGCGGCAACAGAAGGAAGGGACGTTCCTAAGTCAAACCAAGTACACGCATGACATACTTAAGAAGTTTGGCATGGATAAGGCAAAGCCCATAAAAACCCCCATGGCAACGAATGGACACCTAGGTCCCAATGAAGATGGACCTAGCGTCGACCAAAAGGTGTATCGCTCCATGATTGGATCTCTACTCTATTTATGTGCATCTAGGCCTGATATTATGTTGAGTGTATGTTTGTGTGCAATATTTCAAGCCAATCCTAAGGAATGTCATTTGACAGCCGTAAAAAGGATCTTGCAATATTTAGTTCATACACCCAACCTAGGCCTTTGGTATCCTAAAGGTTCAAAGTTCAATATCATTGGATACTCCGATGTAGATTATGCTGGATGCAAAGTAGATAGAAAAAGTACCTCTGGTATTTGCCAATTCCTAGGTAGATCCCTAGTTTCTTGGTCCTCCAAGAAACAAAACTCCATTGCCTTATCCACGGCCGAAGCGGGGTATGTTGCAGTTGGGAGTTGTTGTGCAAAACTCCTTTGGATGCGACAAACTCTAAGGGATTATGGTTACAATATGACATGTATTCCACTCCTTTGTGACAATGAGAGTGCCATTAAAATGCCCATAACCCCGTTGAGCACTCTAGGACCAAACACATAGACATCCGGCATCACTTTTTGAGAGATCAGTCAATGAAAGGAGACATAGTCGTTTCCCATGTCAATACTCAAAAACAACTAGCTGACATCTTTACCAATCCACTTGATGAAAAAAATTTTGTGAGCTCCAAAATGAACTAAATATCCTTGATACTGGGAATGTGGATTGAAAACTTGCATACTTGTATGCCATCTTCAAAATCTATTGATTGTGTTATGAAAATCATCTCTCTCTAATTTTCTCTGAAAACTATGTTAATTACTTGATCTTGGTGAATTATGGTCATAGCTTGATTGTTGTATATTTACTGATCATATAAAGATTATTTGTGTGTTTTCCCCCTATTTTCTTAGTAAGCACCTTCGAATATATATGAATGGTCTAATTGTTTCTGTTCTGGTGACCACGGACTAGTCCGTGGTTACCCGGATTAGTCCGCACAATGCAGACTAGTCCGAAGACTTCCGGTAGTCCGGACTAGTCCAGTCGACCACGGACTAGTCCGATTTTTTGACTCCATATCCCTAGGGCCACCAGAACCTAATCTTCTTCATACTCACAACATACCTCACATTATCTCTCCTCACTCAAATGCTCCCAAGGTGATTTGGCGAGTTATCCACCAAATCTCCTCAAATCTCCATGGGAAACGATCTTCATCACAAGGGGATCGAGGACCCCGGACTTGTCCGCATCAAAAACTCCTCCAACACCGCGAATCGAAGGATTTGGTAAAGTTTCTCTCCAAACCCTAGAACCTTTAATTTCTCTTGTTTTTGCTCAAATAGCTTAGTTTCTCCTGTTAATACATGATTCCTTGTTGTATTACAACTACATTCACTACAGCAATATCGATCAGTTATGTCGGCCAGTTTAATTTACGTCAGTTGGCCGACGTAAGTTAAATAACTTACGTCGGCGACATGGAACCGATATAAGTAAGTTAACCTATGTCGGCTGTCGACGTAAGTAATGAGACCGACAACTTTTAATAATAACTTACGTCGGCTAGAGCAATAGGCCGACGTAAATAAAAGCGCCGACGTAACTTAGTGTTAACTTACGTCAGCGAGTAGGATGGCCGTCGTAAGTTACGGTCACCGATGTAAGTTGAGTATTTAGCAGACGTAAGTTATGTATTTTAACCTACCCCGCGTGCCCTTCTCTTTTCTTCCTTACCCGCCGCTTTCTCTTCTCTTCCCCGCCGCCTACGCACGACGCCCCCGCCACACCCCAGCCCCGCTGCCCCCGCTCCCGCTCCCGCCGACCCGCGGCGCCCATGCCGCCGCCGGCCCCACCGCGCCCCGGCCCCGCCGCCCCCGCTCCTGCTCCCGCCGACCCGCGGCACCCACGCCGCCGCCAGCCTCGCCGCGCCCCGGCCCCGCCGCCCCCGCTCCCGCTCTGGCTGACCCGCGACGCCCACGCTGCCGCCGGCCTCGCCGCGCCACCGTCTCCCCCGGCCCCGCCACACCGCCCCCGGCCCTCGCCGCCCTCAGCCTCCCCCGGCCCCGCCGCGCCGCCCTGCCTTCGGCCCACCGCCCAGGACCTCGCCTCTGCCCCCAGACCTCGCCGCCGCCGGCCCTGCCCCTGTGCCCCCGCCGCCGGCTCATCCGCGGCATCTGCCGCCCCTGCGCCCCCGACCCCGCCGCCAATCTTCGTTGCAAGTATTTCCTCGCCTCTCCCCTTGCTCTCATTGTTTTGAATTATTGCACATGCATTTGCTTGAAATTTTGCCTGAATTGTGAATTGCACATGCATTTGCAAGTGTTTACTCTTAATAGAAAATTGTGAATTGCTATGCTTATGTTAGAAATTGATGAATTGCTATGATTATGTTAGAAATTGATTAGAAATTATATAGATACACAAATAATGTTTACTATGCTTATGTCAGAATTAAATCGATAAATTGATGAATTACAATTGATGAATTTTTATGCTTATTTGTTATGCTTAGAATTATGGTTAGAATTGAATTGCTTATGTTTAGGTTTAATTTAATTGAATTCAATTGCTTATGTTAGAATTGAGTTGATAAATTGATGAATTACAATGGATAATTGATATGTTTAGGTTCATTTGAATTGCTTAGTTTTTTGAATTATGGTTACAATTTTAATTTTGATTGCTTGAGTGTTTAAGAACTATATATACATAAATGGGCTTCGGACTGGCTTGACAAGGCCCGACAAGGCCCATTTAGTGGTAAGGTAAAGTATGCGTGTAGACGGGCATGAAGGCGAACGACGACGGTGAGGATGGCAAGCACCTGCGCGCAGATGGCGTACCCCGACGAAGTGGTTTCATCTCCGATCTATTTACAGCAGCTAACTCTAAAGCCGTCGTGGAATTGTCATCTAAGACCAACTTTCCTCTCAGTCTTTCTCTAGTTCTTTCCTCTCTCTTAAATGACCTCAAAATGAAAACGAGCAACGTAACCTATAGCAATGTATTACCCGTTTCGGATCGGCACGTCTCACATGCCATTGGCATGTGAGACGTGCAGGTTTGGAATTGTCCCTTTTTGGACAGCCTCGGAGTGACCGAGGGGGCGTGGCTTGTGACGAGACGCGGGTACGGATTTGGACGAGATTTCAGTGACGTAACCCTGTTGTTCTCTGTTGCACCATTTTTGGGCGTGCAGTGGAGAACAGCGGGGTTATGCTGCCGAAATTTCGTTCGAATCCGGATCACGTGTCTCGTCATGAGCACGCTCCGCTCGGTCACTCTTGGGTGGGTTTAGGATCTATCTGCCTAGGTTGTAGGGTCATGACACATAACATAACAATAAATTAACGACAATTTCTTTCGCGTTGAACTGCAGAGTCAAACATGGGCGAAGATCGTAGTTGGATGTACACTGGTTGGAAGAGCAGAACTGGTGCACTCAGATGAGTGGTACGCCAAGACAGAAGCTTTTGTGGAACGAGCTTTTTCGTTGTCAAATAGCGATAAGGCGCGGTGCCCATGTACGAAATGCCAAAACGGGACGTTTTTGGACAAAGTGGAACTTCCGTTGTACTTGTGTCGAAACGGTTACGTGTCACATTATGAGTTTGTAACACCCTAAATTTTCGCATCCTGCATTGCATCCATGGTCATGCATTAAACACTAGTAGAATAAAAGAAAAATAATAAAACATATACATATACAAATATGTGTAGCAAAAGAAGAAAAAGAAAACAATAATTATAGCCTAAAACTTGTAATATGGAATAAGTATAAAAATAATAATAATAGAATATATATAAATGTATATAAAGAAAAATATAACAATATATGAAAATAAATAAAATATTAATATTAATAATATACATTATAATAATAATAAATAATAAATATATAACATGAATTATATAATAATAAATATATATATAATAAATAAATAAAATAAATAAGATTAATAAAATAAACAATATATAATAACAGAATATAAAAAAAGAGGAAAAGAAGAAAAAAAACTACCAGCCAGCGGCCGAGCCGCCAGCCGGCCACGCCGCACGCGACCGCGCCAGGCGCCTCAGCCCCCGCGCCTGTCGGCCGACCCCACCCCCGGCCCCGCCCATCCCCTGCGCGCCGCCTGCCCCGGCCGACCCCACGCCCGCACCGCCCCGCGACTCCCGCTCCGCGCGCCGTGCGCCCGGTCCCACCCCGCCGCCTGCCGCGCACATGGCCCCCCCTTCTCCTGCGCGCAGCGCACCCGCCCCGCGCGCTGGCCCCGCCGCCACGCGCCCGCAGCCGGGCCCCACCTCCGCCGAACGCCGCGGCTCGGCCGCCCGCCTCCCGCTCCTGCGCGGGATTCCCACGCGCGTGGCGCGAACCGCGCCCGATCCCGCCGCGTGGCCCCCACCCCGCCGACTCCTGGCCGCGCGTGCTTGGCGCGAAGCGCGCCTGCCTGCACCGCTGGGCCCCGCAGCGCCGATGCGCGCCCCGCTCGCGACCGATGCGGACACGCGCGATGGCCCCAGCCGCGGTACGAGTCGGTACCGAGGCCGTACCCTAGCCTCGCCCCTATAAAAAGCCCCAGCCTCCGTAGGTTTTCTCGATTCCAGAAACGCAGCCGCCGGAAGCCGCGAAAAAGGGTCCAGAGAGCTGCGCCCAGGGAAGAAAAAAAAAGGGAAAAAGAAGGGGAAGAAGAGTAAGAAAAAGAGGAGGGCGCCACCGTTCGCCGGAGATCGTCGCCGACATCGCGCCGCCGTCGTCGTGCCGCCGAAGGACTGCTGCACCATCTACTTCGTATACGCGTCGCATTTGTTCTGCGACCGTCAAGCCGTCAGATCTACGGTAGGACATGTTCCCGATACGAATTTTTGCGATCATATTGAATATAATAGGCGTGAATTGGTTTTAGTTGCACCATAAATTTTATTTCAGCAGCATTAATCCACCCTAAGACCCCCGTAAACTCATATGAACACGTATAAACTAGTTGCATCTAATTAATAAACAACCATAGTGAATTAATTATTGTACTTTGCATGCATGCATATCATCGCATGTTGATTAATACGTGTGCATCATGTTGATTTGTATGTATATTCTTGTATGTGTGGTCACGAGTAGAGGGAAGTGCTCAAGAGATCGTGTACGAGGATTTTCAGAATCAAGACTTTGGAGCGCTTGAGCAACCCCATCCGCTAGAGCAAGGCAAGTGTCCTTGAAGCATATTGATCCTATTTTAAATTAAATGTTTTGTTTGCGAACTTGCATGCTTGTGTCAAATTGATGGGAATCCTATTGTAGGAAGTTTACTAGTTTTGTTTGACCACCCTTGTCACCTGGAATTTATGGTAGAAAGTCGGGAAGGGTTTTTACCTTTTTGCTTCGCTTAATTAATTGGGATGGCAAACAACACTACACATTTAATTGTGCATCAATGATATTCTGGTCAATGTGAACTGGTCAATATGATGGGTGATCTAAGCAAGAATGGTTATGTGGATGGGTTGGTTGTTATGGTGGTTTGCTTGCCTTAGATCTAAGGACCGGTTCACGCGAGAATATGCCAGGTCAACAGTGCCACCACAAGGCCAAGTATGGGTGCGGCGTAGCTGAATAATTAGGAGCGCTGCTAGTATGGTATGGACCATTGGATGGCGCGGGGAATGGGAGTCGAGGAGGACTGCCCTGGGATCCGCATGGCACACGAGGGGGCCCGTGGGTGGGAGAATAGAGATTCAAGCCTGCCGGTGAAACCTTAGTGGGCCCGTACATACTAGTAGTCCCTTTTGAAAGGCTATTTTGTGATCTCTTGGCCACACACCTACGGAAGTGTGAGATGGCACAATGGAGGTTCCTTAGTCATCAAAGGGTGACGAAATCACAAACATGTGGGTAAAGTGGTACAAACTCTGCAGAGTGTTTAAAACTATCATGATAGCCGTGCTCCCGGTTATGAGCGCCTGGATGACCTACATGATTAGAGTTGGAACTGGGATTTTGGATGGTTATGGTTGGTTAATGGTTATGATTGATTTATGGTTATGGGTTGGTAATGGTTGTGGTTTATGGATTATGGTCATGGATACGAATTTGAGTTATGGTAATTGGACATGGATAATGGTAATGTTGGCAATAATTGGATATGGTTTATATTTTGTTAATATGATGGTTATGATGGGATTTGTTTCACATAGACATAGTATAATGCTTTTCAAATGTTTTACTGTACTTTTCAGCACTTAGCCATTATTACATTCGTCGTTTGAATAAGCCACATGTCATACTTTCCACACTTGCTGAGTACGACATGTACTCACCCTTGCAATCCCCCCCCAACAGCTACTGGAGACAATTGGGAGTACCCTGAGGATCACGTGGAGTACTAGGTTGCGTACCGCCGTCAATTGCCTGTGGATTGGAGTCGTGCTGTTTAGTTTATTTTCCACTGCAATTATTTAGAGTTTTATTATTCGTGAACTATTGGATTATTGTAATAAAGTACTTATTTATTAGTTAAGACGTGGTTAAATTCTGTATATCGTTTGTGATGCAACCGTATATGTGTGATGAACTTCCTGGGCACACATATGCGTTACGCTTGGTTCATATTCAGAACCGGGTGTCACAAATTGGTATCAGAGCCGCGTTGACCGTAGGACGCAGCCTAGATAGAATGGACACTTTAGAGCACATAGGAGCACTCAGGAATCGACGTGTTTTTGCTTGGAGTGCTGTTGCTATATATATTGGTTGCTTGTGTGCTTAATAGAGGATTTTGGGATGCTTTAGCATTGCCATGTCCACCTAGGCTAGTGTAGCTAGTTGTTTAGTTCATATCCCTTGATGCATATAGTTGGGGACGTTTTCTAATTCTTACCTACTGCTTTTCTTCAGATGGTGAGGACTCGCAACCAGAGGGATGTCAATGGTGAGGAGGAGAACCATGGAGTACCTCAAAACAATACTGGACAAGGACCTGATCATGGAGCTATCAATATTGAGCAGCTATTGGCTATGCAAAACCAGCTCATGCAGACCATGATACAGACCATGGGACAGCTGCAGGCTGGCAATATCAACAATCAGCCCCACATGCCTCCACCGCCACCCCCGCCTCCTCATGACCGATTGGGAGAGTTTATGAGGACTAGGCCGCCAACCTTTGCTCAAGCTGCTGACCCTATGGATGCTGATGATTGGCTCAAGTCCGTGGAGAAGAAGCTAGCTATTGTCCAATGTAGTGACCGGGAGAAGGTCTTGTTTGCTTCTCATCAACTCGTTGGAGCAGCTGCCGATTGGTGGGATTCACTATGCAATGCTCATGAGGATCAAGAGAGGATCACTTGGGCCGAATTTAAGGAGAATTTTCGTTCTCATTATGTGCCGGAAGGTGTTATGATCTTGAAGAGACAAGAATTCGAGAACTTACGGCAAGGAAGATCAAGCGTGAGTGAATATCTCAACAATTTCACTCAACTCTCAAGGTATGCGCCCGAGGATGTTAGTCGGGACAGCCGGAAGCAATATTTGTTCATGAGAGGATTGAACAATGAGATCCAAGTGCAACTACTCAACTGCGATTATGCCAATTTTCAGAAGCTTGTGGACAAAGCAATTGTGGTTGAGAACAAGATCCGTGAGATGGAGCAAGAAATCAAGAGGAAGGCGCCATATCAAGGACAGCAACAAGGAAGTAATGTGCGCCCTCGCTTTGCGCCACCCAATGCGCCTCATTACAGCTCAACTATTCCTGCTCAGCGCCCTGGTTATGCACCACACCCAACTCAGTTTGTGCAGCAGCGCCCTGTTATGCAAGCAATGCCTTGTGCGCCTCGTGCTGATTTTCCTGGAACCAATGCTCAAAATTAAGCTCGTCCCAATAATTCCGGTGGAGTTAAGAGGTGCTATACTTGTGGAGAAGCTGGACACTTTGCGAATCAATGTCCTAAGTCAGGCCTTGGTCAAAGAAGCAATGCGCCGAGGCAAAACCCAAGACCCAATGGAGGACAACCACAAGGAAGCCGTGGACAGCAAAATTTTGCTCGTGGCAACGTGAACCATGTCTCCACAGAGGATGCTCAACAAGCGAATGACGTGGTCATTGGTATGTTTCTTGCTAACTCCAACCCCGCGACTATGTTATTTAATTGTGGAGCATCGCATTTATTCATTGCATCAAAGTATGTTACCAAGTATAGTTTGCCTATCTCTCATATGAAGTCTACTCTATTGGTTGAGTCTCCTGGAGGAGAGATGAGGACAAATATAGTATATCCAAAAGTAAGCCTTAGAATAAGGGGGGTAGACTTCTCCGCCAAACTTATTGTTTTGGATTCACAAGGAATAAGAGGATCCGTTGGTGCAAAGTGCAATGGAAACACCATACGAAAACCGAAGCCACATGGGAACGTGAAGAAGACCTGAAGGCAGAATTCCCTCACCTTTTCTCCACGCTATCGAATCTCGAGGGCGAGATTCATTTTAAGGGGGGTAGAATTGTAACACCCTAAATTTTCGCATCCTGCATTGCATACATGATCATGCATTAAACACTAGTAGAATAAAAGAAAAATAATAAAACATATACATATACAAATATGTGTAGCAAAAGAAGACAAAGAAAACAATAATTATAGCCTAAAACTTGTAATAGGGAATAAGTATAAAAATAATAATAATAGAATATATATAAATGTATATAAATAATATATATAACAATATATGAAAATAAATAAAATATTAATATTAATAATATACATTATAATAATAATAAATAATAAATATATAACATGAATTATATAATAATAAATATATATATATATATATAACAAATAAAATAAATAAGATTAATAAAATAAACAATATATAATAACAAAATATAAAAAAAAAAAGAGGAAAAGAAAAAAACTACCGGCTAGCGGCCGAGCCGCCAGCCGGCCACGCCGCACGCGACCGCGCCAGGCGCCTCGGCCCCCGCGCCTGCCGGCCGACCCCACCCCCGGCCCCGCCCATCCCCTGCGCGCCGCCTGCCCCGGCCGACCCCACGCCCGCACTGCCCCGCGACTCCCGCTCCGCGCGCCGTGCGCCCGGTCCCACCCCGCCGCCTGCCGCGCACATGGCCCCCCCCTTCTCCCGCGCGCAGCGCACCCGCCCCGCGCGCTGGCCCCGCCGCCACGCGCCCGCAGCCGGGCCCCACCTCCGCCGAACGCCCCGGCTCGGCCGCCCGCCTCCCGCTCCCGCGCGGGATTCCCGCGCGCGCGGCGCGAACCGCGCCCGATCCCGCCACGTGGCCCCCACCCTGCCGACTCCTGGCCGCGCGTGCCTGGCGCGAAGTGCGCCTGCGCCGCTGGGCCCCGCAACGCCGATGCGCGCCCCGCTCGCGACCGATGCGGACACGCGCGATGGCCCCAGCCGCGGTACGAGTCGGTACCGAGGCCGTACCCTAGCCTCGCCCCTATAAAAAGCCCCAGCCTCCGTAGGTTTTCTCAATTCCAGAAACGCAGCCGTCGGAAGCCGCGAAAAAGGGTCCAGAGAGCTGCGCCCAGGGAAGAAAAAAAGGGAAAAAGAAGGGGAAGAAGAGGAAGAAAAAGAGGAGGGCACCACCGTTCGCCGGAGATCGTCGCCGACATCGCGCCGCCGTCGTCGTGCCGCCGAAGGACTGCTGCACCATCTACTTCGTCTAAGCGTCGCATTTGTTCCGCGACCGTCAAGCCGTCAGATCTACGGTAGGACATGTTCCCAATGCGAATTTTTGCGATCATATTGAATCTAATAGGCGTGAATTGGTTTTAGTTGCACCATAAATTTTATTTCAGCAGCATTAATCCACCCTAAAACCCCCGTAAACTCATATGAACACGTATAAACTAGTTGCATCTAATTAATAAACAACCGTAGTGAATTAATTATTGTACTTTGTATGCATGCATATCATCGCATATTGATTAATACGTGTGCATCATGTTGATTTGTATGTATATTCTTGTATGTGTGGTCACGAGTAGAGGGAAGTGCTCAAGAGATCGTGTACGAGGATTTTCAGAATCAAGACTTTGGAGCGCTTGAGCAACCCCATCCGCCGGAGCAAGGCAAGTGTCCTTGAAGCATATTGATCCTATTTTAAATTAAATGTTTTGTTTGCGAACTTGCATGCTTGTGTCAAATTGATGGGAATCCTATGGTAGGAAGTTTACTAGTTTTGTTTGACCACCCTTGTCACCTGGAATTTATGGTAGAAAGTCGGGAAGGGTTTTTACCTTTTTGCTTCGCTTAATTAATTGGGATGGCAAACAACACTACACATTTAATTGTGCATCAATGATATTCTGGTCAATGTGAACTAGTCAATATGATGGGTGATCTAAGCAAGCATGGTTATGTGGATGGGTTGGTTGTTATGGTGGTTTGCTTGCCTTAGATCTAAGGACCGGTTCATGTGAGAATATGCCAGGTCAACAGTGCCACCACAAGGCCAAGTATGGGTGCGGCGTAGCTGAATAATTAGGAGCGCTGCTAGTATGGTATGGACCATTGGATGGCGCGGGGAATGGGAGTCGAGGAGGACTGCCCTGGGATCCGCATGGCACACGAGGGGGCCCGTGGGTGGGAGAATAGAGATTCAAGCCTGCCGGCGAAACCTTAGTGGGCCCGTACATACTAGTAGTCCCTTTTGAAAGGCTATTTTGTGATCTCTTGGCCACACACCTACGGAAGTGTGAGATGGCACAATGGAGGTTCCTTAGTCATCAAAGGGTGACGAAATCACAAACATGTGGGTAAAGTGGTACAAACTCTGCAGAGTGTTTAAAACTATCATGATAGCCGTGCTCCCGGTTATGAGCGCCTGGATGACCTACATGATTAGAGTTGGAACTGGGATTTGGGATGGTTATGGTTGGTTAATGGTTATGATTGATTTATGGTTATGGGTTGGTAATGGTTATGGTTTATGGATTATGGTCATGGATATGAATTTGAGTTATGGTAATTGGACATGGATAATGGTAATGTTGGCAATAATTGGATATGGTTTATATTTTGTTAATATGATGGTTATGATGGGATTTGTTTCACATAGACATAGTATAATGCTTTTCAAATGTTTTACTGTACTTTTCAGCACTTAGCCATTATTACATTCGTCGTTTGAATAAGCCACATGTCATACTTTCCACACTTGCTGAGTACGACATGTACTCACCCTTGCAATCCCCCCCCCAACAGCTACTGGAGACAATTGGGAGTACCCTGAGGATCACATGGAGTACTAGGTTGCGTACCGCTGTCAATTGCCTGTGGATTGGAGTTGTGATGTTTAGTTTATTTTCCGCTGCAATTATTTAGAGTTTTATTATTCGTGAACTATTGGATTATTGTAATAAAGTACTTATTTATTAGTTAAGACGTGGTTAAATTCTGTATATCGTTTGTGATGCAACCATATATGTGTGATGAACTTCCTGGGCACACATATGCGTTACGCTTGGTTCATATTCAGAACCGGGTGTCACAGAGTTGTGGAACTTCCACGGCGAGACAGCTTCTCAAGCTGTAGAAGAAGTGGAAGCGGACAATGATGATGCTCAAGAGGTTGATATGATGGATGAGATGCTGGAAGCTATACGACCAGAGCTTACAGAATATACTCAAACAGCAGAGGTTAAAGAGTTCTTCAAACGTCTCAAAGATTCAGAAGAGGCTCTACATGAACACACTAAAATGTCAATCCTCAATTTTGTGACTAGACTTATGGCAATTAAGTCTAAGTTCTTCTTTTCTAACAATTGTTACAACATGCTCATCGATTTGTTCAAAGATGCCCTTCCACAACCCAAAAAAGTGCCTAAGGATATGTACAACTCGAAGAAAATTCTTTCTGGTCTCGGGATGAAGCACGAAAAGATTGATGTGTGTCCGGACAACTGCATGCTTTTCTGGAGAGAGCATGCCAATGAGAACAAATGTTTGAAATGTGGTCAACCGAGGTTTGTCAAAGTTGTTAATAACGATGGTAATACAGTGACGACGGAAGTCGGACGTAAGCAGTTTCGTTACTTACCTGTGACACCGAGGTTGAAGCGGTTGTTCCTTTCAAAAAAAAACGGCCAGACACATGAGATGGCACAAAGAAGGTGAGCTTGAGAACAATGGAGTCATGACGCACCCGTCCGATGGTGAGGCATGGAAGGCTCTGGACTGGTTCGACCCAGAATTCGCTCGTGAAGCGAGAAATGTTCGCATCGGGTTGGCAACAGATGGGTTCACGCCGTTCAGCACAAACGCCGCACCATACTCCTGTTGGCCCGTCTTTGTCATTCCGTACAATCTTCCGCCGACTTTTTGCATGAAGAATGAGTTTATGTTTCTTAGCCTCATTGTACCTGGGCCAGATCATCCTGGGTCACGTCTCAACATGATCTTGAAACCGTTGATCGAAGAGTTGAAAATGTTGTGGACAGGAGTCGAAGCGTACGACTGTTACAAGAAACAGAAATTCAACCTCCGAGCTGCTTATTTGTGGTCCGTTCATGATTTTCCGACATACGGCATGTTTTCTGGATGGAGCACTCATGGTCGGTTGACGTGTCCGATATGTGCCTCGGATACCGATTGCTTTCGACTTACCCATGGAGGCAAGATATCTTACTTCGATTGTCATAGACGTTGGCTACCTCCGAATCACTTGTTTAGACAACAGAGGAATGTCTTCAGAAAGAACACCGTTGTCACTAAAGGACCACCGAAACGTATTGACGGGTCAGAAATATCTGATATGTTGGACAAATTGGTGCCATATGAAGGTCGTCCTGGATATTTCGAAGGTTACGGAGACAAACACAATTGGACTCACATATGTGGACTTTGGGAGTTACCGTATGTGAAGTCTTGATTCTAAGGCACAACATTGATGTTATGCATCAAGAGCGCAACATGGCCGAATGTATCATAAGCACATGCATGGACATGACGGGCAAAACAAAAGACAATTTAAAGGCTCGAAAGGATCTTGCCGAGCTTTGTAACCGTCAAACTCTTGAGCTCTCCGAAAATGGTGGTAAACCACGCGCTCCTTTCTGTCTTTGACCTAAAGAGAAAAAAGAAGTTCTCGAATGGTTGCAAAGGTTGAACTTCCCAGATGGTTACGCAGCTAGTCTGAGACGAGCCGTGAATGTGAAAACGGGAAAGCTCATTGGGTTGAAGAGTCATGATTATCACATAAAGACTTCTGCCTATTATGTTTCGAGGCTATTTTGATGATGCAGTGTGGAAGGTGTTAGCTGATCTTAGCCACTTCTATAGGCAACTCTGTGCTAAAGAAATCACGCTAGAGATGATGACTAAATTGGAAAAGGAGGTTCCAGTACTTTTGTGTAAGATGGAAAAAAATTTTCCTCCAGGATTTTTCAATCCAATGCAACATCTCTTAATTCATCTTCCATTTGAAGCAAAAGTGGGCGGTCTCGTGCAATATAGGTGGATGTATCATATTGAAAGATCACTTAGACATCTGAAACCAATGGTTGGTAATAGGGCAAGGGTTGAAGGTTGCATCGCCAAGCTTTTACTCTTAAGGAAGTAGGATACTTCTCAAGTGTTTACTTTGCAGAGGAAAACAATATTAATACTTCGGTAATGCGATACAATATAGATGAGCAACCTCCTTGTAGCGATCTCTCCATTTTTGCAACAAGAAGCACTACTGTTGGTAGTTACACTTCGTATGATGTTAGCGAAAAAGAAAGGCATGCTGCATTCTTCTACATGTACGCTAATATGGAAGAAATGAATGAATATTTCAAGTAAGTGTTTCTCCTACACTTATGCTTTTCACCATCTTTTCCGACATATGTATTCTAAAAGGTTCTCTTTGTCGTGTAGTATGTTCGACAAGCAAAATTGGAGACATAGACATCAACCCACGAGCAAGCAAATAGAACATATTCGACGGGAAGGAATAAACGGGGGATCTAATTTTCTCTCCTGGTTTCGAGATCATGTAACGTTTTCTCGATAACTAATCAATGTTAACCTTATAACTTAAGAATGCTTACGTTTTCTAATAACTCCATATCTTGGACAGTGCCAAAAAGATGCCATCCATGAAGATTTGCGACAACTATCCCGTGGAGTGGTTAATGTTAGAAGCTATGGTGGATATGACGTCAACGGCTTTCGATTCCGTACAACTCAATTTGAATCTCTTCGTCCTCTCACGGCAATATATAATACCGGGGTTGTGCTGAGGGCAATCGATTCGCAAGATCATGAAACGCAGTACTACGGGATTATTAAAAAAATCCTTGAATTCACTTTTGTCGCAAACAAGCCAATTCGAGCGGTATTCTTTGACTGTGAATGGTTTGATTCCATTCGTGGAATTCGAGTAAATGAATTTGGCATGGTTGAAGTAAAACACAAGGAACGGTTGAAAGGATTCAATTCATTAGTTCTTGCACACCAAGTAGAGCAAGTGTACTATCTACCTTATCCATGCAATAAATTCAAAGCTTGGTGGGTGGTACATAAGGTGAATCTGCGTGAGCGGTTATACACTCCAGGAGATGATGATTACCACGACGAAGCTGAGGTTGATTGTGTCTACCAAGAGGAAGAGTTGCCAGACTCCTTCTCAGTCGAGCCCGGTGTAGGACTTGATAACATAGATGGAGACGCTCAAGATATCGAGGCTGGCACGGAAGCGGAAACAGAATCAGAATCAGAAACTGAAGATATCGATGACATAGTCGAACCTGCTGATTTGCGCAAACGAAAACGATATGCGGAAGAAGAAGATCGATGGGCTGGTTTAAGGAGTAGGGTGCATGATCGTGATGTTGATGAATTTTGAAGTAACGTTTTATTCACTAATTGAACATTAATTTTGTATATTATATTTGCATATTAATCATTTATTCCTTACAACAGGATGTTGTCAAAGGGGAAGGGGAAGGGGAAGCCAGTGAGAGGGTTTGAGCTGCCAGCAGACCCTTGCTCAGGGAGCTCGTTCCTTTCTAGCCGACATGAGCTCTTTCTGGCACACGCTCCACCCTCAGCTGTCGTGTGCTTTCAGCGGACAGAGGTAAATTTTAGTTACAATAAAGTTATTTTAAAATTGCTATTGTTATTAATTATTAATTGTTAATTTTTTCCTTTTGTGCAGTCTGACTCAGAGACTTTTGAGTCAGAGTCAGAGTCAGAGGCTAGGGGGCCGCTACAGGAGCCCGACTCAGAGGCTAGGGGGCCACTACAGGAGCCCTCTGGCGCTAGCCTCCCTTCGGAGGCGGCTAGCGCTAGCCTCCCTGGGCAGCCAGCTAGCCTTCCTGGAGGCTCCGGGGGTTCCGCAGAGCCTTCAGGGTCACAGGACGCGGCAGCGTCGCAGCAGAGGCGACGGACGAGGAGGACCCACTTTGCGGCTCCTCCTCCGGTTACTACTCAGCGGACCACGATCTGTCCTGTTGGAGACAGGTATAAATACTGTATATAGTATATTAAATATTAGATGTTGTTTTCCTTTACTTAATGATTTAATATATTTTGTAGATGTTGGTACGACTTTTCGTTCACGGGGGCCGAGAAGCACCACAGGCAGGTTAACAGTGTCCTCGGTGCTATCGTCAAGTTGCACTACCCCGGTGTAATTGACGGTTTTCCTGCCCTGTCGTGGGATGACTACGCTCGGGTCTCTCACCCGGTGCACGGCACGGTTCAGGGAGCTGTGTGGCACGATTTTATGGTAAGTTTAACTCTTTCATTTTTTCAACTCGTTTGAATTCTTAATTGCATATCACTCAAATATTTGTTTGCTTAAAGCTGAGGTACCAAGTAGAGGAACCGGGCATGGAGGACCACGCGAGACACGTGTTCCATTACAACGCTCGGAAGCTCACAACGGTGGCATTGTCGGACGCCCGGATTCAGACCGTCAACGCGTACTACAAGCGGCACCCCCGGGAGCAGGAGCAGGAGCAGCAAAGAGGTGTATTTAGGAAGGACTCGGACTCCTACTTGACAGAGGAGCAGTACGCGGAGGTAAGTTTTTAATATTGTTAAATATTTACAATATCTACGTATGTTAACTGCGTTGATGAAAAATGAAATATGTGCAGGTTAGTATTTCCTGGTTACAGGGTAACATCGAGGTGTACTTAGCTCTCTGTCGGTATTGGGCTAGCAACGCTTTCATCAACAAGTCTACGAAGGCTAGACAGTGTCGCATGGGGTCCGAGGGCAAGCACAACTATGGCAGCGACGGCTACTTGCGTTTGGCTAAACGCATGGTAAGTACCTTTTTATTTTATTTATGTGTTCCTAATATATTATTTATCTCACTAACACGGTTGTACAGGAGCGAGAGATGGGTCATGAGCCGACCCCGACCCAGGTTTGGAAGAGAGGTCACAAGGGAAGTGACCCTTCTCAGCCAGGGCAGTGTAGTCAGGTCGCAGCCGGCCGACTGGTAAGTTTTCAAAATTCATCAATTTCATTATAACTAATACTATTATTGACATGCTTACAAGATTTATTTGTTTTGTAGACAAAGTACGCGCAGGAGGTCGCGAAGATACACGGTGCGGATTACGATTGGGAAAGCGCGCCGATCGAACCCCAAGCCGCGTACGCAAGCGGAGGCGGGAAGGCCCACGGACGGTGAGTTCTTCGTGTGTTTCATTTCTTTTTCAATTAATCTTCTTCTACTTAGTGTTTTCATTCTTTTGCAGGTTTGCCATTTTTGATAGAGTTGTCGACTCGAGGTCGACGTGACCTTTGAGAGGCGCTTCATCGTCGCAGGCTTCGACCGTTGGGACCAGTGGTCGTCTCTCGCAGACCCAGCTGGAGCTCCAGGCCATGAGGGAGACGTTGATGCAAACTCAGGCAGAGCTGGAGAGGACAAGAGCGGAGGCAAGGGAGGAGCAGCAAAGGACGGCCTTAATGATGGCCCAGATGCAAGCAGCGGTGGCGGTAAGTAATTTAAAGTACCGTAGTTAAATTTCACAGCACTTCAATAACATATATCTTCTAATATCTTGCAATGGCAGGCTCTTGCTCGACACAGCGGTCAGGACAACGAGATTCCTACGCTTTCGCCGTAGCAGACACCGGAGCAGGTAATATTGTCTATGCCTCTTTTTGTTTTCTGTACACCCTGTTATTGTGAGTTTTAGCCTTAGTGTTGAATAGAAACTTGTTAGAGGAGGACATCCATGTCGTCCCCGAAATGCAACTTCCACCGCTCCCATAACATAGATTTTCATTATGTTGAATGCATGATTCCCTTTTGATCCACCACCAACTCAGGGTCGGCTCTAGGAGTTTGATTCCCTTTTCATTATGTTAAAGAAGTTACTTGCATCACATTTAATTTAGCAAATGTGTTACTCACACTATTGACTAGTTGTTTTATGGACTTCTAATTTATCCTAATTATGATTCTTTTGCAGGGTTCCGGAACGCGTCGAGATCTCAGAGGCAGTGGAGGGGCTAGCGTGTAGACACCGGAGCAGGTGATAAACTCTCTCTTTAATATTGTTGTATCCATTTTAGTATTTTATATAGAGAGATAAGGAGGTAGAACATAGAGGTATATCTTGATGACTTGTCAGATATTGATTCCTATAGTGGTGAGGAAGTTAAGTGTAATCAAGCTTTTGGTGGGTAATACCATAATGTTAGAGTTGGATTGCTTCACATTAAGTCATGCACCTGGGCTATCACATAAGGTTTCAAGACGTAATGTAGCATGACTGTCAAAAAATATCAAAGACCACTACATTACCTCTTGAAACCTTCTGTGATAGCCCAGGTTATGACTTAATGTGAAGCAATCCAACTCTAACATTATCACTGATGTTTTTGGACCCTGATGTTATCATTGAGTTGACATTGATGCTTACTAGTGACTATGTTTCTTTTGCAGGGTTCGAGAACACGCCGAGAAGATCCCGGAGGCAGTGGAGGAGCTAGCGTGTAGCCTGGTGGATGTTTTGTTGTTTTTGATGTTTTGGAACTTAATTTGCAACTGTTTTGTGTTCTGTATAGTGTTTTGTATATCTGTGTACTGTTCTGTGTTCTCGCCATCGAGCGAGGTAGTCAGTTTCTGTTTTAAAAAAAAAATCGAAAACTTAACTTACGTCGGCTATGGAAATGCCGACGTAAGTTAGCCCAGTTTAACTTACGTTGGTCAGACCATACCGACATAAGTTAAACCACTTAACTTACGTCGGTTTGGATCAACTGACGTAAGTTAGAGCACTTAACTTACGTCGGCATGCTCTGCCCGACGTAAGTCCTCCGGCCCAGCCCAAGGCCCATCTTGCCACTTAACTTACGTCAGCTTCTGCAGACCGACGTAATTAAGATAACTTACGTCGGCGGCTGACGTAAGTCACCTTAATTACGTCCAAAAGTCTACGTCGGCCAGTAGCCGACGTAAGTAAAGGAAAACCGATGTAATTAAGTTACTTACGTCGGTTTATGCCTTACTTATGTTGGCTTTGGCCGACGTAAGTGATCGATATTCCTGTAGTGATTGAGCCACTTTTGCATTGAGAAACACCATTGCTTCGCTAGTTAGGGTTCAAACAGCTGAATATTGGACTAGTCCACTCTTAGTGCGGACAAGTTCGGTACACCGAGGTAGTCCGTACTTGAGCACCGAACAAGTCTGATTTTTGACGGGACATAACCCTAATTTCCTTCTACTCAATGCATTCTCTTGCCATCAATCCTTATCTATGACATGTATAACCTCCTTGTCAGGACAATGTCGAATGAAAACATCTCCGACTTTGAAGATGAGATGAATCAAGATGTGTTTCCGCGAGTCTCGGAGTCTCGCGCTAACAAAAGGCAAGAGCGTGCTGCTGAGCCTTCGCCTACTCCACCTAGGATGCGGCGGAAGGTTACGGCCATAAAGCCAGCTTCGAAATCTCAAGATATGGTTGGTTCTATCTCAACGGCTCATCGCCAATCCAAAGGGAAAGGCAAAGGGATTGCCTCTGTCCTAATTGGCCCTCTCAAAATGACAGCTCCAAGACAGAGGAATAGAGATCCCTCGGAAGAAAAATTCAATGACAAGGGGGTGATGTGGCTTGGAAGCTGAGGAAAGTTGATGCATATAGCAGTAGGAAGAAGGCAGCTAATCCGAGGTTTTGGAGCAACTTCCACGTGGACTACTACAGTTTTGTGTACCTGCAGATGAAGACTCTAGTAGTTCGCAGTCAATGGATTGACTGGATCCACTTTGAAAGAAAAAGTTGTGGTGCTTTTGATGAAGTGGTAGAGGCTGCAGAGAGGCATGGCCTCAAGGACTTGTTTGCTTTCAGATATAACTGGAATGATGAGGTCATCGCTCAATTCTTTGTGACATGCTACTTCGCCAGTGATGAAGAATAGAGAGTGACTTGGATGACACATGGATCCAAGTACACTATTACTTATGATGATTTTGCTAGGTTGCTGCATCTTGGGGACGTCGGGAGCAATGAAGTGATTATTCACAACATTGGGATTTTAGAGAAGGACAAGATGGACTTTCTCTATGATAATCGTCGCAAGTACAATCCTCCCTCAACCAAGAACATGAAGCACTTCTTCATGGTTCTCAACAGGGTGCTTAGGAAGACAATTGCTCCAAAAGATGGAGATGCAGGGAGTATCCAAGGTTACCTAAGGACATTGATGAAGGTGATTAGCGAGAGCAGGAAGTTTGACATCTTTGACTACATCTGGAATGACATGGTGAACATTTCCTGCACCCCTAACCGTTCCTTTGGCTATGCGCCTTATATCATGTTCATGATAGAGAAGGTCACAAGGATTGAGTTTGTGAAAGATGTTGAGCACACAGCCTTGAGGCCCTAGAAGCCTCCCCAGGCCACTCTCCCATATGCTCCCTCACCTTCCTCAACTGAAGAACACTTGGAGAGCGCTCAAGGAGATGCAAGGTCTGCCTCTAACACTATGGCCCCTCCTCACAAAGGGTCTCCTAGTGGCATTATGAAGTACTTGGCCGCCATCTTTGGCTCTTGCCGGAAAGCTGAAGTGAAGATCCACAAGTTGAACAAGGCAAGGAAAGAGGACATGAGGTACATGAAGCCAAAAGTAAAGGCCATATGCCAGAAGCTGGAGATTGAGCATGTTGTGTCTCCAGTTATCTCCGAGGACTCAGCTTCTGACTTTTCAGAACTTCCACCTCTTTCTCCTTCTGAATTTGCCTATTTTGGCTTTGGGGCACGACGAGTGGTTCTCATCCTCATCATCCTCAGGCTGACAACGATGAAGATGATGAAAGGGCAGACAGTGAGCAGTGAGTCGGCGACGCCTAGTAGATCCCTCTTCTCCTTCGTTTTGGTGCTTTGATGCTAAAGGGGGAGAGATTGGGGGGGAGTCATTAGGTTGTAGCAGTAGATGAGAGATGAGAGCTCTATTTGTATCTTTTGCTCTTTGTTATGCTTTTGGCGCTGTAAAATTGTGTTTGGTGTTGTAAGACTTTTATCATGTTTCTAGTCATGTTTATGAAGTTTGTGATGATGCTTTGATATGATCTATGTTCATGCTTGATATGATCTATGTTTATGTTTTGAAATTGACATACATGCTTGATGTTGATATGATTATGTCATTTACTTCATTCTCATCACAATTGTTGCTCACACACATATAGTTTTGCACCCCACCTTAAAGAGTGCACATATGTCCTATGTTTTCATTGCTTAATCTGTTCCAAGCTCATATGTGCACACTTTATGAAAATCTGGATTTTTATTATATTTGTAAAAACTCAATTGGTTGTCATCAATCACCAAAAAGGGGAAGATTGAAAGTGCATCTAGGCATCCCTTGTGGGTTTTGGTTGATTTATGACAAAAAATGAGATCCTAACAAAATTGTTGAGATGAGCGCGGGTTTTAATGAGATTATAAAGAAAGCGCAAAAAGAAAGGAGAATGAGGAATCTATATGGAAAAGAGCTCAAGAGTTGAATAGAATACTTTGTTGTGTATGGAGTGTGTTGGAGAAACACACCCCAAGAGCTCAAGCAAAAGAAATCACCCTCACTGCACAAAATTTCACAAGTCCGGACTAGTATGATATTCACCGGACTAGTCTGATATCTCTCTGACTAAGATCAGATTAGTCCCCCTAGTGCGGACTAGTCCTCAACACTTCACATCTGCACAAAAATGGGCAAGTCCGATATCACCACGGACTAGTCTGATATCTTTCTGACTAAAAATGGACTAGTCCGCCCCAGTGCAGACTTGTCCTCAGGACCTCATACTTTACACAGAAATGGACAAGTCCGATATCATCACGGACTAGTCTGAAAACTCTCTGACTAAAATCAGACAAGTCCTCCAAGTACGGACTTGTCCTCAATTGTACATGAGGTTCACCACACCAGACTAGTTCGATATTGGTCGTACTAGTCCGAACATTTCTAGAGACCTAATCGGACTAGTACGCTCGTTTTCGGACAAGTCCTATACATCAGAACACTTAGTGTTTCCCACACGCCGCACACCGGACTAGTCCGAACATTGCAAATCCTAACGGTAACTTTTGGAAACCCTAGTATAAATAGAGGTTTATGGCCCTACAACCAAATCTCTCGACCTCCTGCGCTGTCACACCTTCCAAGAGCCCAAAATACACATCTCTTCACACATTCTAACCCCACAAAGATCAAATCTTTGAGGATTATCATTGATCAAAAGGAGAGACTTGTTCCACAAATCTTGAGCTCTTGGGTTTGATTCTCTTGCACACTATTGATTTTTATTGCTTATCATTCGAGTGTGTTTGGTGGTTTTCTCATTTGTAAATCTTGGAGAGCCCTCAACTTGTGAGAAGGCCCCTTGAACACGGTTATTTGCCCCCTTTGTGGTTAGTGGAAGAGAATCGGCCTCTGTGGTGATTCGACGAGTTTAGGGTTGGTGAAGACCCGGTCCTCCGTGGACTCCTCAATGTGGATGTAGGTTTCCTTCCCGGGAATTGAACCACGGGATAAAATTGCGTCTTGTGCACTATTGTTCTTATTGTTCATTACATTCTAAGGTTTACTCAATCTTGGATAATTTACATTAAAACATTGAAATAAAAGTTAATTTGTGTCATACATAGTTTCATTGTCGTGATACATCCAAATTACAACTTACTTTCCGCTGCATAGAGTACTTGATGTTAATTCTTCGATCAAACTTGATCGTTCTAGTCTGCACACACCGGACTAGTCTGCACACACCGCACTAGTCCGCACCATACCGGACTAGTCTGATTTCTCTGTATTTGATCAAGTGGTTAAGTGTTTCAGGATCTGATGAAAGTTCAAAAAGTATATTCACCCCCCCCCCTCTAGGCTACATTCAGGAAGTGTAGGACACCCTTGTTCTGGAATGAGACAGGAGAGACTCAAGTATTTGGTCCGGATGTGTTACTAGAAGCTGAAAAGCAAGTTTAGATTATTCGCGAAAACTTGAGGGCTGCTCAATCAATGCAAAAAGGCTATGCGGATAATAGGAGAAGGAAATTAGCCTTTGAAGTGGGAGATTTTGTCTACCTCAAGATGTCACCAATGAGAGGTCATAAGAGGTTTAACATAAAAGGCAAGCTAGCACCTCGATACATTGGGCCATTCAAGATTTTGGACAAAAGAGGAGAAGTAGCATATAAGTTGGATATGACAGCTCACTTATCGGATGTTCATGATGTCTTTCATGTTTCCCAGCTCAAGATGTGTTTAAGGGTACCAGAAGAACAAGTGCCAATGGAAGAATTAGAATTAGAGACAGATTTAACTTATGTCGAACAACCGGTCAAAATCTTGGAAACCAAGGAGAGAGTCACAAGGAACAAGATTATTAGATGCTGTAAAGTTCAATGGAAGCATCATACAGAATCGGAAGCATCTTGGGAGCAGGAGGATGATCTCAAAAAGGATTTTCCCTATCTCTTCTCTTCCACGTCGAATCTCGATGGCGAGATTTATTTTAAGGGGGGTAGGTTTGTAACATTCTCATTTTCATGCATCATTAATTTCAAAAGTTCATATATGCTTAACATTAGTCCACATAAAAAGGAACAAGCTTAAAATGAATTAGAAGCAAAATAGTACTTAGAAGTCTGTAGGAGTACGGACTTGTCCAGTTTGTACCCCGGACTAGTCTGGTTTCCCTCTCTGTTGCCCTCTGGACTTGTCCGTTTTTGCTGTGGACTAGCTCGATTAAGTCTCTGTTCCATTCCGGACTTGTCCGTGATTTAGTGCGGACTAGTTCGATCTTTGGTCCGGTTTTCGAATAAGTTGTCAAATCTCCAGACTTGTCCGATCCATGCCGGACTTGTCCGTTTTCCTCTCTGGACAAGACCGGACTTGTCCGGACACCCTACTAGACTTATCCGTTTTCGTCTCTGTCCAACATCGGACTAGTCCGGTCCCCTAGCGGACTTGTCCGATGTGCCTGACTCGGTATCAATCTTTTCCTCCACGACTTGTGTTTGGGTATTTACCTTAATTGGGCCCAAGGAAGTCGTGCTTAACCCATGGAGTCCATGTGGGACCCCTACACGGCCTCCACCCACCTTAGACTCGAATTCCATCAAACCCTAGCCTCCACCTCTATATAAACAACCCCACTTCTTTACTTTACATCCTTTTGCCTCAATTGAAAGACCACAAACCCTATTTCGAGGAGAGCCGCCATCAAGAAGGGAGGAGGAGATCTCGAGCAAGAAGAAGAAGAGGAGGAAACGAAAGAGGATCAAGTAATCAAAATCTTCATCGAGATTTTATTCTTCATTGCCAATTCACCTTCAACTCTTCATCATCCACCATAGATCGTCAAGATCCAAGTTCCATCTTCAATTCTTGATCTTTGGAGTTCTAAACACGTGGTATACCTTCTACTTTCTATTTTTCCACGTCAATTCAACCCCAATTCTCCAAATTCTAGTAGATTAAGAAAACCCTAATTTGCAGTCTGTCCAGGGCGGACTAGTTCGGCCCCTGAAACCGGACTTGTCCGGCTTCTGAATCTGAATTGTGCTGAATTAATTCCAAATTGACTCGAATCAATTCCAAACCTGTCAAAACTTGTTAAAAACTATTAGAACCAGTTAATGAACATTAATAGCAACTCATGAACGAGTTTCACTTCATAATTGCATTAATCATGCATGTCATGACATATTGAGTACTGTATGAGCATTATTTGATTGTAATTACTGTTTTGCATGTTCGTTGCGTGGAATAGAAGGTTTTGCGCTAGAGAGTGCTGCGGAGGACCTCCAGTACCAGAATTTTGAAGTCTTTGATCCCAATCAAGCCCAAGAGCAAGGCAAGTGTCCTTGAACATATTGATCATGTTTTAACAATAAATGTTTTGTTTGCAAAACTGCATGCTTGTGTCAACTTGATGGGAATCATATGGTAGGAAGTTTACTAGCTTTGTTAACCACCCTCGTCACCTGGAATATATGGTAGAGAGTCAGGAAGGGTTTTTTACCTTTTTGCTTTGCTTAATTAATTGGAATGGGAAAACAACTATACTACTTAATTATGCATTAATGAGATTATGGTTAATATAAACTGGTCAATATGATATGGTAAAGGGTGATCTAAGCAAGCCTGGTATATGGATGGGTTGGATGTTATGGTGGTTTCTCTTGGTTTAGATCTAAGGACCGGTTCATGGAGCGACCATCCAAGATTTATAGTGCCACCACAAGGCCAAGTATGGGTACGACGTAGCTGATTAATTAGGGTATTGCTAGTATTGAGCGAATCATTTGGCGCATCGGGGAAGGGGAGTCGGATTGGGTTTGTATATGGTTGGCGGGACTCCCTGGGATTCGAATGGAACAAGAGGGGGGCCTTGGTTGAAGATGTGCTCATTTGGAGACATCGCCACCGGTGAAACCTCAGTGGGTCCGTACATGCTAGTAGTCCCTTTGTAAAGGCTATTTTGTGATCTCTTGGCCATACACCTATGGTAGTGTTTTGGCATAATGGAGGTTTTCTTTTAGTCGCCGACGGGTGATGAAAGCACAAACACGTGGGTAAAGTGGTACAAATTCTGCAGAGTATTGAAACTATCATGATAGTTGTGCTCCCGGTCATGAGCAACCTGGACCCTCACATGATTAGAGGAAACTTGGGATTTGGGATGTTTTTGTACTGGTTATGATTTGTAACATGGTTAAGGTTGGTTATGGATTAAATTCTGGTATTGAATATGGTTTATGGTGATGGTGAAATCTGGTATAATGGTAATGGATGTTGAATTATGGACTGGTATTATGATATCTGCATGGTTTATGATGGGTTTACTTCACATACATATAATATATTGCTTTCCAAATGTTTTAATGTACTTTTCAGCACTTAGCCTTTATTATATTCATCATTTGAATTAGCTACATGTCATACTTTCTGCACTTACTGAGTACGACATGTACTCACCCTTGCAATTCCTCCACCAACAGTTGTAAGTCAGGATTGGGAGTATAACGATTATAATACAGAGTTTTAGGTTGTGTCTGTCGTCAGCTTGCATGTGGTGTCAATTGGAGCTGCGCTATCCCTTATGCCTATTTGCTTAGCTGCATAGTTGCTTTATTAGATGATTTCCACTGCATTAGTTCAAACTTGTCATTAATGTTCATTAGGGCTTGTATTTGAGGATATTCTGAATTGTGTAATAAAAGTGGTTAATTAATCTTGTTCTATGGTAATTTTATGTATATCCTTTTGTGAATGCACTCGTGTATGTGTGTTGAACGTCCTGGGCACACATATGTGTTCACTTGGTTCATTTTCGGAACTGAGTGTCACAATATGCAGGTGAATTATGCCCATAATTAGAGGTATTTACATGGATCAATCCAAGAAACACACCTTCCGACCAATGAGGTGCAAGCACGATGATTCTTGGGCATACTCGGAGGAGAAAAACAACTAAAAATGAGGGGAATCGCCCATAACCATGATGGGGCCCCACAAAACAGCCTTCCGGAAGAAAAACAGCACGTTTGGGGCCACCAGAAAGTTGGTCGAAGTGCCATTTCGGCCGACTAGGTAAACGCGGTCAACCACCACATGTTGGCTCCTCATGGCTTGGAGATCATGATGGTGACTGATTCCCTCGCTTTTTCTGGCGCCAAACCGACCTTTGGAAGGTATAAATAGGGGGTAGGGGGCTCCCTCACTTCACACACCAAAAGCTTGAGTCTAGTACTCTACTTCCAAGGAGTAGCGCTGCCTAAGTGCTTAGAAAATAGGGAGAGAGTGAGAAAGAGGAGGAGGAGGAGGCTCCGACTTGTCGGACTTCTTTCACTTAAGGATAGGGTTCGATCTTGTCGAACCCTCTCCACCTTTGTGCCTCGACAATTCTTTCCATCTCAAGTAAGGTACATGATTTCTATTTGATTTGATTTATTTAATACAAACAAGTTAATTCCTTAGTTGCTTGTTCATTCATCGTTCTATTCATTTAGAGGTCCTAGTCTTTGCTAGAGAGGTTAGGGAAGTAATCATAGCATAGGCGTGGTGTCTAGGATTGACGTTACCTTTGATTATCTCGTAGTCCACGGGTTATAGAGGTAGATGGTAGGTGGTGACAGCGCTATCCGTCCGTTGTAATCCTCCACGTTCGACTACGACATAGGCTCTTGGTGGGAGTCGCCTGGCAGACCAGGGTAAGTCCATGCCCAATACAAGCTGTTATTGACCGACTTGCTTTGAGTTAGAAACCCTTCTCTTAGGAATTCCACTCTATTCCTTGCCTACCACCAAGCTTTGTGTCATTGGGTGTTCTAGTTAGAAGATTAGCACACACATTCTTTGGATTCGATACCCTTGGAAATACTCTTTAAGGGGAAGTGCTACAGCAGTTTCTCCATGCGCTTGCAGATTTTCATCTTTGACGTACCAGCCGTCAACAAATGTTATGGTATGCTCTCATCCTGATTTGTCACATGCTATGAGCATTGTTAGTAGATACATTTTTAACCCTGGTAAAGAGCATTGGAAGACAGTTCATGGATCTTCAGATATCTACGTGGTTCTTCTGGTGCTTGTTTGTGTTTCAGAAAAAATGGAGACGGTCTTTATTGACTATGTTGATGTTGATTATGTTGTTGATTTAGACAAGAGAAGGTATCTCACAGGATATGTGTTTACTCTTAGGGGTTGTGCTGTGAGTTTGAAAGCTTGTCTGCAAGCTACAGTTGCCTTGTCTACTACAAAGACTGAATATATGGCTATTGCAGAAGCATGCAAGGAAGCAATTTGCTTGAAAGGTCTGAATTTTGAACTCTGTAGATCTAAGTATTACATCACATTACATTGTGACAGTCAAAGTGTCATATATCTCACCAAAGATGCTATGTTCCATGAGAGGACGAAACATATTGATATCATTTTGTGGGGATACTATTGATCAAAGCATGATTAAAATTTGCAAAATCAGCAACCATGATAATCTTACAGACATGATGACCAAGCCTGTTCCTATAGCAAAGTTTAAACTTTGTTCAAACTTGATTGGTATTACTAACTAGTCCCTAGTGACTTTTGGCGTTGGCGGTTAAATTGTTCATTGAGATGGAGGATTAATGCTACAAGAAGGAATTTATCTCAAGGTAGAGTTTTGTTGTTTGATGATCCAAATTCATTTGAAGACAAAGAGATGTAATTTCCGGAGCGGAGCTTAGGCCCGTCACCGGGAGGATTGGGCCGGAGTGAAGCGGGGTGAGGCCAGGCCAGACCCGGTCCTCTTCGTGATGGGTCGTGCATGTGTCGGACCAAAAACACCGTGCTTTGGGCCGGGCTAAATTAAGACAGCTATAATTCTTTGTTTGCCTGTCCAAGCGAGCACTGATAATAGACAAAGATACAGAGGGTCTGCCAAGGCCACAATACTCCGTTCCCAGAGGATCCTCGCTCTTCAACCATTCAACCGTTTGAAGCGGCCTGCAGTTGAGATCCTGAGACGGAGAGGCGTAATCATAGCCATAGCCAACAGCGAGTCCCATCGAGAACCGGTCGGAGGCCCGGTGGTTGGGAGGTCCAAGTGTGGCTCCCGACCGTATGAGTTCGATTTCTGAGATCTGAATGTGGACTAGAGGGGGGTGAATAGGCCTTTTTGAAAATTGTCGGATCCTGCAACACTTAATAACCAGTTCAAAACCAGAGAAATCGGACTAGTCCAGTAAAGTGCGGACTAGTCCGGTGTATACGGACTAGATTGATTAGGTTTGATTGATTAACTTTATTCTTCAATAGATGCAGCGGAAACATACGATTAAACAAAGTGTTACAAGGTTATGAATCAGGTTATATCACAATTCAATCTTATACTTGATATTTCAACATAAAGTAATCAAGATCAATTGTAACCCTAGATTGATATAATGTAAAGGACAATGAACACAAAAGAGGACACAAGAGATTTATCCCGTGGTTCGGTTCCCACAGAGGCAACCTACATCCACATTGAGGAGTCCACAAAATGATCGGGTCTTCTCCAACCCTACCCTTGTCGGATCGCCACGAAGGCCAATCCTCTTCCACTTATCTCAAAGGGGTGAATAAACGAATTCAAGGGGCTTTCTCACACATTGAGAGCTCCCTTGGATTACAACACGAAATACCACCAAGAACACACTCAAAAGTTATAATTAAATCGCAGGAGTGTGTTAGAGAATCAAACCAAGAGCTCAATGTGGTCTTGTACGTGTCTCTCCAATGAACTAGAGTGAATCCCCAAGGGATTGATCTTTGTTGCACTTAATTTCATGGAGAGATGTGGTTTCTGAGGCTCTTGGGAGGTGTGACGGCGCTAGGGTTCGAGAGAGTGTAAAATATGGCCGTGCACCTCTATCTATATGGGTTTCTAAAAGTGATCGTTAGGGTTCAGAAAGATCGGACTAGTCCGTGGTGGTCACTGGACTAGTCTGGTGTGCTGTGTGTAGCAAACCCTAAGTGTCCCGAAATATCGGACTAGTCCGGCTAGGAACGGACTTGTCCGATTTCGCTACTGGAAATTTTCGGACTAGTTCGATAGTCATCGGACTTGTCCGGACATGTGAAACCCTAAGTGTATAGGATGACAAGTCCGCACTTGGAGGACTTGTCCGATTTAGTTCAGATGGTTTTTCAGACTAGTCCGTGCAAATATCGGACTTGTCCGATTTGGATCAGAGAGAATATCGGACTAGTCCGGTTGTGATCGGACTTGTCTGATTTTGTGTGACTTGTGAAGTGATTTGAGGACTAGTCCGCACTGGGGAGTACTAGTCCGCACTGGGGAGGACTAGTCCGATTCTAGTCAGAGAGGATATCGGACTAGTCCGATGAATATCGAACTTGTTTGATTTTGTGCAGAAAGGATATCAGACTAGTCCGGTGTCAGTCGAACTAGTCCGATCTTGTGTAACTTTGTGCAATGTGTGTGTTTAATTGTGATTGAGCTCTTGGGATGTGTTTTCTTAACACACTCCATACACAATGATCTACTATTCTTCTTTCTTGAGCTCATTTCCACTTTGCTCCTCATTCTTCCTTCTTTTTGGCACTTTGCTCATTTTTCTATTAAAAACCTGCACTCATCTCAACAAATAGGTTAGGATCACAATTCCTTGTCATAAATCATCCAAAACCCACAAGGGAGTCCTAGATGCACTTTCAATCTCCCTCTTTTTGGTGATTGATGACAACCAATTGAGATTTAACAAAATATGATAAAAATTGAGATTTTCATAAAGTATGCACATATGAGTCCAAAATACATCAAGTAGTGAAAGCATAGTCCATATGTGCATTCTTTATGGTGGGATGCATAACTAAGTGCACTGAAACATTGAGAATGACATAATTGACATTAAACACCCAATAGCATAATTAACTTAAGATCAATGTTAAAACCTTACAAGCCACAAAAGAGTTAAAAAAACATAGCATAGAGCTCTCTCCTCGCAAACTACAGCTAAGACTAAGACTCCCTCTCAATCTCTCCCCCTTTGGCATCAAGACACCAAAAAGAAGGAGAGGAGGGTCCTAAGGTCTTCACTCTTTGTTTTCGGTCCTCTCATCATCGTCTTCATCATCTTCATCTTCAGCTTGATGAGAAGGAGGAGGAGGAGGTGCGGAGCTGCTTGAGCCCCCAACACCAAAGTAGGCAAGCTTGGAGGGGGTCAAGGGCCCGAGCTCGGTGAAATCAGAATCCGAGTCTTTAGAGATTGTTGGAGACCCAATTGGCTCAATCTCCAGTTTCTGGCAAATCTGCTTCACATTTGCCTTGATATACTTCATGTCCTCCTTTCTTTTCTTGTTGAGCTTATGGGCCTTCACTTCGGCCTTTTTGCAGGAGGCAAAGATTGTAGTCAGGTACTTGAGGATTCCGCTGGCTGAACCTTTTTGAGGGGCTGCACTAGAAGCAGGGGCAGCCCTGGCATCTTCTCTTCTTCTTGCCGGTGCCTCGGGACTGGAGGCCGGCGAGGGAGCAGCTTGCACACTCGGCTTTTGAGGCATTTGAGGCCTCAAGGGAAGATGCTCAACATCTTTCACAAACTCAATCCTGGTGACTTTTTCAATCACAAACATTAGATAAGGAGCATATCCGCAAGACCTATTGGGAGTGCAAGATATGTTCACCATGTCATTCCAAATGTATTCCGCCACATCAAATGGGCGGTCCATGCTTATGACCCTCATCAGAGTCCGGAGGTATCCTTGCACACTCCCAACATCTCCATCCTTGGGAGCAATCGTCTTCCTCAAAACTCTGTTCAGCACCACAAAGAATGGCTTCATGTTTTTGGTGGAAGGAGGGTTGAACTTTGAATTTGGCTCATATAGGAACTTCATCCTATCCTTGTCAATGACACCTATGTTGTGTATGACCAAGCAATCAGATCTTGTGGTGTCAAGGTGAAGCAGGTTAGCAAACTCTTCTTGAGTAATGATGTACTTGGATCCATGGGTCATCCAAGTGACACTCTCCTCATCTTCACTAGAGAAGTGACAGGTTGCATAGAACTGCGCAATCACCTCATCGTTCTAGTTATCCTTGAAAGCAAAAAGATCTCTCAGTCCATGCTTCTCAATGGCTCTCACTACTTCAGTGAACGGTGAGCAGCCCTTCTTCTCAAAATGTTCCCAGTCAATCCACTGACTGCGCACAACTGGTGTCTTCATTGGGAGGTACACCGATTTGTAGTAATCAGCATGGAAGTTGCACCAGAATCTTCCATCACCAGCTTGCTTCAGTCGGCCATACCAATCGATGCTTCTGAATTTGGCCGCTGAGTCACTGCCCTTCCCATTGAACTTCTCTTCATTTGGGTCCCGGACCCCTTCCCTTGGAGTATGAAGTTTCAACGGGCCTACCAGACCTGTTGCTACTCATTTGCCCTTGCCTTTTGCTAGGCGGGCACTTGCTGCGCTAGGGCCACCGCAGGTGGTATCCCTAGAAGCAGGCACCTTGGAGGATGGCTTCTTAGCTAGCACTTTCCTCCGAGCCTGTGGAGGAGACTGAGCTGGCTCGGATAGTCTTTCTTAGCGCTTCTTGCCAAGACCCAACGAGGTCCGAGGTGCCACCTCGTGGTCCATCTCGGCCTCAAAAGTCGGAGACATCATTGCCCGAGCTCGACATGACCAGAAAAATTGCTTGAAACTTGGAGATGAGGGTGTTGAAGCCCGGACAAGTCCGCTAGCTTCAATCCTCAAGTGGACAAGCTTGATTTCCACCCGAATGCGGAGCTTTTTGGTGGAGGGAGCAAGGAATCGCCTTGGGAGCTTGAGCACGAAGAGAGAGAACGCGTGAGGCAAGAGTGGAGGTGAAGAAATTAGGGTTTTGCGACGGCTAGGGTTATGGACACGAAAAATCGGACAAGTCCGGAGATAACCGGACTAGTCCGAACTTTTCCAGGGGCTATATCGGACTAGTCCGTTGTCTACCGGACTAGTCCGGCCTAACCGGCACTCTACGGATTAGTTTGCATGGGCGGACTAGTCCGGGCGACCACAGACTAGTCCGGGGGACCACGGACTTGTCCGTGGTCACCAAGCAAGAATTTTATAACCATTCATATATATTTGAAGGTTCATAATTAGAAAACAGAGAGGCAAAACAAATCAAATAATCTTGATGATTATGATCAGTAAGCATACAACAATCAAGCAATGATCATAATTCACCAAGATCTAGTAATTGACATAGTTTTTCGGAGAAAACTGAGAGAGATGATTTTCACAATACAATCAACATATTTGAAGAATTCATACAGGTATGCAACATTTCAAGCCACACTCCGAGCATCAAGGATATTTAGTTCATTTCGGAGTTCACGAAAACGCTTTTCATCAAGTGGATTGGTGAATATGTCGGCCAATTGTTTATGGGTATTGACATGGGAAATGGCTATGTCTCCTTTCATGGCATGATCTCTCAAAAAGTGATGTCTTATGTCTATGTGTTTAGTTCTGGAGTGCTCAACTGGGTTGTGGGCAATTTTGATGGCACTTTCATTGTCACAAAGGAGTGGAATATGGTTCATATTGTAACCATAGTCCCTTAGAGTTTGTCGCATTTAAAGGAGTTGTGCACAGCAACTCCCGGCTGCAACATACTCTGCTTCGGCTGTGGATAAGGCAATGGAATTTTGTTTCTTGGAGGACCAAGAAACTAAGGATCTCCCTAGGAATTGGCATGTGCCGGAGGTGCTTTTTCTATCTACTTTGCACCCAGCATAATCTGCATCGGAGTAACCAATGAGATTGAATTTTGAGCCTTTTGGGTATCAAAGACCAAGGTTGGGTGTATGAACCAAATGTCTCAAGATCCTTTTTACGGTTGTCAAGTGACATTCCTTAGGATTGGCTTGAAATCTTGCGCACAAACATACACTCAACATAATATCTGGCCTAGATGCACATAAATAGAGTAGAGATCCAATCATGGAGCGATACACCTTTTGGTCGACGCTAGGTCCATCTTCATTGGGATCTAGGTGTCCATTCGTTGCCATGGGGGTTTTTATGGGCTTCGCCTTGTCCATGCCAAACTTCTTAAGTATGTCATGCGTGTACTTGGTTTGACTTAGGAACGTCCCTTCCTTCTGTTGCCGCACTTGGAATCCCAAGAAGTACTTTAATTGTCCCATCATTGACATTTCAAACCTGTCTGTCATGATTTTACTAAATTCTTCACAAAAAGATTGGTTAGTTGACCCAAAGATTATATCGTCAACATAAATTTGACAAATAAAAAGATCATCATCAAAATTCTTTGTAAATAGTGTATAATATACTTTGCCAATCTTAAAGCCATTTTCAATTAAGAAATCTCTAAGACACTCATACCAAGCTCTAGGAGCTTGTTTGAGGCCGTAGAGAGCCTTACGCAATTTAAATATGTGGTCGGGGAACTCTTCATCTTCAAACCCGGGTGGTTGCTCCACGTACACCTCTTCCTTGATTGGTCCGTTGAGGAAGGTGCTTTTCACATCTATTTGATACAACATGAAATCATGGTGAGTAGCATATGCAAGTAATATTCTAATAGATTCAAGCCTAGCTACTGGAGCAAAGGTCTCATCGAATCCAAACCTTCTACTTGTGAATACCCTTTGGCCACAAGTCTTGCCTTGTTCCTTGTCACCACCCCGTGTTCATCTTGTTTGTTGCGGAAGACCCACTTGGTGCCGACGATGTTTGCATTGGGTCTTGCCACAAGTTCCCACACCTTGTTCCGCTTGAAGTTGTTCAATTCTTCTTACATTGCCACCACCCAGTCTGGATCTTTCAATGCATCTTCAACCCTGTGTGGTTCCAAAAAGGATACAAACGAATAGTGCTCACAAAAGTTAGTTATGCGAGATCTAGTGGTTACTCCCTTTTGGATGTCACCGATGATGTTGTCGATTGGGTGATCCCTTTGGACGCATTGGTGTACTCTTGGGTGTGGCACTTGAGGAGTTGTATCTTCATGATCATCTGCTTCTCCCCCTAAGTGATTGCCTTTGTTGACTTGTTGATTATCTTCGTATTCTTGTGGTTGATCTTGTGTTGAAGCTCCCCCTTGATCGTCGGTCTCCTCTTGTGGTTCATCTTCCTCATGTACGTGTGGAGGTGGCTCTTGTGGTCGAACCTCACCTAGAGCCATTCTTTTCAATGCTTGACAAGGAGCTTCTTCTTTACCTAGTTCACATGGATCAACTTGCTCCTTTTGGGAGCCATAGTCTCATCGAACACTACGTCACGTGCTACTTCAACAAGTCCGGATGTCTTGTTGAAAACACGATAGGCGTAAGTGTTCGAATCATAACCAAGCAAGAAACCTTCATCGGACTTCGAAGCGAACTTTGAAGTCCTAGGCTTCTTGTTCAAGATATAACATGGACAACCGAAAACTCGAAAATGAGATATTTGGTTTGTTACCAGTGAGTAGCTCATAGGATGTCTTCTTGAGTAGTCGATGGAGATAAAGTCGATTTACGGCGTGGCAAGCGGTGTTAATCGCTTCCGCCCAAAATCGATCCGATGTCTTGTACTCATCGAGCATTGTTCTTGCCATCTCTATGAGTGTTCAATTCTTTCTTTTGGCAACTTTGTTTTGTTGTGGGGAGTACGGCGCTGAAAATTCGTGCTTTATGCCTTCTTCATCAAGGTACTCCTCCACTTGCATGTTCTTGAACTCTGTGTTGTTGTCGCTTCGAATATTCTTGATTGTCAATGAGAATTCGTTTTGAGCTCGCTTGAAGAACTTCTTGAGTGTTTCTTGTGTCTCTAACTTATCATGCAAAAATAAAACCCAAGTGAAGCAAGAAAAATCATCAACGACAACTAAACCATATTTGTTACCGCCGATGCTTATGTAGGCTATTGGACTAAATAAGTCCATGTGTAGTAGCTTGAGTGGTCTTGTTGTAGTCATGACATTTTTGGCGGGGTGAGGTGCTCCAACTTGCTTCCCGGCTTGGCACACGCTACATGGTCTGTCTTTCTCAAATATCCTTTAAACCTCGGATGTGATCGCCTTTGAGGAGTTTTTGAAGGTTTCTCATACCAACATGTGCTAGCCGTCTATGCCACAGCCAACCCATGTTGGTCTTTGCAATCAAGCATGTGTCAAGTTCAGCTTTATCCTTGTTGAAGTCAACAAGATAGAGCTTTCCATTTAACATACCCTTGAATGCAACGGAACCATCATTCCTCCTAGAAACAGTCACACCCTCGTTAGTGAACAAGCAATTATAACCTTTGTCGCATAATTGAGATATGGACAGCAGGTTATAATCTAGAGATTCAACATGTAAAACATGAGAAAGTGTGTGTTTAGAGGATATTGCAATTTTACCGGTACCGAGCACCCTTCCTTGACTATTATCTCCAAAGTAGATGCCCTCGTTTGGGTCCTCATTCTCTTCATATTCCACGAACATTCTTCTTTCCCCGGTCATATGATTGGTGCAGCCACTGTCTAGCACCTATTTAGATCCACCGGAGGAATAGGCCTGCAAAAACAAATTATGCCTTGGTTTTAGGTACCCAAGCTTGCTTGGATCCTTGGAGGTTAGTTACAATGCATTTGGGCACCCACACATGAGACTTGGTGTTCCCATGGCGTGGCCCAACATAATGAGCATAAACCTTGCCAAAATTATTTCTCATTAACACATAGGAGGCATCAAAAGTTTTAAACAATAGCTATTGTTGTTTATGTACAGGACTAGTCTGGGGGGTCGGACTTGTCTGGAGGACCGGACTTGTCCGAACACCGACCGGACTAGTCCGGTGTTCATGTGTAGTTGCTGTCTTAATCTGTGACTTTCCACTTTGAGAGGGCCTTTCTTTTACAAAGGTAATCCTCTCCTTGTTATTCTTATGGCTACTAGCATGTTGCATTTCACCATGAGAATAACCAATGCCATATTTGACATTTGGAGGTCTTTTGACCAAGTATGCACTACGCGCATATTTGATCTTCTCCTTGTCAAATATGCCACTTTGGACAGGATGTTTATCCTTTGTAGAGGTTGGCTTATCCTTCAAACTAGTGTCACCTTTCTTACATGTGCAAGCATGAGCAAAATCAGTTCTAGTGGGTTGAGAAGGTGAACTTGAAGAGGAGGAAGGTTCACTCAGCTTGAGTGACTCAACCTGCACTTCAAGGATCTTGTTGACCTTGATCAGGTCAGCAAGTTGGTCCTTGGTTGTGGCATTTGAGTCAGTTAACTCCAGGCAAGTTTCCTTGCTCGAAGCTAACTCAAGCTCTAGTGATTTGCTTCGTTCCTTTTCAAGTTCTAGAAGTTTGTCAAGTTCGACATATTCCTCCTTTTGGGAGATGATCATGTCCTCTTGACGATGTATTAACCTCTCCTTCTCAACAAGTTGATCAAGCAAAAATTTCATTTTAGTACCTATTTTCCTATCTAGTCCAATAAGCATGTCCTCATTATCACTATTGAGTTCATCATCGCTAGAATAGGAATGCACGGAGGGGGATTTAACGATTACCTTGCGTTTACCTTCCTTTGCCATAAGGCAAGTGCCATCTCCCTTCCATGCGCCAAGTGTAGGGAAAAGGGTAGACTTCTTGGACGTCTTCTCGATGGCTATGCTAGCCATCTCTTCTTCTTCGGACGATGAGGACTCATCATTTGAGTCCCACTCTTTCCCAATGTGCGCTTGTTCGGCTTGTTTCTTCTTCTTGAAGAATTTATTGGGTTGAGATTTGGCTTCTTTGGTCTTCTTCTTGTTCTCCTCATATGGGCAATCAAGTATAAAGTGGTTGTACTCACCACAATTATAGCATGCCCGCCTCAACTTTGGCTTCGTTCTTTCCTTCTGCTTTCCTTCGCTTGACTTTGTACCTTGTCTCTTTTTCATTATTCTCTTGAATTTCTTCATGAACAATATCATGTCTTCATCCAATTCACTACTGTCGTCGTCACTATCTTCCTCTAGTTGTGCTTCTCTAGCTTTTTTGGATAGGGGCTTGAGAGTGGACTTCAAAGCAACCCCTTTCTTCTTTGCCGAGGTGAGGTCGGCAATCTCCTTGACATGTTTTGCTTGATTTTCCATCATCTCGAAGTTGATGATCTTTCCAAGCAGTTCATCCGGAGTCAACCTTTTGTATTCGGGGCTTTCTCTAATCATGGAGCATAGTGTGATGTTGCGAGGCATAAAAGCTCTAAGGATGAGCTTTACCACCTCGTGGTCATTCCATTTCTTGCTTCCGTATGATCTGACCTTGTTGACGAGTGTCTTTAATCGATTGTACATGTCTTGGGGTGACTCGTCTTCTTCAATTGCAAATCTTCCTAACTCGCCTTCAATCATTTCGATTTTTACTTCACGCACATGTCGATCACCTTCATGTGCATTTTGTAGTGTGTCCCATATCTCCTTTGCAATTTCGAGTCCATCCACCTTGGCGAACTCGTCCCGACTGAGTGAAGAGGTAATTACAGTTGCGGCTTGAGCATTTCGGTGAATTGCTTGCTCTTGGCTGGGGGTGAGTTCTTCGTCGTCGTCCGAGATATCTATCCCTGTGCACACAATATGCCACAAACTTGGATTGAGGGAAATTAGATGCATTTTCATATTTTGCCTCTACATTGAGTAATCACTTACATCGAAGTGTGGGGCTTTTCCAAGTGGGATAGATAAATAATGATTGTTATTGGAATTGAGACGATCATAGTTAAAAGGATATCGGGAGTAGTCAGTGTGACTACTCCCCTTCTTCTTCTCTTCAACTTTTACTTTCCCTTTGGAAAGTGTCTTCTTTCTTAGGAGCGCCTTTAGCTCCAGCGTTTCCTCATCGTCGTCCTCGAAGTCTTGAATGGCTTCGAGGAGCTTTTCCATCTTGAGGTTCTTTTCATCATCAATCTTCTCTTGGTTGTTGCTCTTGTGAGTGTCCTTCATGTCCGACATGATCTCCTTCGAGCGATTAGTCTCTTTCTTGAAGAACCCACTCTGATACCAATTGAATGTGGCTTATGGGGTGAATAGGCCTTTTTGAAAATTGTCGGATCCTGCAACACTTAACAACCAGTTCAAAACCAGAGAAATCGGAGTAGTTCGGTAAAGTGCGGACTAGTTCGGTGTATACGGACTAGATTGATTAGGTTTGATCGATTAACTTTATTCTTTAATAGATGCAGCGGAAATGTACAATTAAACAAAGTGTTACAAGGTTATGAATCAGGTTATATCACAATTCAATCTTATACTTGATATTTCAACGTAAAGTAATCAAGATCAATTGTAACCCTAGATTGATATAATGTAAAGGACAATGAACACAAAAGAGGACACAAGAGATTTATCCCGTGGTTTGGTTCCCACAGAGGCAACCTACATCCACGTTGAGGAGTCCACAAAAGGATCGGGTCTTCTCCAACCCTACCCTCGTCGGATCGCCACGAAGGCCAAACCTCTTCCACTTATCTCAAAGGGGTGAATAACCGAATTCAAGGGGCTTTCTCACACGTTGAGAGCTCCATTGGATTACAACACGAAATACCACCAAGAACACATTCAAAAATTACAATTAAATTGTAGGAGTGTATTAGAGAATCAAACCAAGAGCTCAATGTGGTGTTGTACGTGTCTCTCCAATGAACTAGAGTGAATCCCCAAGGGATTGATCTTTGTTGCACTTAATTTCGTGGAGAGATGTGTTTTTTGAGGCTCTTGGGAGGTGTGACGGCGCTAGGGTTCGAGAGAGTGTAAAATATGGCCGTGCACCTCTATTTATATGGGTTTCTAAAAATGACCGTTAGGAAAAGATCGGACTAGTCCGTGGTGGTCACCGGACTAGTCCGGTGTGCTGTGTGTAGCAAACCCTAAGTGTCCCGAAATATCGGACTAATCCGGCCAGGAACGGACTTGTCCGATTTCGCTACTGGAAATCTTCGGACTTGTCCGGACATGTGAAACCCTAAGTGTATAGGATGACAAGTCCACACTTAGAGGACTTGTCCGATTTAGTTCAGAGGGTTTTTCGGACTAGTCCGTGCAAATATCGAACTTGTCCGATTTGGATCAGAGAGAATATCGGACTAGTCTGGTTGTGATCGACTTGTCTGATTTTGTGTGACTTGTGAAGTGATTTGAGGACTAGTCCGCACTAGGGAGGACTAGTCCGATTCTAGTCAGAGAGGATATCGGACTATTCCGATGAATATCGGACTTGTCCGATTTTATGCAGAAAGGATATCGCACTAGTCCAGTGTCAGTCGGACTAGCCCGGTCCTGTGTAACTTTGTGCAATGTGTGTGTTTAATTGTGATTGAGTTCTTGGGATGTATTTTCTTAACACACTCCATACACAATGATCTACTATTCTTCTTCCTTGAGCTCATTTCCACTTTGCTCCTCATTCTTCCTTCTTTTTAGCACTTTGCTCATTTTTCTATTAAAAATATGCACTCATCTCAACAAAGAGGTTGGAATCCCAATTGCTTGTCATAAATCATCCAAAATCCATAAAGGAGTTCTAAATGCACTTTCAAGATCCCCGTAGTTCATCCTCCTCTCTTAAAGTATTCGGGTGCTACCCCGTGTCTTAAAAAAAAACGGCGAGTCCCATCATCACAGAGAGATCTATTTCGGTGGGCATCTCCCACATGGGTCATGCCCTCTGCCTGCCTCCTTCCGCCCCCGGGCGCCGCATGTGGTGCGCGCGGGAAGAAGAACAGGTCGGCACTCAGTGTTCCCGCTCGACGGCGGTTGGCACGGGCGATCAGTCACGAACATGTGGTTCTACTTGCTATGAAACAAAGCTGCAGGCTCTCTATGAAGTCTGACCCTGCTGCGAGTTGTCAGTATACGGTAACTTATCACAGTGTGCGAAAACAGCGCCGGCCGGCGCCACAACGGCGGACTGCGGTTGAATGCGACTGAACTGAAGTGTATATAAGGTTAAGGTAACTGAAGTGGATTCTGACTGGACGAGCATCTCCATAGCAGAGCAGTGGAACTGCTACAACTTGGGAAAAATGGGGTTGGAGGAAACAACACCAGATCGACGATTCATTCAGCAGTGAGAGACAGCAGCAGCAGCAGTAGCTGTTTGGTAGCGGGGCGAATCCAAAGAGGATTCATGCTACTGGTTAGTGACAGGAGATTAGCCGTAACGCCCGGGCGGCCATGTGCAACTAACGTGACATGGGACAAGCTAGCGGCGGTGACACAAGCCTGGGGAACTGTTGCATTCCTGCTATCCAACTGAGGCAGACAGGCATGTTACCCTTGGAAAAAACACGGGCGATGTGACATGGAAAAAAATGGAATTTCAATCCTCCCAGAAAACTATTAGTAGCAATGAAGGCTTACACAACTTCGACACGCAGGCATATGCTTGACGGCAGCTTTGTTTGAAGCTGTTGGATTGGATCCATCTATGCATTGCACGGTTTTGGGCCTCTGGGTTCTCAGTCTCACTCTCGAGCTGAGTAGCTACGCCATGTTCCAAGCATGTGAGTTGTGTGACCACGTGAACCCCCCTTGCAGGCGCCGAAGCACAGGAGCCCACTGCAGGCAGGCAGGCGGCGGCAGGTGTTGCCGGTTCACGCGCACCTTACCTGCCTTGTCGAACGTGCACTAATCATTGTAGCCGGTTACGTGTGTGTTACCATGTGTTAACGATCACTCGGTGCTTGGCGATTCCATCCGTGTGGGCTGGTGTTCTTGTATTATGCTCTAGCTTCATGTGCTGTGTGTGGACCGACAAACCCAATGATCAGTTGTTTATAGAGTACTCTGTGATAATTTGGAGTAATGTGTGTATATGTATAACATGTTCCAGTGAAAGGGGGGGAAACGACGAAAAATGAATCAAGTCGACAGACTTGATATAAGGCGTTCGATGGTGTGCTGCCCGGCCGACAGCCCATGCCGCGGCGCAGCCGCGCGGCGTGGCCGAGCATGACGGCGCCGAAGACGAGCGGGATGTCATCTCCTCCGGCCCAGAGACAAGGCGGCTGGGAACCGGCCACGCGCGCCGCTCTCTCGAACTCTGCAGGAAATTAAAATAAAAAAGAAAACTTTCATTTCATGCATGTCAGGCTCAGGCCCGCCACTCGCGCGAGCCATGTGGGGGAGTTGGCCACACCTCGCAGCCACGGCACACACGAGCAGTTGCAGTCAGTGCTCGTTACGCGCGGGGGCACGCGCATGTGCGCCTGATAGTGATTTGTTTGTATGCATTAACCGCCGGCCGGCGCGGGCTCCGGTGCCGACGTGCCGTGGCCGTGCACGCCGATGCCGGCCTCCGTCCGTCTCTGCTGTCTTGATGGCACCAAATCGCAACGAAAAAATGGGGGGTTACGTTACTGCAGCGCACCGGCACGGCCCGTGGTTTCCAACTGCCACCGGTGCACGAGTCGTGCTTTAGCTGGGCTATGAGGCTATAAATAGCGCGGCGAGGATTTGCCCATCTACTCACTGCCAACCAGTCGTTTCTAAGCCCACCCAGTTGCAGTTGATAGGTGGTGCTACCTTGCGTTAGATACCCTGCTTGCGAGGCTAGCTAAGCTAACTGAAAGAAGCTATGGCCGTCGCCGCCAGCGCTCTGCTCCTCCTCCTCCTCCTCTCGATGTCCTTCAGCCTCCTCGCGCCGCGCGCCGCGGCCGCCGGCTACGGCGGGTGGCAGAGCGCGCACGCCACGTTCTACGGCGGCGGCGATGCTTCCGGCACAATGGGTGAGTAGAGTAGTTGGTAGCCCCACGGCGCCGGCCGCCGCGCAGTTTCGCCGAGCACAACTGTTCGGCCGACGAACGTTGTTGAATTCATACTAACAATTCGCTTTTGATCTGCTGGTGGACGCGCAGGCGGCGCCTGCGGGTACGGCAACCTGTACAGCCAGGGGTACGGCACGAACACGGCGGCGCTGAGCACGGCGCTGTTCAACGACGGCGCGGCGTGTGGGTCCTGCTACGAGCTGCGCTGCGACAACGACGGGCGGTGGTGCCTGCCGGGCTCCATCACCGTCACGGCCACCAACTTCTGCCCGCCCAACTACGGCCTCCCCAGCGACGACGGCGGCTGGTGCAACCCGCCGCGCCCGCACTTCGACATGGCCGAGCCCGCCTTCCTCCACATCGCGCAGTACCGCGCCGGCATCGTGCCCGTCGCCTACAGAAGGTAGTAATAAGAGACTTTATTCTTAATTAAGCATTCAGTTATAACTCGCGAGTTTGTACCACGTCCTGGCTGGCTCGATCGACCGCGTCGGTCGCTTTGGAGGTCGACCCGGTTCAGTGCTCCATTAGTTGGGTGGGCCACACTGCTGATTTGATACGGTGCATGGAGATAGGCTACTTGCATCGCGCATGTGTCCTGCCTTTAAACGTTCTTACTATGCTGAACAAGTAGTACTTCACTTACAGTCACAGTGACACCGACCACGATCTGGTCGTTCCTCGTAAAATCTTTTCACGTAAAGTAAAAGCATACTTAACTAGTATGTCCGTCAGCCCGTGACGACGAACTGATGAAATGAAACGATTGCAGGGTCCCGTGCGTGAAGAGGGGCGGCATCCGGTTCACCATAAACGGCCACTCCTACTTCAACTTGGTGCTGGTGACCAACGTGGCCGGCGCCGGCGACGTGCGCTCCGTCTCCATCAAGGGCTCCCGCACGGGGTGGCAGGCCATGTCCCGCAACTGGGGCCAGAACTGGCAGAGCAACGCGCACCTCGACGGACAGAGCCTCTCCTTTCAGGTCACCGCCAGCGACGGCCGCACTGTCACCAGCATGAACGCCGCGCCGGCCGGATGGCAGTTCGGACAGACCTACCAAGGCCGCCAGTTCTAATAAGTCCGGCGCCGCCGGCCGGCCTTCCTCTTCTTCTTCCACCGGCCTCCAACCATCAACACGTCGTCGTCGTCTCCAAAAAGCATCTTCATCATCGATCTCCACGAAGCACCGGAGGGAGATGCTAGATGCTAGATATTGGATAGTAACTTACTGTCGATTTGTTTGATTTGGGCTACAGCTCTCGCACGCGAGAGAGAGTAAAAGACGGACGAGCGAAGAATCCTCTTCGGTTATATTGACGAACGAACGAGGCTTCTTCGATCCGGCTACGCTGAGGCTGCTATCCGATTAGCACCCGCCTAGACGATGTTTCCTTCTCTGGAGTCCGGCCGGAAAGATTATCGGACGGATCTCCTCCTAGTAGTACTGTACTTGAAGAAGAAAATAATTGTAATTGGAACGTTCTTGTTGTGTACTCTGCATCGGCCTCGTGTCCCAATCAAAGCTCGCTGTGGCCAGCCAACCATTGCTGCTACTACTGGCTACCTAGCTTTCTGGTGAATTTCGGTGTTTGTTGGGATGTAACGCCCTGTTCTGTTCGCATCCTCCTCCTCCTCACATGGGTGGGGTGCGCTCATGTCGTTGGCCTGGCTTTTCACTTCCAACGAACGAGCTGTGTCGGTGGCGTCGCAGCTGTGTACTCCTCTGCTCGCTCACTACTACGTGCTCCCTCCGTCCCTAAAATGATATCGTTTTTAACACTAAACTTAGTTAAAAAACGATATTTTTTAGAGATAGAGTGAGTACGAGCTGCCACTTCAGCACCCGAGAGATCCACTGATTTATTTCATTATTATCCGCTAGCAACGCCCCAGCTCACCGTTCCTTTGCCGATCGAGCTGTTGCATCTCTCCACACGCTTCGATAGCTGCTGTTGCCTGTTGTGGAAACTGGAAAGCTCTCTTCTTTTGCGTTGGCCCGAACATGCATGGATGGACGCTTTTCAAGCTAACTAACTAGCTAGCTAGCGAAGGTGCGGTGTGTCGTCTGCTTGGCTCACCGCCGCGCGCTTTTGGCGAAAGTGGAAGTGGTTGCTTGAGCTGCCAATGCAATCAAGTTGAGCAGGGGACGGCGCGCGTCCACGGCGACGGCCGCCGAGACTGGGCCGGCAATACCGCGTCAGAACGGCGCCGTCCAAACCAGTTCGAGTAACTCGCTGCTCCGAGACCGCAGCGACTTCATCACTCTGGCGTACTCTATCCATTCCAAAAAACTAGTCGCTTAGTAGTTAAAAATGAACTACAAAGCGACGATCTTTTTTAACGGAAAGACGAGATAGTAGATATCAGTAGCAGACGGCAGAGGCATCGTTGACAGCTACGTGCAACCGCCCGGTCGCTGACCCTACTCCGAACGCCTCCGTCGTTGGATTCGGAATAACAAACAAATCAAGATTGCTCGCTAGATGGTATGATCATTTGGAAGATGGCGCTGGCTGATGGTATAACAATGGTAAGAAAATTTGATGCTATAAGATTGATTGTTGAATGTGATAATTCAATGGTTGTGAAAGCGATGAGCTCATGTGAAGCTCGATTGGGAGCATTTGACAATGATGTGCAGGAGTTTAGAAGAAATTTTACATCTATTTCGTCTTCATTTATTAATTGAGAGGCTAATAGAGCAGAAAACTTGTGTAAAGTTTTCTGACCTGTAAACAATTTTTGTAATTGGGTAAACGAGACTCTAACTCTTAATGGGTGCGCCGGCTAACAATTGCATTTCTGTACAATCAATATTAGCTTTAGTGGCTTGCTCTGGAAAAAAAAATGGCGGCCGTCCGTTTTGTGCTGCATCTGTAAGCCTCTTTGGATGCTGCCTGGCCACACCACAAGCTAGTTGAATAATAATGACTGGAAAATGATTGAACAAAAGTTTGAGAAGAAACTTAGCAGCTCGAAAGGTAAATACTTATCGGCAGGCGGCAGATTGGTTTAAATTAATTATGTACTGACTAGTCTTGCAATGTTCATAATGTCTTTTTTTAAGATACCTAGAGGTGTCCTGGAAAAGCTGGACTACTATAGGTCTCCTTTTTTCTGGCAGTCAGAAAGTGAAAAGAAGAAATATAGGCTGACAAAGTGGAATATTATATGTCAACCAAAAGAACAAGGAGGTCTGGGAGTTCAAAACCTTGATGTACAGAATAAGTGTCTCTCAGCAAATGGTTATTTAAATTAATTAATGGGGATGGTATGTGGCAACGACTTTTAAAGAGAAAGTACCTAATAAAACACACAATAGGGCAAGTGAAAAGACGACCGGGTGACTCTCACTTCTAGTCCGGTTTAATGAAGATAAAAGATAAATTCTTACAGTTAGGTACTTTTCAATTGCATAATGGTAGGGGAATGTCACGCCCGGTCATCGAAGAGATGAACAGACGCTAATCACATGTACGCCAGGATCAGTTGAATCGTACATGTGTTGACGAAAGTGAAATATAATTACATAGCTATGTTCGAGTACATAAATAGTCTTACAATATGACCCGAAGGTATACAAATACACACCACAAACCTATTTACATCATCTAAACAATTCACAAAGTCCAAACTACAGCGGAAGGCTAAGTAGACAAATAGGGCTCTATCTTCACAGGCAGTTGCGCGAAGGATCACCAGCCTAGACCAAGTCCTCCGGGTTGACGAAGAAGTCTTCCGGTGCCGCTTCTTCTTCATATTCTAATGGAAAAGTAAACGCTTGAGTACATAGAGTACTCAACAAGTGTGGAAAGAGGATGATATGAATGGCTAGAACAAGGATAGGCCAATTATGGCTTAAGCACTATGCTTAGAACCTAACTTTAGCTTTCAATTATCAATATCATAATTCAAAAAATAATCCAACACATATTAATGATGATAAATGTAACTTGAATCATAAATAACCACCATTTCCCAACCATGATCTAATTATGAACTGGCCCCAAGCCGCTCTTGTCCGTGAGCACGACTATCATGACAGTTTTACCAAATCTCTGCAGAGAGTGTACCCTTTACCCACAAGCAGTGATTCCATCCCCTGTTGCCAGGTGGACTGAGTAAACCTCCATGTAGCCCGTGGTGATCAACCACATTTCACACTTTCGTAGGTGTGTGGCCAGAAGATCACTTCATGGTCTTTACAAAGGTACTCCCGACTAGTGCTAGCCCTCTAAGTTTTCCACCACTGAGGCATTTCCGGAGTAACCCTCCGCCTCAGAGCCCCCTCTTGAGCCTTCGGTTCTCAGAGAAGTACCCCTGTATCATTCCCCGAACCATCCAACTACTAGTATTTCATTAGGAGAAACCTAATTAATTGACCAAGCTACCCCATCTCAGTCTCGTGGTGGTACTATAAAGCTTAGTGGCTTCCTCCATAAACCGGTCCTTAGAATCTGGTGGTGCCAAACCCAATCCCGGGTCTCGTGCAAACTGCACCATGCCAAAACTATTCAACCACCAGATTCATATCCTCTACTATTGTGTCCATCATGATTAAAGTAATCATAAAGTATGATTTGTCACATTTGTATGAAATCCCATTCCCAATGTCTAAGCATGGCTAAGCATAATTAAAACCTATCTACTTCCCAATTCCAATTCAGGTGACAAGGAATTATGTGGAACAAGGCATGTATCATGAAATAGGACATCATTTTTATTTAGCATGCATCTAACTAAAATCCTAAAATTGGTACAAGATGGTCAAGGGCACTTGCCTTCTTCGAAGACCTGGTTGTTGACGAAGTCTTGGTCTTGAAGATTAAAGTTGGGGTCATAGTACGACTCTAAATATATTGCCCAAGCATGGCAAAGAGAAATAAAAGCTAAATAAGTAAAGAGCACACAATACATGACATCACAACATACACATAAGCATAAAATTCTATACTAATGCGTCCCTACGAAGAATTTATTATTTTACATAGCCAAAATATGCATTTTATATTTATCTTACATTTTTAGGATTTATTTATGACCTAAAATCATTTTTACTAAATTTTCTATGGCCAAAATGTATTTGCAACATTTTTAATAAATTTTCCATGGTTAAAATATATTTTATTTGCACTATACAAATTAATTACAGCATAAAAATATTCTATACAAATTTTCCTACTGTTTTTATATTTATTTACTATTTTTTTTCTATTTTCTACACATTAAATACTCCTATAAACAATATTTAGCAACTAAATAAAACCTCAGGGACTTCTTGGTAATTTTCCTACACTGTACAGGGGCTAAACACATAATTCAGTAAGTTTCCAGGGGCTAGATTGCTTAATTAATTGATTAAATCCATTTCCAAAGAGTCTAGGGGTTAGATTGCTAAATCTAGGGGTTAGACTTGAATTCCAGAGGAATCCAGGGGGTAGCCCGCAAGATTCCAGAGGCTGAAAGCATCTAGGCCCCCATGAGGTATGCTTTCGGTAATTAATGACAACCGTTGGATATTACTAATGATTTTGTGGATGCAATGTCTCTCGTATATCTCATCACACTTAATGGACTCTATATTTATACTATCTACTGCTCATTAGATACAATTGGAGACCCCTAAACAAACTATCTTACAAGGTCAATCGATTTTTATGAAGATTAAAAGAAAAAGCTCATATGTCAAAATTATTCCATCGAAATTGACAACACTCAAGACTTGGTCATCATCATAAGAACAATTCAAACCAATGTCTAAGAGGTCACTCGAAGAAATTCCAAAAGAATAACTTAGAACAACTCGAAGCAGTCAAAATCAACTCACCGGATCATCCGATGTATACAGAAAAGACTACATCGGTCGAGTTGGCTCAACAGCAGAAAAAGACCTCAAACTTGAGTACACACCGGATCATCCGATGATGAAGCAAGTGTTACATCGATCTATCACTCCAGTAAGCAATTACCCTGGACCAAGTGTAACACCGGACCATCCGATGTACAACCATAACACATCGGTCAATCACTCTAGTAAGCATTATTTCTGGACCAATTCTGGATGAAGTGTCACTGAATCATCAACTGATGAGGCAAGTGTTACATCAGTCGATCAGCGGTCATATCTGATACAGTGACATCAGCTAATTTGGATTCGACCGATGACAACTGAAGGGAGAACATCGGATCATCCGATGTTTGCAGAACAGTAATGTTAGCCTACTTTTCCAACGGCTATTTCGTGGAAGCTGGCTATTTATATCCCTTCAACCAGTCAGTTCGATAAGTCTTGATACCCAGAGCTACTATACATATTACCAAGCATTCAAGACATTGAGCTACCACTTCTACATCATTTACACCACTTGTACACCAAGAGATAGGCTAGAACTTGCTAGAGATAATGTTTGTGTGCTTCCATTCTTGGTGATTGGAGTCTCCAGCGTGGTGAGAGCTGTAAGGGAGTGTCTCTTGGTGATTGCATTCACCGTGTAATAGTCGGTGGTTGGAGAGAGCCTTCCGGAGCTTGCCAAGACGTTTGTGGAAGCCCGGAGGATCAAAATTGTACAAGGCTTGAGCTCCACCTTGCCGGGTTGGCGAACGGAGACTTTTAGTGAAGATCCCTAGTCTCGGTGACTTGGGAGTGGCTATACCCTTTGGTGGGTTCCACAACATGGATGTAGGAATATCTTGAGGATCTTGTCGAACCACGGGATAAATCACCGTGTCCTCGTGTCTCCTCGGGAGTTTGCGCTTTCTTCCTCTCCCGTTACACTTATGCATTTCATATACCGCAATCTTACTATTCACTTAAATGCATAGGTTGTTTGCATAGGGAATTGGGCTTTTAGTAGTTAAGTTTTTATTATTTTAATTTTTGAAAAGAAGCCCAATTCACCCCCCTCTTGGGCATTCGATCCTTACAATTGGTATCAGAGCGAGGTTGCTCATTGGATCATTCTAGCTTCACCGCTAGAGAGCTAAAATGGCCAAGATTGGGGGTTCAGGTTCCCATCTTCGAGGGTAAGAACTTTGTCTATTGGAAAGCACGCATGCGTGCTTATCTAGAGGCTATTGCTCCAGAGGTATGGGAAGCGACCCATGCGGGGTTTGGTGAGCATAACTATGTTGGTGATCAAATCAAGTGGGATGCTAAAGCTAGAAATGTTATTTATGAATGCATTAGTCAAGATGTGTTTGCTAGGATTGCTAGCAAAGAAAAATCTTGTGAAATTTGGGCTTGCTTGATTGAAATTCATGAGGGTTCTTCTCGTGTTAAAGAACTAAAGTATCATATGCTTAAGGCCAAATATGATGAGTTCAAAATGCTACCTCATGAAAATGTCAATGAAATGTTTTCCCGCTTAAATGTGCTTATTGAGGAAATTAATGCTCTTGATATTGTTTCTCTTAGCAAGAGAGTCATCAACCGCAAGATCCTTATGCTCCTTCCCAAGTCAAGTACAACATCATCAACTCCATGCTTCAAAAGGAATCTCTTGATCACATTGAAGTTTTGGAACTTATTGGAGAGATTCACGCTCATGAGATGAGTGTACTTGGGATGATGGAGGAATCATCTTCAAAGACAATTGCTCTAAAGGCTTCCACCAAGAAAACAAGTCTCAAGAAAAAGAAAGTGCTCGAGCCTAGCTCAAGTGAAGAAGAGCAAGCATCAAGTGAAGATGACGATGATGAACTTGCATTGATGATGAGAAAATTGTCTCGCTTAAACTCCAAGATTGCCAAGAAGGGATACACCTTTTATCCCAAAAAGAAAGCATTTCTACCAAGAAGAGATGACAACAAGACTTGCTATAATTGTGGTGATCAAGGCCACATATCCTATGATTGTCCAAAACTGGACAAAAGAAGAGAGAACCACAAGGGCAAGCATCGCAAGCTTGAGGATAGTGAGGATGATGAAGAGGACAAGCCCAAACCAAGATTCTTTGGGAATAAGAAGCATGACAAAGACAAAAAGGCAAAACTCTTACCAAAGAAGAGAAAAGGTCCACAAAAGGTGTTCATGTGTGAGGCAAATGAATGGATCACCGACGAAGAATCTAGTGATGAAGAGAGTGAAGCGGAAGAAGAGAGCTTGGCCGGCCTTGCCATTGCCAACAATGATGATTCATCTCTTCATCCACCTCCCATGTGCCTCATGGCCAAAGGTAACACCAAGGTATGTGATGACTCTAGCGATGATGAGCTTTCCCCCGATGACTTAACTTCATTGATAAATGAATACCACACTATCATTAAAAGGGAAAAGAGTAAGGTCAAGGCTCTTGAACAAGATCGTGCTAAGCTTGAGAGTGCTAACCTCGATTTGCTTGACAAGTATGAAAGCATGCTTAAGGAGCATGACACACTCAAATCTCATGTCAAGCAAGTTGAGGAGGATAAGGCTCAAATCAAGCTAGATCATCATGAGCTTGACTTAGCACACCAAGCACTCTTGGGAAAGCATGATGAGTTAATCCAAGAGCATCAAGTACTTTACCTTGCTTATGAAGTTCTTGATCAAGAATTGAAAACTATAAAGAAAGAAACCCTTAATGATAAGGTATGTATTATTTCTCATGCCACTAATGTCTTGCACAAGTCTTTGCCTTTGAAAGAGAATGCTAGGGTGAAGGATTTGTTGGAAGAAATTGAAAGTCTCCGCACTAGTGTGGCAAGACTATCTAAGGGAGAAGTCAAGCACAAAGAAATCCTCTTCCAACAAGCAAGGGCCTTCAACAAGAGAGGACTTGGATCCTTCCCGGTGCCTAACAAAAGAAAGGTGCCCTCACCGGAGCTTAAAACGAGCTTCATCAAGGAAGTTGGTTCCTATTGCCAACATTGTGAGGTCACCGGTCACCATACAAGGGAGTGTCCTCTTCCTAACCGGCCTTCTCCAAAATTGCCTACTAATTACAAGTCTACCTTTAATGATCACTATTATCTCTTGAGTAAAGTAGATGGCAAGGTGAAGGCAAGATTCATTGGCAAAGACACGAAGGGCATGAAGGGGAAGCTCCCCAAGCAACTTTGGGTCCCAAAAATGCTTGTATCACACATACAAGGACCTAAGTTGGCTTGGGTGCCTAAAATTAAAAATTGAATTCATGTGTGTAGGTGAACTACAAAGACGGAGGAAAGCATTGGGTACTCGATAGCGGGTGCACTCAACACATGACCGGTAACGATGGTATGTTCACCACCATAGAAAACCCCGGCAATCATGAACAAGTCACCTTTGGTGATAACTCTAAGGGGAAGGTAATTGGGTTGGGTAAGATTGCAATTTCAAATGATTTATCTATTTCTAATGTATTGTATGTTAAGTCACTTAGTTTCAATTTGCTTTCTATTGCACAATTATGTGATATTGGACTAACGTGCACCTTTAGCAAGAATTATGTTGTTATGACTAGTGAAACAAGCCAAGAACTAATTTTCAAAGGGTTTCAGCATGGATATCTCTACCTAGTAGACTTCTCCAACAAGGATGCTAGCTTGACCACTTGTCTTTTCACCAAGACGAGTTTGGGTTGGCTATGGCATCGACACATAGCTATTGGAATGAGCAAGCTCAAGAAGTCATTCAAGCTCGGGATGGTGACCGACGTGAATGATGTCACATTTGAGAAGAACAAGCTTTGTAGCGCTTGTCAAGCCGGGAAACAAGTTGCTTCACACCACCCGATGAAGACAATGGTTTCAGCCTCCAAGCCACTTGAGTTGCTCCACATGGACCTCTTCGGACCGTCCACATATCAAAGTCTTGGTGGTAATCTCTATTGTCTTGTTATAGTTGATGACTACTCTCGCTATGCTTGGACTTTGTTTCTAGGTGACAAGAGTGAAACTCTGGAAGTGTTCAAGACCTTCGCTAACCGTGCTCAAAGGGAATTTCAACTTCCCATGATCAAAGTCCGGAGTGACAACGGCACCGAATTCAAGAACTACAACATTGAGGAGTGGTGTGATCGTGAAGGCGTGAAGCATGAATTTCGGCCACATACACTCCTCAACAAAATGGTGTCTTTGAAAGGAAAAACAAGACTCTCATCACTCTTGCACGAGCAATGCTTGATGACTATGGCACGTTCGAGAAGTTTTGGGCCGAAGCAATCAACATGGCGTGCCATGCCGCAAATCGGGTCTATCTACACTGACTACTTCACAAGACCCCGTATGAACTCCTCATTGGGAGAAAGCCCAACATCTCCTATTTCCGAGTATTCGGGTGCAAGTGCTACATCTACAGCAAGAAAAGGCTCGGTAAGTTTGAAAGAAGATGTGATGTTGGTATATTTCTTCGTTATGCATCAAACTCAAAATCATATCAAGTATTCAACCAAACCTCCGGTTTAGTTGAGGAAAGTTGTGATATTGAGTTTGATAAAACTAATGGCTCCCAAGAGGAGAGTTTTGGTCATGACGAAATAGATGATGAGCCTCTACGAGAAGCTATGAAGAACATGACCATTGTAGACATCAAGCCTAAAGTTGAGGAGAGCCATGATCAAGGGGGAGCTTCAAGTTCCAAAATCAACACATCTATGGCACCTCAAGTTGACGAAGAAGAAAAAGATGATCCATTGTCGACACAAGATTCACAAGCTACACAACATCAAGAAGAAGAACAAGTCCATGATCAAGTCCAACCACAAGAAGAGCAACACGCATCACCACCGCCAAGTGCTTCACAACCACTTATGAGGCATGGACGCATATCCAAGGCGCATCCGATTGATCAAATCATTGGAAGTCCGTCAAGGGGAGTATGTACACGTTCTCGGCGTTTCGCTATGTTTTGTGAGCACTACTCGTTTGTTTCATGTGTAGAACCCACTCACATTGAGGAAGCACTTCAAAGTCCAAATTGGGTGATGGCCATGCAAGAAGAACTTAACAACTTCATCCGCAATGAAGTTTGGGTGTTGGAGGAGTGACCCAAGGACAAGAACTTCATCAGGACAAAGTGGGTGTACCGCAACAAACAAGACGAGAACGGTGTTGTGATCCGCAACAAGGCAAGACTTGTGGTCAAGGGTTTCTCGCAAGTTGAAGTACTAGACTTTGGAGAAACATTTGCTCCGGTCGCTCGACTAGAAGCTATCCGTATACTTCTTGCTTTTGCATCACATCATAACATAAAGCTTTATCAAATGGATGTGAAAAGTGCCTTTCTTAATGGTTATATTAACGAGCTTGTTTATGTTGAACAACCTCCCGGGTTCGAAGATCCGAGGAATCCTAATCATGTGTTTAGGTTGCACAAGGCGCTCTACGGGCTCAAGCAAGCACCTAGGGCATGGTATGAACGACTACGGGATTTCTTGATCATGCAAGGATTCAAGATCAGGAGGGTGGACACTACACTCTTCACCAAAGACATCGACGGAGAACTATTTATTTGTCAAATTTATGTCGATGATATTATTTTTGGTTCAACTAACGAAGCTCTTAGCCATGAGTTTGGCAAAATGATGTCTAGGGAATTCGAGATGTCGATGATTGGAGAGCTCAACTTCTTCCTTGGATTTCAAATCAAGCAACTTCAAGAGGGAACCTTCATCTATCAAGAAAAGTATACCAAGGACCTCTTGAAGAAATTTGAGATGGGAGATTGTAGCTCAAGAAGTACTCCAATGGCAACAAATTGTTATCTCGACGCGGATAAGGACGATAAACCTGTTGGCCAATCTAATTACCGTTCTATGATTGGTTCTTTGCTTTATCTTACTGCATCTAGGCATGATATAATGTTTAGTGTATGCTTGTGTGCTCGCTTTCAAGCGGCACCTAAAGAATCACATCGGAAGGCGGTCTTTAGGATACTTCGGTATCTCAAGCATACCCCAAGTGTAGGCCTGTGGTACCCTAAAGGTGCTAAATTCCATCTCTTGGGTTACTCGGATTCGAACTTTGCCGGATGCCGTGTGGATCGCAAGAGTACCTCCGGTGGGTGCCACTTGCTTAGGCGTTCCCTAGTATCTTGGTCTAGCAAGAAGCAAAACTCTGTTGCTTTGTCCACTGCGGAAGCGGAATATATAGCGGCCGGTGCATGTTGTGCCCAAATCCTTTATATGAAGCAAACCCTTTTGGACTTTGGTATTAAACTTGGTTGTGTGCCTCTCCTTTGTGACAATGAAAGTGCGGTTAAGATTGCTAAAAACCCCGTTCAACACTCCCGCACTAAGTGCATTGATATTCGCCATCATTTTTTGAGGGACCATGAAGCTAAGGGAGACATCTCCTTGCGAGGTGTTAGGTCTGAAGAACAATTGGCGGATATATTCACTAAACCACTTGATGAGAAAACTTTTTCTAGACTAAGAAGTGAATTAAATGTGCTAGATACATCGAACGTCATGTAAGTTGCCATGGTCATGTAAGAATGCATCACATATAGGTCTTGTCTAACTTTCAAAGGATAGGGGCGAGCAAGGGTTAGTTTGGGATGGAGGTTCTTTTGGGTTTCCCCAAGGCTTGGAGAGTGTCTCTCCCTGAAGAAGCATTTGAAAGGTTAAAATTTGGCAAGATAGATTTACTTTGTGTCTTGCATGATGCCTGCCATATAGACTTGCACTCACGTTTAATTTCTTGCATTAAAAATTGTTTGGCATTGCATATGGTAGATTGTCACAAAGGGGAACCCACTTCATGAGAAAGAGACTTGTTTGAAATGCAATATCTCAACTCATATGATGTGGAAAGAACAAAATGTTAGGTGCGTTAATGCCTAAAGGAACATGCTTTAAAGAGATAGAAGTCTTCATCCTCTAGCTCACAAAGCATGGGCCTTACATTTTATTTGGATTTATTCCTTAATTTCTTCGGTGTTCTATTTGTTTTAGGGCTTAGCCAAGTTATTGGCAACTAGTGTTATAATCTTTTTGAGGGGTAAGGGGTTGCCCAAAAAGTCCTAAGACATGTGTTTCTCCTTGTTTGTTTGTTTGAGTCAAAGGACATATATGGGATGTTGCTGTTTTGTAGTCATCGGATTATCCGATGCTTAGGCCAGAAGCTTCATCGGATCAGTTTGTGCTTAAGTACAAGGGTCAGCTCAGCTAGAAAGTCAAATCCACCGATGAGTTCATTATGAGGAATATCAGATCATCCGATGTTCACATTTCTGGAGTTGTGCCAAATTCAACCGGTGATAATACTTTCCACGTCGGATCATCTGATGCCGAAGGTGCCTCTGGAATACCCTTACTGTACCATTCAACCGATGCACCTCTCAGCTGATGTCGGTTCATCCGATGTTAAAATTTGAGCTAGGGTTCGGGCCCCACCTATTTAGCGCCTCTTTGTTCTCAATTTTCTCTCTCCCCGATGCCGAACCTCCCCGACGCCGCTCTGTGCCCTCCTCTCTGCCGCCGCCGCTCCTTGCCTCCGGCCGCCGCTGCCCTCCAGCCACTGCCGCCCTCCGGCCGCCACCACCCTCAGCCCGACCTCACAGCGCCGCCGCCACCACTCCACGCAGCGCCACCGCCGCCCTGCGCCGCCGTCCTAGGCGCCGCGCCGCCGCCCTCTGCGCCGCCGTGCTGTCGCCCTCCGGTCGCCGTGCTCTCCGTCGCACCGCCGCCTCCTCTTTGCAGCTAGTGTTCGCCCGGCCGCGACGATCTTTGCATCACCGTCTCGTGTGCCCGACATCGTTTGTCCGGCGTGCTCATCTTCGCCATCATCACTCGAGATGGGTCATGACAAGAAAGGAAAGGGCAAGGCTATTGAGGAGCCAACCGCTAAGAAGCAGAAGTTGTTGAAGGAGGAGAAGAAAGCGCTGATGGCCGCTTGCGCCGCTGAGGAGCGAGAGCGTGACCGAGGAGGATCGCCGAGGATCCGTGAGGCCCGACAGAGGCAACCTCCGGTGCCTGAGGAACCAGAGGAGACTGAGGAGCCTGAGGTGCCGCTTGTTCGTCGGTGGTCAGTCAGGACCCGTGGGGGTCATCCAGCTGCAGCCCCGAGACCGAGACCCTCTGCAGCTGAGCTACGGGAGGACAGGGCGGCCCAGAGAGCTGTCTATGAGATGGACACCAATGTCCGGGTTGGTGAGGGTGTCCACCTGACCGATTATAGGAAGTTGAAGGCAAAGCAGCTCAGGAAGCTCAAATGGAGCATTCTCTTTGAGGAGTGGTTCCCGCAGCCCAGAGAGCCACTTGTTGACAGCTGCTTCTAGACCCTGACACAGGCGTCACTGTACGAGACTTACAGACGTCGGGGCCATAAGCTCTTCCAGCATAACTTTCTTGACTGAGATCAGCTCGCACTTGCAGCCGGGACAGAGATACTCCCTTACTTTGAGAGATACAGAGGGCTAGTGGAGGTGATGTCTTACCAGCGGGGTGCCTTCGTGGAGGACTGGGTCCGAGTGTTCTATGCCACACTCTATGTCTCTGAGGGCCGCAGATCCATTGATTTCATGTTCATGGGCCAGCATCACCATATGACTCGTCAGACCTTGGGACAGCTGCTAGGCGTGGATCTTCACGACACATGCCTACACGAGAGAGTATATGGACAGGCTGACCCACCGAGGAGGCCGCTCACTGGAGGTGTGGCACCATCTTTTGAGGAGATACGATCACTGTTTGCTCAGCCCTTATCTCCTAACCAGCTAAGGGTACCGGCTCTACTCACTCCAGCTGCACGCATTGTGCACCTTGCCTTGCGCCGCACACTTCTGCCGAGGTCCGGATACCTTGAGGGGTTCACCAGTTTGCAGCAGACCCTCCTATTCTATGTCATGAATGGGATGGAGTTCGACATTGTGGATATTCTCATATGTGAGATGGAGGACGTCATTACCGATGGAGTTGGGATGATGAGGCAGCTTGTGTTTGGCCACTGGATCAATCACCTCCTCTACCTGTTGGCTCCAGAGGGGTTAGCCGTGTGTGACAGTCTCACCGACGAGAGCGTCACATGGTTCGGGCACTACCGTGCTCCAGCTTCTGGAGACCGCCCTCTTGGCCGTCCAGTTGAGCGTCAGGTCCGAGCTCGACTTTCTGAAGAAGATTGGTCGGATCTGGAGAAGGAAGATGAGATCCTAGCACAGGCTAAGGCACAGGGTGGGGATCTATAGCATATCTGGTCAGAGAGTGACACTAGTGACAGTGTCGAGGAGTACTTCCCACCTCCTCCCTCACCCAGGTAGCACGACGCGGAGGCTGGAGGCTCGACTGCACCACCACCTACTCCACCTCCGATGTCCGAGGCACAAGTCTCTCAGCCATCTGAGCTCACTTCTCTACTTCAGCAGATGGTTGAGCAGCAGCGACTAGATCGGCTTGCAGCTAAGCAGGCCAAAGCTGAGCAGGCTGTGCGTATTTTGGAGCTCCAGCAGCAGCAGACGGAGATGCAGCGTCAGATAGCCCGCGAGAGGCGAGAGGACACTGACAGAATCACTGTACTGATTGATCAGATGCACCAGCGTTCTCTTGACCAGCAGCAGCAGAAGCAGTAGGCTATGATGGGCATCCTGGGGTTGATCACCAACCTCTACACTCAGACTGGGATTGCCCTGCCCTCTCAGCTTCCGGGTCTAGCTCCAGGTCCGCCTGTCCTGGCTCCAGTTTCAGCTCCAGTGTCGACCACGCCGATCCCGACGATCAGCATGTCACCACTGCTAGCTCCAGGCGCACCCATTCACTCTCCCTTGCCGGCTTCGACACTCTTCTAGCAGACTCCGGCTTCAGTTGTCAGTGACCCACTACCTGTAGTCCAGACTCAGCAGTCACCGACAGCAGCTCCTGCAGCACCGGTCCCCTCCACTCCAGCTTCAGCAGCAGCAGGCAGCAGCTCCGATGACAGCACCCCCGACGGCGACCAGTTCATCATCGCCCTGAGCACTCAGGGTCCTTAGACACTCGGCTTCCCTTTTTGGTGTCTTGATGCCAAAGGGGGAGAAGAGTCAGGGGGAGGGATAGCTTAGTCCTAGGGGGATTCCTCGTTGTAGGGGGAGGAGTATATCTTTTTGGGAGCTTTTGTAATTTGGGAGATTTGCTACTCTTTTGCTATTCATTGAGTATTTGTGTGCCTCTTAATTCTCTTGTACTTTATTGATCGTTTTTTAGCCTTCAAGTTTAATGTGAAAAATCTTGTACCTATTGTATATCTTTTTGAGTATTGTATTCTTAATTTCATTACTGTTATGCTTTACTCGTTGTGTTGTCATCAATCACCAAAAAGGGGGAGACTGAAAGCATCTAGGCCCCCATGAGGTATGGTTTCGGTAATTAATGACAACCGTTAGATATTACTAATGAGTTTGTGGATGCAAGGTCTCTCGTATATCTCATCACACTTAATGGACTCTATATTTATACAATCTACTGCTCATTGGATACAATTGGAGACTCCTAAACAAACTATCTTACAAGGTCAATCGATTTTTATGAAGATTAAAAGAAAAAGCTCATATGTCAAAATTATTCCATCGAAATTGACAACACTCAAGACTTGGTCATCATCAGAAGAACAATTCAAACCAATGTCTAAGAGGTCACTCGAAGAAATTCCAAAAGAATAACTTAGAACAACTCGAAGCAGTCAAAATCAACTCACCGGATCATCCGATGTATACAGAAAAGACTACATCGGTCGAGTTGGCTCAACAGCAGAAAAAGACCTCAGACTTGAGTACACACCAGATCATCCGATGATGAAGCAAGTGTTACATCGGTCTATCACTCCAGTAAGCAATTTCGCTGGACCAAGTGTAACACCGGACCATTCGATGTACAACCATAACACATCGGTCAATCACTCTAGTAAGCATTATTTCTGTATCAATTCTGGATGAAGTGTCACCGAATCATCCGATGATGAGGCAAGTGTTACATCGGTCGATCAACGATCATATCTAACACAGTGACATTAGCTAATTTGGATTCGACCGATGACAACTGAAGGGAGAACATCGAATCATCCGATGTTTGTAGAACAGTGATGTCAGCCTACTTTTCCAACGACTATTTCGTGGAAGCTGGCTATTTATACCCCTTCAACCAGTCATTTTGATAAGTCTTGATACCCAGAGCTACTATACACATTACCAAGCATTCAAGACATTGAGCTACCACTTCTACATCATTTACACCACTTGTACACCAAGAGATAGGCTAGAACTTGCTAGAGATAATGCTTGTGTGCTTCCATTCTTGGTGATTGGAGTCTCTAGCATAGTGAGAGCTGTAAGGGAGTGTCTCTTGGTGATTGCATTCACCTTGTAACAGTCGGTGATTGGAGAGAGTCTTACGGAGCTTGCCAAGACGTTTGTGGAAGCCCGGAGGATCAAAATTGTACAAGGCTTGAGCTCCACCTTGGCGGGTTGGCGAACAGAGACTTTTAGTGAAGATCCCTGGTCTCAGTGACTTGGGAGTGGCTATACCCTTTGGTGGGTGCCACAACATGGATGTAGGAAGATCTTGAGTATCTTGCCGAACCACGGGATAAATCACCGTGTCCTCGTGTCTCCTCGGGAGTTTGCACTTTCTTCCTCTCCCGTTACACTTATGCATTTCATATACCGCAATCTTACTATTCACTTAAATGCATAGGTTGTTTGCATAGGGAATTGGTCTTTTAGTAGTTAAGTTTTTATTGCTTTAATTTTTGAAAAGAAGCCCAATTCACCCCCTCTTGGGCATTTGATCCTTACAGGGGCCTCAGTGCAAAACTAGCAGCTGGAAAAGATGTTTGAACATGGGCTGTTGATTTTAAAATGAACGTGCGAGATTTTCTTATGGCGAACCGGTATCTAACGTTTTAATCTCGGCCGTTCGGTTTGAACCGAGGGTCGAGATTCGGCCATGTCGCCCCTGCGGCACTGACCTCGCGCGCGGGCGACGGCGACCTCGCCGGCGTTTGGCCAAACGTGGTCTAATCCTATGCGTGCTATACACTAAACGCAAGAGGGGAGAGAGTGGAGCATACCTCGGGGGGTTTCAGGGAGCGAAATCGGCCGGAGAGGGGTGGGTGACGAGAGGCGGCGGCGGTTGGCGTCGACACTCGTCGAACTCGGCGAATCCCCGGCTAAATCTCCACACCAACTTGTCCGGCGTGCTCCTGGCGACAAGGCAATGCGATTAGAGAAGGAAGGAGCGAAGGTTAGGCTCTGGATCGTCGAGAACGTGCGCAACATACCGAGAATGGCGATTGGCTAGGGTTTGAGTGCGAAGAGGAAGAAAGAGAGGGGGAGCGGGGATTTTATAAGGGTAGCGCGTGCGGTGGTTGTCGGTGCGTGCGAAGGGGTGGTTTCCCGATTGAATTTCGCGTGTGGGATGGCGGTTGGAGGGGGGGTGTGCGGCGTGGGCGCGGGAAGGAGAGGGAGGCGGCGGTTGCTCCCTGGAAGGGATGACAGATGGGTCCCGTGCGGCAGAGAGAGAAGAGAGGGAGTGGGGGTTGTTGGGCTGCGGGTGAGGGAAGGGGAAATTGGGTCGGGTGGGAAATTTGGCCCATTAGGGGGGTTTTATTCTTTTTCCTTTTCTTTTCTTTTGATTTGATTTCAAATTCAAACTTCAACGTTTGCTACTCGTTTGAACTTCAAAATTCACACAAAAATGCAGACTTGAATGTTCTATACTTTGCTCAAATTTATGCACATAAAATATGGGTGTTACAACTCTACCCCCCTTAAATGGAATCTTGCCATCGAGATTCGAACGCCCTAAGAGAATAGATGAGGGAATTTGGCCTTGAGATCTTCTCTTTCCCATGTTGCTTCTGCCTCCGAGTGATGTTTCCATTGCACTTTACACATGCGAATGACTTTGTTTCTGGTAACCTTTTCTAATGTCTCGAGTATCTTGACAGGCTGTTCTACATAAGACAAATCTTCTTGTACATCAACTGCTTCCATAGGTAACTGTTCCTCAGACACTCTAAGACACTTCTTAAGTTGTGACACATGAAATACATTATATACATCTGACAAATGTGGCGGAAGCTCAAGCTGATAAGCCACTTCACCTCGTCGTTCTAATATCTTGAACGGACCAATGTAGCGGGGTGACAACTTGCCTCTTACTTTAAATCTTCTCAACCCTCTCATAGGTGACACCTTCAAGTACACATAATCACCAACCTCAAATGTTAGATCACATCTTCGAGTATCCGCATAACTCTTCTGTCTTGTTTGGGCTGCCTTTAGATTCTTCCGGATTTCTTGTACTTGTCTTTCAGCCTCTTTCAATACATTAGGCCCAAAAACTTGACTTTCTCCAGTTTGATTCCAAAACAATGGTGTCCTACATTTCCACCCATATAATGCCTCAAAAGGAGATATCTTCAAACTGGCTTGATAACTGTTGTTATAAGAGAATTTGACATATAGCAGATTCTTATCCCAACTTTAGCTATTCTTTAAAGCACTCGCTCTCAACATGTCTTCTAATATCTGATTGGTACGTTCTGTCTGACCATCAGTCTGAGGATGATACACCGAACTAAAATTTAAACGGGTATCCATTGATTCATGCAATTTCTGCCAGAATCTTGAGGTAAATTGAGTGCCTCGATCTGAGATGATCTTATTAGGAACTCCGTGTAAGCATACGATCCTGGTGATATACAGTTCCGCCAACTTGGGACCATTGTAGGTTTCCGTCACAGGAATAAAGTGGGCAACTTTAGTCAAACGATCCACTATAACCCATATAGAATCATATCCAGACTGTGTCCTTGGTAGTCCCACAATGAAATCCACACTAATTTCTTTCCATTTCCATTCTGACACTTTGATTGGTTGCAATAACCCTGCTGGTCTTTGATGTTCCGCCTTAATCAATTGACATGTATCACATATGGCCACATATTCTGCTACATCCTGTTTCATTCTATGCCACCAATATCGATCTTTAAGATCTTGATACATCTTCATGCTTTCAGGATGAATGGAGTATGATGAGTCATGAGCTTCCCTTAGTATCAACTATCTAATCTCCTTTAGGTCTGGAACACAAATCCGCTTTACAAGCCATAGGGTTCCTTGTTCATCCTCTCTAAAGTTTGGAGCTTTTACTTTCTTCATTAATTGCTTGATCTCCTTGACCTTCTCATCATTCTTTTGTCCTTCTCGTATATCATGTTCAAGGGTTGAATCCACTTCCATAGCAACTGCTTCAGTACTAGACACTAGGCATAAGTTTAACCTTGCAAACTCTTCACATAACTGGGGTTGAAGAGCTTGTACTGACAAATTATTACATTGTCCCTTTCTACTTAGAGCATCAGCGACCACATTAGCCTTCCCTGGATGGTAGTTGATTCCCACATCAAAATCATTTATTAACTCCAGCCAACGACGTTGTCTGATATTAAGATCTGGTTGTGTGAATATGTACTTCAAGCTCTTGTGATCTGTGTATATCTCGGTTCTTTTTCCCATTAAGTAGTGTCTCCATATCTTCAATGCATGGACAATAGCTGCCAATTCTAGATTATGGGTTGGATAATTCCTCTCATGTTTCTGAAGCTGTCTTGAAGCATAGGATACAACATGTCCTCCTTGCATTAAGACACATCCTAAACCATGACCGGATGCATCACAATAAACTACAAACTCCTTCTGCATGACAGGCATCACCAATACTGGCGCATTGGTTAACCTCTTCTTCAACTCGACAAAGCTCACTTCACATTCGGGGGTCCACTTGAAAGCAACTCATTTCTCAAGTAACTTGGTTAGTGGTCAAGAGATCTTTGAAAATACCTTGATGAATCGACGATAATAACCAGCCATCCCTAAGAATCTTCGTATATCATGTACACTCTCAGGCGTTTCCCATTTAAGGACATCTGCCACTTTGCCTGGATCCACTGCTATACCTCCTTCAGATATGACATGACCCAAAAATGATACTTCCTTTAGCCAAAACTCACACTTACTAAGTTTGGCATATAATTGGTGTTGGTGAAGCTTCTATAGAGCCATCCTGATGTGCTTCTCATGCTCTTCTTCAGCCTTGGAGTAGATAAGTATGTCGTCGATGAACACCACTACAAACTTGTCCAAGTACTCCATGAATACCTTGTTCATCAGATACATAAAATATGCGGGAGCATTGGTCAATCCAAACGACATAAATGTATACTCATATAGTCCATATCGAGAGACAAATGCAGTCTTTGGAATGTCTGAGGGTCTAATCTTCAGTTGGTGATAACCCGAGCGAAGATCAATCTTAGAGAACACACATGCTCCTCTCAACTGATCAAACAAATCTTCGATTCTTGGTAGTGGGTATTTATTCTTGATTGTTACCGCATTTAAGGCACGATAATCCACACACAACCTTTGGGTACCATCCTTCTTAGGTACAAATATAACTAGTGCTCCCCAAGGCGATGAGCTAGGACGAATATATCCTTTTCCCAGTAACTCCTCAATATGATCCTTTAGTTCAGCTAATTGTTAAACATCCATTCTATACGGCCTCTTATATATTGGGGCCGTTCCAGGTACTAATTCAATGATAAACTCAATCTCTCGATCAGGGGGCATACCTGGTAAGTCTTCTAGAAATACATCCGGAAACTCACTCACAACCCTGATGCCTTCTGTACTCTCAAGATGGTTGAGTTGTACAACCGCCTCTTGTGTCTGATCTGGCTTGAACTCCACTGTAGTACCATCTGGGTGCGTTAAGCAAACTGTCCTAGTTGCACAATGAATTACTCCTTGATTCTTTGTCAACCAGTCCATTCCCAAAATGATGTCTAATCCTTGCAAGTCCAACACTATTAGGTTGGCCCAAAAGACTACCACCCTTATGTTTATACTCACTTTACAACATAGATTCCTTACCACCATCTCTCCTCCAGGAGAGTTTATCAGCAACGACCGATTCAAGAATATAACTACCATGTCATGCTTCTTTATGAAATCTTTAGATATAAATGAATGTGTAGCACCCGAATCAAACAATACTGTGGCGGGGTGGGAATTAGCAGAAAACATAACGATCACCACATCAGGTGCTTCCTGAGCTTGCTCTAGTGTCACATGATTGACATGTCCAGGTGGGTTCTGCTGCTTCTTTAGACGATTGTTGGAGTAGTGTCTCAGTTCTCCACACTTGTAGCACTAAACTCCTGCAGCATTTTTCTGGCCCCTGTTACCTCCTGGTTGATTCCTTGGTGGTTGACCATTGGGACGGTTAGCTGGTGATGAAGGGTGAGGTGGTTGCATCTGCTGACGAGGGGGTTGCATTGGTTGGCATGGAGGATGTTGTTGGCGCATCTGCTAATTGTAGGGTGTGGGTGGCCGGTAGTTGGGGTTTGGGAATCTCTGCCCCGAGTAGGAGTTCATAGGGCGATTCATGGTGTTGCAGGTTGAGGGGCGAAACGAGGGCGTACATTGCTACTAGAGGCATGTCCTAGAGCCAACTTCCTCTTACTGTCATCATCATCTAGTTCCTTCTTGGTCCTCTCCACTTCAAAAGCCTTGTCAACCAATTTCTGAAAGTTGTTGTAGTCACTAAAAGACATGGCGAACTTCAACTCCTTGTCAAGTCCATTCTTGAAACAGAACTGCTTCTTGGAATCAGTATCCACATGTGTCGGTGCATAGCGAGATAATTGTGTGAATGCATTCAAGTAGGCTCGCACAATCATACGGCCCTGCTTTAACATGAGGAACTCATCACGTCTTGCTTGGACTTCTCCCTCAGGTACAAAGTGATTGTGGAAATTTGTCCTAAATTCTTCCCAAGTGATGTTCTCCGGATTTTGATGGGCTTCAGTGAAGGCGGCCCACCAGTCGACTGTAGGTCCCTGGAGTTGATGAGAGGCTAATAGTACCTTCTCTCTTCCTTCACATTGAATGAGCCTCAACTTGCTTTCAACCGTTCAAAGCCAATCATCAGCATCCATTGGCTCACTAACTGTGGCAAAGGTGGGTGGATGGGAAGGTGGGTGGATGGGTGTTAAGAAAGTCCCTTAGAAAGGACCTGGGTGGAAAAGGTGGTGGTGGTAGGTTGTATTGTGGTGGTGGTGGTGGTGCTTGTTGCATATTAGTAACTATCTGGGTAAGGTTGTTGAGCAGTTGGGTTTGAATGGCCATCATCTGTTGCATCTGCTGCGCTGCTGGGGCTCCTCGAGCACCCCTACCCATCCATCCTGGCAATCCTCCAAATTCATCATCTTGGGGCACAACACCACTTCCACGACCTCTGCCTCTACCAGCCATCTGTATAGGGAATAATTGAAACTTTAGGATAATAGATAAGATATAGAAGGGTACGCTATGGTAAATGGTCCCAACTACATGCATCAAGGGAAACATATATATATATATATATATATATATATATATATATATATATATATATATATATATATATACATATACATATACATATATATATAGCAAGCAAATTCATTAATCAACTAGTGCGGATGTGGACAGGATGCTAATGCATTCCACAACTTGCACAACACACTAACAAGCCTATATACAAATGACGTGGATGTGGACAGGATGCTTAGGCATTCCACAACTCACGTCACACACACACACACACACAACATGAAGCAAACTACTAATACAATACCATAGATAACACGACTCAAGACTAGAGAGGGCGTAGCTACACGCTCCTACATACTAAGGGTAGGTGTCCTGAGTCGTCCAACAGGGTAACAAGTCTACTCCTGCTCGTCGGAGTCCTCGTCGGAGTCCTCCTCGGTCTCCTCCTCCGGGTACTCCTCCTTCAGGTCCTCTCTCGATTTCACGGGTGAGTACTCACAACGATCCAGAGAGTCTGGGTCCTAGGGCTCAGTGTCCGAAGCGTACTGAGGAGAGTTCGGGTCAGCCGCAGTGATCCTCCCGTAGCGTCGGTGAAGCTGCTCGTAGCGGTCAACGTGCCCCTTGTTGTCCTGAAGCTCCTGCTGACAACGTTGGAGTCGTGAAGACAACTCCACAACGTCTTCCACAAGCCTCTCGCTCTGAGCGAGGTACAGAGGCCCCTCGACGTCACTTCCAGTGAAGTCGGCTCTGCCACTAGGGCGCTGAGGGGTGTACGCGTGCTCCGTGCGCTCGAGGCGGAACCTGTGGGTGTGACTCCAGTAGGTAGTCGCCTCCCACGTAGCATCCTCCTCAGCAGCATGCTGGGAGCTCCTCCAAGCCGGAGAGTAGTGTGAGTGCAGCAGCTCCGAGTCGTAGTAGATTGATAGCTGGATAGTCCACTCTTGTCCACCAGTAGAGGGTACAGAGATCCTAGTAGTGTGGTAGTCAAAGCAAACACGGTACTCACAGTACACTGCAGCACGAAGGAGAGAGTGGAGACGGGTACGCATCCTCGATGCAGCACGTCCAGAAGAGATAAGCACTATCTCCCTCCTGGGCGTGTGAGGCGCGGAGTGGCTGGCTAAGGCATGGCTAGGAACACGACACCCAGTCGACTTACGTGTCATCTGCTTGGTGCGCGCCATCTACAAACATTTGAAAAGAAGAGAGTGAGATAAATAATCAATAAATTAAGTTAGACTAAAAATAATAGGTACAGCAAGATAAGAAGCACAAGGATTGAGATGGAAAGCACAAAGTTTTGGAAATACTATTTTATAAGAAAATAGTATAGTCCTTATTTTCGACCATTTCTAACTAGGCTTGCGTCCTACGGGCAACACGGCTCTGATACCACTTTGTCACGCCCGGTCATCGAAGAGATGAACAGACGCTAATCACATGTACGCCAGGATCAGTTGAATTGTACATGTGTTGATGAAAGTGAAATATCATTACATAGCCATGTTCGAGTACATAAATAGTCTTACAATATGACCCGAAGGTCTACAATTACACACCACAAACCTATTTACATCATCTAAACAATTCACAAAGTCCAAACTACAGCGGAAGGCTAAGTAGACAAATAGGGCTCTATCTTCACAGGCAGTTGTGCGAAGGATCACCAGCCTAGACCAAGTCCTCCAGGTTGACGAAGAAGTCTTCTGGTGCCACTTCTTCTTCATATTCTAATAGAAAAGTAAACGCTTGAGTACATAGAGTACTTAGCGAGTGTGGGAAGAGGATGATATGAATGGCTAGAACAAGGATAGGCCAATTATGGCTTAAGCACTATGCTTAGAACCTAACCTTAGCTTTCAATTATCAATATCATAATTCAAAAAATAATCCAACACATATTAATGATGATAAATGTAACTTGAATCATAAATAACCACCATTTCCCAACCATGATCTAATTATGAACTGGCCCCAAGCCGCTCTTGTCCGTGAGCACGGCTGTCATGACAGTTTTACCAAATCTCTGCAGAGAGTGTACCTATCGAAGGTCTTAAACGACACTTCCCTCGGACCTGCTTAGAGAGCAGCCCGCGGAGGTTCTTTGGATTCACGAGGGATAGTCCCAGAAGATTGAGCGCAGTGAGATTATGAACACAGAGGGTTTACGTGGTTCGGGCCGCCGGAGCGTAACACCCTACGTCCACGGGAGTGTTTGTGTATTGCCTGGCTTGAGCATGTCTGAGTTTCGATCGATGCTCTGTGAAGGTCGCCTGCCGAGTCCTTTTATAGTCCAAGGACTTTGCAGTCACAAGGTAGGCCCCGAGGCCCGATAGGTGGTCCCGGGGAGAGCCAAATTCTATACAAGATCTAGGATTAAATGCTATCTACTTCCCTTTGTCAGGGGCTTCAATGTGCCGTCCCGCCGCATCGTGCGCCAGGGCTACACATAGTTGTTGATGATGGCAGGGCATGTCCCGCCCGTCTTGTCCCCGCGGCTCACTCGTCCGTCTTGCGTAATGGGTCTTTACCGGCTACTTGGACAAGACAGGACACTGAGCCTTGACTTTCGCATGCGTGACTCCGCTTCGCCTGGGGAAGGCGCGCGTACTTAATGCCTGTCTGAGCAGCACACTCTTTCCTTTACTGCGGCCTCCTATTGCATTGAGTTGGCCATCCGCGACGTGGTTGCACTGGAGCCTGCCTCTGCGGGGAGTCGAGCGCCCGGCTGTACAGGCCACGTGGCACCTCCGGAGCCCACCTCCATGGAAGGGCGGAGGCTCAGCCCTGCGGGCCACGTGGTAGTTCCGGAGCCCTTCCTTGCATGGACGGGCCTGGTCCCGGGGGTTCCAATGGCTACGTGGCAGCCCCGGAGCCCGCCTCTGCGGGGAGGCGAGGGTCCGGTTCTGCCGGCCACGTGGCAGCCCCGGAGCCTGCCTCGGCGGGGAGGCGAGGGTCCGGTTCTCTGTGCCATGTGGCTGCCCCGGAGCCTGCCTCGGCGGGGAGGCGAGGGTCCGGTCCTGCCGGCCACGGGGCATCCTGGGAGCCGACCCCAACGGGGAGGTAGGATCTGGTCCTTTCATCCACGATGTGGCAGCCTCGGACTCTGCCTCCAAGCAAAGGCCGAGTCCTTAGCCATTTTATCCTTGTGCGCGAGGGTATCCAGTCTACGGGGTACCGACAGTGGCCCCCAAGCCCACCTCAAGAGAGTCATCGATACCACAGGTGGGGTCTTCTTCCTTATCTTCCCGCGCAACTCTTTCGATTCCAATTCGGGGCAGTTCCCCATGCGGCACGTCCCTATCATCGTGGCGACGCGTCTCCCTCTGGTAAGCGGAGGCGCGAGACGTGCGCCGCGCAACATGACTTCTGCTTTCAATCGAGCTTTAACTGCGGTGGTTCCCAAGGTGGCTCCTGCACTTCCGCTACTTTTGCCTTTTCAGAAACTGCCGAGTTACCTCCCACATAGTTGGCCACCCAGCTCGTCTTCTATGCCGAGCGACCCGGGCCCTCATGTAATTGCCTATGCGGGTCTGTTGCTCTTCTACCGAGGCTGTGGCAATTCACACGCCGCGTCTATTGGCTTGCAAAGGTGAATAAAAAGAGACCTTTCCCCCTAAGGGTCCTTTCTTCCGCTTCTGCATCCTTGCGCTCATGCCTCTTTCCCCAAGCCCAGTTCTTGCGCTCTAGCTCCCGATCTCCCCTTCCAGAGCCTCCTCCTTCAACCTCATGGCGAGCATCCTGCCTAGGTCCCGGTTGTCCAGTTCTGCCGATCTGGCCCCCATACGCCGGCTTCTCAGCTGGCAAGCCCCAGAACAGGAGAAGTAGCTCCGTCGCGGGGAGCTCCCACTAAACCTCACCGACGGGGAAATGGTGCTGTTCTCGTCGTACGTGCTGGCCGGCTTCGTTCCACCAGCATCCGCCTTCCTGGTAATGCTTCTAGAGACCTTCAGCCTCCAACTCCACCACCTCCCGCTGAACTCGATGGCCTTGTTGGTGGTCTTTGCTCACCTCTACGAGATGTTCGTGGGGGTGATGCCGTCGGTGAAGCTCTTCAGGTACTTCTTTGTACTGAGGGCCACCGGCAAAAGCTCGAAGGATCAGCTCGACGCCTACTACTTCCAGCGCCGAACCAAGGTCCCCTCCAGGTACATTGCTTCCTTCCGCTCTGCACGATAGGAGCAATGGCGCGAAGATTGGATGATCGTCAAGGTCGAGGCTCACGACCGGCTGCGTCTCGCCACTGGGAGCCCCTACTCCGAGCGGTCATTCTGGGAGGAGCGCCCAGAGCTGGAGAAGGCGTTTGACCCGGTGTTGGAGAGGATCCAAATGCTGGCGGACCACGGGCTGACGTCTGCGATGGTGTTGAGGGACTTCATGTCCCGACGCATGGCTCCGCTCCAGCGTCGCGTCCGCCCGGCATGGATGTACACCAGCCTAAAGGACTGCACCCGACTCGAGACCGGCCCTGACTCCAACCCGGACGAGCAGCTGCTGCACGATATGCTGGTCCGAATCTGCCCCAATGACGTTTCCCCTGAGGGTCTCGCCCTTCCGGCGGCCTACCGCCCCCTGTGCTCAGACTCCGAGCTGAAGAGGCAGCTGCTGAAGGCGATGCTGACGCTCGACGAGTCCGGGTTGGCGCAACACTAGAATGGAGACCCGTTCTGGGGGGTCGTCATTGTCGACGATGCTGAGGGGGTCGACATTGCCGATGACGCTAAGGGAGGCAGAGATCCCTCAAGCGACGAAGATCCCTCGAGTGATGACCCCTCTTGCGGGTTCCAACACCGTCAGCGGAGAGGCGTCGGCGCCTCTGCTGACCAGGGGAAAGGGAAAGCACCAGTGCCGGTGTCGGACCCGACCCCCAAGAAGCGCGCCCAGTTGCCGTCGTCAGTCCCCTCTGTTCCTCGTCAGGATGTCGGAGTCCTGCTGCACCCGGCGTCAGGGGGTGCCGGTGGCGCCACTTTGCCGCCCGAGTCCTCGACGCGCAAGAGGGGGAGGCTCCTCAACGCCGATGGGATCCCAGCGTTCCCTCGCCGTTCGGAGGAGCGCCAGACTTCGGGGATGCCGCCAACTCCTGCATCTCAGGGGCCCCCAGCACATGCAGTGGCCCCCGTCACGGGTTTGGGGGGTCCAGAGACCCCCCCCCCAACCCTTTCGGGAAACAGTGGAGCTTCAACGTCCCTCGGTAAGTCTGCATAAATTTCATGTTGGATGTCCTTTCTTGTGTGCTTACCCTGTAACATCCTTATGATTTGGGTTTGTCTGATTTCAGCACAATCGCAGCTATTCCTCCGCCCGCGCGCCCTTTTGCTGGTGGGCATGCTGCTCCAGCCGGCTCACGAGGCTCCTCTGCAGCCTCGGACCCTGCTCGGGTGCACCGGGCTGCTGCCGCCGAGGTGCCCAGGGCCTTCGTGCCTGAGGCCCCTACAGCAGCTGCTGAGGGTCCGCAGCGCGCGCCGGCGACTGGTGTCACGCCCTCCAATGACTCTGCATCCACCGGCTACTCTGCACCGGCCGATTCTACCACGCCGACTGACGCTACTATGTCGGCTGGCGGCATCGCCCCGGGTGGAGCTCCCGGAGCCGGCTTAGGAGCCGTCGGCAGCAGTGCTGGGGCCTCCGCTAGGGAGGGGGCCCCTGGAGACGACGCGCCTGCTTCCAGCGGCGGTTCCTCCCCCGCCTTCTCCGATTGGGGGAGCTCTGGTCCCCGTCTCCCCGGTGGTCCTCCAAATGGAGGACAATATTGAAGAGGTGGGGAGGCAGGGACCCGCGGCTACGGTGGAGCCCCTACCCCTGTCTGAAGCCATGGCCGTAGCCTACTCCGGTTTTCGGCAGGCTCGGGCGACCCTCAACCGGGAGAGGGGGAGGCTTGAGGACGAGGAGGACCAGCTCTGGGGATGGGCGAGGACCCTGGAAGCCCGGACCCGGTTTGCGAAGAGCCGGGTGGTGCAGCGAGAAGCGATCATCTGGGAGGATATGAAGATCCTCGACCAGGAGCATGAGCTTATCGCTCAACTGGACGCCGCCACCCAGAAGCTGAAGGCGGACGCCGCGGCAATCTATGCTGAGACCAGCTCCCGCCTCCAGTCCTGCGAGGAGCTCCAACAGCTGTTATCTCGCCGGGAGGCTGCTCTTGCCGAACGGGAGTAGGAGTTGGCAGCGAAGTAGACTGAGGTGGAGGCGACCTCCCGCCGGCTCGTCCTCCAGTAGGAAGGGGCGAGAATCTGTGTCGCCGAGCTAGACCGCCGGGATGCTACCCTGGCTGAGGCACAGCAAGCCCAGTTTGCTGAGCGTCAGGCTCTCCTGGACCGCGAGTTCAACATCACCCTCAAGGAGGGTGACTTGAGCTGTCGCGAGGGGGAGGTCAGCGAGTGCGAGAGGGCCCTGGCAGCCAAGGAGGAGCGGTTCCTGGACGGCGGCCCTCGGGTGCTGGCGCAACCCAGCAGGAGGTGCAGGAGCTCCGGGCGTTGCGTTCTGCTAAGGCTCGGAAGGTCTGGGAGTTCCTGGGCAGCGCCAACTCAGCTCTGGTGCCGCTCGGCTTTAGCCCGGTGCACGTGGGGGAACCAGCGTAGGAGGTGAGTCAGGTGTTCCCAGCCCTTGACTCCACCAGTTCGAGGATGCGTTCGTTGGGGGTCATCATCGACAACCAGCTGGAGGCAGAAGGGAAGATGCTGGTGAAGGAGGTGGCGACACACGTCCTGTCCTGCTACCGGAGCTGGTACCCTGATGTCCCTCTTCAGCCAGTCCTCGAGGGGCCCATTGTCGGGAGGGAGGAGGCCGCCAAATCTGAAGTCTCAGATGTCGTGGCGCTCATCACCTCGAGATTCCAGCGGAGCAGCTGAGGGCTCCCAATGCGCTGCTTGTATCTTGTGTTTCTTTCAGTTTTTCTTTGTAGTTGTTTGTAATGACATACCTTCATTTTGGAACGAAAAATCTGCTTGGAGTGCCCCTCATACTTAGCATGTTTTACTTTTCAGCAATATATTCTAGTTGCCTGTTGTTCCTTAGCTTCCCAGACCTGCCGTCCCCCGGAGTGTGGCCCCCTGGCAGGTGTGGCCAGTTGTTATGGGCACACCTGTCAAATACCTAGAACTTAGGGAGGATGGTTGCAGGGGAGCTTAGGATGCGTAGGTAGCATTGCTGTAACTGAGTATGCAGGGATGTCAACGGCGGGCCCCCTGGGGGTGCCGCCGGATCTTCAGTCCGGCAGTGCCCACCATCTTCGGTGAGAGGTCGACGGCGGGCCCCCTAGGGGTGCCACCGGAGCCTCAGTCCAGCGGTGCCCACCATCTTCGGTCAAAGGTCGACAACGGGCCCCCTGGGGGTGCCACCGGAGCCTCAGTCCGGTGGTGCCCACCATCTTCGTTGAAAGGTCGACGGCGGGCCCCATGGGGGTGCCACTGGAGCTTCAATCTAGCGGTGCCCGCCATCTTCGTGGGTACTCTGATGGTTATTGCCAGAATAACTCCTCGAAGACATGCGTATAGATCAAAAATAGGAGAAGTAATTCTGTTCGCTTGTCATTTCTCCCCTGCTCTTTTTTAGTGTCGCTTGACTTACGATCTTGGGCTGACTCATGGGGCTTGGGTAATTCGGTGCATATGCACCTAGGGCTCGCTATCCATACTACCTAAGGGTGGTCCATCTGGCCCCCAATACTCAGCTGCAGCGCTGGGGAGGCAGAGCGCACATGCTTAGGGTACAGGACCAGGCTAAGCAGGCTGTGCCCCTGGACCTCCCGCTCAGCGTAAGCCTTTCCTAGGGAGACCGTCTGGACACATACCCCCGAGTATGGGAACATCCGAGGCCCCAGGCACATTCCAGGTACCTCAAGCAACCCCACCTGCAACCAGACAGCAAGGCTCCCACTATTGCTAAAGCAGAGAAAAAATGACAGCGCCCATAATAAATCATGAGCTACGGCGAACTTACAGCAATATCATAAAAAATTAAAGATAATTTTTTGAATGACAAACCCTATGCAGGGCAGGACAACATTCTTTCATTGCGTTTTCCCATAAGATGGGACATACTTTACAAGGGGAACGACTCGGCCCGGGCGACAAAGGAAGTCGAGTGCACCTACTTAGGGTTCTGGACCAGGCTAAGCGAAATGTGCACTCAGAGCCCCATATCCATAGCCTTAGTTACCCTAAGTATTGTCCCTAGGCACTATGTACCTTTTACAATGAAAGAAAATCGTCCTAACACTGGTCTAGGGGTAGAACTTACGGAGGTGCTCGATGTTCCATGGGTTGGGCAGTCGCTCTCCATCCTCCTTAGCTAGGCGGACGCACCCTGGGCGGCATACCTTTGTAACCCGGAAGGGGCCCTCCCATCTGGGGGAGAGTTTGTTAGCCCCTTCCCGGGAGAGTATGCGATGCAGCACCAAGTCGTCTACCTTTAGCTCCATACTCCGCACAGTCCTCTGGTGGTAGCGCCGGAGCGCCTGCCTGTACCGTGCATTTCGGAGAGCTGCTCTCACTTGTCCCTCATCGACGAGGTCCACGTCTTCACGCCGGAGCTGGTCCTGTGCGGCTTCGTCGTACACCCGGACACGGGGGGAGCCCCTGGTAATTTCTTGGGGGGGGGGGGGGGGGGGGGGGGGGAGGACGGCCTCTGCCCCATACACCAGGAAGAAAGGCGTTTCCCCCGTAGCCCGGCTGGTTGATGTCCGCCCACAGGGCACACGAAAGCTCATCTACCCAATTTGCACCATGCTTCTCAAGGTGTGAGAATGTGCGAGTCTTGAGGCCCTTGAGGATCTCTGCATTGGCCCTCTCGACCTGTCCATTGCTCTCTGGATGAGAAACAGATGCATAGCAGAATTGGATCCCAAGGTCCTCGCAGTATTCCTGGAACGCTGCACTTGTGAACTAGGTCCCGTTATCAGTGATGATTCTATTCGGGACCCCGAACCGGCAGACGATCGACTTGATGAATTTGACTGCTGGGTGCTTATTGATGGTGACAACTGGGGCGACTTCTGGCCACTTGGTGAACTTGTCTACAGCGACGTAGAGGTGCCGGAATCCTCCGACGGCTCTGGGAAAGGGTCCCAGGATATCCAACCCCCATACAGCGAAGGGCCATGAGGGAGGGATCATCTGCAGCGCCTGAGCTGGTGTGTGGATCTGCTTGGCATGGAACTGGCACGCCTTGCATCTCCTGACCATCTCGGCGGTATCCTGGAGTGCTGTCGGCTAGTAAAAGCCATGCCAAAAGGCTTTACCGACCAGCGTGCGGGATGACGCGTGGTTCCCACACTCGCCTCCATGGATCTCTGCGAGCAAGTCGCATCCCTCCTCCCGGGTAATGCATCGCAACAGGATGTCATTGGCGCCACATCGGTAGAGATCCCCTTCCACCAGCTTGTACCTCTTAGCCATGCGGACTATCCTTTCTGCCAGGACATGTTCTTCGGGAAGGATGTTGTCTTTTAATTAGTCCCGAACCTCCGAGATCCATGCATCGGGACTTGCTTGAGCCTCTGGATCTTGGGCGCCCGGTAGCTCGGAGCCCTCGATGGTGCATACGATCCTTGGCGGACTCCATGGTAGCAGGGCCGTCGGGACTGCCAACTTCGAGGTGCTGGGCTCGCCCCCTTCGCCCGGTTCGGCTGCCCGGGCGGTTGGTCGCGGTAACGTCCTTGCAAAGACTCCTTCAGACACTAGGGCCCCTATGGAGGCCTTCGTTGACATGTCGTCTGCGATTGAGTTGTTGGCTCGGGGTACATGGCACACGTCCAAGACTTCAAAGTCCTTCTCCAGCTTCCGGACATGCAGCAAGTATGGTGCTAGCTGAGGGTCGTTGCAGCTGCACTCCCCTTTGGCTTGCTTGATGATCAACTGGGAATCACCTTTAGCTAGAAGCTGACGGACATTAAGAGTCAGGGCAGTTTTTAGCCCAAAGATTAGGGCCTCATATTCTGCCATGTTGTTAGTCGCCTTGAAGTTGAGGCGCACCATGTACTTAAACTGCTCCCCAGTCGGGGAGAGGGGCAGGACCCCGGCCCAGGCCCCCTGCTTCCGCGAGGAGCCATCGAAGTAGAGCGTCCAGGGGGTTTTGGTGAAAACTGGAGCCTTGGGCACCGTTTCTCCGTTATCCGGGCCCCCTGGGTTGCTTGGCGATGGAGTCCATTCTGCCAAGAAGTCCGCCAGTGCTTGGCTCTTGACTGCATGTCGAGGTAAGAACTCCAGCTCGAACTCCGCCAGCTCCGCTGCCCACTTGGCGACGTTGCCAGTCGAGTTGGGGCTGTGGAGTACGGTCTTTAGTGGGAAAGAGGTGACCACTAAAACCCGGTGAGCCTGGAAGTAATGCCGGAGCTTCCTCGACACTATGAGCATTGCATACAACAGTTTGTGTACCTCCAGATATCTTGTTTTTGCTTCATGGAGGACCTCACTGATGTAGTAGATTGGCCGTTGGGAGGTCCGAACACTCCCTGGGGGGTCCGGGGCTCCTTGCAATGCGTCTGCATCCTGGGGAATGTGGCCCCCAGGATCTGGGCAGCCTTGGAGCCAATCCTGACGACCTTTACCGGGATGTCGTCGTCGACTGGTCGCACGCGGGGTGCAGAAGTGGAGGCCCGCTGCGTCGGGCCCTGTTCTGGTCGACTCTCCTTCGCGCCCCCTGGAACTGGAGCCCTCCCTGCTGTGAGCGCCTGGAGTTGCTCCAGGGCGGATACTACAGCTGAGCGGTTCCCTCTGACCCTGTGGACGTCAGAAGGCGTCGGCATCTTCAGGACGAGGTAGCCGTAGTGGGCTACAGCCATGAACCTGTAGAGCACCAGTCTTCCGATGATTGCGTTGAAGGGGAGGTCGACATCCGCCACGTCGAACAAAATGCTCTCCGTTCGGTAATTCTCCGGGGTCCCAAATGTCACCGGGAGGTGAATGTTACCGTACGGGAGGATTTGCCCCGGTCCGACACCTGAGAACGGGCTCGAAGGTCTAAGCCGGGACATCGGCAGCTATAGCTTCTGGAAGGCCATCGTGGAGATGAGGTTGAGGCCTGCCCCACCATCAATTAGCACGTGAAAGACATTCACGTTGGCGATGGTTGGGGACACTAGCAATGGGAGTACGCCTGCTACCGCCATGTTCTTCGGGCAGTCAGAGGCGTCGAAGTTGACTGCCGTGCTCATCCACTTGTGGTGGGGAGCCGGGCTCAGAGCGGGGGCCACTGCGGCCACTGCCCGTCGCAGAGTCTTCACTGCGTTTTGGGACATGGGAGACAGTCTTGTGGCGCTCCTTATCGCTGCTGGAGTCAGAGTCGCCACCCTCGAAGACGGCTTTCACCGCCCTCTGAGGTTCCTGGAACCCCATCTTGCTGTCATCCTCCTTTTCGGGATCGACCTTCTGTTTGCCCTCCCTCTGGTGGGGAGGCGCGCCCTCCTGGCGCTGCTGCTTCTGTTTCTGCTCGCGGAAGCACTCCGCGAACTTCTTCACTTCCCGGCACTCGCCAGCGCTATGGCTATTTGTGCGGTGCACCGGGCACTTGAAGTCAGGCTCCTCGGGTTCTGGTGACTGCTGAGGGCGCTTGTCTCGGTGCGGCGCCCGGACTCCGCTGGGTGCCGCGGCCGCCACCGCATGGGTTCCGAGATTTGGCTTGTTCTTGCCATTGCCCTTCCTCTTCTTCTTCTTGCCGTTGCTCTTTGCAGAGGCTCCTTCCTCAGTCGACATGGCCTCCCTTGCCTCTAAGGGAGGTTGGGAGTGCCAGTTGCGTCCCTCAGCTGCCCTAGCACATCTGTCTACCAGAGCGAACAGCTCGGAGACATCACACACTTCATGCGTGGCTAGCTTCTCGAGCATCTTCTTGTCCCTCACACCCTGTTTGAACGCAATAATAACTGATGTGCTAGCAACATTAGGGATGGTGTTCCATACCTGAGAGAACCGCTGGATGAACGATCGCAGTGACTCTCCAGCGCACTGTCTAACGGCGTGGAGGTCAAGCTCTATGCTGGGGCGCTTGTACGAATTTCCGAAGTTCGCCACAAACTGTCGGCATAGCTCATCCCAGGAGGTTATGGACCCCTGGGGCAAGTTCATGAGCCATGATCGGGCTGGGCCGGTCAGGACGACGGGGAAGTAGTTAGCCATGATGGCCTCGTTGCCTCCTGCAGCTAGTATCGCGGTGGAGTAGATCTGTAGGAACTCGCTCGGGTTGACGCTCCCGTCGTACTTCTCCGGCATGTGTGGCCGGAACTTTCGTGGCCAGACCATGAAACGGAGGTGAGGTGCCAGAGCTGCACGCCCTTGGCTGGGGTTGGCTGGCGCCGGTCGTGGCACTGCATACCCCTGGTGAGCAGGTGGGCCTGCGTACACCTGAGGCTGGGGTGGTGCAGCGTACGCCTGTGGAGGTGGAGGTGCGACGTACGCCTGGTATGGTGGAGGCACGGCGTGAGCCTGGTATGGTGGAGGCACGGCGTGAGCCTGGGGCTCGTGGCCCGGCGCACTGTAATCTGCCTCGAGGTTTCGCCGCCGCTCCCTCTGTCACTCGATGGTGACTCGGCAGTCTTCTCCTGACCTGTGGCGCTGCAGCCTGGTTCTCAGGTCTATTGTCAAGATCCCGGTCGAGCGCGAGTCTGCCGTCCATCGGTCAACTGTTGGACTCCGTGACAACGACACATGCATCGGTTGGGCATGTGTCCCCCTTGGTGGAGGTGCGTTGAGCGCAGCGGTGACGAGGTGGTCGACGTCGTTGATCCACTACTGAGCTTCTCCCCGAGGAGCATCCCCAATAGGTGGGTTGTGGAGTAGCGCGCGCGCTGCTGCGAGTGCACTCTCCGGGCTCGCAGCCGGCGGCACTGTAGCTGTCGTCACAGCTGGAGTACGCCATGGTGTGGTGTGCTGGCCTGCAGCCGGCGAGGTGGCAGCAGGGCGATGTGAAGGTCCCGACCTTGCTGCTCTACAGCGAGATCCCGCCCTAGAGCAAGATGATGCCTGGTCCTCAGCTACTGTCTGTTGTCGTGACTGCGGCCTGGATGAACCGGCGTTGGAATGGCCGTTCACCATTGCTGCTGGTGGAAATCTTCATGGGGAAAAGCCCCCTACCTGGCGCGCCAAATGTCGAAGGTCTTAAATGACACTTCCCCCAGACCTGCTTAGAGAGCAGCCCGCGGAGGTTCTTTGGATTCACGAGGGCTAGTCCCAGGAGATTGAGTGCAGCGAGATGATGAACACAGAGGATTTACTTGGTCTGGTTCGCCGGAGCGTAACACCCTACGTCCACGGGAGTGTTTGTGTATTGCCTGGCTTGAGCGTGTCTGAGTTTCGATCGATACCCTGTGAAGGTCGCCTGCCGAGTCCTTTTATAGTCCAAGGACTCTACAGTCACAAGGTAGGCCCCAGGGCCCGACAGGTGGTCCCGGGGAGAGCCAAATCCTATACAAGTCTAGGATTAAATGTTATATACTTCCCTTTGTCAGGGGCTTCAATGTGTCGTCCCGCCGCGTCGTGCGCTAGGGCTACACATAGTTGTTGATGATGGCAGGGCATGTCCCACCCGTCTTGTCCCCGCGGCTCACTCGTCCGTCTTGCGTAATGGGTCTGTACCGGCTACTTGGACAAGACAGGACACTGGAGCCTTGACTTTCACATGCGCGACTCTGCTTCGCTTGGGGAAGGTGTAACACCCTAATTTTCATGCATCATGCCCTACATACACTCATATACATGTTTAACATTAACCCACAACAAGAGGAACGAGTTTAAAAATTGATTTTGAGCAAAACCGCACTTAAAATGCAGGAAAGTGCGGACTAGTCCGATTTCTCTCTGACTAAAAACGGACTTGTCTATTTTTGCTGCGGACTAGTCTAGTTTTTGGCACTGGAAACTTTCGGACTTGTCCGATTTTGTGCGGACTAGTCCGATATTCCATGAATCCTTGAAAATTTGCTAAGTCCTTGGACTTTTCCGGACTAGTCCGGTGTTCCAGCGGACTTGTCCGTTTTCCTCTCTGTTTAAAGTCGTACTTGTCCGATGTTTGGCCAGACTTGTCCGATTTTCTCTCTGGATGACTTCGGACTAGTCCGGTCCTTTCTGGACTTGTCCGAGATTTCGCGACTCCGAGTTGATCTTTTGTTTTACGACTTGTTTCTTGGGTTTCACGTTAAGTGGGCCTAGGGGCGTCGTGCCTAACTCTTTTAGAGCCCATGTGGGACTCTAAACCGGCCTCTATTCATCCCAAAACTCAAAATTCATCTAACCCTAGCCTCCACCTCTATATAAACATCCCCACCCCTTGGATTGACATCTATTTGCAACTTTTCCACCCACCCCAAACCTTAGTTCGTGGGGAGCCACCATCAAGGAGGGAGGAGAAGATTCCAAGCAAGAAGAAGAGGAGGAGGAAAGGAAAGAGGATCAAGATCTCCACCAAGTTTCGTCCTTCACCACCAATTCATCCCCAAGTTCATCACCAACCCTAGATCATCAAGATCCAAGTGCTACCTCTAAGTTTCTTGATTCATTGGAGTTCTAAACACCTGATATACCTTCTATTCTCTTTTCCTTACGTGAATTCAACCCCTAATCTATGAATTTACGTCGATTAATTTGCTGATCTCGCAGAGGGCGGACTTGTCCGGTCCCTAGCGGACTAGTCCGATCTTTCTGGTTAAATTGTGTTGAATGAATAATAAAATTTGATCTAATCGAATCCAAACATGTATAAACTTGTTAAAAGCTATTAGAACTAGTTAGTGATCATTAAAAGAAATCTAGTAACAAGTTCTACCTTGCATTTGCATCAATCATGCATGTCATGACATATTGAGTAATATTTGTGCACTCTTTGATTGTGTTTCTTGTCTTGTATGTTTATTGTGTGGATTAGACGGATTTGCGCTAGAGAGTGCCGCGGAGGATTTACAACACCAAGAGTTTGAAGGCTTTGATCCTAATCAACAGCAAGAGCAAGGCAAGTGTCCTTGAAGCATATTGATCCTGTTTTAAAATAAATGTTTTGTTTGCAAACTGCATGCTTGTGTCAAATTGATGGGAATCCTATGATAGGAGGTTTACTAGAATTGTTTACCCACCCTTGTCACCTGGAATACCTGGTAGAGAGTCGGGAGGGGTTTTTACCTTTTGATTCGCTTAATCAACTGGGATGGAAACAACTATACCACTAAATTTAATTATGCATTAATGATATTCTGGTTAATGTGAACTGGTCAATATGATATGGTAATGGGTGATCTAAGCAAGCCTGGTATGTGGATGGGTTGGATGTTATGGTGGTTTGATTGCTTTAGATCTAAGGACCGGTTCATGCGAGAATAAGCCAGGACTACAGTGCCACCACGAGGCCAAGTATGGGTGCGGCGTAGCTGATTAATTAGGGCTTTGCTAGTGCTATTTGGACCATTGTGGATGCTCGGGGAAGGGGTAGTTGGATTGGGTTTGTTGATGATTGGTGGGACTACCCTGTGATCCGAATGGCTCAAGAGGGGGCCCTTGGTTGAAGATGTGCTCAGTTGGAGACATCGCCACCGGTGAAACATCAGTGGGGTCTAAATAGGCTAGTAATCCCTTTGTAAAGGCTATTTTGTGATCTCTTGGCCATGCACCAAAGGAAGTGTAATTGGCATAAGGGAGGTTCTTTAGTCGCCGACGGGTGATGAAATCACAAACACGTGGGTAAAGTGGTACAAACTCTGCAGAGTTAAATAAAACTATAATGATAGCCGTTCTCCCGGTTATGAGCACCTGGACAACTTCCATGATTAGAGGGAAATTGGTATTGGGATGGTATTTGGGATGGTTATGGTTGGTATTATGGTTATGGATTTATTTCTGGTATTGAATATGGTTATTGGCAAATGGTGAAATCTGGAATTATTGATGAAGATGGTGAATTATGGACTGGTATTATGGTATTACTTATGATTATGATGGGTTTACTTCACATACATATAATATATTGCTTTTCAAACGTTTTAATGTATTTTCAGCACTTTGCCATTATTATTGTCGACATTTGAATAAGCCACATGTCATACTTTCCACACTTGCTGAGTACGACATGTACTCACTCTTGCAATCCCCCCCCCCCAACAGTTGCAGGTCAGGATTGGGAGTTTAATAGCGATAATGCGGAGTTCTAGGCCGTGTCTACCGTCAGCTTTGCCTGTGGTGTTTATTGGAGCTGCGCTATACCCTATTGCTTACGTTGTCTAGCTGTTTAGTTTGCTTAATTAGTTTATTTCCGCTGCATTAGTTGAACTTGTCATAAATATTCGTTAGAGCTTGTATTCGAGGATAATCTGGTTTGTGTATTAAAATTTGGTTAATTAATCTTGTCTTGTGGTAATTATCTGTATATCATTTGTGATTGCACTCGTATATGTGTGTTGAACATCCTGGGCACACATATGCGTTAGCTTGGTTCATTTTTCGGAACCGAGCGTCACTGATTGGTATCAGAGCTACAGGTTGACCGTAGGACGCAGCCTAGATAGAATGGACACTCTAGAGCACATAGGAGCACTCAGGAATCGATGTGGTTTTGCTTGGAGTGTTGTTTGCTATATATATTGCTTGCTTGTGTGCTTAATAGAGGATTATGGGATGCTTTAGCATTGCCATGTCCACCTAGGCTAGTGTAGCTAGCTGTTTAGTTCATATCCCTTGATGCATATAGTTGGGGACGTTTTCTAATTCTTACCTATTGCTTTTCTTCAGATGGTGAGGACTCGCAACCAGAGGGATGGCAATGATGAGGAGGAGAACAATGGAGTATCTCAGAACAACGTTGGACAAGGATCTACTCAGGGAGCTATCAACATTGAGCAGCTTTTGGCTATGCAAAACCAGCTCATGCAGACCATGATACAAACTATGGGACAGCTGTAGGCTGGCGACATCAACAATCAGCCCCACATGCCTCCACCGCCACCCTGCCTCCTCATAACCGATTGGGGGAGTTTATGAGGACTAGGCCGCCAACCTTTGCTCAAGCTGCCGACCCTATGGAAGTTGATGATTGGCTCAAGTCCGTGGAGAAGAAGCTAGCTATTGTCCAATGCAGTGACCGGGAGAAAGTCTTGTTTGCTTCTCATCAACTAGTTGGAGCAGCTGCGGATTGGTGGGATTCTTATTGCAATGCTCATGAGAACCAAGAGAGAATTACTTGGGCCATATTCAAGGAGAATTTTCGTTCTCATTATGTGCCCGAGGGTGTGATGATCTTGAAGAGGCAAGAATTTGAGAACTTAAGGCAGGGGAGATCAAGCATGAGTGAATATCTCAATAAGTTCACTCAACTCTCAAGGTATGCGCCTGAGGATGTTAGTCGGGACAGCCGAAAGCAATACTTGTTCATGAGGGGCTTGAACAATGAAATCCAAGTGCAACTACTCAATTGTGACTATGCAAATTTCCAGAAGCTTGTGGACAAAGCAATTGTGGTTGAGAACAAGATTCGTGAGATGGAGCAAGACAATAAGAGAAAGGCGCCATATCAAGGACAGCAACAAGGAAGTAATTTGCGCCCTCGCCTTGCACCACCCAATGCGCCATATTACAGCTCTTCTATTCCAGCTCAACGCCCTGGATTTGCACCGCGCCCAACTCAGTTTGTGCAGCAGCGCCCTGTTATGCAAGCACCTAGGCCTTCAATGCCTTATGCACCTCGTGCTAACTTTCCTGGTGCCAATGTTCGGAACCAAGCTCGTCCCAATAATTCTGGTGGAGTTAAGAAGTGCTATACTTGTGGAGAAGTTGGACACTTTGCACATCAATGTCCTAAGTCAGACCTTGGTCAAGGAAGCAAAGCGCCGAGGCAAAACCCAAGACCCAATGGAGGACAACCACAAGGGAACCGCGGACAGCAGAATTTTGCTCGTGGCAACATGAACCATGTCTCTACGGAGGATGCTCAACAAGCGGATGACGTGGTCATTGGTATGTTTCTCGCCAACTCCAACCCCGCGACTATGTTATTTGATTCTGGAGCATTGCATTCATTCATTGCATCGAAGTATGTTGCTAAGTATATTTTGCCTATCTCTCATATGAAGTTTACTCTATTGGTTAAGTCTCCTGGAGGAGAGATGAGGACAAATATAGTATGTCCAAAAGTAAGCCTTAGAATAAGGGGAGTAGACTTCTCCGCCAACCTCATTGTTTTGGATTCTCAAGGATTGGACATTATACTTGGTATGGACTGGTTGAGGAAGCACAATGGAGTTATTGAGTGTGCCACGAAGACGGTGAAGTTGACCAACGAAGAAGGGATCACCGTAGAATTTGAAGCATCTCAAACTGCACCGAAGTAATTGGAGTTGAATCATATGGACGGTGCCGCAATTGAGGAGATTACGGTGGTGTGTGAATTTTTGGATGTTTTTCCGGACGAGTTGCCAGGTATGCCACCTGATTGAGACATTGAGTTTGTTATTGATTTAATACCTGGAACTGCACCTATAGCTAAGAGGCCGTATAGGATGCCTCCTATGGAATTAGCGGAGCTCAAGAACAAATTCAAGAGCAATTAGAGAAGGGTTTTATTCGCCCTAGCTCTTCACCTTGGGGAGCGCCCGTTCTATTTGTGGACAAGAAGGATGGATCCCAAAGGATGTGCGTAGATTACTGAGCTCTCAACGAGGTAACATTTAAGAACAAGTACACCTTGCCACGAATAGAGGACTTGTTTGATCAGATGAAGGGTGCTTGTGTCTTCTCCAAGATTGATTTGAGGTCGAGATATTTTCAAATGAAGATTAGACCATCGGACATACCCAAGACATCTTTTAGGACACGGTATGGATCTTATGAGTACACCGTGATGTCATTTGGATTGACAAATGCGCATGCCTACTTTATGTATCTCATGAATAAGGTCTTCATGGAGTACTTGGATAGATTTGTTGTGGTGTTTATTGATGACATTATGATCTACTCAAAGGATGAGAAGGAACATGAGGAACACTTGAGGCTTACGTTGCAGAAATTGAGGGAGCATCGATTGTATGCCAAGTTCAACAAGTGTCAATTTTTGTTAAGGGAAGTGTCATTTTTGGTTCATATAATTTCAGGAGGAGGAGTATCGGTTGACCCCGAAAAAGTGAGAGATGTGTTGAAGTGGGAACCGCTACAAAATGTCAAGGAAATAAGGAGTTTTCTTGGGATAGCTGGATATTACCGTAGATTCATCAAGGACTTTTCCAAGATAGCCAAGCCTATGACGGAGTTGCTAATGAAGGGAAAGGCGTTCCAATGGACTGAAGCTTGTCAGAATAGTTTTGAGGAGTTAAAGAAGAGGTTGACAACAGCCCCACTAAAGCAAGAGTTTTGATATTTATTGCGACGCATCGAGACAAGGACTTGGATGTGTATTGATGCAAGAAGGTCAAGTGGTCGCCTATGCATCAAGACAATTGAAGAAACATGAGCAAAATTATCCAACACATGATTTAGAACTCGCAGCCGTGGTACATGCATTGAAGATTTGGAGGCACTATATTCTTGGACATAGGTGTGAAATTTATACGGATCATAAGAGTTTGAAGTATATTTTCACACAAACGGATCTGAACTTGAGGCAATGAAGATGGTTGGAGCTCATCAAAGATTATGATTTGGGGATCAACTATCACCCGGGAAAGGCCAATGTAGTGGCCGATGCTTTGAGTAGAAAGGGAGTAAGTCACCAACTCACAGTTCGAGAGTTACCATCCGAGTTATGCAAGGAGTTTGAACGGTTGAACCTCGGGTTTGTAATTGAGATGGAGATGATGGAGTTAAACCCAACCTTGGATCAAGAAATTCGAGAAGCACAAACCGTAGATGAGGATGTAAGGACCGGATGCCCAAGAGGGGGGGGTGAATTGGGCTTTCTTCGAAAAATTCTAAGCAATTGAAACTTAATTTCTAAAGCCCAATTCCCTACGCGACTAACTATGCATTCTAGTAGATAGAAACTTTGCGGAATATAAATGCATAAAAGAAAGGGAAGGAGAAGGATGCAAACTCCCGAGGAGACAAGGATTTATCCTGTGGTTCGGCAAGATCGTGAAGATCTTCCTACATCCACGTTGTGGCACCCACCAAAGGGTTTTGCCACACCCACGTCACCGAGACGAGGGGTCTTCACTATTCTTCTCCGTTCGCCTCCTTGGCAAGGTGGAGCTCAAGCCTTGTACAACTTCGACCTTCCGGGCTTCCACACACGCCTTGGCAAGCTCCGGAAGTCTCTTCACAATTACAACACCAAGGGCACTCCCTTGAGGCTCTCACACTAACCTAGAGAGTCCACTCACCCAGAATGGTGGCACACAAGCTCTCTCTCTAGCTAGTTCTAGCCTAAACTTGGTGTAGAGATGATCGAAATGGTGTGGAAGTGATTGCTCTTGGCCTTGAACACTTGTGGATGTGTGGATAGCTTCTGGTGATCAAGACTTGACGAAATGACAGGGTTAGGGGGTATTTATAGCCAGCCTCCCCGAAATAGCCGTTGGAAAAGTAGGCTGACAGAACTTTACTATGAACACCGGATGATCCGATGTCTCCCCTTTAGTTATCATCGGTCTAATTACTTTGGCTGACGTCATTGTGTCAGATATGACCGTTGTTAGACCGATGTTGCCCCTGTCTTCTCATCGGATGATCCGGTGGCTCTTCCTCCAGAATTTGCTTAATCTTGATGCCTACTGGAGTGATCGACCGATGTGTGTAAGTCTACACATCGGATGATCCGGTGCTTTACTTGGTCCAATGGTATCGCAAACTGTACTGATGGACCGATGTCACTGAGCCATTCACATCGGATGATCCGATGAGTACATTTGTCTGAGGTCTTCTTCTTCAGTTGAACAAACTCGACCGATGTGTACATTTCTGAAATCATCGGTTGATCCGGTGAGTTGATTTTTTTTGCTTCGAGTTGTTTTGAGTGAATCTTTTGTGTCTTGCTCAGATGACCTCTTAGACATTTGTTCCACAAGGCTCTTCGATGATCTTCAAGCATTGTATGTTGTCAACTTATGGTTGAGTGACTTAGACATAAGAGCTTTCACTTCTTGTCTTTATCTCATTGATTTGATCTCAAAAGTTGAATGTATATGGGTCTCAAATGACATATTCATTTCATTTTATTGAGGACTATGGGGACCTTGCATTCACAAATTCATTAGTAAAGTTCAATGGTTATCATTAATCACCAAAACCGTACTTCATGGGGGCCTAGATGCTTTCAATCTCCCCCTTTTTGGTGATTGATGACAACACAATAATCAAAGCGCAATAGTAATGAATTTGATAGAGTGAACCTTAAAAGAATATGCAATGAATACAGGGTGTCACACTTGAAGCTTAAGCATCAATTAATAACTCAAGTGTGAGAAATAAGTGATCATAAACATAGATAAACACCAAATGAACCCAATCGATTAATAACTCATTGAAATAAGTAGCAAATGAGTAGCAAACACACCAAATGTAGCAAACACACTGAATTACAAGAATGTTAAACGATAAACTCCAAAATACAAAAGATAACAAATAACTCAAAAGACGGACTCCCCCTGAGACTAAGACACTCCTCCCCCTGACTCTCTAACTCTTCTCCCCCTTTGGCATCAAGACACCAAAAAGGGATCCGAGTGCCTAAGGACCTTGAGTGCTGGGCGCGATGACGAACTGGTCACCGTCGGGAGTGCTCTCGCCGGAGCTGCTGGCTGGAGTAGCGGTGGAGGGAGCTGCCGGTGCCGAGGGAGCCACTGTCGGTGCCTGCTGTGGAGGAGGTGCTGGAGCAGGGGCACTGACGACGGAGGTCGGCGTCTGCTGGAACAGAGTCGTGGCCGGCAGCGGGGAGTGAAGCGGAGCACTAGGAGCCAGAAAAGGAGACACGCTGAAGGAGGGTATCGGCGTAGAAGGTACTGGGGCCACTGGAGCAGCAGCTGGAGCCAAGACTGGAGGTGGTGGAGCAACTCCTGGCAGCTGCGACGGGAGGGCAATCCCGGTCTGGGTGTAGAGGTTGGTGATCAACCCCAGGATGCCTATCATCGCCTGCTGCGTCTGCTGCTGCTGGTCGAGAGTGCGCTGGTGCATCTGGTCGATGAGCCCCGTCAGCCTGTCAGTGTCTTCACGCCTCTCACGGGCGATCTGACGCTGCATCTCCTGCTGCTGCTGCTGGAGCTCAAGGAGACGGGCAGCCTGCTCCGCTCGGGCCTGCTCGGCTGCCAGCCTGTCTAGACGCTGCTGCTCAACCATCTGCTGGAGAAGCGACATCAGCTCTGACGGCTGCGTGACCTGCGCCTCAGTGACAGGAGGTGGAGTAGGTGGTGGCACTGTAGAGCCTCCAGCCTCCGCGTCGTTCTGCCTGGGTGAGGGCGGAGGAGGGAAGTACTCCTCGACACTGTCATCGGTGTCGCTCTCTGACCAGATATGTTGCAGGTCCTCCCCCTGAGCCTCAGCCTCGGCAAGCCTCTCATCCTCCTTCTCTAAGACAGACCAGTCCTCCTCAGACAGTCGGGCCCTGACCTGATGCTCGACTGGACGGCCAAGGCGATGGTCTCCAGGAGCCGGGGCACAGTAGTGTCCGAACCGTGTCACACTCTCGTCAGAGAGACGGTCGTGCACGGCGGACCCCTCGGGAACCATCATAGTGAGCAGGTAGTTGATCCAGTGCCCATATACTAGCTGCCTCATCATGCCCACACCGTCTGTGATCACATCCTCCATCTCGCATATGAGGACGTCCACGATGTCGAACTCCATCTAGTTTATGATGTAGAACAGGAGAGTCTGCTGAAGGCTAGTGAACCCCTCCAAGTAGCCAGACCTCGGTAGGAGCGTGCGGCGCAAGGCGAGGTGCACTGTGCGCGCAGCTGGAGTCAACAAGGCTGGTACTCTTGGCTGGTCAGGAGAGAAGGTGGGACCGAACAAAGAGTGAATCTCCTCAAGCGGTGGTGCCACTCCTCTAGTGAGCGGCCTCCTCGGTGGATCTGCCTGACCGTAGAACCTCTCATGCACGCAGGTGTCGTGCAAGTCCACTCCCAGCAGTTGTGCCAGTGTCTGTCTTGTCAGGTGGTAGTGCTGACCCATGAACATGAAGTCAATCGATCTTCTGCCCTCAGAGACGTAGAGGGTGGCGTAGAACACGCGGACCCAATCCTCCACGTAGGCACTCCGCTCATATGCCATCAGCTGCACCAGACCTCAGTACCTCTCAAAGTAAGGACGGATCTCCGTCCCTGCTGCCAAAGCTAGCTGTCCCCAATCCAGATAATTGTGTTGAAACAGCTTGTGTCCTCGACGCCTGTAGGTCTCGTAGAGAGACACCTGGGTGACAGTCCAGAAGCGACTATCCACCAGAGCCTCTCAGGGCTGCGGGTACCACTCCTCAAGCAGCAAACTCCATCTGAGCTTGCGAAGCTGCTTGGCCTTCATCTTCCGGTAGTCGGTCAACCGGACCCCTTCAGCGACATGGACAGTGGTGTCCATCTCGTAGATCGCTCGCTGGGCCTCCCTGTCCTCACGACGGTCGGCAACCGTCGGTCTCGGACGAGGAGCTGCCTCGGTGTGACCCCCATGTGTCCGGGCTGAGCGCCGGCGGACGAGAGGCTCAACCGGCTCCTCCTCCGCCTTGGAGTCGTCGATCACGAGAGGCTGCCTCGGACAAGCCTCACGGATCCTCAGCGACCCTCCTCGGCCACGCTCACGCTCCTCGGCGGGGCGAGCGGCCATCAAGGCCTTCTTCTCCTCCTTTGACAACTTTTGCTTCTTCGCGGCCGGCTCCGTGATGGCCTTGCCCTTGTTCTTCTTGTCGCGAGCCATTGTGATCACGCGATTGCACGGAGTCGACGACGGGACGTGGAGATCAACGGGTCGGGAAACCCTAGCGACGGGGTGGTGACCGGAGATGGCGGCATCGCTTGGGTGGAGGCGCGGTGGTGGCTAGGTGAAGCGGCGGCGACAGCTTGGTGGAGTCGAGCAGCGACGAGTGGCGGCGGCGCTGGTGTGCGGCGTGTGGATGGAGGCGGCGGCGCTGGTGTGCAGCGCGTGAATGGAGGCGGCGGCGCGGGTGTTCGGCGCGTGGATGAAGGCGGCGGCGCGGCGAGCGGCGGCGGCGCTGTGGTGATGGCGGCGGCCGGAGACGGCGGCGGCGGCCTGTGGGCAGCGGTGGTGGCGTCCGGCGGCGGTGTTGGTGGCGGCGCGGCGAGAGGGAGGCGGTGGAGGCGTCGGGATCGGGAGAGAGGAAGGCGAAGGGGTACGACCGGTTTAAGTAGTGGGTCCCAAACCCTAGCCGATTTTTTAACACCGGATGGACCGATGTTAGATGGGATATACATCGGTCGAATGCCACAGTAAGGATATTCAAAGATTTGCTGTTGACATCGGATGGACCGACGTTTAGGGTTTTGATCATCGGTCGAATGGCACAGTAAGGATGTTCAAAAGAGGGATGTTGACACCGGATAGTCGACGTGGGAGGAAGTAACATCGGTGGAATTGACCACAGCTCCAGAATAGAGAACACCAGATGGACCGATGTTTTTCAGAATGAACTCGTCGGTTGAATTGAGATACTAACTGAACTGGCCCTTGGAGATTGAACACCTATTGGTCCGATGAGGGATTGACCTAGGCATCGGATAATCCAATGACTAAAGAACAATAACATCCCATATATGTCCTTCGACCAAACAAACAAGCAAAGAGAAACACATGTCTTAGGACTTTTTGGGCAACCCCTTACCCCTCAAAAATTCTAATATGCCAATAAATTGGCTAGGCCTTAAGGCAAATGGAACAACGAGAGAAATAGGAGGAAAATATCCAAATAAAATGTAAGGCCCATGCTTTGTGAGGTAGAGTATGAAGACTTCTATCTCTTTGAAGCATGTTCCTCTAGGCATTAACGCACCTAACATTTTGTTCTTTCCACCTTATGTGAGTTGAGATATTGCATTTCAAACAAGTCTCTTTCTCATGAGGTGGGTTCCCCTTTGTGACAATCTACCGTATGCAATGCCAAACAAGTTATAGTGCAAGAAATTTAAATATGAGTGCAAGTCTATATGGTAGGCATCATGCAAGACATAAAGTAAATCTATCTTGCCAAGTTTGAACCTTTCAAAGGCTTCTTCAGGGAGAGCTACTCTCCAAGCCTTGGGAAAACCCAAAAGAACCACCATCCCAAGCTAACCCTAGCTCACCCCTATCCTTTGAGAGTTAGGCAAGACCTATATGATGTGCATTCTTACATGATCATGGCAACTTACATGACGTTTGATGCATCTAGCACATTTAATTCACTCCTTAGCCTAGAAAAAGTTTTCTCATCAAGTGGTTTAGTGAAGATATCCGCCAATTGTTCTTCGGACCTAACACCTCTCAAAGAGATGTCTCCCTTAGCTTCATGGTCTCTTAAGAAATGATGGCAAATATCAATGTGCTTAGTGCGGGAGTGTTGAACGGGGTTTTTAGCTATCTTAACCGCACTTTCATTGTCACAAAGGAGAGGCACACAACCAAGTTTAATTCCAAAGTCCAAAAGGGTTTGCTTCATATAAAGAATTTGGGCACAACATGCACCGGCCGCAATGTATTCCGCTTCCGCCGTGGACAAGGCGACGGAATTTTGCTTCTTGCTTGACCAAGAAACTAGGGAACGCCCAAGCAAGTGGCACCCACCGGAGGTACTCTTGCGATCCACGCGGCATCCGGCAAAGTCCGAATCCGAGTATCCCACAAGATGGAATTTTGCACCTTTAGGGTACCATAAGCCCACACTAGGGGTATGCTTAAGATACCTAAGTATCCTAAAGACCGCCTTCCTATGCGATTCTTTAGGTGCCGCTTGAAAGCGAGCACACAAGCATACACTAAACATGATATCGGGCCTAGATGCGGTAAGGTAAAGCAATGAACCAATCATAGAACGGTAGTTAGATTGATCAATAGGTTTACCGTCCTTATCCGCGTCGAGATGACAATTGGTTGCCATTGGAGTGCTTCTTGAGCTACAATCTCCCATCTCAAATTTCTTCAAGAGGTCCTTGGTGTACTTCTCTTGATAGACGAAGGTCCCCTCTTGAAGTTGCTTGATTTGAAATCCAAGGAAGAAGTTGAGCTCTCCAATCATTGATATCTCGAATTCCCTAGACATCATTTTGCCAAACTCATGGCTAAAAGCTTCGTTAGTTGAACCAAAAATAATATCATCAACATAAATTTGACAAATGAACAAATCTCCGTTGATGTTCTTGGTGAAGAGTGTGGTGTCCACCCTCCCGATCTTGAATCCTTGCATGATGAGGAAATCCCGTAGTCGTTCGTACCATGCCCTAGGTGCTTGCTTGAGCCCGTAGAGCACCTTGTGCAACCTATACACATGATTAGGATTCCTCGGATCTTCAAACCCGGGAGGTTGTTCAACATAAACAAGATCGTTAATGTAACCATTAAGAAAGGCACTTTTCACATCCATTTGATAAAGTCTAATACTATGATGTGATGCAAAAGCAAGAAGTATACGGATGGCTTCTAGCCGGGCGACCGGGGCAAATGTCTCCCCAAAATCTAGTCCTTCAACTTGTGAGAACCCTTTGGCCACAAGTCTTGCCTTGTTGCGGACCACAACGCCATTCTCGTCTTGTTTGTTGCGGTACACCCACTTTGTTCCGATGACGTTCTTGTCCTTGGGTCGCTCCTCCAACACCCAAACTTCATTGCGGATGAAGTTGTTGAGTTCTTATTGCATGGCCATCACCCAATTTGGGTCTTGGAGCACTTCCTCAATATGAGTGGGTTATACACACGAAACAAACGAGTAGTGCTCACAAAACGAAGCAAAGTGGCGAGAACGTGTACTTACACCCCTTGACGGACTTCCAATGATTTGGTCCATTGGATGCGCCTTGGAGATGCGTCCATGCCTCATCAGTGGTTGTGAAGCACTTGACAATGGTGATGTGTGTTGCTCCTCTTGTGGTTGGACTTGATCATGGACTTCTTCTTCTTCTTGATGTTGTTGTGCTTGTGAGTCTTGAGTCGGCAATGGATTATCCTTCTCTTCTTCGTCAACTTGAGGTGCCATAGAGGTGTTGTTGTTGGAACTTGAAGCTCCCCCTTGATCATGGCTCTCCTCAACTTCGGGCTTGATGTCTCCAATGGTCATGTTCTTCATGGCTTCTCGTAGAGGCTCATCATCTATTTCATCATGACCAAAACTCTCCTCTTGGGAGCCATTAGATTCATCAAACTCAACATCACAACTTTCTTCAACTAAACCGGAGGTTTGGTTGAATACTCGATATGCTTTTGAGTTTGATGCATAACCAAGGAATATACCAACATCACATCTTCTTTCAAACTTACCGAGCCTTTTCTTGCGGTAGATATAGCACTTGCATCCAAAGACTCGAAAGTAGGAGATGTTGGGCTTTCTCCCAATGAGAAGCTCGTACGGGGTCTTTTGAAGTAGGCGATGTAGGTAGAACCTATTTGCGGCATGGCACGCCGTGTTGATTGCTTCGGCCCAAAACTTCTCCGACGTGCCGTAGTCATCAAGCATTGCTCTTGCAAGAGTGATGAGTGTCTTGTTCTTCCTTTCAACGACACCATTTTGTTGAGGAGTGTATGTGGCCGAAAACTCATGTTTGACTCCTTCACAGTCACACCACTCCCCAATGTTGTAGTTCTTGAATTCGGTGCCGTTGTCACTCCGGACCTTGATGATGGGAAGTTGAAATTCCCTTTGAGCGCGGTTGGCGAAGGTCTTGAACACTTCCAGAGTTTCACTCTTGTCACCTAGAAATAGAGTCCAAGCATAGCGAGAATAGTCATCAATAATAACGAGACAATAGAGGTTACCGCCAAGGCTTTGATATGTGGACGGTCCGAAGAGGTCCATGTGGAGTAGTTCAAGTGGCTTGGAGGTTGACACCATTGTCTTCATTGGGTGGTGAGAAGCAACTTGCTTCCCGGCTTGACAGGCGCTACAAAGCTTGTTCTTCTCAAATGTGACATCCTTCACGCCGGTCACCATCCCAAGCTTGAATGACTTCTTGAGTTTGCTCATTCCAATGTGCGCTATGCGTTGGTGCCATAGCCATCCCAAGCTTGTCTTAGTGAAAAGACAAGTGGTCAAGCTAGAATTCTTGTTGGCGAAGTCCACTAGGTAGAGGTGTCCATGCCATAATCCTTTGAAGACTATGTCTTGGATAGTTTCACTACTCACAACAACATCATTTTTGCTAAATGTGCACGTTAGTCCAAGATCACATAGTTGTGCAATAGAAAGTAAATTGAAACTAAGTGACTTAACATACAAAACATTAGAAATAGACAAGTCATTTGAGATAGCAATTTTACCTAACCCAATTACCTTTCCCTTAGAGTTATCACCAAAGGTGACTTGTTCATGATTGCTGGGGTTTTCTATTGTGGTGAACATACCATCATTGCCGGTCATATGTTGAGTGCACCCGCTATCGAGTACCCAATGCTTTCCTCCGGCTTTGTAGTTCACCTACACACATGAATTCAATTTTTGACTTTAGGCACCCAAGCCAACTTAGGTCCTTGTATGTGTGATACAAGTGTTTTTGGGACCCAAAGTTGCTTGGGGAGCTTCCCCTTCATGCCCTTCATGTCTTTGCCAATGAATCTAGCCTTCACCTTACCACCTACTTTACTTAAGATATAATAATGATCATTGAAAGTAGATTTATAGTTAGTAGGCAATTTAGGAGAAGGTCGGTTAGGAAGAGGACACTCCCTTGTGTGGTGACCGGTGACCTCACAATGTTGGCAATAAGAACCAACTTCCTTGATGAAGCTTGTTCTTAGCTCCGGTGAGGGCACCTTTCCTTTGTTAGGCACCGGGAAGGATCCAAGTCCTCTCTTGTTGAAGGCCTTTGCTTGTTGGAAGAGAATTTCCTTGTGCTTGACTTCTCCTTTTGAAAGTCTAGCCACACTAGTGCGAAGACTCTCAATCTCCTCCAACAAGTCCTTCTCCCTAGCATTAGCTTTCAAAGGCAAAGACTTGTGCAAAGCATTAGTGGCATGAGAAGTAATGGATATCTTATCATTAAGAGTTTGCTTCTTCATATTTTTCAACTCTTGATCAAGCATGTCATGAGCAAGGTTAAGTGTTTGATGTTCTTGTATTAACTTGTTGTGCTCTTCCAAGAGTGTTTGGTGTGCTAAGTCAAGTTCATGATTATCTATCTTGATTTTAGTCTTTTCTTCCTCAATTTGCTTGACATGGGATTTGAGCGTGTCATGCTCTTTGAGTATGCTTTCATACGTGTCAAGCAAATCAAGGTTAGCACTCTCAAGTTTAGCACGAGTTTCTTCAAGCACTTTAACCTTACTCTTTTCCCTCTTAATGATAGCATGATATTCATTTATCAAAGATGTTAAATCATCGGGGGAAAGCTCATCATCGCTAGAGTCATCACATACCTTGGTGTTACCTTTAGCCATGAGGCACATGGGCGGTGGATGAAGAGGTGCATCATCATTGTTGGCGATGGCGAGGCCGGCCAAGCTTTCTTCTTCCTCTTCACTCTCTTCATCACTTGTTTCTTCGTCGGTGACCCATTCATTTGCCTCACACATGAACACCTTTTGTGGGCCATTTCTCTTCTTTGGGAAGAGCCTTGCCTTCTTGCCCTTGTCATGTTTCTTCTTCCCAAAGGATTTTGGCTTTGGTTTGGCTTCCTCTTCATCATCATCACTTCCTTCAAGCTTGCGATGCTTGCTCTTGTGGTTCTCTCTTCGATTGTCCGGTCTTGACAATCATAGGAGATGTGGCCTTGATCACCACAATTGTAGCATGTCTTGTGATCATCTCTCCTTGGTAGGAATGCTCTCTTCTTGGGATCAAATGTGTATCCCTTCTTGGTGATCTTGGAGTTCAAGCGTGAGAACTTCCTCATCATCAATGCAAGCTCATCATCATCATCTTCACTTGATGCTTGTTCTTCTTCACTTGAGCTAGGCTCAACCACCTTCTTCTTCTTGTGGCTTCTTTTCTTGGTGGAGGCCTTTAGAGCAATTGTCTTTGATGATGATTGCTCCATCATCCCAAGGACACTCATGTCATGAGCGTGTATTTCTCCAATGAGCTCCGAAACTTCAATGTGATCAAGTGACTCTTTTTGGAGCATGGAGTTGATGATGTTGTACTTTGGCTTGGGGAGGAGCATGAGGATCTTGCGTTTGATGAGTCCCTTGCCAAGAGAAGCAATGTCAAGAGCATTTATTTCTTCAATAAGCACATTTAAGCGAGAGAATATCTCATTGACATTTTCATGAGGAAGCATTTTAAATTCATCATATTTGGCTTTAAGCATGTGATATTTTAATTCCTTGACACGAGAAGAGCCCTCATGAATTTCTATTAAGCAAGCCCAAATTTCACAAGCTTTTTCCTTGCTAGCAATCCTAGAAAACACATCTTGACTAATACATTCATAGATTGCATTCCTAGCTTTAGCATCCCATTTAAGTTGATCACCAACATAATTATGTTCTCCAAACCCCGCGTGGGTCACTTCCCATACTTCGGGAGCAATAGCCTCAAGGTAAGCGTGCATGCGTGCTTTCCAATAGGCAAAGTTCTTGCCCTCGAAGATAGGAACCGAACCCCCAACCTTGGCCATTTTAGCTCTCTAGCGGTGAAGCTAGAATGATCCTATGAGCAACCTTGCTCTGATACCAATTGTAAGGACCGAATGCCCAAGAGGGGGGGTGAATTGGGCTTTCTTCAAAAAATTCTAAGCAATTGAAACTTAATTTCTAAAGCCCAATTCCCTACGCGACTAACTATGCATTCTAGTAGATAGAAACTTTGCGGAATATAAATGCATAAAAGAAAGGGAAGGAGAAGGATGCAAACTCCTGAGGAGACAAGGATTTATCCCGTGGTTCGGCAAGATCGTGAAGATCTTCCTACATCCACGTTGTGGCACCCACCAAAGGGTTTTGCCACACCCACGTCACCGAGACGAGGGGTCTTCACTATTCTTCTCCGTTCGCCTCCTTGGCAAGGTGGAGCTCAAGCCTTGTACAACTTCGACCTTCCAGGCTTCCACACACGCCTTGGCAAGCTCCGGAAGTCTCTTCACGATTACAACACCAAGGGCACTCCCTTGAGGCTCTCACACTAACCTAGAGAGTCCACTCACCCAGAATGGTGGCACACAAGCTCTCTCTCTAGCTAGTTCTAGCCTAAACTTGGTGTAGAGATGATCGAAATGGTGTGGAAGTGATTGCTCTTGGCCTTGAACACTTGTGGATGTGTGGATAGCTTCTGGGGATCAAGACTTGACGAAATGATAGGGTTAGGGGGTATTTATAGCCAGCCTCCCCGAAATAGCCGTTGGAAAAGTAGGCTGACAGAACTTTACTGTGAACACCAGATGATCCGATGTCTCCCCTTTAGTTATCATCGGTCTAATTACTTTGGTTGACGTCATTATGTCAGATATGACTGTTGTTAGACCGATGTTGCTCCTGTCTTCTCATCGGATGATCCGGTGGCTCTTCCTCCAGAATTTGCTTAATCTTGATGCCTACTGGAGTGATCGACCGATGTGTGTAAGTCTGCACATCGGATGATCTGGTGCTTTACTTGGTCCAATGGTATCGCAAACTGTACTGATGGACCAATGTCACTGAGCCATTCACATCGGATGATTCGGTGAGTACATTTGTCTGAGGTCTTCTTCTTCAGTTGAACAAACTCGACCGATGTGTACATTTTTGAAATCATCGGTTGATCTGGTAAGTTGATTTTTTTTGCTTCGAGTTGTTTTGAGTGAATCTTTTGTGTCTTGATCAGATGACCTCTTAGACATTTGTTCCACAAGGCTCTTCGATGATCTTCAAGCATTGTATGTTGTCAACTTATGGTTGAGTGACTTAGACATAAGAGCTTTCACTTCTTGTCTTTATCTCATTGATTTGATCTCAAAAGTTGAATGTATATGGGTCTCAAATGACATATTAATTTCATTTTATTGAGGACTATGGGGACCTTGCATTCACAAATTCATTAGTAAAGTTCAATGGTTGTCATTAATCACCGAAACCGTACTTCATGGGGGCCTAGATGCTTTCAGAGGAGATCAAGAAAATCAAGGAAAGGATCGAAGAAGGGAGAGAATTCAGATTTGATGAAGACGAACATGGTACCTTATGGCTTGGAAAAAAAATTGTCGTGCCTAATGTAAAGCATATTCGGGAGACAATATTAAAGGAGGCACATGACTCGCCTTACTCAATTCACCCTGGTTGTACAAAGATGTACAAAGACTTGAAGACTTGCTATTGGTGGGATAGCATGAAGAAGGACATAGCTGAATACGTAGCATTGTGTGATGTGTGCCAACGAGTCAAGGCGGAACATCAAAGGCCAGCCGGATTATTGCAACTGTTGAAGATTCCGGAATAGAAGTGGGAAGAAATTGGAATGGACTTCATAGTTGGGTTACCACGTACTCAGTCCGGGTATGACTCAATTTGGGTAATTGTGGATCGCTTAACCAAGTCGGCTCATTTTGTCCCTGTGAAGACCAAATATACAGCTGCACGATTGGCCAAAATATACATGGAGCATATTGTGTGTCGACATGGAGTCCCGAAGAGGATAGTCTCGGACAGAGGTTCTCAATTCACTTCCAGATTTTGGCAAAAATTGCATAAAGCTTTGGGAACGAGGTTGAATTTTAGTTCAGCATATCATCCTCAAACGGATGGACAAACCGAGAGGACCGATCAGATTTTGGAGGACATGTTAAGATCTTGTGCTTTAAAGAATGGGAAGAGTTGGGACAAAAGCTTGCCATACGCGGAATTTTCATACAACAATAGTTACCAAGCAAGCTTGAAAATGTCACCGTATGAAGCGCTTTATGGGAGGAAGTGTAGGACACCTTTATTCTGGAATGAGGCAGGAGAAACTCAAGTGTTTGGTTCGGATGTGTTGCAAGAAGCCGAAAAGCAAGTCCAAATAATTCGTGAAAACATGAAGGCTACCCAATCAAGACAAAAATGCTATGCGGACAATAGGAGAAGGAAACTAGCCTTTGAAGTGGGAGATTTTGTTTACCTCAAGGTGTCACCAATGAGAGGTCATAAGAGGTTTAACATAAGAGGTAAGCTCGCACCTCGTTATATTGGACCATTCAAGATTTTGGACAAAAGAGGAGAAGTAGCATATAAGTTGGAGATGCCAGCTCATCTTTCAGATGTCCATGATGTCTTTCATGTTTCTCAGCTCAAGAAGTGCTTGAGAGTACCGGAAGAACAAGTGACAATGGAAGAATTGGAATTAGAGTAAGATTTGACTTATGCCGAGCAACCGATCAAAATCTTGGAAACCAAGGACAGGGTCACAAGGAACAAGGTCATTAGATGATGTAAAGTTCAATGGAAGCACCACACCAAAAAAGAAGCAACGTGGGAATTGGAAGATGATCTCAAGAAGGAATTTCCCTATATTTTCTCTTCCGCGTCGAATCTCGAGGGCGAGATTAAGGGAGGTAGGTTTGTAACACCCTAATTTTCATGCATCACGCCCTACATACACTCATATACATGTTTAACATTAACCCACAACAAGAGGAACGAGTTTAAAAATTGATTTTGAGCAAAATCGCACTTAAAATGCAGGAAAGTTTGGACTAGTCCGATTTCTCTCTGACTAAAAACGGACTTGTCCTTTTCGCTGCGGACTAGTCTGATTTTTGGCACTGGAAACTTTCGGACTTGTCCAATTTTGTGCGGACTAGTACGATATTCCATGAATCCTTGAAAATTTGCTAAGTCCTTGGATTTTTCCGGACTAGTCCGGTGTTCCAGCGGACTTGTCCGTTTTCCTCTCTATTTAAAGTCGGACTTGTCCGATGTTTGGCCAGACTTGTCCGATTTTCTCTCTGGACGACTTTAGACTAGTCCGGTCCTTTCTGGACTTGTCCGAGATTTCGCGACTCCGAGTTGATCTTTTGTTTTACGACTTGTTTCTTAGGTTTCGCGTTAAGTGGGCCTAGGGTGTCGTGCCTAACTCTTTTAGAGCCCGTGTGGGACTCTAAACCGGCCTATACTCATCCCAAAACTCAAAATCCATCTAACCCTAGCCTCCACCTCTATATAAACAGCCCCACCTCTTGGATTGACATCTATTTGCCACTTTTCCACCCACCCCAAACCCTAGTTCGTGGGGGGCCACCATCAAGGAGGGAGGAGAAGATTCCAAGCAAGAAGAAGAAGAGGAGGAAACGAAAGAGGATCAAGATCTCCACCAAGTTTCGTCCTTCACCACCAATTCATCCCCAAGTTCATCACCAACCCTAGATCATCAAGATCCAAGTGCTACCTCTAAGTTTCTTGATTCATTGGAGTTCTAAACACATGGTATACCTTCTATTCTCTTTTCCTTACGTGAATTCAATCCCTAATCTTCGAATTTACGTCGATTAATCTGCTGATCTCGCAGAGGGCGGACTTGTCCGGTCCCTAATGGACTAGTCCGATCTTTCTGGTTAAATTGTGTTGAATGAATAATAAAATTTGATCTAATCGAATCCAAACCTGTATAAACTTGTTAAAAGCTATTAGAACTAGTTAGTGATCATACCTTGCATTTGCATCAATCATGCATGTCATGACATATTGAGTAATATTTGTGCACTTTTTGATTGTGTTTCTTGTCTTGTATATTTATTGTGTGGATTAGACGGATTTGCGCTAGAGAGTGACGTGGGGGATCTACAACACCAAGAGTTTGAAGGCTTTGATCCTAATCAACAGCAAGAGCAAGGCAAGTGTCCTTGAAGCATATCGATCCTGTTTTAAAATAAATGTTTTGTTTGCAAACTGCATGCTTGTGTCAAATTGATGGGAATCCTATGATAGGAAGTTTACTAGAATTGTTTACCCACCCTTGTCACCTGGAATACCTGATAGAGAGTCGGGAAGGGTTTTTACCTTTTGCTTCGCTTAATCAACTGGGATGGAAACAACTATACCACTCAATTTAATTATGCATTAATGATATTCTGGTTAATGTGAACAAGTCAATATGATATGGTAATGGGTGATCTAAGCAAGCCTGGTATGTGGATGGGTTGGATGTTATGGTGGTTTGCTTGCTTTAGATCTAAGGACCGGTTCATGTGAGAATAAGCCAAGACTACAGTGCCACCACGGGGCCAAGTATGGGTGCAGCGTAGCTGATTAATTAGGGCTTTGCTAGTGCTATTTGGACCATTGTGGATGATTGGTTTGTTTTTCATACCTAGAGTCCACAAAAAAGCCACAAAAAACTTGTAGTTTAGTAGATCTGTTCATTACTTTGTCCAAACCACATTGAGCCTTTGCAACTTTGTTATTCAGTTTGGCTTTGTTGAGTTTGTGTCCGTTGTTGAGTCATATTTCTGGTTTAGAAAGTGTTTTTGGTCTTAATTTGAGTTTTGCATTGTGTGATTCATCCTTTTGAATCACGTCATCACGTCCAGATTCGATTCACCTCTGTCCAGTTTGGTATTTTCATCATATCTCGCACATACGAACTCCGATTTTGGTGTTCTTGTACTTTCTGGAAAGCTTAAGAAGTGCTCTATAACTTTCAAATTCATAATTTTCCCAGAAAATATTGTTATCGATGTCTAAATTGCATTAGATCCGAATCTGTTATTGACCTAAAAATTCTGAACAGTCTGTATTTCGGGGTCAGTATCTCCTATTGTTCTTTTCCAAAATAGGTCTTCCATATATTGAAATTAAAGAAGAGAGATATATCTACAATCTTGCTGTTCTAAGTTTTCCAATTTAGAGCCTATAAGTGTGCCTATTTGTCATTGGAAGATTGAGCAGAAAATCTGCGACAGACACACGAGATATCTTGGGTTGATTTTCATTGTGTTCTTCCCTTGCAGCACATTCTGAAAAAAAAAGGAAGAAAAAAGAAAAAGGCAAGTGCAAAACAAGAAACAAAAGCCGCACAAAAAAAGAGAAAAAAAAACAGAAGTGCTTGCATTCTTTGTGTCATCTAGTTTTGTCTCATGTCTTGCTAGCTTGAACTACTAGGAACACATTTAGGCCATCAACTTTGACAAATACTTTGGACACTTATTCAACTTTACTATCTGATTTCATTGTTGCTAATCCTTGCTACAAATAAAGTTCCATCCAAGCTACACCTTACTCTTGAGCAGAATCGATACACCTTTGCAATCATCCCACGCTTCATTGGTTTCTTCATACCGGCCACCGTTTGCCACCTGCAGTGTCGGTAAGGACACTTGTAAGAGCGTGGTAAGACACTTGAGGGTGTGTGATTCCACTTCCACTTTTCCATTATCCTTTGTAGTTGATAGGGATAACATATTTTTTGTGTTGTCTTCTGTTTGCTACTAACAATGTTAGGTAAAAGCAAGAATCATGCATTATATGCTGAGATGATGGACATGATGAAGACGGCGATGGAGATGCTCACTAAAAATCAAACATCAACCAAGGATTCACATGACGTTCAGACCACCTTTACAACTCCTTCAACAATAAGTAATTACATTCTCCCATCTTTTCCTTCTTTTGATGGTCTTGGTTATGATGAATATATTGCTTGGGAAATAGAGTTGGATAAAATTTTTGGAAAATGTCATATGTGTGAGAGGAGGAAGATTAGAAATATTGCAAGTGCATTAGTAGGTTGTGCATTAACTTGGTGGAACAATTTAAATGAATTAGAAAAACCTCGAACATGGAAAGAAACAAAAATTCTTATGCGAGAAACTTTTGCTAATGTATCTATGTGCAAAGAAGAAATTCAGCAATTTGAGGAGAAATTTCTTGTTGTACCTTCTTTTGTGGCTAACGTTTTGCAGGACACTGTAGAAAATAATATAGATGATGCAAAAGAGAACGAGGCTTTCGACAACACTTGTGAAATTTTTGATGAATCAACTCATAATGCATTTGAATTTCTTGCTGAAAATGACAGTAGTATTAATAGACAATGCTATATAGTTAACCAAGGTATGACATTTTCAGATGTGCTGAATTTTGCTACCAATCATACTATCGATGAGCAGCAACAAGATGAACCTTTTCATAATACACCTTTACCATTAGTTTATTTTCCTACTGATTCTTATAACAAAAATGAGTTGTGTGCTGATAATTATATTATGCCTATGCTAGAACAACCAAATGAATTTGATACTTTATCACTCACTTGTGCTGAAATTAAGCATTTGATCCCAACTACATGTGAAAGGGATGAGCTGAAATTGTTATCTTCTCTAAATACTTTAGGCTATATTGAATTTGACACTCTTTGTGATCTAGATATCGTAGAGAAGATAATATTTTCTCAATCTGAATTGTCTTTATTAAGTAGAAATATTTTTCATGCTATAGGCAAATATGAACATAGTGGTATGTTTATGGTGCATAAAGTTTACATATGTTCAAATGAGGAAGCTCCTTTTGTGCTGCACCAACATGGTCAAGTAAATGAATGTACTAACGCTAATAATGTCTTGTCAAGCTTTTCTAGTATTTTTTTCTTGCAGCAGGAACAAAAAATAAAAGAGAAGTATTGTTTGCTGCAGTCGTGCAATATGGACAGTGTTCATTCTACCCCCAAAGCAATCCTTTTTCCTGGACATACGAGCAAGCCGAGGACGGCTTGTCATAAAGAAGGGGAGAATGACGAGATCATGTACATTATCATTGCACCTACAAATATGGTACAAAACATATTTGTTTGGGATCCTGGCTCAAGTGAATGTGCGCTCTTGTTTGGACAAGATCAAGATGGTGCACTATGCCGTCCACCACCTTGGCCTCCTCCTTTCATGCTTACAAGAAGATTTGATGGTATTGCACGTATGGACCCACACATGATAGAAGATGAACTTGAGTCGAGGATGACTCCAATTCAAGAAGGAGAGGATGATGAGGACATCACTTCTATGGATACAAACAACACTCCATTGAACATACAAGATGCACTCAATAGAGTTCATACACAACAATTAATTTCAGAGGTGAACTCGTTCTTATATATTTCCTTATATGTTTTTGAGCATAAATTGCTACTTAATGATTTATTTGTTTTTGTGTGACACCTCATCATCACCTTTTACTCATCAATTGGTATCAGATTTCCAGGTTGACCGTTAGGTAATTCATCTATCCATTACATTAGTTTTGTTTTTCATACCTATAGTCTACAAAAAAGCCACAAAAAAACTTGCAGTTTAGTAGATCTGTTCATTACTTTGTCCAAACCACATTGAGCCTTTGCAACTTTATTATTCAGTTTGGTTTTGTTGATTTTGTGTCCGTGGTTGAGTCATATTGCTGGTTTAGAAAGTTTTTTTGGTCTTAGTTTGAGTTTTGCATTGTGTGATTCATCCTTTTGAATCACGTCATCACGTCCAGATTAGATTCACCTCTGTCCAGTTTGGTATTTTCATCATATCTCGCACATACGAACTCGGATTTTGGTGTTCTTGTACTTTATGGAAAGCTTAAGAAGTTCTCTATAACTTTCGTATTCATTATGTGCCCAGAAAATGTAGTTATCGATGTCTAAATTGCATTGGATCTGAATCTGTTATTGACCTAAAAATTCTGAACAGTCTGTATTTCGAGGGCAATATCTCCTATTGTTCTTTTCCAAAATAGGTCTTTCATATATTTAAATTAAAGAGGAGAGATATATCTACAATCGTTCTATTCTAAGTTTTCCAATTTAGAGCCTATAAGTGTGCCTATTTGTCCTTGGAAGATTGAGCAGAAAATCTGCGACAGACACACGAGATATCTTGGATTGATTTTCATTGTGTTCTTCCCTTGCAGCACATTCTGAAAAAAAAGGAAGAAAAAAGAAAAAGACAAGTGCAAAACAAGAAACAAAAGCAGCACAAAAAAGAGAAAAAAAAAACAACAACAAAAACAGAAGTGCTTGCATTCTTTGTGTCATCTAGTTTTGTCTCATGTCTTGCTAGCTTGAACTACTAGGAACACATTTAGGCCAGCAACTTTGACACATACTTTGGACACTTATTCAACTTTACTATCTGATTTCATTATTGCTAATCCTTGCTACATAGAAAGTGCCATCCAAGCTACACCTTACTCTTGAGCAGAATCGATACACCTTTGCAATCATCCCACGCTTCATTGGTTTCTTCATACCGTCCACCGTTTGCCACCTGCAGTGTCGGTAAGAACACTTGTAAGAGCGTGGTAAGACGCTTGAGAGTGTGTGATTCCACTTCCACTTTGCCATTATCCTTTGTAGTTGATAGGGATAACATATTTTTTGTGTTGTCTTCTATTTGCTACTAACAATGTCAGGTAAAAACAAGAATCATGCATTATATGCTGAGATGATGGACATGATGAAGACGACGATGGAGTTGCTCAGTAAAAACCAAACATCAACCAAGGATTCACATGACATTCAGACCACCTTTACAACACCATCCACAAGAAGTAATTACATTCGCCCATCTCTTCCTTCTTATGATGGTTTTGGTTATGATGAATATATTACTTGGGAAATAGAGGTGGATAAAATTTTTGGACAATGTCATATGTGTGAGAGGAGAAAGATTAGAAATGTTGCAAGTGCATTAGTAGGTTGTGCATTAACTTGGTGGAACAATTTAAATGAATTAGAAAAACCTCGAACATGGAAAGAAACAAAAATTCTTATGTGAGAAACTTTTGCTAATGTATCTATGTGCAAAGAAGAAATTCAGCAATTTGAGGAGAAATTTCTTGTTGTACCTTCTTTTGTGGCTAACGTTTTGCAGGACACTGTAGAAAATAATATAGATGATGCAAAAGAGAACGAGGCTTTCGACAACACTTGTGAAATTTTTGATGAATCAACTCATAATGCATTTGAATTTCTTGCTGAAAATGAGAGTAGTGTTAATGGACAATGCTATATAGTTAACCAAGGTATGACATTTTCAGATGTGCTGAATTTTGCTACCAATCATACTATCGATGAGCAGCAACAAGATGAACCTTTTCATAATACACCTTTACCATTAGTTGATTTTCCTACTGATTCTTATAACAAAAATGAGTTGTGTGCTGATAGTTATATTATACCTATGCTAGAACAACCAAATGAATTTGATACTTTATCACTCACTTGTGCTGAAATTAAGCATTTGATCCCAACTACATGTGAAAGGGATGAGCTGAAATTGTTATCTTCTCTAAATACTTTGGGCTATATTGAATTTGACACTCTTTGTGATCTAGATATCGTAGAGAAGATAATATTTTCTCAATCTGAATTGTCTTTATTAAGTAGAAATATTTTTCATGCTATAGGCAAATATGAACATAGTGGTATGTTTATGGTGCATAAAGTTTACAACTCGTTCTTATATATTTCCTTATATGTTTTTGAGCATAAATTGCTACTTAATGATTTATTTGTGATTAGGATCCATGGAGAGGTTCAAGGAGTACTTGGAGGGAGTATTAGGGACGTGGAAGACCAGAGAATTCGTTCAAAGAAGATGGAAACCGAACCAAACTCCAAATCGTATCCAACTCGGAGTCCAGGAGCAGTATGCACTAAAACGGACGCCCAGGACGCATACGAACTCCGTTTTGGACGTTCTACATATGCACGGAAAGGGGAGAGGATAACCTTTCCAATGGCGCCGGTACCATGTCAAAATTCATTGGGAGTCGTCGGGAATCGTCGAAACAAAACCAAGTACAGAATCTGTCAGGGTGCTGCGCCACCGTATTGGGCCATTGGGCCTTGTATCAAGTCTAAGTCCATTATTTTTGTGTCTTAGGGTTAGGTCACGACCCTAACACCCCCTTGGACTTCCTCCCACCTATATATACTCCATGCTAGCCGCCATAGACAATTGGGTTTTGCTTAGATCAATAATATCGTCGTTTTTCGGTTTGTGAAACCCCAATTCAGCAATTTCAGATTGCTTCTTCTACGTTCTTACTTGTGTTCTCGGTTGCACTTGCAGGGATTAGCCTTCTTGGCGAGGTCAATCGTGTGAAGCACGATTGATAACCAACGGAGCGGTGGTGTAGTGATTGCAGGGGCTGTTCGTGTTCTACTCGAGAGCCTCGGATTATCAACGTCGAGATCTCCATCAATCGACTTACCCATTACCTTTCGGAAGATGGGGACCAATTTTCCTATCAATCGACGTTAATGATGAGATCATGCACATTATTATTGCACCTACAAACATGACACAATATTTATTTGTTTGGGATCCTGGCTCAAGTGAATGTGCACTCTTATTTGATGGACAAGATCAAGATGGCGCACTATGTCGTCCACCACCTTGGCCTCCTCCATTCATGCATACAAGAAGATTTGATGGCGTTGCACATTTGGACCAATACATGAGAGGAGACGAACTTGAGTAGAGGATGACTCCAATTCAAGGAGGGGAGGATGATGAGTACATCACTTATATGGATACAAACAACACTCTACTGAATATACAAGATGCAATCAATAGAGTTCATACACAACAATTAATTTCAGAGGTGAACTCGTTCTTATATATTTCCTTATATGTTTTTGAGCATAGATTGCTACTTAATGATTTATTTGTGATTAGGATCCATGGAGAGGTTCAAGGAGTACTTGGAGGGAGTATTAGGGACGTGAAAGACCAGAGAATTCGTTCAAAGAAGATGGAAACCGAACCAAACTCCAAATCGTATCCAACTCGGAGTCCAGGAGCAGTACGCACTAAAACGGACGCTCAGGACGCATACGAACTCCGTTTTGGACGTTCTACATATGAACGGAAAGGGGAGAGGATAACCTTTCCAATGGCTCCGGTCCCATGTCAAAATTATGTCGGAGTCGACGGGAATCGTCGAAACAAAATTAAGTACAGAATCTGTCAGGGTGCTGCGTCACCGTATTAGGCCACTGGGCCTTGTATCAAGTCTAAGTCTATTATTTTCGTATCTTAGGGTTAGGTCACGACCCTAACACCCCCTTGGATGTCCTCCCACCTATATATACTCTATGGTAGCCGCCATGAACAATTGGGTTTTTCTTAGATCAATAATATCGCCGTTTATCGGTTTGTGAAACCCCAATTCAGCAATTTCAGATTGCTTCTTCTACGTTCTTGGTTGTGTTCTCGGTTGCACTTGCAGGGATTAGCCTTCTTGGTGAGGTCAATCGTGTGAAGCATGGTTGATAACCAACGGAGCGGTGGTGTAGTGATTGCAGGGGCTGTTCGTGTTCTACTCGAGAGCCTCGGATCATCAACGTCGAGATCTCCATCAATCGACTTACCCACATACCTTTCGGAAGATCGGGCCTAAACCTACTCATCAATTGGTATCAGATTTCCAGGTTGACCGTTAGGTAATTCATCTATCCATTACATTAGTTTTATTTTTCATACCTAGAGTCCACAAAAAAACTTGTAGTTTAGTAGATCTGTTCATTACTTTGTCCAAACCACATTGAACCTTTGCAACTTTGTTATTCAGTTTGGTTTTGTTGAGTTTGTGTCCGTTGTTGAGTCATATTGCTGGTTTAGAAAGTGTTTTTGGTCTTAGTTTGAGTTTTGCATTGTGTGATTCATCCTTTTGAATCACGTCATCACGTCCAGATTAGATTCACCTCTGTCAAGTTTGGTATGTTCATCATATCTGGCACATACAAACTCGGATTTTGGTGTTCTTGTACTTTTTGGAAAGCTTAAGAAGTGCTCTATAACTTTCATATTCATCATTTCCCAGAAAATATAGTTATCGATGTCTAAATTTCATTAGATCCGAATCTATTATTGACCTAAAAATTCTGAACAATCTGTATTTCGGGGTCAGTATCTCCTATTTTTATTTTCCAAAACAGGTCTTTCATATATTGAAATTAAAGAGGAGAGATATATATACAATCTTGCTGTTCTAAGTTTTCCAATTTAGAGCCTATAAGTGTGCCTATTTGTCCTTGGAAGATTGAGCAGAAAATCTGCGACAGACACACGAGATATCTTGGGTTGATTTTCATTGTGTTCTTCCCTTGCAGCACATTCTGAAAAAAAAAGGAAGAAAAAAGAAAAAGGCAAGTGCAAAACAAGAAACAAAAGCCGCACAAAAAAAGAGGAAAAAAAACAAAAAAAAAACAGAAGTGCTTGCATTCTTTGTGTCATCTAGTTTTGTCTCATGTCTTGCTAGCTTGAACTACTAGGAACACATTTAGGCCAGCAACTTTGACAAATAATTTGGACACTTACTCAACTTTACTATCTGATTTCATTGTTGCTAATCCTTGCTACAAATAAAGTGCCATCCAAGCTACACCTTACTCTTGAGCAGAATCGATACACCTTTGCAATCATCCCACGCTTCATTGGTTTCTTCATACCGCCCACCGTTTGCCACCTGCAGTGTCGGTAAGAACACTTGTAAGAGCGTGGTAAGACGCTTGAGAGTGTGTGATTCCACTTCCACTTTTCCTATTATCCTTTGTAGTTGATAGGGATAACATATTTTTTGTGTTGTCTTCTGTTTGCTACTAACAATGTCAGGTAAAAGCAAGAATCATGCATTATATGCTGAGATGATGGACATGATGAAGACGACGATGGAGTTGCTCACTAAAAATCAAACATCAACCAAGGATTCACATGATATTCAGACCACCTTTACAACACCTTCCACAAGAAGTAATTACATTCTCCCATCTCTTCCTTCTTATGATGGTTTTGGTTACGATGAATATATTGCTTGGGAAATAGAGTTGGATAAAATTTTTGGACAATGTCATATGTGTGAGAAAAGAAAGATTAGAAATGTTGCAAGTGCATTAGTAGGTTGTGCATTGACTTGGTGGAACAACTTAAGTGATTTAGAAAGACCTCGAACATGGAAAGATATGAAAATTCTTATGCGAGAAACTTTTGCTAATGTATCTAATTGTAAAGATGAAATACATGAACTTGAGAAGAATTTTCTTGTTGTACCTCCTCCTTTGCCTAACCTTTTGCAGGAACGTGAACAAATAAATGGAGATGCAGATGAGAGTGGGGTGTTGAACAACTCTTCTGAATATTTTGATGAATCAACTCATAATGCATTTGAATTTCTTGTTGAAAATGAGAGTAATGTTAATGGACAATGCTATATAGTTAACCAAGGTATGATATTTTCAGATGTGCTGAATTTTGCTACCAATCATACTATCGATGAGCAGCGACAAGATGAACCTTTTCATAATACAACTTTACCATTAGTTGATTTTCCCACTGATTCTTATAACAAAAATGAGTTGTGTGCTGATAATTATATTATACCTATGCTAGAACAACCAAATGAATTTGATACTTTATCACTCACTTGTGCTGAAAGTAAGCATTTGATCCCAACTACATGTGAAAGGGATGAGCTGAAATTGTTATCTTCTCTAAATACTTTGGGCTATATTGAATTTGACACTCTTTGTGATCTAGATATCGTAGAGAAGATAATATTTTCTCAATCTGAATTGCCTTTGTTAAGTAGAAATATTTTTCATGCTATAGGCAAATATGAACATAGTGGTATGTTTATGGTGCATAAAGTTTACATATGTTCAAATGAGGAAGCTCCTTTTGTGCTGCAACAATATGGTCAAGTAAATGAATGTACTAACGCTAATAATGTCTTGTCAAGTTTTTCTAGTATGTTTTCCTTGCAGCAGGGACAACAAAAACATTATTCACTGTGGTTGTGCATTATGGACAGCCCTTACTCTACCTCCAATGCAAGCCTCTTTGCTGGACATACGAGCAAGCCGAGGACGGCTTGTCATAAAGAAGGGGAGAATGATGAGATCATGCACATTATTATTGCACCTACAAACATGACACAATATTTATTTGTTTGGGATCCTGGCTCAAGTGAATGTGCACTCTTATTTGATGGACAAGATCAAGATGGCGCACTATGTCGTCCACCACCTTGGCCTCCTCCATTCATGCATACAAGAAGATTTGATGGCGTTGCACATTTGGACCAACACATGAGAGGAGACGAACTTGAGTCGAGGACGACTCCAATTCAAGGAGGGGAGGATGATGAGGACATCAATTATATGGATACAAACAACACTCTACTGAATATACAAGATGCAATCAATAGAGTTCATACACAACAATTAATTTCAGAGGTGAACTCGTTCTTATATATTTCCTTATATGTTTTTGAGCATAGATTGCTACTTAATGATTTATTTGTGATTAGGATCCATGGAGAGGTTCAAGGAGTACTTGGAGGGAGTATTAGGGACGTGAAATACCAGAGAATTCGTTCAAAGAAGATGGAAACCGAACCAAACTCCAAATCGTATCCAACTCGGAGTCCAGGAGCAGTACGCACTAAAACGGACGCCCAGGACGCATACGAACTCCGTTTTGGACGTTCTACATATGCACGGAAAGGGGAGAGGATAACCTTTCCAATGGCTCCGGTCCCATGTCAAAATTATTTCGGAGTCGACGGGAATCGTCGAAACAAAATTAAGTACAGAATCTGTCAGGGTGCTGCGTCACCGTATTGGGCCACTGGGCCTTGTATCAAGTCTAAGTCCATTATTTTCGTATCTTAGGGTTAGGTCACGACCCTAACACCCCCTTGGACGTCCTCCCACCTATATATACTCCATGGTAGCCGCCATGAACAATTGGGTTTTTCTTAGATCAATAATATCGCCGTTTATCGGTTTGTGAAACCCCAATTCAGCAATTTCAGATTGCTTCTTCTACGTTCTTGCTTGTGTTCTCGGTTGCACTTGCAGGGATTAGCCTTCTTGGCGAGGTCAATCGTGTGAAGCACGGTTGATAACCAACGGAGCGGTGGTGTAGTGATTGCAGGGGCTGTTCGTGTTCTACTCGAGAGCCTCGGATCATCAACGTCGAGATCTCCATCAATCGACTTACCCATTACCTTTCGGAAGATCGGGACCAATTTTCCTATCAAGAGGGGGCCCTTGGTTGAAGATGTGCTCAGTTGGAGACACCGCCATCAGTGAAACCTCAGTGGGGTCTAAATAGGCTAGTAATCCCTTTGTAAAGGCTATTTTGTGATCTCTTGGCCATGCACTAAAGGAAGTGTAATTGGCATAAGGGAGGTTCTTTAGTCGCTGACGGGTGATGAAATCACAAACACGTGGGTAAAGTGGTACAAACTCTGCAGAGTTAAATAAAACTATCATGATAGCCGTGCTCCCGGTTATGAGCACCTGGACAACTTCCATGATTAGAGGGAAATTGGTATTGGGATGGTATTTGGGATGGTTAGAGTTGGTATTATGGTTATGGATTTATTTCTGGTATTGAATATGGTTATTGGCAAATGGTGAAATCTGGAATTATTGATGAAGATGGTGAATTATGGACTGGTATTATGGTATTACTTATGATTATGATGGGTTTACTTCACATACATATAATATATTGCTTTTCAAACGTTTTAATGTACTTTTCAGCACTTTGCCATTATTATTGTCGACATTTGAATAAGCCACATGTCATACTTTCCATACTTGCTGAGTACGACATGTACTCACTCTTGCAATCCCCCCCCCCAACAGTTGCAGGTCAGGATTGGGAGTTTAATGGCGATAATGCGGAGTTCTAGGTCATGTCTACCGTCAGCTTTGCTTGTGGTGTTTATTGGAGCTGCGCTATACCCTATTGCTTATGCTGCCTAGCTGTTTAGTTTGCTTAATTAGTTTTTTCCGCTGCATTAGTTGAACTTGTCATAAATATTAATCAGAGCTTGTATTCGAGGATGTCGAAGGTCGTAAACGACACTTCCCCTGGACCTGCTTAGAGAGCAGCCCGCGGAGGTTCTTTGGATTCACGAGGGCTAGTCCCAGGAGATCGAACACAGCAGGATGATGAACACAGGGGATTTACGTGGTTCGGGCCACCGGAGCGTAATACCCTACGTCCACGGGAGTTTTTGTGTATTGCCTTGCTTGAGCGTGTATGAGCCTTGGTCTAGTTTTCCGTCCCTTGGGCAGGTCGTCTACCTAGTCCTTTTATAGTTCAAGGATTCTGCAGTTACAAGGTGAGACCCAGGACCCGACAGGTGGTCCCGGGGAGAGCCAAATCCTATACAAGATCTAGGATTAATTGCTATCCACTTCCCTGTGTCAGGGGCTTCAATGTGTCGTATGGTCGCGCCATGCGCCAGGGCTACACATAGTTGGTGATGATGGCGGTGCACGTCTCGTCCGTCTTGTCCTCGCGGCCCATTCGTCCGTCTTGCGACGTGGGTCTGTACCGGCTACTTGGACAAGACAGGACACTGGAGCCTTGACTTTCGCAAGCACGACTCAGCCTGCCTGGGGAAGGCACGCGTACTTAATGCGTGTCTAAGCAGCGCACGCGTTCTTTTACTGCAGCTTCCTACCGCACTGAGTAGGCCGTCCGCCACGTGGCTGCGCTGGAGCCTGCCTCTGCGAGAAGTAAAGCACTTGACGGATCAGGCCACGTGGCGCATTCGGAGCCCACACCTATGGAGGGGTGGGGGCTCAGCCCTGCAGGCCACGTGGTAGCTCCGGTGCCTTCCCCTGCGAGGACGCGGGCTTGGCCCTGAGGCCCCGATCAGCCACGTGGCGGCTTCGGAGCCCGTCTCAGCAGGAAGGCGTGGGTCTGGTCCTGCCAGCCACGTGGCAGCTTGGGAGACCCCCCCTGACGGGGAGGTAGGATCTGGTCCTTCCCTCCTCGACGTGGCAGCCTTGGATTCGACCCCTTAGGCAGGGGCAGAGTCCTTAGCGGTTTTCTCCTGTGTGCGGGGGTACCCGGTCTGCAGGGTACTGACAGTGGCCCCCGAGCCCACCTCGGGAGAGTCACCGATACCGCAGGTGGGGTCTTCTTCCTTTTCTTTCGTGCAACTCTTCCGATTCCACTTCGAGGCAGTTCCCCAGGCGACACGCCCCTGCCGTTGAGGTGACGTGTCTCCTTCCGGTAAGTGAAGGTGCTGAACAGGCGCCGCGCGACGTGACTCCTGCCTTCAATCGTGCTTTAACTGCGGTGGTTCCCAAGGCAGCTCCTGCACTTCCGCTGCTTTCGCCCTTTCGGAAACCGCTGAGTTACCTCCCGCATGGCTAGCTGCCTGGCTCGTCTTCTTCGTCGAGCGACCCGGGCCCTCATGTCATTGCCCATACGAGTTTGTTACTCTTATACTGAGGCTGTGGCGATCCACGCTTTTGCGCCTGTTGTCCTGCAGGGGTGCATAAAATGAGAACTTTCCCCCTAAGGGTCCTTTCTCCCGCCTCTGCTCCCCTGCGCTCATGCTTTTGCCTCAAGCCCAGTTCTTGCGCTCTAGTTCCCAGTATCCCCGTCCAGAGCCTCCTCCCTCAATCCTCATGGCGAGCATCTTTCCCAAGTCCAGGTTGTCCAGGCCCGCTGACCTGGCCCCGATGCGCCGGCTTCTCGGTTGGCATACTCCTGAGCGGGAGTCGTGGCTCCGTCCCGGGAGGTTCCCGCTGAGCCTCTCCGCCGGGGAGATGGTCCTCTTCTCGTCGTACGTGCTGGCCGGCTTCGTCCCGCCAGCATCCGCCTTCCTGGTCATGCTCCTGGAGACCTTCGGCCTCCAACTCCACCACCTCACACCGAACTCGATCGCCATGTTGGCGGTCTTTGCTCACCTTTGCAAGATGTTCGTGGGGGTGATGCCGTCGGTAAAGCTCTTCCGGTACTTTTTTGTACTGAGGGCCACCGGCAGGAGTTCGAAGGAGCACCTCGGCGCCTACTACTTCCAGCGCCGGCCAAAGATCCCCACGAGGTACATTGCTTCCTTCAACTCCGCGAGGTGGGAGCTGTGGCGCGATGATTGGATGATCGCCAAGGTCGAGGCCCACGACTGGATGTGCCTCCCCACTGGGATCCCTTACTCCGAGCGATCATTCTGGGAGGAGTGCCCAGGGCTGGAGGAGGCGTTCAACCCGGTGCTGGAGAGGATCCAGATGTTGGCGGACCACGGGCTGTCGTCTGCCATGGTGCTCAGGGACTTCATGTCCCGCCGCATAGCTCCACTTCAGCACCGCGCCCGCCCAGTGTCGATGTTCACCGGCCTATCGGACTGCACCCGGCTCGAGACCGGCCCTGGCTCCAACCTGGGCGAGCAGCAGCTGCTCGACATGTTGACCCGGGTCTGCCCCGACGACATCTCCGCTGTGGCACTTGCTCTTCCGTCGGCCTGCTGCCCCTTGTGCTCGGACTCTGAGTTGAGGAGGCAGCTGCTGAAGACGATGCTGACCCTTGACGAGTCCGGGCTAGCGCGGCGCCAGATCGGGGACCCGTTCCGGGGGGTTAACATTGCTAACATCGCTGAGGGAGGCGAGGCTCCCTTAAGCGACGTTGGTTCTTCAAGCGACGACTCCTCGAGCGGCCCCCAGCACCATCCATGGGGTGGCGTCGTTGCCCCCGGCGACAAGGGGAAGGGGAAGGTGCCGGTTCCGGTGCTGGACCCGTCCCCCAAGAAGCGCGCCCGGTCGCCGCTGTTGGCCCCTCCTGCCCCTCGTCAGGACTCCGGAGCCCTGCCGCGCTCGTCGCCAGGGGGCGCCGATGGTGCCACCTTGCTGCTCGAGTCCTCCACACGCAAGAGGGGGAGGCTCCTCAACGCCGACGGGACCCCAGCATTCCCTCTCCGTTCGGAGGGGCACCAAACCTTGGGGGTGCCGCCGACACCACCACCACAGGGGCCCCTAGCACACTCAGGGGCCCCCGTCACGGGTTCGGGGGGTCCGAACCCCCCCAACCCTTTCGGGAAGCGGTGGAACTTCAGTGTCCCCCGGTAAGCCTGCTCAGATTTTACCTTAGGTGTTCTTTGTTGTGCGCCTACCCTGTCAATCTCTTATGTTCTGAGTTTGCTTGGTTTCAGCGCCACCACAGCTACTCCACCACCCGCGAGCACTTCTGCTGGGGGGTCTGCCGCTCCAGTCGGCTCGCGGGGATCGTCTGCTGCCTCGGGCCCTGCTCCGGTGCACCAGGCTGCTGCCGCCGGGGTAACTCGGGCCTCCGTGCCCGAGGTCCCCGCAGTGGCTGCCGAAGCCCAGCCGCGCGCGCCGACAACCGCCGCCGCGCCTGCCAACGACTCCGCGTCCACCGGCTACTTCGTGCCGGCTGATGCTGCCGCGCCCTCCGACACTGCTACATCGGTTGGCGCCACCGCCCCAGGTGCTGCCATCCGGGAGGGGGCCCTGATCCCCGCCTCCCCAGTGGTCCTCCAAATGGAGGACGACATTGAGGAAGTGGGGAGGCAAGGGCCCGCTGCTACGGCGGAGCCTCTCCCCCTATCCGAGGCTATGACTGTGGCCTGCTCCGGCTTCCGGCAGGCCCAGGCGGCCCTTGCCCGGGAGAAAGGGCGGCTCGAGGACGAGGACGACCGGCTCCGGGAATGGGCAAGGACCCTGGAGGCCCGGACCCGGCTGGCGAAGAGCCGAGCGGCCCAGCGGGAGGCGGTCATTCGGGAGGAGATGAAGATCCTCGAGCAGGAGCACGACCTCATCGCCCAGCTGGACGCCGTCACCTAGAAGCTGAAGGCTGACGCCGAGGCCATCCACGTTGAGGCCAGCTCCCGCCTCCAGGCCTGCGAGGACCTTCAGCACCTGCTGTCCCTCCGGGAGGCTGCTCTAGCCGAACGGGAGCAGGAGCTGGCGGCAAAGCAGGCCGAAGTGGAGGCGACCTGCCGTGGGCTCATCCTCCAGCAGGAAGGGGCAAGAGTCCGCACCGCCGAGTTGGACCGCCGGGAAGCCGCCGTGGCCGAGGCGCAGCGGGCCTAGTCTGTCGAGCGCCAGGCCCTCCTGGACCGCGAGTTCAACGTTGTTGTCGGTACCCTGCAGACCGGGTACCCCAGCGCACAGGAGAAAACTGCTAAGGACTCCGCCCCTGCCTAAGGGGTCGAATCCAAGGCTGCCACGCCAAGGAGGGAAGGACCAGCTCCTACCTCCCCGTCGGGGGGGGGGGGGGGGCTCCCAAGCTGCCACGTGGCTGGTAGGGTCGGACCCGCGCCTCCCCGCTGAGGCGGGCTCCGGAGCCACCACGTGGCCAATCGGGGCCTCAGGGCCAAGCCCGCGTCCATGCAAGAGAAGGCACCAGAGCTACCACGTGGCCTGCAGGGCTGAGCCCCGACCCCTCCATAGGGGTGGGCTCCAAATGCGCCATGTGGCCTGATCCTCCAAGTGCTTCACTTCCCGCAGAGGCAGGCTCCGAATGCGCCACGTGGCCTGATCCGCCAAGTGCTTCACTTCCCGTAGAGGCAGGCTCCGGCACAACCACGTGGCGGACGGCCAACTCAGTGCGGTAGGAAGCTGCAGTAAAGGAATGCGTGCGCTGCTTAGAGAGGCATTAAGTACGTGCGCCTTCCCCAGGTAGGCAGAGTCGCGCTTGCGAAAGTCAAGGCTCCAGTGTCCTGTCTTGTCCAAGTAGCCGGTACAGACCCACGCCGCAAGACGGACGAATGGGCCGCAAGGACAAGACGGATGAGACGTGCACCGCCATCATCACCGACTATGTGTAGCCCTGGCGCGCGGCGCGGCGGGACGGCACATTGAAGCCCCTGACAAAGGGAAGTAGATAACAATTAATCCTAAATCTTGGATAGGATTTGGCTCTCCCCGGGACCACCTGTCGGGTCCTGGGCCTCACCTTGTAATAGATGAGTCCTTGAACTATAAAAGGGCTCGGCGGACGATCTTAGAAAAGGACGGAAAAATTAGAACAAGGCTCATACACGCTCAAGCAAGGCAATACACAACACTCCCGTGGACGTAGGGTATTATGCTTCAGCAGCCCGAACCACGTAAATCCCCTGTGTTCATCACTCTGCTGTGTTCGATCTCCTGGGACTAGCCCTCGTGAATCCAAAGAACCTCCGCGGGCTGCTCTCTAAGCAGGTCTGGTGGAAGTGTCGTTTACGACCTTCAACAGTCGCCCTCAAGGAGGGTGACTTGGACCGCCGTGAGGCGGGGGTCGGCGAGCGCGAGAGGGCTCTGGCGGCCAAGGAGAAGCGGTTCGTGGACGGCGGCCCCCGGGCACTGGTGGCGGCCCAGTAGGAGGTGGAGGAGCTCCGGGCAGCGCGCTCCGCTGAGGCCCGGAAGGTCTGGGAGTTCCTTGGCAATGCCGACTCGGCTCTGGTGCCGCTCGGCTTTAGACCGGCGCGCGTGTGGGAGCCGGCGCAGGAGGTGAGTCAGGTGTTCCCAGTGCTCAACTCCACCAGCTCGAGGATGCGCTCGCTGGGGGCCATCCTTGACAACCAGCTGGAGGCCGAGGGACGGATGCTGGTGAAGGAGGTGGCGACACACATTCCGTCCTGCTACCGGAGCTGGTACCCCGACGTCTCCCTGCAACCAGTCCTCGAGGGGCCCATCACCAAGAGGGAAGAGGTCGCCAAGTCTGAAGTTTTGGATGCGGTGGCACTCATCGCCTCAAGGTTCCAGCGGAGCGGCTCAGGGCTCCCCGGGCGTCTGTTTAAGTTTTTGTCTTTCTGTTTTTGTCTTGTGGCTGGCTGTGATGACAAACTCTTTATTTGTGTGATAAAAAATCTGTCTGTGGTGCCCTTTTATACTCAGCTTGCTTTTATTTCCAGCAATGTCTTCCAGCTGCTTGTTGTTCCTTAACTTCCAGGACCTGCCGTCCCCCAAAGTATGGCCCCTGACAGGCGTGGCCAGTTGTTATGGGCACACCTATCATATACTTAGGATTTAGGGCGGACCGGTGCAGGAGGAGCCTAGGATTCATAGGTAGCATTGTCGTAGCTGAGTATGCAGGTATGTCGACAGCGGCCCCCCTGGGGGTGCCGCTGGAGCTTCAGTTCCGCGGTGGCCACCATCTTTATGGAGAGGTCGACAGCGGGCCCCCTGGGGGTGCCGCCGGAGCTTTAGGCCGGCGGTGCCCGCCATCTTCAGCGAGAGGTCGACAGCGGGCCCCCTGGGGGTGCCGCCGGAGCTTCAGGCTAGTGGTGCCTGCCATCTTCAGCGAGAGGTCGACAGCGGGCCCCCTAGGGGTGCCGCCGGAGCTTCAGGCCGGCGGTGCCTGCCAACTTCAGCGAGAGGTCGACAGTGGGCCCCCTGGGGGTGCCGCTGGAGCTTCAGGCCGGCGGTGCCCGCCAACTTCAGCGAGAGGTCGATAGCGGGCCCCCTGGGGGTGCCGCCGGAGCTTCAGGCTGGTGGTGCCCGCCATCTTCAGCGAGAGGTCGACAGCGGGCCCCTTGGGGGTGCCGCCGGAGCTTCAGGCTGGCGGTGCCCGCCATCTTCGCGGGTATTCTGGCGGTGGTTGCTGGAATAACTTCCTCAAAGACCTGTACATAGATCAAAAAAGAGAAGTAATTCTGTCCGCTGGTCACTTTGCCCCTGCTCTTTTTGTAGTGTCGCTTGACTTACGATCCTGGGCTGACTCGTGGGGCTTGGGTAATTCAGTGCTTCTGCGCCTAGGACTCATCGTCCAAACTACCCAAGGGTGGTCCATCTGGCCCCCAGCACTCGGCTGTAGCGCTGGGGAGGCAGAGCGCACAGGCTTAGGGTACAGGACCAGGCTAAGCAGGTTGTGGCCCTGGACCTCCCGCTTGGCGTAAACCTTTTCCGTGGGAGACCATCTGAACACACAGACCCCGAGTATTGGAACATCCGAGGCCCCAGGCGCATTGCAGGTACCTCAAGCAACCTCACCTACAGTCCAGACAGCAAGGCTCCCACTATTGCTAAAGCAGGGGGGAAACGACAACGCTCATGATAGATCACGAGCTATGGCGGGCTTTCAGCAACATCATAAAAATTAAAGATAATTTTTGAATTGACAAACCCTATACCAGGCAGGACAACATTCTTTCATTGTAGTTTCTCATAAGATGGAGCAAACTTTACGAGGGGAATAACCCGGCCTGGGTGTCAAATGGAGTCGAGTGCACCTACTTAGGGTTATGGACCAGGCTAAGCAGAATGTGCACTCGGAGCCCCATCGCCTTATCCTAAGTGCTGTCCTGAGGCAGTATGTAACTTTTACAATGAAATAGCATTGCCCCAACCCTAGTCTAGGGGTAGAACTTACGGAGGTGCTCGATGTTCCATGGGTTGGGTAATCGCTGTCCATCCTCCGTAGCCAGGCGGACGCATCCTGGGCGGCAAACCTCTGTTACCCGAAAGGGACCCTCCCAGCTGGGGGAGAGTTTGTTAGACCCTTCCCGGGAGAGTATGCGGCGCAACACCAGGTCGTCTACCTTTATTTCCCTACTCCGCACGATCCTCTGATGGTAGCGCCAGAGCGCCTGCCTGTACCGTGCATTTCGGAGAGCCGCTCGCACTCGTCCCTCGTCGACTAGGTCCAGGTCTTCACGCCGGAGCTGGTCCTGCGCGGCTTCGTCGTACCTCCGGGCATGGGGGGAGCCCATGGTAATTTCTGGGGGGGGGGACGGCCTCTGCCCCGTACACCAAGAAGAAAGGCGTTTCCCCCGTGGCCCGGCTGATTGATGTCCGGCTAGCCCACAGCGCACACGGAAGCTCATCCACCCAATTTGCACCATGCTTCTCAAGGTGTGAGAATGTGCGAGTCTTGAGGCCCTTGAGGATCTCTGCATTGGCTCTCTCGACCTGCCCATTGCTCTCTGGATGAGCAACTGATGCATAGCAGACTTGGATCCCCAGGTCCTCGTAGTATTCCTGGAACGCTACACTTGTGAACTGGGTCCCGTTATCAGTTATGATTCTGTTCGGGACCCCGAACCAGCAGACGATCGACTTGATGAATTTCACTGCTGACTGCTTGTTGATGGTGACAACTGGGGCGGCTTCCGGCCACTTGGTGAACTTATCTACGGCGACGTAGAGATGCCGGAATCCTCCGACTCTGGGAAAGGGTCCCAGGATGTTCAACCCCCATACAGCGAATGGCCATGAGGGAGGGATCATCTGCAGCGCCTGAGCTGGTGTGTGGATCTGCTTGGCATGGAACTGGCACGCCTTGCATCTCTTTACCATCTCGGCGGCATCCTGGAGTGTTGTCGGCCAGTAAAAGCCATGCCAAAAGGCTTTACCGACCAGCGTGCGGGAGGACGCGTGGTTCCCGCACTCGCCTCCATGGATCTCTGCGAGCAGGTCGCAGCCCTCCTCCCGGGTAATGCATCGCAGTAGGATGTCGTTGGCGCCACACTGGTAGAGATCCCCTTCCACCAGCGTGTACCTTTTAGCCAAGCAAACAATCCTTTCTGCCAGGGCATGTTCTTTGGGAAGGATATTGTCTTTCAAGTAGTCCCGGACCTCCGAGATCCATGCATCGGGACTTGCTTGAGCCTCTAGATCTTGGGCGCCCGGTAGCTCGGAGCCCCCGATGGCGCATACAATCCTTGGCGGACTCCATGGTAGTAGGGTCGCTGGGACTGCCAGCTTCGAGGTGCTGGGCTCGCCCCCTTCGCCCGGTTCGGCTGCTCGGGCGGTTGGTCGCGGTAACGTCCTTGTGAAGACTCCTTGTGGCACTGGGGCCCCTGTGGAGGCCTTCGTTGACAGGTCGTCCGCGACTGAGTTGTCGGCTCGGGGTACATGGCACAAGTCCAAGACTTCAAAGTCCTTTTCCAGCTTCCGGACGTGCAGCAGGTATGCTGCTAATTGAGGGTCATTGCAGCTGCACTCTCCTCTGGCTTGCTTGATGATCAGTTGAGAATCACCTTTAGCTAGAAGCTGTCGGACATTGACGGTTAGGGCAGTCTTCAGCCCAAAGATTAGGGCTTCATACTCCACCATGTTGTTTGTCGCCTTGAAGTCGAGGCGCACCATGTACTTGAACTGCTCTCCAGTTGGGGTGAGGAGCAGGACCCCGGCCCCCTGCTTCCGCGAAGAGCCGTCGAAGTAGAGTGTCCAGGGGGTCTCAGTGAAAAATGGAGCCTTGGGCACCGTTTCGCCATTGTCCGGGCCCCCGGGTTGCTTGGCGATGGGGTCCATTCGGCCAAGAAGTCCGCCAGTTCTTGGCTTTTGACTGCATGTCGAGGTAAGAACTCCAGCTCGAACTCAGCCAGCTCCGCTGCCCACTTGGCAATGTTGCCAGTCGAATTGGGGCTGTGGAGTACGGTTTTCAGTGGGAAGGAGGTGACCACTGAAACCCGGTGAGCTTGGAAGTAATTCCAGAGCTTCCTCGACGCTATGAGCACTGCATACAGCAGTTTGTGTACCTCCAAATATCTTGTTTTTGCTTCATGGAGGACCTCACTGACGTAGTAGACTGGCCGTTGGGAGGTCCGAACCCTCCCCGGGGGGTCTGGGGCTCCTTGCAATGCGTCTGCATCCTGGGGAATGTGGCTCCCAGGGTCTAGCTGGGCCTCCGGGGTTTGGGACCCGTAAGGCACTTGGTCACTGGAACTCACAGCAGGGGGGATCTTCTGGATTCGGGCCTTGAGGCTCGGCCTCCCCCTCTGGGGCTCCTTCTGGTGCTTGTTGCGGTAGTAGCTCCGACCGCTCTGCAACCAAGACCATGCTGACCACTTCCGTTGTTGCGGTGATGTACAACAGGAGCGGTTCGCCGGGTTTTGGCGCCACCATAATGGGTAGCGTCGTCAGGTGTTTCTTGAGCTCCTGGAAGGCTGCTTCAGCTACCTCAGTCCACTCAAAGGGGCCTGACTTCTGCAAAATCTTGAAGAAGGGCAGGGCTCGCTCAGCCGGTCTTGAGATGAACCGACTGAGGGCAGGTTGTCTAATAGGGATGTGCTGTCCCTGATTTTTACCACGATGTCGTCGACATACACCTCTACCAGATCTCTAATGAGGTCCCCGAATGTCTTATGCATTGCACGTACAAAGGTGGAGAGAGCATTCTTGAGACCATAAGGCATGGAGACATAACAATACAGGCCATCTACTGTTATGAAAGCAGTGTGTTCCTCATCTTCCCTAGACATAGGTATTTGGTGAAAACCGGAATACGCATCTAGGAAACACAGAAGGTCATAGCCTGATGTTGAGTCTACTATTTGATCTATCCTAGGAAGAGGGAATGGATCCTTGGGACATGCCTTATTGAGATTGGTGTAGTCGATGCACATCCGGAGCTTCCCGCCAGCCTTGGGAACGACAACAGGGTTGGCCAACCACCTTGGGTGGTGAACCTCCCAGATGAAACCAGCATCGAGCAGCTTCTTGATTTCTTCACGGATGAAGTTATGCCGCTCGATGGACTGTTTCCTGGGCTTCTGCTGTACCGGTCGGGCGTCGGGGTAGATCTTCAGATGGTGCTCAATCACCTCCCTGGGGATACCGGGCATTTGGGATGGTTGCCATGCAAACACATCGACGTTGTCCCAGAGGAAGGTGATGAGCGTGCATTCCTATTTGCTGTCCAGGTTCCCCGCGATACGGGTTGTCTGGGCAGCCTCGGAGCCAATCCTGACGACCTTCACAGGGACGTCGTCGCCGTTGGCAGGTTGCACACGAGGTGCAGCAGTGGAGGCTCGCTGCGCCGGGCCTTGCTCTGGCTGACTCTCCTTCGAGCCTCCTGGGGCCGGAGCCCTCCCCGCTGCAAGTGCTTGGAGCTACTCCAAGGCTGACACTGCGGCTGAGCGGTCCCCTCTGATCTTGAGGACACCGGAAGGCGTCGGCATCTTCAGGACGAGGTAGCTGTAGTGGGCTACAGCCATGAACCTATAGAGGGCTGGCCTCCCGATTGCGTTGAAGGGGAGGTCGACGTCTGCCACGTCGAATAAAACGCTCTCCGTACGGTAGTTCTCCGGGGTCCCGAAGGTCACCGGGAGGCGTATGTTACCATACGGGAGGATTTGCCCAGGTCCGACACCCGAGAACGGGCTCGAGGGTGTGAGCTGGGACATTGGCAGTTGCAGCTGTCGGAAAGCCGCCGTGGAGATGAGGTTGAGGCCCGCCCCTCCATCTATCAACACGTGAAAGACCTTCACGTTGGCGATGGTCGGGGACACCAGCAGCGGGAGCACTCTTGCCCCTGCCATGTTCTTCGGGCAGTCAGAAGCGTCAAAGCTGATTGTCGTGCTCATCTACTTGTGGTAGGGAGCCGGACTTGGGGTGGGGGTCACTGCAGCCACTGCCCGTCGTAGGGTTTTCACCGCGTTTCAGGATGTGGGGTCGGTGGCTCCCCCATAGATGACATGGAGGGTCTTGCGGCGCTCCTTATCACTGCTGGAGTCGGAGTCGCCACCCTCGAAGACGGCCTTGACCGCCCGCTGGGGTTCCTGGAACCCCATCTCACTGTCATCCTCCTTCTTAGGATCAGCCTTCTGCTTGCCCTCCCTCTGGCGGGGGGTGCACCCTCCTGGAGCTGTTGCCTCTGTTTCTGTTCGCAGAATCGTTCCACAAATCTCTTCACTTCCTGGCACTCGCTAGCACTATGGCTATTTGTACGGTGCATCGGGCACTTGAAGTCAGGCTCCTCGGGATCAGGCGACTGCCTAGGGCGTTTGTCTCGGCGCGACGCTCGGGCTCTGTCGGGCGCTGCAACCGCCATTGCCTGGGCTTTGGCCTGTTCTTGCCACTGCCCTTCTTCTTCTTCTTGCCGCCGCTCCTCGCAGAGGCTCCTTCCTCAGTTGGGGTGGCTTCCCTTGCTTCTGAGGATGGCTGGGAGTGCCAGTTGCGCCCCTCAACTGCCCTAGCACATCTGTCTGCCAGGGAGAATAGCTCGGAGACATCATGTACCTCGTGCGTGGCTAGCTTCTCGAGCATCTTCTTGTCCCTCACACCTTGTCTGAACGCGACGATAACTGATGCGCTAGCAACATGAGGGATGGTGTTCCGTACCTGGGAGAACCGCTGGATGAACGATCGCAGCGACTCTCCAGCGCGCTGTCTAACGGCGTGGAGGTCAAGCTCGGTGTCGGGGCGCTTGTAGGAACTGCCGAAGTTAGCCACGAACTATCGGCACAACTCATCCCAGGAGGTTATGGACCCCTGGGGCAGGTTCATGAGCCATGACCGAGCTGGGCCAGTCAGGACGATGGGGAAGTAGTTAGCCATAATGGACTCGTCGCCTCCTGCAGCTAGTATCGCAGTGGTGTAGATCTGCAGGAACTCGCTCGGGTTGATGCTCCCGTCATACTTCTAGGGCATGTGCGGCCGGAACTTTTGTGGCCAGACCACGAAATGGAGGTGAGGCGCTAGCGCTGCACACCCTTGGCTAGGGTTGACTGGTGCCGGTAGCGGCAGCGCATACCCTGGGTGAGCAGGCGGGCCTGCGCACACCTGGTGCTGGAGTGGTGTTGCATGCGCCTGTGCAGGAGGCGCGACGTACGCCTGGTGCGGTGGAGGCGCGACGTACGTCTGGTGTAGTGGAGGCACAGCATGAGCCTGGGACACGGGGCCCGACACGCTGTAATCTGCCTCGAGGTTGTGCCGACGTTCCCTCTGACGCTCGATGGTGACTCAGCAGCCCTCTCCGGCCCTGCGGCGCTGCAGCCCGGTACTCAGATCTGTTGTTGAGATCCTGGTTGAGCGCGAGTCTGCTGTCCACCGGTCGATTGTCAGTGTTCGCGACAATGACACATGCATCAGCTGGGCATGTGTCTCCCTTGGCGGAGGCGCGTTGAGTGCGGCGGTGACGAGGTGGTCGACGTCGTTGATCCACTCCTGAGCTGCTCCCTGAGGGGCATCCCCAGTAGGAGGGTTGTGGAGTAGCGCGCGCTGTCGCGAGAGCACTCTTCGGGCTTGCAGCCGGTGGCGCCGTGATTGCTGTCACAGCCGGAGTACGCCATGGGGTGGCGTGTCGGCCTGCAGCCGGCGAAGTGACTGCAGGGCGACACGAAGGTCCTGACCTTCCTGCCCTAGAGCGGTAGCCTGCCCTAGAGCGGGAGACGCCTGATCCTCCGCCACTGTCTGTCACCGCGACTGCGCCCTGGATGATCCGGCGTTGGATTGGTCGTTCACCATTACTGCTGGTGGAGATCTTGACGGGGAAAAAGCCCCCTACCTGGCGCGCCAAATGTCGAAGGTCGTAAACGACACTTCCCCCGGACCTGCTTAGAGAGCAGCCCGCGGAGGTTCTTTGGATTCTTGAGGGCTAGTCCCAGGAGATCGAACACAGCAGGATGATGAACACAGGGGATTTACGTGGTTCGGGCCACCGGAGCGTAATACCCTACGTCCACGGGAGTGTTTGTGTATTGCCTTGCTTGAGCGTGTATGAGCCTTGGTCTAGTTTTTCGTCCCTTGGGCAGGTTGTCTGCCGAGTCCTTTTATAGTTCAAGGATTCTGCTGTTACAAGGTGAGACCCAGGACCCGACAGGTGGTCCCGGGGAGAGCCAAATCCTATACAAGATCTAGGATTAATTGCTATCCACTTCCCTGTGTCAGGGGCTTCAATGTGTCGTCCCGTCGCGTCGTGCGCCAGGGCTACACATAGTTGGTGATGATGGCGGTGCACGTCTCGTCCGTCTTGTCCTCGTGGCCCATTCGTCCGTCTTGCGGCGTGGGTCTGTACTGGCTACTTGGACAAGACAGGACACTGGAGCCTTGACTTTCGCAAGCGCGACTCTGCCTGCCTGGGGAAGGCGCGCGTACTTAATGCCTGTCTAAGCAGCGCACACGTTCCTTTACTGCAGCTTCCTACCGCACTGAGTAGGCCATCCGCCACGTGGCTGCGCCGGAGCCTGCCTCTGCGGGAAGTAAAGCACTTGACGGATCAGGCCACGTGGCGCATTCGGTGCCCACCCCTATGGAGGGGTGGGGGCTCAGCCCTGCAGGCCACGTGGTATCTCTAGTGCCTTCCCCTGCGAGGACGCGGGCTTGGCCCTGAGGCCCCGATCGGCCACGTGGCGGCTCCGGAGCCCGCCTCAGCGGGAAGGCGTGGGTCCGGTCCTACCAGCCACGTGGCAGCTTGGGAGCCCCCCCTGACGGGGAGGTAGGATCTGGTCCTTCCCTCCTCGACGTGGCAGCCTTGGATTCGACCCCTTAAGCAGGGGCAGAGTCCTTAGCGGTTTTCTCCTGTGCGCGGGGGTACCCGGTCTGCAGGGTATCGACAGAGGATAATCTGGTTTGTGTATTAAAATTTGGTTAATTAATCCTGTCTTGTGGTAATTATCTGTATATCGTTTGTGATTGCACTCGTATATGTGTGTTGAACATCCTGGGCACACATATGCGTTAGCTTAGTTCATTTTTCGGAACCGGGCGTCACAAAAGGCGCGCGTACTTAATGTCTGTCTGAGCAGCGCACTCTTTCCTTTACTGCAGCCTCCTACCGCATTGAGTTGGCCGTCTGCCACGTGGTCGCACCGGAGTCTGCCTCTGCGGGGAGTCGAGCCCCGGCTGTACAGGCCACGTGGCACCTCTAGAGCCCTCCTCCGCGAAAGGGCGGAGGCTCAACCCTGCGGGCCACATGGTAGTTCCGGAGCCCTTCCCTGCAGGTAGACGGGCCTGGTCCCGGGGGTTCCAATGGCTACGTGGCAGCCCCGGAGCCCGCCTCGACGGGGAGGCGAGGGTCCGGTTCTGCCAGCGACGTGGCAGCCTCGGAGCCTGCCTCGACAGGGAGGCGAGGGTCTGGTTCTGTGTGCCACGTGGCTGCCCCGGAGCCCGCCTCGGCGGGAAGGCGAGGGTCCGGTCCTGCCGGCCACGTGGCATCCCGGGAGCCCGCCCCGGTGGGGAGGTAGGATCTGGTCCTTTCCTCCACGACGTGGTAGCCTCGGACTCTGCCTCCAAGTAAATGCCGAGTCCTTAGCCGTTTTCTCTTTGTGCGCGAGGGTACCCGGTCTACGGGGTACCGACAGTACCCTTTACCCACAAGCAGTGATTTCATCCCCTGTTGCCAGGTGGACTGAGTAAACCTCCATGTAGCCAGTGGTGATCAACCACATTTCACACTTTCGTAGGTGTGTGGCCAGGAGATCACTTCATGGTCTTTGCAAAGGTACTCCCGACTAGTGCTAGCCCTCTAAGTTTTCCACCACTAAGGCATTTCCGGAGTAACCCTCTGCCTCAGAGCCCCTCTTGAGCCTTGCGGTTCCCAGAGCAGTACCCCTGCATCATTCCCCGCACCATCCAACTACTAGCATTTCATCGGGAGAAACCTAATTAATTGACCAAGCTGCCCCATCTCAGTCTCGTAGTGGTACTATAAAGCTTAGTGGCTTCCTCTATAAATCGATCCTTAGAATCTGGTGGTACCAAACCTAATCCCGGGTCTCGTGCAAATTGCACCATGCCAAAACTATCCAACCACCATATTCCTATCCTCTACTATTGTGTCCATCATGATTAAAGTAATCATAAAGTATGATTTGTCACATTTGTATGAAATCCCATTCCCAATGTCTAAGCATGGCTAAGCATAATTAAAACCTATCTACTTCCCAATCCTAATTCAGGTGACAAGGAATTATATGGAACAAGACATGTATCATGAAATAGTACATCATTTTATTTAGTATGCATCTAACTAAAATCCTAAAATTGGTACAAGATGGTCAAGGGCACTTGCCTTCTTTGAAGACCTTGTTGTTGACGAAGTCTTGGTCTTGAAGATTAAAGTTGGGGTCGTAGTACGACTCTAAATATATTGCCCAAGCATGGCAAAGAGAAATAAAAGATAAATAAGTAAAGAGCACACAATACATGGCATCACAACATACACATAAGCATGAAATTTTATACTAATGCGTCCCTACGAAGCATTTATTATTTTACATAGCCAAAATATGCATTTTATATTTATCTTACATTTTAGGATTTATTTATGGCCTAAAATCATTTTTACTGAATTTTCTATGGCCAAAATGTATTTTAAACATTTTTAATAAATTTTCCATGGTTAAAATATATTTTATTTGCACTCTACAAAT